>CM038141.1:397871187-398471187 GCA_021437245.1 Aegilops speltoides
GGATACCCATAACTACTCCCGCGTAGATGGTTAGTGCGTATAGACCAAATGGCCAGACTCAGATCAAATACCAAGATCTCGTTAAGCGTGTTAAGTATCTGCGAACGCCGATCGGGCCAGCCCACTGCCTCCTAGGTGGTCTCAACCCGCCTGTCGCTCCACCAAAACTAACAATGGGGCCGCGGGAACCCAGCCCACCTCTACCGGATGGAGCCACTGTCCTTTCAGCCCCTCATCGTAATCACTTATGGGTACTCATCGAGCTGGACCGACTTTAGTCACCATCTCATGACAAGATGTATGTATAGTATATACCCGTGATCACCTCCCGAGTGATCACGGCCCAATAGTATAGCAAGGCAGACTGACAAGAATGTAGGGCCAATGATGATAAACTAGCATCCTATACTAAGCATTTATGATTGAAGGTAAGGTATCAACAGATGTAGCAACAATGTCAGGCTATGCATCAAAATAGGATCAACGGAAAGCAGTAACATGCTACACTACTCTAATGCAAGCAGTATAGAGGAGAATAGGCGATATCTGGTGATCAAGGGGGGGGGGCTTGCCTGGTTGCTCTGGCAAGAGAGAGGGGTCGTCAACTCCGTAGTCGATCTGGGCAGCAGAAGCGTCGGTCTCGTAGTCTACCGAAGAGAAGAGGGGGAAGAAACAATGAATACCATGCAAACAGATGCATATCGATGCAAGACATGACAAGTAACGATGCTAGGTGTGCCCAATCGCGGTAGTAGGTGATACCGATGAAGGGGGAAAACATCCGGGAAAGTATTCCCGGTGTTTCGCGTTTTCGGACAAATGAACCGGAGGGGAAAGTTGCATGTTCGATATGTTAGGGATGTGTGGCGGACGAACAGGCTGCGTATCCGAATTCGTCTCGTCGTTCTGAGCAACTTTCATGTAGAAAGTATTTTCATCCGAGTTACGGATTATTTTATATGATTTTCTAAAGTTTAAATCATTTTTAGAATTTATTTAATTAATTTAATTTAACATTATCTAGAACAGTGCATGCTGACGTCATCCTGACGTCAGCATGACGTCAGTAGTCAACAGAGGTGTTGACTGGGTCGCTGACGTGTGGGTCCCACTGGTCATTGTCTTAGTTAACTAAACATGATTAGTTAATTTAATTAAAGTGATTAGGTTAATCTAATCAAGATTAATTAAGTTAATTAATTACTTAATTGTTTTCTTAATTATTCTTTTTATTCTTCCTATTTTTAATAAAAGCGCTTAGGGCGGGCCCTCTGCTATTGGCCTGAGGGCCCTTAGCGGGCACGGGCGCCGCGGGTAACAAAGCGCGCGTGGTGGTGGCGGCCCTCAATAGGGCGCCCGAGGGGACGCCAGCAGGCGCAGAGCGGGCGAGGCTGGGCGCCACCGCTAACTAGGCAGGCGCGGTGTGGATCGCACGCCAGAGGCAAAGCGATCGGGCGCGAGCGCTTGCGGGCGGCGATGCCGCCGTCGTAAAAGCGAAGGGCTCGGGTGCCGGGCACGACAAAGGCGGCAAGCAAAGGGCGAGGCAAGCGAGCGGAGAGGGCTGCCGCAACGCCGCGCCGCACGGGCAGCAGCGGTACGACGCGACGGAGGGGAAAGGGGAATGGGCGCGGCCACGGCGGAGCGTGCGCGCGATACGGCAGCAGAGAGGAGGGAGGGGGGAAGCTCACGGGGGATTCGTAGGGAACGGGGCAGTGGGCGTGAAGGAGGTCGGGGAAGACCGTTGTGGAGGGGGACGGGGACGACGCACGTGGAGGAGGCAGTCCGGCGAGGTGGCTAAGGCGGAGGCGCAACTCCGGGCGGCGAGGATCGACGGCGACACGTCGTGGGGAGGAGACGAGGTCGAGGTGGCGCTAGGCGACGGCGGAGCGGTGGCGGTCTGGTGACGAGGGGGCGACGAAGAGGAGAAGAGGATGCGGCGGTCCGGTGGGGAGGCGGCGCTGGTGCCGGCTGGTGGCGGCTCACATCGGGCGCGAGCGAGGGAGGAAGGGATCGGGCTCCTCCCGATCCATATCCAGAGCGAGGGGGTGGAGGAGAGCGAGTGGGGCGACGGGAGGGTTACTGTGGCTTAATTCAAATTGGTTTCTAACTAACGTGAGATTAGCAACAGAAATCGAGGTGACGTGGCATCATTAGCGGAGGGTTACTGTGGCTTAATTATCCGGGCGTCACAATTCTCCTCCACTACAAGAAATCTCGTCCCGAGATTTAAGAGGGGGACTAGGGGGAAAGGTCTGGTTACGAAATCCTAATTAATCTTCTCGTCTTTGGTTGCTCTTCTCGAAGAGGTGGATCCATTACGTTGAAGTCTTCATTTCTCTGCTCCAGGTCATCATGATGGAGCCGTCATCATTTATTCAGGATCTCCAATGTACTAACGAATCAATAAGGGCAGCTCGGCTACGACAAAAATGCTTATGAGGGAACAAGCTGGGGTTAACCCAAGAATGAGCATAAGAGTATCTCTCGAGTTGAACATATAAAATACATCGAGAGTAAGGTACGAAGGTACAATAAGAGGTTCCAAGCGGATAGATAGTTGCTCGAGGTCTGAACCAGGGTGAGAAAGGGGTTCAGAGCAACGAGAGTAAGGATTGCGTCTGATACCAGAATAGAACACTAGGAAGGTGGCCCGTGAATTAAATACGAAGCCAAGCGTGAGAAATAATCATTATAAATAGCGTTGTACAGGAGAGTCAGGTTTCGATCCTGTGGAACTGTGGGTTATGGGCCCACCATGTGGGTTAAAAGAAGGAAGGGCGGTGACATCTTGCACGATCATGTAAGCAAGGCATGTAAGAGAATAGTGTGTCAGTTATGTCGGCAACAATGTCGGTACCAAGGACGGGGAACAAAGAGCAATATTCTTGCTTGTTGAACGAGGCGAACCAATTGGCAAAGTTATCACCCGTCGATGGTTACCAGAATGTCATCAACAATAGTAACATGGTCTTACTGATAGAGTTGTACACTGAGGTGTTTATATGAGCAGGAGAATATTATGGCTTAGATCATATAGATCACAAGAAAGGTTAAACCAAACAACGGAAAGGAAATATGGTTATCAAATTACACAGAACAATGGCAAGGAAAATGTGTTTAAACACATATTTCAGGGTTATATCCTTCCCAAGGACAAGCTGAGCATGATATCCATGACAGGATATAACGTAGAAAACTCTTTAGGTAGGGGAGAGAGAATTTCACGACATTATCCATACAACGGTGTTTGGATTATAGAGCAGGAAACATTTAGCATTGGGCTTCAAATATCCTTGTTGAAATTCAGAGTACCATAGACATGCTTCGAGATAGCATTGACATGGTCATCCTGTGAAGATCAGACTTTGGAAACACAAAGGATCCATTAGGATAAACTTATTAAACAAGGCATTCAATTTCCTCACGGAAGAATGACTAACCTTGCCAAAAAGGAAACTATAACAAAGGTCCTCCGCCAGGGTGCTAGGCATGACATCACCTTCTTGGGTCTTATGAAGACTAGCGTTATAACTCTTGGAAATATGTCCCACCATCATATCGAATCGAGATTCAGATCTGATTGGTGTCAAGATACCTCAGACATGGGATGCCTGAGAAGAAAGGTGCAACACAAATTGTCGAGATGACATTGTAATATTCTTGGGAATTGAACTATGGAAGTGAGTTCCGAAACAAGAGTTCATTAAACCAAGGAGAGGATAAGGAGGTGGCTGATGGACTCAGCGACAACCCATCAAAATTTCCAGAAAGATGGATTTCCACAATTAAGTGAACAAGGCGATAACATTAGTCAGATCAAATGGTATAATGATGTATGCTCGAGGGAAACATACACAATTAAACATTGGTTGAAAGGTGCACACGAAATATGGGCTAGGTTGCACAACCAACGTCGGAATGATTATTCAATAATCAATAGTCTAAGAATGAACGGCCGACCATTAACTTCAAAGCAATAGGGTTGCTAGAAGTTTTGGAATTACACATCATAGTCCATTTGTCGGTGATTAGAAATAACACGGTGACCAGGAAAAGAATGGTGATGGTGATAAGTATCACTTGTATCAAGAATTCTCCAGCGGTGGTGAAATTCTCACGACATTGAGGACATAAGAGATGTTAATGTACCAAGGTAAAGAAAAACAATTACTGGATAGCAAGGAACTCAAGGTATAACACCAAACACGAACAAGCTTGTGTTGGTGGGAAGGCAATAAAGTGGTCGATGATAACACAGATCATCAAGGGCAAGGATGGTATTTCTCATCATGAACTCAACTGATATCCTGGAAGAGCTCATAAGGTTGATGATGATCACGACACATTTGTCGAGAGATTTCACGAATATGTAATCAACCAGCGACGACATCAAGTCAAAGGAATGAGGTAGCGGAAGGTTATTGGAACCATGGGTAGGACACAAACTTGAAATCAAGCTTGTTGTTCAAGGCGAACTGATATGACGAGGAAGATCGACGTAAGCTTAGTCATCGTCGAAAATTTTGTGATCCGGGAAGAAAGGACCAGGTAGCATAGTTAAAATTTAGCACAAAATGATATAGCCGATCAGGCTAGGAATGACGTGATGGGGTATTAAACTTCTCATCCACAATGAACTAGGAGTACTGAATCACAGGGGCGATTCGATTCACTAATCGGTGTTCTCGGTTGACGACAACCCAGAACCCGTGGAGTGACTATGACGGGGAAAGGCACTACTTCATCAGAAATGCATAAGATGTAGTGCAATCGGTTGATATCCTCGAGATACTAGGGGTTAGTACTCGAAGGTAGATCAAAATAGAGGTTGGATGGGTGCATTGGTCTGTAGAGGACAAGTGGTTTAACTTGTCCGAGAAATGGAATCAAGTAGAAAATATGGTCGGATCCATGATTGCAAAGGATCAATTCATAGATTCCAAATGATATTATAACAAGGAAATAGTTATTATTATAAGAAGCTTCCATGATAGGATCTACATCGTGTCCATGGGCATGAACACAAAGTTCAAGGTCGACTCCCACTTCTTCAATGTATAACCTTCCATTCACCTCTCACTTCCGAAGAAGTTGTAGTGCTAAAATTTTATCTAGCAAAATACCAGAAGAGTATGACTCGTGAAAACTTTCGAGTTCACACATATTAAGGAATGCATAGGTTCAACCCGTTAGGGTATCGTGGAAACATATACCACAAGCTTCAATAGTAAATACCACCTGCTCGAGAACAGAGCATGGTTGAGAAAATAGAGGATACAAATTACCAAAGGCTTTATATATCCGTGGAAAGGCTCACAAGGTTATTTGAATAGGAAGGACACTATCGGATAATAATCCAACAAAGGACTTGACGGTCCACAAAGGATCTGATGTGAGTATCGCTACTCAACCAGAAAAGGAAAGAATGCAAAGGCATCAGGTTATAGAATCATCTGACTAATTCAAAGCATAAATGCAAAGGAATTATGAATCCAAATCGAAGGATCAGAAGTAATGCTCTGATTAAAGATGGATAAGTTGGATAGACCAGAGGCACAACTGACGACAAATAGTTTGGTCGAGAACCAGCTCATGTTCAAAATGACGTCTGAGCCGGAAAGAAAATTTAGAAGGGTTGATAGATGATTGTGTGCATTCACACACATATTGAATCAACGGACTTAAAATGACAATGACAAGGGATGCCATTAAGATTACGAGACTTATGGGATTAACCATAATGCAAGTAAGCAAGAATTCCAAGAGCAATAGGCTGCTCAGGATTTTCAGAAGATCGGGTAGTATTTGAATGTATTTTTGTGAAACTCATGAACAACTTTGTACAAACGGATACTCGGCAAGTGCGAGTAATTATCCGTAGGGGTATTCATGCAGCAAGGAACTGCAGGGCAGTAAGCATAAAGAATTCTCGGAATATCGAAGAGTACTTCAGGACATCTTGTAATAACAAGAGCAACTAGGGATGACAATATGAACGATAGGTGTAAGTAGTTATCCAGAGGGATTTATCGATGGAAGTGAATTGCAAAAGCGATGGCACATAGTCTCGAGAGCACATCGTAGAGTATCTTCGGAATCTTCTGGTGCAGCAAGCGGTCATCGGTAACAAGGGGCTCTCCGAGAGAAAGTACTTGCAAGAACCTAAAGTTAGTTTTGTTTTTAGCAAAATCATTTAACCCGAATAGAAGAGATGTCAGAGTCCCAGAGTAAAGGTAGAGAAGTAAAAGATCCTAATACCACCAAATGGCAACGTGGGCCCGTAAGGCACACAACCAAGTTAGTAAAAGGTTTGTAGTGACTAGACTCGACTTCGGCCAAGGAGTGTGGAAGGGGGATTCCTACAGGCAGTCGGCTCTGATACCAACTTGTGATGCCCCCGATTCAATCGTACACTAATCATGCACGCAAATGTGTACGATCAAGATCAGGGACTCACGGGAAGATATCACAACACAACTCTAAAACATAAATAAGTCATACAAGCATCATAATACAAGCCAGGGGCCTTGAGGGTTCGAATACAAGTGCTCGATCATAGACGAGTCAGCGGAAGCAACAATATCTGAGTACAGACATAAGTTAAACAAGTTTGCCTTAAGAAGGCTAGCACAAACCGGGATACAGACGAAGAGGCGCAGGCCTCCCGCTCGGGATCCTCCTAACTACTCCTCGTCGCCGCCGGGGCTGCACGTAGTAGTAGGCACCTCCAAGTGTAGTAGGGGTCATCGTCGACGGTGGCGTCGCCTCTGGACTCCAGATCTAGTTGCGACAACCGTAAAGAAAGGAAAGGGGGAAAAGGGGAGAAAGCAACCGTGAGTACTCATCCAAAGTACTCGCAAGCAAAGAACTACACTACATATGCATGGGTATATGTGTAAGGAGGCCATATCGGTGGACTGAATCTGCAGAATGCCGTAATAAGAGGGGATAGCTAGTCCTATCGAAGACTACGCTCGCAGCCTCCGCCTTGCAAAGATGTAGAAGAGAGTAGATCAAGTCCTCCAAGTAGCATCGCCAAGTAGCATCTCCAAGAGCATCGCATAGCATAATCCTACCCGCGATCCTCCCTCGCCGCCTGTGGAAAAGCGATCACCGGGTTGTCTGTGGAACTTGGAAGGGTGTGTTTTATTAAGTATCCAGTTCTAGTTGTCATAAGGTCAAGGTACAACTCCGGTCGCCCTTTACCGAGGGACACGGCTATTCAATAGATAAACTTCCCTGCAGGGTGCACCACATAACCCAACACGCTTGATCCCATTTGGCCGACACACTTTCTCGGTCATGCCCGCCTCGAAGATCAACACGCTGCAGCCCCACCTAGGCCTAACAGAGAGGTCAACACGCCGTCTAACTCCTATGGCGCAGGGTCCGCCCATCGCCCATTGCACACCAAGACGCTATGCGTGCGGCCGAAAGCGTAACTAGCCCCTAATACAAGAGCAAGCTTACGCTCCAATCCGCGCAAGCCGCCGCCGACGCCTAGAAGGCTTCGCCGATACCACGACGCCGGGATACCCATAACTACTCCCGTAGATGGTTAGTGCGATAGACCAAATGGCCGACTCGATCAAATACCAAGATCTCGTTAAGCATGTTAAGTATCCGCGAACGCCGATCGGGCCAGCCCACTGCCTCCTAGGTGGTCTCAACTCGCCTGCCGCTCCGCCAAAGTAACAATCGGGGCCGTGGGAACCCAGGGCCCACCTCTACCGGATGGAGCCATCTGTCCTTTCAGCCCCCTCATCGTAATCACTTGCGGGTACTCATCGAAATGACCGACTTTAGTCACCATCTCAGACAAAGATGTATGTATAGTATATACCGTGATCACCTCCCGAGTGATCACGGCCCAATAGTATAGCAAGGCGATCGACAAGAATGTAGGGCCAATGATGATAAACTAGCATCCTATACTAAGCATTTAGGATTGCGTAAGGTATCAACAGATGTAGCAACAATGTCAGGCTATGCATCAGAATAGGATCAACGGAAAGCAGTAACATGCTACACTACTCTAATGCAAGCAGTATAGAGGAGAATAGGTGATATCTGGTGATCAAGGGGGGGGGATTGCCTGGTTGCTCTGGCAAGAGAGAGGGGTCTTCAACTCCGTAGTCGATCTGGGCAGCAGAACCGTCGGTCTCGTAGTCTACCGAAGAGAAGAGGGGGAAGAAACAATGAATACCATGCAAACAGATGCATATCGATGCATGACATGACAAGTAACGATGCTAGGTGTGCCCAATCGCGGTAGTAGGTGATACCGACGAAGGGGGAAAACATCCGGGAAAGTATTCCCGGTGTTTCGCGTTTTCGGACAAATGAACAGGAGGGGAAAGTTGCGTGTTCGATATGTTAGGGATGTGTGGCGGACGAACAGGCTGCGTATCCGGATTCGTCTCGTCGTTCTGAGCAACTTTCATGTAGAAAGTATTTTCATCCGAGTTACGGATTATTTTATATGATTTTCTAAAGTTTTAAATCATTTTTAGAATTGATTTAATTAATTTAATTTAACATTATCCAGAACAGTGCATGCTGACATCATGACGTCAGCATGACGTCAGTAGTCAACAGAGGTGTTGACTGGGTCGCTGACGTGTGGGTCCCACTGGTCATTGTCTTAGTTAACTAAACAGGATTAGTTAATTTAATTAAAGTGATTAGGTTAATCTAATCAAGATTAATTAAGTTAATTAATTACTTAATTGTTTTCTTAATTATTCTTTTTATTCTTCCTTTTTTAATAAAACGTTTAGGGGCGGGGCCCTCCTGTCATTGGCCCAGGGGCCCTTAGCGGGCACGGGCGCTGCGGGTAACAGGCGCGGGCGTGGTGGCCGGCCCCCAATAGGGTGCCCGAGGGGGACGCCGGCGAGGCACAGAGCGGGGCGAGGCTGGAGGGCGCCACCGCTAACCAGGCAGGCGCGGTGTGGATCTGCACGCCAGGAGGCAGCGCATCAAGCGCGAGCCGACGCTGCCGAAGCGGCGCGGCGATGCCGCTTTAGTAAAAGGGCGAGGGGCTCCGGTGCCGGGCATGGCATGGCGGGCAAGCAAAAGGGCGAGGCAGTTAGCGGAGAGGGCTGCCGCGGCAGACGCGCACGGCCGCCGGGCAGCAGTGGTACGACGCGGCGGAGGGGAAAGGGGAATGGGCGCGGCCACGGTGGAGCGTGCGCGCGATACGGCAGCAGAGAGGAGGGAGGGGGGAAGCTCACGGGGGATTCGTAGGGAACGGGGCAATGGGCGCGATGGAGGTCGGGGAAGGCCGTTGTGGAGGGGGACGGGGACGACGCACGTGGAGGAGGCAGTCCGGCGAGGTGGCTAAGGCGGAGGCGCAGCTCCAGGCGGTGAGGATCGGCGGCGACACGTCGTGGGGAGGAGACGAGGTCGAGGTGGCGCTGGGCGACGGTGGAGCGGTGGCGGCCCGGTGACGAGGGGGCGACGGAGAGGAGAAGAGGATGCGGCAGTCCAGTGGGGAGGCGGCGCTGGTGCCGGCTGGTGGCGGCTCACATCGGGCGCGAGGGAGGGAGGAGGGGATCGGGCTCCTCCCGATCCAGATCCAGAGCGAGGGGGTGGGGGAGAGCGAGTGGGGCGACGGGAGGGGAAGTGGGTGTCGGTGGGGCTAGGGTTTCGGGAGTGGGGGGGGATATGGGGAGTGAGGGATGGCCGGTTGGGCCGGCCTGGTGGGTCGTGGCCAGGCTGGGCGGTGGCTCTTGGGCCGAGCACCGAGGGGGGTTCTTTTCCTTTTTTTGTTCTTCTCTTTTGTATTTTCTTTCTTTTATTTATTTCTTTTTTGTTTAAATTCATCTAAAAGTAATTAGGCATTTTATAAAAAGGGGTTTGCTGCACCATGATTACCTTTGTAATATTTGGCGTCCACCGAACATTTTTGTTTAAATTTTGAAAACTTTTATTGTCGACTTGATTTTGAATTTGAATTCGAATTGGTTTCGAACTAACGTGAGATTAGCAACAGAAATCGAGGTGACGTGGCATCATTAGCGGAGGGTTACTGTGGCTTAATTATCCGGGCATCACATTGAGTCTATAGGAAAAGCCAATAGTATCAAGGAGGGATGAGGTGTTGCTTAATGAGCCTCTTGCTTCAAGTGCTTAGTGATATGCTCCAAAAACCCTCAACTACTTTCTCACATCCACATATGACCTAAACCCACAGTCAAAATCGGTCCTACCGATTCTTTCTAATCCGGCGCCACCGAGTTCAAATGTCATAGCAACTGCCACAAACCCTAGGCAAATCGGTCTCACCGATAGGGATCGTGGTCTCACCGAGATGGGATTGTAATCTCTCTGTTTCCCTTCGTAATGTTTTGGTCTAACTGAAGTGAGCGATCGGTCCCACCGAGATTGCAATGTAAACTCTTTGTTTCCCTTTTGTAACATTTCGGTCTCACCGAAAAGAGCGAATCGGTCCCGCCGAGTTTACCTGACCAACTCTCTGGTTAGCTAATTACCAAAATCGGTCTCACCGAGTTTGTGTAATCGGTCTCACTGAGATTACGTTATGCCCTAACCCTAACCATATCGATCCTACCGAGTTGCATGTCGGTCCCACCGAAAATCCTAACGGTCACTAGATTTGCTAAATTGGTCCGACCGAGTTTCTCGATTCGGTCCCACCGAGTTTGGTAAATTGTGTGTAACGGTTAGATTTTGTGTGGAGGCTATATATACCCCTCCACCTCCTCTTCATTCGTGGAGAGAGCCATCAGAACAAACCTACACTTCCAACTTACCATTTCTGAGAGAGAACTACCTACTCATGTGTTGAGGCCAAGATATTCCATTCCTACCATATGAATCTTGATATCTAGCCTTCCCCAAGTTAATTTCCACTCAAATCTTCTTTCCACCAGATCCAAATCCTATGAGAGAGAGTTGAGTGTTGGGGAGACTATCATTTGAAGCACAAGAGCAAGGAGTTCATCATCAACACACCATTTGTTACTTCTTGGAGAGTGGTGTCTCATAGATTGGCTAGGTGTCACTTGGGAGCCTCCGACAAGATTGTGGAGTTGAACCAAGGAGTTTGTAAGGGCAAGGAGATCGCCTACTTCGTGAAGATCTACCGCTAGTGAGGCAAGTCCTTCATGGGCGATGGCCATGGTGGAATAGACAAGGTTGCTTCTTCGTGGACCCTTCGTGGGTGGAGCCCTCCGTGGACTCGCGCAACCGTTACCCTTCGTGGGTTGAAGTCTCCATCAATGTGGATGTACGATAGCACCACCTATCGGAACCACGACAAAAACATCCTTGTCTCCAATTGCGTTTGAATCCTCCAAACCCTTCCCTTTACATTCTCGCAAGTTGCATGCTTTTATTTCCGCTGCTCATATACTCTTTGCATGCTTGCTTGAATTGTGTGAAGATTGCTTGACTTGTCCAAAGATAGCTAAAATCTGCCAAAGTCTAAAATTGGGAAAAGGTTAGGTTTTTAATTGGTCAAGTAGTCAATCACCCCCTCTAGACATACTTCATGGTCCTACAAGTGGTATCAGAGCTTTGGTCTCCATTTGCTTTGATTTCCATAGCTTTTGGTGTTCATAGCCTTGGTTTCAAAACCTAGGAGAGTATGGCGTCTAGCGAGGAAAATTATCACTGTAGAGGTCCTTACTTTGATGGTACTAATTTTGCTAGTTGGAAGCATAAGATGAAAATGCATATTCTTGGACATAACCCCGCCGTTTGGGCTATTGTGTGTATTGGCTTGCAAGGTGAATTCTTTGATGGGAGAGAGCCGAACCGTGAAGCTAGCGCGGAAGAGTTGAAGATGCTGCAATACAACGCTCAAGCTTGTGATATCCTCTTCAACGGATTGTGCCCCGAAGAATTCAACAAAATCAGTCGTCTTGAGAATGCAAAGGAAATTTGGGATACTTTGATTGATATGCATGAAGGTACCGACTCCGTCAAGGACTCCAAGTTGGATGTGCTCCAAAGTCAGCTTGACAAGTTCAAAATGAAGGATGGTGAAGGTGTCGCTGAAATGTACTCTAGGCTTGCTCTTATCACAAATGAGATTGCCGGCTTAGGAAGTGAAGAGATGACCGACAGATTCATCTTCAAGAAGATCCTAAGAGCATTGGATGGTAAGTATGATACCATGTGCACATTGATCCAAATGATGCCAAATTACAAAGATCTCAAGCCAACGTAAGTCATTGGAAGAATTGTTGTTCATGAGATGTCACTCAAGGATAAGGAGGAACTTCACAACAAGTTAAGTGGTGCTTACAAAGCCTCATGTGAAGCCCCCACATCATCAAGTGAGAAACAAACCTTCAATGAAGAATTGAGCTTAATGGTGAAGAACTTCAACAAATTCTACAAGAGTAGAAGCAAGGAAAGAAGCTCTAAGTCAAGGTCCTACAATGACAAAAGATCTTCTAGTCGAGAGCGCAATTGCTAAAATTGTGGGAGACCCGGACACTATTCAAATGAGTGTACGACACCCTACAAAAGAAGAGAAGATTCTCCAAAAAGGAGAAGTAGAAGAGAAGAATCACCTCCAAGAGAGAGAAGGAGTAGAGATGATCGTTATGAATGAAGACCCTCACGGAGAAGCAAGGATTCAGAAAGGAAGGACAAGTCATCAAAGAGCTACATAAAACGAAGACATCAAGCTCATGTTGGTGAATGGGTATCCGGCTCCGACTCCGACAATCACTCCGAGAGAAGCTATCACTCTGACTCCGAATATACTCAAGATGAAGGTGTTGCCGGTCTAGCACTTGTGTCAACCAACTCCTACGACATATTTGATTCACCACATGAAGGAATTGGAAGATGCTTCATGGCCAAAGGTTCTAAGGTAACACACCCCGAGTATGTTGATTTTAATAGTGATGAAGATGACTTGTTAGGTGATTATGATTTACTTATTGACAACTCTAGTAATGAATACTATGATGAAACGTCATTTAATCATGCTAATCAAGATAAAACGAATGACAATGATAAGGAGAAGATTGAGCGTCTAACTAAAGAACTAAACACTCTTAAGTTAGCTCATGAAACTATCTTCGAAGATCATTGAGAACTTTTAAGGGCTCATGAGAAGTTACGCTTTGAAAAGCTCAATCTCGAGCAAGAGCATGAGTTCTTAAAGGCAATCAATGATGATCTCCGTAAGAAAAGTTCTTCTTACATTGCCAAGCGTTTAGTCTTATCTACTTACATGCCTCAAGTCAAGTCTAGTAACAAGAACAAGAAAGATTCTTTCTCTAGTAGTAACAATAATAATGCTAAATCCAATATTGTTGATTCCACTAATGATTCTCTTAGCCAAGTTACACTTGAGCAAGAAAATAGCTTATTGAAGGGAATTATAGAGAAAGTTGTATACAAGAGCCTTGCCGGAAGTAAGCAATTCAAGGAAATTGTACGCAAGCAAGGAAGGCACCGGAAGAATCAAGGTGTTGGTTTTGAACGAAAGTTCAATGCCAATGGAGTTGAGTGGGAAGAAGATCAATACCCCAAGATGAAGTTTGTTCCTCAACAAGAGAAGTATGATCCTACTTCCCTCAAGGGAACACAAGCACAAGATGATCTTCCACCACAAGACCACAAGAACAAAGGCAAGGACAAGCTTCAAGAGGAGATTGATGCATTTGAAGAAGCACCTAAGGCCTTGGTCAAGTGGGTTCCCAAGACTACGTCAAGTTCTACTTCATCAAGTACAACTACAACTCCAAGGATTCCCATCAAGATGATGTGGATCCCGAAGAAGAAGAACTAGAGAGTTCTTGAGGGTGACTCCGCCAACATTCTTCACTCATATCATTATGGCAAGGACAAGTGCAATCAACTTCCATATCTTGCACTAGTTCAAGGAGTCACAAACCCTCATGTTGGTAAGGCAAGGGACAAGGTAACCTAATGTTTTCATGGACATCATTTGTGTGTGCATCACTCTATGTCTATGGATATTCTTGTTTGTTCCTTGTGGAACTAACCCATGTAGGTATTGAAAGTGCAACTCACTCCAAAGGATTGCTCCAAATGATCTACATCAACATTGAGCATCCACATCTTCCACACCTACATGAAGTCATCATCGACAAAACCCAAGGTTAGTTCATCCCTCTAAGGGGGGATCTCACATCTAGGGGGAGCTTAACTCTAAGAATTGAGTCAAAGCAACTCTAATGATGTGAACACATCAATGCATTATGTAAAAGTGGTAACCCCACTTGAGCTTAAACGATGAGTATGACCTATGATCAAATGTTCTCATTTGACTCCTAAGTCAATATACTCATATATAGATGACCTAGTCATCGCCAATTGTTTGATAGATGCTAGAATTGGTTGTGCATGCTTTGCCACATATTTCATTTGCCATTTTATTGTGTGAGCATGTTGGTTGCATATTTTACTCATTTGAGGACATCCACTTGTTGTTTTGATTGATTGATTTCTTTTTCTTTGGCCAAGTGGATGGAAATGCCTAAGAACCTTCTCTAGCTATCTATACTTTTCTCGTCTCAAACTCTATTCATGCTACATCACAAAATTTGATCAAGTCAGATTCGAACCACTCTATGTGAGGAGCACTCGGAGTCCCTGATTCGTCATAGACTTAAACTTCCAAAACTTCTTTGTGCATTTCGGTCTGACCGATTCCTCCATTTCGGTCATACCGAGATCACTAAGTCGATCTAGGTTTTCAATCTCGGTGCAACCGATTTGAACTTTTCGGTCACACCGAGTTGCTGTAACTGTCAACAGTTATGCATCTCGGTGCCACCGAGTCGTTCCACTCGGTCACACCGACAGTGTCGGGCTATATATTCTCACGGGCAAAATTTGGAAAACTTTCTCCAAACCTCTTCGCCACAAGATAGCTCACTCTGCCTTCTAGGTCTCCGGATCGTCGACTTCGCCGCCACCGCCTCGTCGATGGTCTCCGCCGCCGTCAACGGATTTCGCTCTCCATTGTTGCCAGTGAGCGAGTTCATCGCCGAACTAGGGTATGAACTCGATCACAGTGCTATCCTCGTCTGATTCTCAGCACATTGTGTTCATTATGATTCTTGCCACGATTGAAACACCTCTATCCAGTCAAAACAATCCTTAGAATAGATGCGATTTGAAAATTTAGGGTTAGGTTTCCGCCAAAACCATCTCGGACAAACCGAGTTGAAAAACTCGGTCCCCCCGATTCGGCTAATGCCATTGCACTAGTAACTCTTGGTCTGACCGAGAATTGCTAATCGGTGTGACCGATTTTAGAACTTTGTGAAACCCTAGCAGTCTTGGTGCCACCGAACTGTGACTCGGTCTGACCGAGTTCACTAGTTTATGTTCCAAAACTGCTTCGGTATCACCGAGTTTGAAAATCGGTTGATCCGAAATGCTTTCTATGGAAAACTAAAACTAAGTTTTTGAATCATTCGTTTGCAAAAAATCTCTGCATTTTGTGATGCTCATCCACTCTATCTCATCTATAACTATTCACGGGTCGTGATCAATGTGTTTGCAGATGTCGCACCAAAGTGACAATGTAACAAGTCAAGAGCACAATCACATGAGTGAGGGAACTAGTCCCTCTAGCATTTTAGATGATGGCAGCAGAAGCACTCCCGGCAATTTGCCTAAAGCTGCCACCAGGACAAGGAAGAAAAGAACCTCAGAATCTGAGGATGAGGATTATATGGCAGAAGAGGATGAGGCCACTTCCAATAAGAAGGTGGTCAAGAAAGAATATGGTTCAGCTGCAGCCACTAAGCCAGTAGTGCAGAAGAAGGCACCTGCAAGAAGGATTCCCACTTCCAAACCAAGGAAAGTTGCCACTGGAGAAACCATGAAGTTTACTATTGAGTCAGAAGATAAAGTTGCTGGTCAAGACAAGAAGAAGAAGAGAGTCAGAACCACCACTGCCAAAGTTCTTGGCAATCCCTCTATGAGGAGAGACTCTGAAGAAGAGGAAGGAGAGGTTGCTGCTGCAGCACCCAAGGCACAAAAGCTGATGGGTGATGCTATAAGGTCAGGGGCTGCATCATCAAAGCCCAAAGAAGCACCCAAAGCTGCCCCCAAGCCCAAGATTGCACCAAAGAGGAATACCAGGAGTATACCTGCCACTGAGAAGAACAAGGCCCCAGTGCCTGAAGTTGCTGCTGAAGAAGATGATGAAGAGCATGTGTTGAGAAAGCTTAAACCCAAGATTCCAGACCACAATGATGCTCATCCTATGGCTGAGAACATGAAGCTAAGAAAGGATGCAGGACTCAAACAGTGGAGGTTGTCTGATCCCTATGCTATCAGGAGAAGGACTGCTGTTGATTACAGGTTCCACACAAAGGAACAACAGGATTTCTATGAGAAAGTGTTGTTGGACAAGAAGCCTATAGTTTGTGACATGAGATGGGTCGACTGGACCTACATGAAGGAGAATGAGGAAAACTATCCTGGAGTTCAAGACAGTTTCATTGCTTGTGGAGTTGCAGACTTTGTTGGGCAGAAGCTCACAAAGTGGAATGATGAGCTCATCATGCAATTCTACTCCACAACACACTTCTACCCAGATGGCAGATAGTGTGGATGTCTGAAGGTACGAGATACCAATCAACTATTGAGGAATGGGCAAATCTGATCAATGCCCCAAAGGAGAGTGAAGATGACTTGGATGTCTATGCCAAGAAGAAGATGGATCACAATTCCATGGCTCATATGTACAAGGAGATCCCAGATGCTGCAGTTGAGACACATAAATTTGGATCTGTGCATTATCTTCTGTCAGGGCTGCCAATGATCAACTGGATCCTAAGGCACACTCTATTGCCCAAGTCAGGTGACCACAACATGATTAGAGGGCATGTAATTAACTTGCTACACTTGTTTGATGTGCCACAGAAATTCGAGGTCATGAGCCTCATGGTTGAGACTATCAAGAGAACAACAGCAGACCAGAAGAGAAGTTGTGGATATGCCCCAAAAATTCAGGAGTTGATTAACTCAAATATGGGCACAAGAACATATCTGTTGGATAAGGAACACTTTGTTCTCTATCCAGAATTTGAGGACAATCAATTTGTCATGAATGAGAATGAACCATCTTCTGTGCATGCTCAAGCCAAGAAGGAGAAGGCAAGGACAGAGAAGGCTACCAAGATGCGAACAATGGAAGAGGCATCTCAGTACTTTCTGAAAAGCAAACAGGATCAACTAGGCTACTTGATAGCATCCACTCTGAGGATTGAGAAGGGGCTGGCCACCTTGACTCAAAACCAGGAGAGCCTGGAGAGGATCATGGAGCAGAAGTTCTACAATCTAGATGTGAAGGTGACTGAGATCCAGTCTGTTGTTGAGCAGCTTCAGGATGACATGGAGGAGAGGAAAGGCAATACAACCACAGATGCATTTGCCAGAGTGCATAGAGCTCAGAGATCAGCTGCAGTGCAAAGGATGACACACGAGCCACTTCATCTGCACTACTACAGCTCCTACAATTCCAAAGGCAACTAGCTTCAAAGACCTACACCTCCAGCTCCATCTACATCAACTGATGCTTTCGTCCTTGGCGTTCTATCTACACCACCACCTGAAGACCAAGCCTGAGAGACGATATAGTACTATGCATTTTCTATGAACTTTTTGGTAACTTGTTGCCAAAGGGGGAGAAAATGTATAGATCATAGGCTTCGAGAGAGAGAGAGAGAGTTTGCTTTTTGTTCTCTCTTGCTTTGGTGGTTAAACTTTTGATTTCTTGAGATACTATGCTATTATCTGTGAGACATTGATGATCATGTGTTTGATCATAAGCTACACTTATGCTTGTTAGATGATATTATCTTACTTATGCTTATATGATCATTCACTTTGCTTGGTGATGAGTGCATGTATTCAATCTTTATTATTTTGAGCGCTCCACCAAGATGTATGTGACATGGAATAGTAACCCATGAGCCTAATTCCTTGTGCATTTGCAGTCCAAAGCAAATCTTAAACTATGCACAAATTTAGGGGGAGCTCTTGCTTATCACATACATCTCAAAGCGACGATGTTTTTCAATCTTATTATCATTTTTCAAAGCTTTGATCTATATGTTGTCATCAATTACCAAAAAGGGGGAGATTGAAAGTGCAACTATCCCTAGGTGGTTTTGGTAATTCATAACAACATATAGCTCATTGAGCTAATGCTATTCCAAGACAAATATTTCAGGAAAGCTCAATGAATGGCATGGCATGGATGATGAAAGTGGATCCCTCAAAATACTAAGGACAAAGGATTGGCTCAAGCTCAAAAGCTCAAGACTCTTCATTTTACATTTTAGTGATCAAAGATCACATTGAGTCTATAGAAAAAGCCAATACTATCAAGGAGGGATGAGGTGTTGCTTAATGAGCCTCTTGCTTCAAGTGCTTAGTGATATGCTCCAAAAACCCTCAACTACTTTCTCACATCCACATATGACCTAAACCCAAAGTCAAAATCGGTCCTACCGACTCTTTCTATCCGGCGCCACCAAGTTCAAATGTCATAGCCACTGCCACAAACCCTAGGCAAATCGGTCTCACCGATAGGGATCTCGGTCTCACCGAGATGGGATTGTAATCTCTCTGTTTCCCTTCGTAATGTTTCGGTCTAACCGAAGTGTGCGATCGGTCCCACCGAGATTGCAATGTAAACTCTCTATTTCCCTTTCGTAACATTTCGGTCACACCGAAAAGAGCGAATCGGTCCCACTGAGTTTACCTGACCAACTCTCTGGTTAGCTAATTACCAAAATCGGTCTCACCGAGTTTGTGTAATCGGTCTCACCGAGATTACGTTATGCCCTAACCCTAACCATATCGGTCCTACCGAGTTGCATGTCGATCCCACCGAAAATCCTAACGGTCACTAGATTTGCTAAATCGGTCCGACCGAGTTTCTTGATTCGGTCCCACCGAGTTTGGTAAATTGTGTGTAATAGTTAGATTTTGTGTGGAGGCTATATATACCCCTCCACCTCCTCTTCATTCGTGGAGAGAGACATCAGAACAAACCTACACTTCCAACTTACCATTTCTGAGAGAGAACTACCTACTCATGTGTTAAGGCCAAGATATTTCATTCCTACCATATGAATCTTGAGCTCTAGCCTTCCCCAAGTTACTTTCCACTCAAATCTTCTTTCCACCAGATCCAAATCCTATGAGAGAGAGTTGAGTGTTGGGGAGACTATCATTTGAAGCACAAGAGAAAGGAGTTCATCATCAACGCACCATTTGTTACTTCTTGGAGAGTGGTGTCTCCTAGATTGGCTAGGTGTCACTTGGGAGCCTCCGACAAGATTGTGGAGTTGAACCAAGGAGTTTGTAAGGGCAAGGAGATCGCCTACTTCGTGAAGATCTACCGCTAGTGAGGCAAGTCCTTCGTGGGCGATGGCCATGGTGGGATAGACAAGGTTGCTTCTTCGTGGACCCTTCATGGGTGGAGCCCTCCGTGGACTCGCGCAACCGTTACCCTTCATGGGTTGAAGTCTCCATCAACATGGATGTACGATAGCACAACCTATCGGAACCACGACAAAAACATCCTTGTCTCCAATTGCGTTTGAATCCTCCAAACCCTTCCCTTTACATTCTCGCAAGTTGCATGCTTTTATTTCCGCTGCTCATATACTCTTTGCATGCTTGCTTGAATTGTGTGAAGATTGCTTGACTTGTCCAAAGATAGCTAAAATTTGCCAAAGTCTAAAATTGGGAAAAGGTTAGGTTTTTAATTGGTCAAGTAGTCTAATCACCCCCCCTCTAGACATACTTCAAGGTCCTACACTCTATATGAATGCCTCCGGCGGTGTACCGGGATATGCAATGAATCATGAGTGACATGTATGAAAGAATTATGAACGGTGGCTTTGCCACAAATACGATGTCAACTACATGATCATGCTAGCAATATGACAATGATGGAGCGTGTCATAATAAACGGAACGATGGAAAGTTGCATGGCAATATATCTCGGAATGGCTATGGAAATGCCATGATAGGTAGGTATGGTGGCTGTTTTGAGGAAGATATATGGTGGGTGTATGATACCGGCGAAAAGTGCGTGGTATTAGAGAGGCTAGCAATGGTGGAAGGATGGGAAAAAGTGTGTATAATCCATGGACTCAACATTAGTCATAAAGAACTCATATACTTGTTGCAAAAATCTAGAAGTTATCAAAGCAAAGTATTACGCTCATGCTCCTAGGGGGATAGATTGGTAGGAAAAGACCATCGCTCGTCCCCGACCGCTACTCATAAGGAAGACAATCAATAAATAAATCATGCTCCGAGTTCATCACATAACGGTTCACCATACATGCATGCTACGGGAATCACAAACTTTAACACAAGTATTCTTTAAATTCACAACTACTCAACTAGCATGACTCTAATATTACCATCTTCATATCTCAAAACAATTATCAAGCATCAAACTTATCTTAGTATTCAACGCACTCAAAAGAAAGTTTCACATATCTTGAATACCAGGTATATTAACATTAAGCAAATTACCATGCTATTTAAGACTCTCAAAATAATCTAAGTGAAGTATGAGAGTTCATCTATTTCTTCAAAATAAAACTACCACCATGCTCTAAAAGGTATAAGTGATGCACTAGAGCAAATGACAAACTACTCCGAAAGATATAAGTGAAGGTCAATGAGTAGCTAAATAATTATGCAACTATGCGAAGACTCTCTCTCATTTAACAATTTCAGATCTTGATACTTTCAAACAGCAAGAAAAGCTAAAGAAAACTACATTGCAAGGATAGCACAACTCATGTGAAGAAGCAAAAACTTAGGCTCAACCGATACTAACCGATAGTTGTTGAAGAAGAAAGGTGGGATGCCTACGGGGGCATCCCCAAGCTTAGATGCTTGAGACTTCTTGAAATATTATCTTGGGGTGCCTTGGGCATCCCCAAGCTTGAGCTTTTGTGTCTCCTTAATTCCTCTCATATCATGGTTTCTCTTTCTATCAAAAGCTTCATTCACAACAAACTCAACAAGAACTTGTGAGATAGGTTAGTATAAACCAATGCAAAACCTTATCATTTTCTACTGTAACAAATCACTTAAATAATTATTCAACATTGCATACTAAATGACTCTGAATATTTAATACTCCTATCCTCAAATAGAATCATTAAACAAGCAAACATATGCAAACAATGCAAACATAACAATGATCTGCCAAAACAGTACAGTCTGTAAAGAATGCAAGAGTATCAATACTTCCCTGACTCCAAAAATTATGAACTAAATTCCCACTGTAATAAATCTATCAGAGCTCAATATGCAAAAATATTCAACATTATACCACTCTCTGAATTTTCTAGGGAATTTTTGCAACAGCGGTAAACTTTCTGTTTTCAAACAGCAACATGTATACTAACAAAATAAGCATGGCAAAGGCTATCCTTGACTTTTTATTGAAACTAAAGATGCAAAACATTATTCTAAATAACAGCAAGCAAATACTAACAAAAGAAAATGACGCTCCAAGCAAAACACATATCATGTGGTGAATAAAAATATAGCTCCAAGTAAAGTTACCAATGAACGCGGGCGAAGGAGGGGATGCCATCCGGGGCATCCCCAAGCTTAGGCTCTTGGTTGTCCTTGAATATTAACTTGGGGTTACTTGGGCATACCCAAGCTTAGGCTCTTGCCACTCCTTATTCCATAGTCCATCGAATCTTTACCCAAAACTTGAAAACTCCACAACACAAAACTCAACAGAAAACTCGTAAGCTCCGTTAGTATAAGAAAACAAAACCACCACTTAGGTACTGTAATGAACTCATTCTAAATTCATATTGGTGTAATATCTACTGTACTCCAACTTATCTATGGTTCATACCCTCCGATACTACTCATAAATTCATCAAAATAAGCAAACAACACATAGAAAACAAAATATGTCAAAAACAGAATAGTCTGTAGTAATCTGTATCAAACGTATACTTCTGGAACTCCAAAAATCCTACCAAATTAGGAAGTCCTAGGAAATGCGTGTAGCAATCAAAAGCAAAAATAATCAGATCAGAAGCACCTTTCTGTGAATTAACAAAACTAATTTACTGGGTGCAAAAGTTTCTGATTTTCAGCAGGATCAACACAACTATCACCGTAAGCCATCCTAAAGGTCTTACTTGGCACTTTATTGAAACAAAAGCTATAAAACATGATTACTACAGTAGCATAATCATGTGAACACACAAAAACAATAAGGATAAGTATTGGGTTGTCTCCCAACAAGCGCTTTTCTTTAATGCCTTTCTAGCTAGGCATGATGATGACAATGATTCTCACATAAAAGATAAGAATTGAAACATAACGGGAGCATAATGAAGCATATGACTAGAACTTTTAAGTCTAACCCACTTCCTATGCATAGGGATTTTGTGAGCAAACAACTTATGGGAACGATAATCAACTAGCATAGGAAGGTAAAACAAGCATAGCTTCAAAACTTGAAGCACATAGAGAGGAAACTTGATATTATTGCAATTCCTACAAGCATATGTTCCTCCTTCATAATAATTTTCAGTAGCATCATGAACGAATTAAACAATGTAACCAGCACCTAAAGCACTCTTTTCATGATCTACTAGCATAGAAAATTTACTACTCTCCTCATAAGCAAAATTCTTCTCATGAATAGTAGTGGGAGCAAACTTAACAAAATAACTATCATATGATTTAAAATTAGGATCAAGATGACAAGTTTCATGGTTATCATTATTCTTTAAAGCATACGTGTCATCAAAATAATCATCATAGATAGGAGGCATGCTTTCATCATAGTAAATTTGCTCATCAAAGCTTGGGGGACAAAAAATATCATCTTCATTAAACATAGCTTCCCCAAGCTTGTGGCTTTGCATATCATTAGCATCATGGATATTCAAGGAATTCATACTAACAACATTGCAATCATGCTCATCATTCACATAATTTATGCCAAGCATTCTATGTAATTCTTCTTCTAGTACTTGAGCACAATTTTCCTTCCCATCATTTTCACGAAAGACATTAAAAAGATGAAGCATATGAGGCATCCTTAATTCCATTTTTTGGTAGTTTTCTTTTATAAACTAAACTAGTGATAAAATAAGAAACAAAAAGATTCGATTGCAAGATCTAAATATATACCTTCAAGCACTCACCTCCCCGGCAACGGCGCCAGAAAAGAGCTTAGTTGACGGGGTGTGAGTGAGTGCCCTTTACCTAGCCTCCCCGGCAACGGCGCCAGAAAAGATCTTGATGTCTACTACACAACCTTCTTCTTGTAGACGTTGTTGGGCCTGCAAGTGCACAGGTTTGTAGGATAGTAGCAAATTTCCCTCAAGTGGATGACCTAAGGTTTATCAATCCGTAGGAGGCATAGGATGAAGATGGTCTCTCTCAAGCAACCCTGCAACCAAATAACAAAGAGTCTCTTGTGTCCCCAACACACCCAATACAATGGTAGATTGTATAGGTGCACTACTTCGGCGAAAAGATGGTGATACAAGTGCAATATGGATAGTAGATAAAGGGTTTTGTAATCTGAAATAATAAAAACAGCAAGGTAACTAATGATAAAAGTGAGCGTAAACGGTATTGCAATGATAGGAAACAAGGCCTAGGCTTCATACTTTCACTAGTGCAAGTTCTCTCAACAATAATAACATAGATAGATCATATAACAAGCCCTCAATATGCAACAAAGAGTCACTCCAAAGCCACTAATAGCAGAGAACAAACGTAGAGATTATGGTAGGGTACGAAACCACCTCAAAGTTATTCTTTCGGATCAATCTATAAAAGAGTTCGTACTAGAATAACACCTTAAGACACAAAACAACCAAAACCCTAATGTCACCTAGATACTCCATTGTCACCTCAAGTATCCGTGGGCATGATTATATGATATGCATCACACAATCTCAGATTCATCCAACCAACACAAAGTACTTCAAAGAGTGCCCCAAAGTTCCTATCGGAGAGTCAAGAACGTGTGCCAACCCCTATGCATAGGTTCTTAATGTCACGAAACCCGCAAGTTGATCACCAAAACATACATCAAGTGGCACATGATATCCGATTGTCACCATAGATAATCACGGCAAGACATACATCAAGTGTTCTCATAAAAGACTCAATCCGATAAGATAACTTCAAAGGGGAAACTCAATTCATCACAAGAGAGTAGAGGGGGAGAAACATCATAAGATCCATCTACAATAGCAAAGCTCGAGATACATCAAGATCATGCCATAGAGGGAAAACGAGAGAGAACACGAGAGAGAGAGATCAAACACATAGCTACTGGTACATACCCTCTGGCCCGAGGATGAACTACTCCCTCCTCGTCATGGATAGCGCCGGGATGATGAAGATGGCCACCAGTGATGGGTTCCCCCTCCGGCAGGGCGCCGGAACAGGCTCCCGAGAGGTTTTGGTGGCTACAGAGGCTTGCGGCGGCGGAACTCCCGATCTATCTTCTGTTCTGGAAGTTTTAGGGTATGTAGGTATATATGGGTGCAGGGGTACGTTGGTGGACCGAGGGGGGGCACGAGGCAGGGGGCGCGCCCCCCACCCTCCTGGGCACCTCCCTTCTTCCCCGACGTGCACTCCAAGCCCATCCGGTAGGTTTCCTTCCAAAAACAACTTCTCCAGTTGATTTCGTTCCGTTTTGACTCCGTCTGATATTCCTTTTCCTCGAAACACTGAAATAGGCATAAAACAAGAAATCTGGGTTGGGCCTCCGGTTAATAGGTTAGTCCCAAAAATAATATAAAAGTGGATAATAAAGCCCAATATTGCCTAAAACAGTAGATAAAGTAGCATGGAGCAATCAAAAATTATAGATACATTGGAGACGTATTACATTACCGAGAGGGCCCAAAGATACCTCTCCGACAATCGGAGTGACAAAACCTAATCTCGAAATACGCCAACTCAACATGTACCTTTGGAGACACCTGTAGAGCTCCTTTATAATCACCCAGTTACGTTGTGATGTTTGGTAGCACACAAAGTGTTCCTCCGGTAAACGGGAGTTGCATAATCTCATAGTTATAGGAACTTGTATAAGTCATGAAGAAAGCAATAGCAACATACTAAACGATCAAGTGCTAAGCTAACGGAATGGGTCAAGTCAATCACATCATTCTCCTAATGATGTGATCCTGTTAATCAAATGACAACAGATGTCTATGTTTAGGAAACATAACCATCTTTGATTAATGAGCTAGTCAAGTAGATGCATACTAGTGACATTAAGTATGTCTATGTATTCACACATGTATCATGTTTCCAGTTAATACAATTCTAGCATGAATAATAAACATTTATCATGATATGAAGAAATAAATAATAACTTTATTAGTGCCTCTAGGGCATATTTCCTTCAGTCTTCCACTTGCACTAGAGTCAATAATCTAGATTACACAGTAATGATTCTAACACCCATGGAGTCTTGGTGCTGATCATGTTTTGCTCATGGAAGAGGCTTAGTCAATGGGTCTACAACATTCAGATCCGTATGTATCTTGCAAATCTCTATGTCTCCCACCTGGACTTGGTCCCGGATGGAATTGAAGCGTCTCTTGATGTGCTTGGTCCTCTTGTGAAATCTGGATTCCTTTGCCAAGGCAATTGCACCATAGATTGTCACGAAGATCTTCATTGGTCCCGATGCACTAGGTATGACACCTAGATCGGAAATGAACTCTTTCATCCAGACTCCTTCATTTGCTGCTTCCGAAGTAGCTATGTACTCTGCTTCGCATGTAGATCCCGCCACGATGCTTTGTTTAGAACTGCAGCAACTGACAGCTCCACCGTTCAATATAAACACGTATCCGGTTTGCGATTTAGAGTCGTCCGGATCAGTGTCAAAGCTAGCATCGACGTAACCATTTACGACTAGCTCTTTGTCACCTCCATAAATGAGAAACATATCCTTAGTCCTTTTCAGGTATTTTGGGATATTCTTGACCGCTGTCCAGTGATCCACTCCTGGATTACTTTGGTACCTCCCTGCCAAACTTATTGCTAAGCATACGTCAGGTTTGGTACACATCATTGCATACATGATAGAGCCTATGGCTGAAGCATAGGGAACATCTTTCATTTTCTCTCTATCTTTTGCTGTGGTTGGGCATTGAGTCTGACTCAACTTCACTCCTTGTAATACAGGCAAGAACCCTTTCTTTGCCTGATCCATTTTGAACTTTTTCAAAACTTTATCAAGGTATGTGCTTTGTGAAAGTCCAATTACGCATCTTGATCTATCTCTATAGATCTTGATGCCCAATATGTAAGCAGCTTCACCGAGGTCTTTCATCGAAAAACTTTTATTCAAGTATCCCTTTATGCTATCCAGAAATTATATATCATTTCCAATTAATAATATGTCATCTACATATAATATCAGAAATGCTATAGAGCTCCCACTCACTTTCTTGTAAATACAGGCTTCTCCAAAAGTCTGTATAAAACCATATGCTTTGATCACACTATCAAAGCGTTTATTCCAACTACGAGAGGCTTGCACCAGTCCATAAATGGATCGCTGGAGATTGCACACTTTGTTAGCACCTTTTGGATCAACAAAACCTTCCGGTTGCATCATATACAACTCTTCTTCCAGAAATCCATTCAGGAATGCAGTTTTGACATCCATTTGCCATATTTCATAATCATAAAATGCGGCAATTGCTAACATGATTCGGACAGACTTAAGCATCGCTACGGGTGAGAAAGTCTCATCGTAGTCAACCCCTTGAACTTGTCGAAAACCTTTCGCAACAAGTCGAGCTTTGTAGACAGTTACATTACCATCAGCGTCAGTCTTCTTCTTGAAGATCCATTTATTCTCGATGGCTTGCCGATCATCGGGCAAATCAACCAAAGTCCATACTTTGTTCTCATACATGGATCCCATCTCAGATTTCATGGCCTCAAGCCATTTTGCGGAATCTGGGCTCATCATCACTTCCTCATAGTTCGTAGGTTCACCATGGTCAAGTAACATGACTTCCAGAATGGGATTACCGTACCACTCTGGTGCGGATCTCACTCTGGTTGACCTACGAGGTTCGATAGTAACTTGATCTAAAGTTTCATGATCATTATCATTAGCTTCCTCACTGATTGGTGTAGTTTGCCGCCAAGAAGCTGAAGCCTTACTTTCAAGATCATTGGAAGTCGAGACGCCTCCGGCCGAGTAGCCAATTGGGCCATAGATCTGGTTCCTTACACCATCTACTACCAGCCCCGCACCGCCATCAAGTCGCAAGCACTGGCCGACTTCCTCGTCGACTGGGCCGAGACCCAGTACCTGCCACCAGCGCCCGACTCCACCCATTGGCGGATGCATTTCGATGGCTCCAAGATGCGCACAGGCTTGGGAGTCGGCGTCGTCCTCACTTCCCCCAAGGGCGACAAGCTCAAGTATGTGCTGCAGATCCACTTCGCCGCCTCCAACAACGTCGCCGAATACGAGGCGCTCATTCACGGGCTCTGGCTTCCCAAAGAACTCGGCATTCGCCGGATCCTGTGCTATGGCGACTCCGACTTGGTGGTCCAGCAGTCATCTGGCGACTGGGACGCCAAGGACGCAAATATGGCGAGCTACCGCTTCCTGGTGCAGCAACTCAGCGGATACTTCGAGGGGTGCGAGTTCCTCCACGTGCCAAGAAATGACAACGACCAAGCAGACGCCTTGGCACGAATCGGCTTCACCCGCCAAGCGATACCATCCGGAGTCACTCTTCAGTGCCTCCTTAAGCCGTCTATCAAGCCTTCACCAGAGTCAGACTCCATCTTTGTGCCGGCTCCTCCAGAAGAAGTCGGATCCGACTCCAGAGCCCCAGCAGACGACCCCAAGAAAATCACAATCGGTTGCCCGGGGACTGCGCCCGGTCGGCCCAGGACTCCGTCAATCCAACAAGCGTCATGGACTCCAGCCCGCCGCCTCCCAGCCCAGCCACCCTTGTCCAAGTTGCTGTGGTGGCAGTCGAAGAAATAGCAGCACCTTCATGGGCCCAGCCCATCCTCAAGTTCCTAGTAAACAGAGAGCTGCCAACTGATGAGATCTTGGCTCGGCAAGTGCAATGTCGAGCGGCAGCATACACCATAGTCAACAAAGAGCTGGTCAGGCGCAGTGTTACTGGTGTCTACCAGCACTGCGTAGAGCCAGAGCAAGGCCAAGCAATCCTCAGAGACATTCATCAGGGTGAGTGCGGCCACCATGCGGCTTCAAGAGCACTCGTCGCCAAAGCTTTTTGGCACGGTTTCTTTTGGCCGATCGCCTGGAAGAGGCTAAAGAGTTAGTCCAAAATGCAAAGGTGCCGGTTCCGCCCAAGCCACTTCACCGGCTTCCGCGAAAGACAATCCCTATCGCCTGGCCCTTTGCAGTTTGGGGCCTGGACATGGTGGGACCATTCAAGACGGCCCGAGGCGGCCTAACTCATCTACTTGTCGCGGTGGACAAGTTCACCAAGTGGATAGAAGCAAAGCCCATCAAGAAGTTGAACGGGCCGACTGCAGTGACTTTCATCGCCGACATCACGGTGCGGTATGGCATACCGCACAACATCATCACCGACAATGGCACAAACTTTGCCAAAGGCGCCTTGGCCCGTTTTTGCGCGACGCAGGGCATCCGACTGGACTTAGCGTCTGTTGCCCATCCGCAGTCAAACGGCCAGGTGGAGCGAGCAAACGGCCTCATCCTGTCCGGCATCAAGCCTCGACTGGTCGAACCTCTCGAGCGTTCGGCCGGCTGTTGGGTTGAAGAGCTACCAGCCGTCTTCTGGAGTCTGCGCACGACTCCAAACAAGTCAACTGGCTTCACGCCTTTCTTCCTCGTCTACGGTGCCGAAACCGTCATCCCGACGGACATAGAGTTCGACTCTCCATGAGTCACCATGTACACCGCAGAGGAAGCTGAAGAAGCACGCCAAGACGGCGTGGACCTGCTGGAAGAGGGCCGGCTATTGGCACTCAGCCGGTCCGGCATCTACCAGCAGAGTCTGCGCCGATACTACAACCGAAAGGTCAAGCCAAGATCGTTTCAAGAGGGCGACCTTGTGCTCCAGCTGATTCAGAGAACAGCCGTCCAGCACAAGCTATCGGCGCCTTGGGAAGGCCCCTTCATCATCAGCAAAGTGCTAGGCAATGACACCTACTATCTGATTGACGCTCAGAAGCCCCGAGCGCGCAAGAGGGACGACTCCGGCAAAGAAACAGAGCGCCCGTGGAATGCAAATCTTCTTCGACGATTTTACAGTTAATGCAGTATGTATCGCACTACCCCCTTTGTATTAAAGTACCAAGACCTTGGCCCCCCGAGATGAGCTCGGGGACTGCCCTTTTTTGGTTATCTGTATGATATAAGAATTATGCCTTCAAGTACATTACTTTCATTACAAGCCGCCTGGAACCGGGCCAGACTAGTAGGCCAGGGGACTCGCCGCCTTGCGCTATGAGACGCTTCCTGAAGTCAGAAAAGTAGTGCGCGGTGCCCAATCCGCCTCCTGCCAAAGCCGCAGCTTGCAGAGCGACTGTGAGGAGGGCAGGAGTGAAGAAGAACAGGCGGCCGCACGAAAATGGCTAAGGACCAAAAGCACGAACATAGCGTAAGACGGCCTCCAGCATTTCTGAAGCAGAAGCCGACTCATGAGTAGACGGCTTGCCGTCTTAACCTCTATCAAGGACGGCCAACTCTTGGATAGTCGGCCTATCACTTTCTAGCCGACTTGCTAAAAAACTCTAAACGGCCAAGTACTTGCCTTCCCAAAGAAGCCAAGCACTTGACCCAGCGACAGTCCGCAGAGCGGCTGTCCATCTGGCAAGGCGGCAACTAAAGGAAGGCGGCAAAGGGAAAAGCCTAAAGAGCAGTAAGCAAGGAAAGGCGGAAATCGGATAAATATTTACATAGGCCCTTGGCCGAATCTTCGAATAGAAGTTCAAGATACACCCCGCGGGTGGAATTGTTCGAATCTAACAAAGTTTTCAAAAGATTACTAAGATAGACAAACAAAGGCAGCCTAGGAGGCGGCATCTGGAATCGGAGGGTCGGAGGAGACGGTGGTGTCAGGCGCCGGGGCGGTTGGCTGGGCGGTCTCGGCTTGGTCGCCTCCGGCGGCAACCGACTTCTCTTGGCGCGGCTCATTGCTGGAGGCGCGGTCGAGCTGAGGTTGGCCGCCTGCTCCGTCTTCTGGCACCTCCGCCTCGCCTCCGTCCTCCGCCTCGTCCTCCTCCTCGGTGCTGGAGCCGATCACCTCCGTCGAGTCCTCGCCATATTCCGGGTTCATCCCGAACCACTCTGGCGGCACTTCCTCGCCACCTTCAGCCTGCTCGGGCACGAAGACACTGGTGTCCGTGTACTCGGCGATGGCCGCCGCACGCTCGATAAGGGCGCCCTCCACGGCCTCCAGCTCGGCCTGGGCTTCTGACCGGAACGCGGCCAAACGGTCCAGGTCCAGCCCTGGATACCACGCCTTGATAAACTCCAAAGCCCGGCGCGCTCCGGCCCGGGCCGAGGAGCCCTTCCAAGCCTCAAGACGGCCGGCGGCGACTTCCAGCCAGTCGGCGGTCCGACTGGCGGTGCGCAGAGCCGGCATGTCTTGCCACAGGGCGGCAATCGCCTGGGCACCGGCACACTGAAGCCGGCGCAACAGCCGGTGAGCGGGACAAAGACGGGCTTCAATGCTCAGAAGCTGCTCATCGATGGTTCGGGGGGCGTTAGTGGCGATCTCCTCACCGGTTGCCCTTCGCGCCTCTCGAGCAGCCTCGATGGCCAGAGGGACTGCCTGCGAGTGACCAGGGAAGAAATCTGCCAAGACAAAAAAGAAGCAAGTCAAAAAATAGAAGTCGGCCTGACGCATAGTCGGAAGCCCGAAGAAACGAAAGAAACTTACCATCAATGATATCCTCGATTTCGTGGTAGACAGAGGTCAGCATCGCCTCCCTGTCAGTCCAGGAGGAGCGCTCGCTCTCAAACTCGACCATGAGAGCGGTCTCCCTCTTCTCGGCCTCGTCTTGCGCCTTCTTGAGCAGCTCCTTCTGCTCGGCCAGCTGCGCCGCCAGCAGGTCGCGCTCTTTGGCGAGCTTGCCGCACTCTTCCTCCTTGGCACGTCGGGCGGTATTGGCCTCGCCCAGCTGCTCCTGAAGAGCGGCGTTGGCGCCTGAAGAACGAAAGAAGAGGACAAGTAAGTCGTCAGCAAAGTAGATCGCCGGGAAGATCCGGCCCGACGCCGGCGATCGGCGAATCTCGGGACTACAGCCATGGTCGCAAGCGCGCCCCCGCGAAGAAAAGGAAAAAGAGCTTACTCCGGCTTTCCGTCAAGTCGGCGGTCCGCTTGTTCAACTCCTCAACATTGCGGTTGAAGGCAGTGGCGCGGAGGTTATGATACTCCTGCAATAAGTCAATAGAGACAAAATTAGTATTTGGAACTCGCCAGAGGGAGTTCCGAACCGCCTGCTCAGCAGCCACCCCAGAACTCGGGGACTACACCCAGTGGGTGCGCTGGCGCGCCCCCACATAGAAAAACAAGAATAAAAAAGAAGAGGGAACGATCGCACGGACGTCCGCGGCGATCGCGCCTGGTGCAAGCTTGAAGGCGTCGCCTTGGTGCGTAACCGCTGGGCGTCCAGAGTGCTTGGTTCAGCGGTCCGGTGCCGCCTCCGCGCAGCCACCCGGTGGGCGCGGCGCTGGAGGCCTCAACGTCCAGGGTTGCTGAGCTGGCAGCGCTGGTCTTCCGAGGTCGCGGCGCCGAGGTCGCCCTCTCAAGACGGCGGCGCACCGGCGAGACGACTTGAAGAAGCAGCCGCGCCTCAGCCTCGTCCGCGATCGGCGGCTCCGACTGACCCACCGGCTATTTGCCGTGCGGTCTCCCAGACGGCGGCGGAGGCGGCGGTGGTGGCACGAGAGTGTCCGACATAGAAGCTTCGCCGCTCTCCTTCTCCACGAGGGGGTTCTCAGTGCCGGCCTCTCCGGTCTGCCCCGTGAACTCTGGAGGCGGCGGCGCAAACGACAATGGGGGGACGAGCATCGCCGATCGGCGACGCGTGGCCTCCTCGGCACACCATCTTACCGCAAGGGCGGCTTCGACATCCTCCAGCTTCTTCTGGGCGTTGGCGGCCGCCTTGTCGGCCTGCGCCTTCTCCAGGCGTTTGGCCTCCTCCTCGTCGCGCTTCTCCCGCGCATTTCGTTCCGTCGCCTCCCGGAGGTCGGCGGCGGGATCGGCCCGCCGAGTATTGGCGGATGTCTCTGCCGACCCCATGACGGAGGGGACGGCGACTCTCTCAAGAGAAAGAGGGGCCCTGAAGAAGAACGGAGAAAGAATAAAAGAAGACTCGAACAAGATTCAACGAAGGAAAATAAAAGAGCATAAAGACTTACAAAGAGACTAGCGGCGGCCTTCTCACTTCCCTTCGGAAGCGGTTTGCCTTTGCGGCCGCCTACTCCCGTTTGGTTGCGGCGGCCGCCCCCTTGAGCTTCTTCAATTTGCCGCCGGGCGCACTCGGCCCGGCGTGACGCCTCTTCGCGCCGCCTTGGCCAGCCAGGCTGGCGGAGGCGCCGGCGCCCAACGAGCCGGCCCTCGGCTGGTGGCGCGGGGCGACTTCCCCGTCGGCATCGTTGTCAGGCCAGTCGGCGAAGGTGGTCGAGGGCTTAAAGCCGCCTTCTGTTCCTTCTCCCTCGCCTTCGGCGTCGGCTTCCATCGCCGCCGCCCCCAAGTCGGGGTCGTCAACGTCGCTGTCCGCGCAATCGGGAACATACTCGCGGGGCTGTCTCGTGGCTCCGGCTGTAGGCTCCATGAGGGGGTTCTAGCCCAGAAGAAACTGACAAGAGTCAGAAGCCGGAGTCGGCCGCAAAAGAATACAAAACAATAGGGGGACGCAACTTACCACTGGTGGGGGGTTGTCGCGTGAGTACGGTTCCTTGCCGAACTGCCAGTCCTCCCCGAACTCGCAGTGCGCGATATGGTTCACCAAGTTCACCACCTCCTTGCGGGGCATCTCCTTGGTGCTCATCCGACTTGGTTCTCGGAGGCCGCTCATCTGACACATCACGTGAGGCCAGCCTTGGAGCGGGAGGACTCGGCGCGCCACGAAGGCGGCCAGCAAGTCGGCCCCGACGAGACCCTCCGACTGCAGCAAGACTCGGAGTCGCGCTACGGCGGCGGCTCCGGAGGGAGTCAGCGACTTGGCTCGGTGAGACCAGTTGGGGAGCCTCCCAGTTAGGGGGCGGCGTTGTAGGGCGGCAGGTTGACCCAGTCGCCGTCGGAGGAGAGGTTCTTCACATAGAAATATGAGCGCTGCCACATCTTCACCGACTTGATCAGCGAGATGGGAGGAAAGGGGTTGTCGGCTGTCGAGTGCCGCACCGTGATGTAGGTGCCGCACTGGGCCGGTATGCCGGCGACCTGCGTGCCGAGCTTAGAAGAGAAGAATTCTCCCCACAACTCGAGGGTGGGGAGAACACCGAGGAAACCTTCACACAGAGTGGCGAAGGTGGAGAGAAACACCACCGTATTCGGAGTGAGGTGGTGCGGCTGAAGGCGGTGGAACTCCAAGAACGAGCGGAAGAAGCCGCTCGCCGGCAGCCCCAGGCCGCGCATGAGGTGCGAGCGGAAGATGACCCGCTCGCCCTCCTCCGGCGCCGGCCGCGTCTCCCCCCCGTCGGCGGGCGGCGCGCGACGAGGTCCGTGACTGGGAGGCGGCGTGTCTGGCGGAGGAACTCGATGTGTTCCTCCTCCACTCCGAGCCGTCACAGACGCCGGAGCGCACGGCGGGGGCCGCGGCGGAGGAAGAGCTCATCGTCGTGGTGTGGAGTGCTCCCGCTCAACGGCAGAAACAGGAAGGAGAGAAGGCAAGATGAGGCGGGGGAATGGGGGAGAAGAGCGTGCGTACGGTACTGCTCCGCTCCCCCCCACGCCTACTTATAGCCCAATGGGCTAAGAAGCCGAGGGGCGGACGTGGGATTAACTGCGCACGATGCCCCACGCCGCCCCACGATTTATCCCATGAAGTTACTGCGCGCAGTAACAACATGGGGAAACCAACCGTCCAAGGCCGCAACGGATCCGTTCGTATGCCGAGGCATGGTGGTGGCGGGCCCCGCCTGACGGCCCGTCCCGTCGCGCGCGTGGGTGGGCAGGCTGTCCTCTCCACGTGGCGCCACGTGATAGGACCGCTCCGATGGCTACAGGGAAGCGTATCAGGCACGCCGCCTGGTTTCCCGCCGCGACTTTCAAGCTGCGGCTGCTGGCTATAAAAAATCAGACTCTCAACGGTCGGCCCACGAGAAGACGGCAGCCGAGTTCCAGAGTCCGCACCGGGGAGTTTGAAACTGTCGAAGCCCCACAATGCAGCGTCCGCGAGGCCCGGCACGGGACTATTGTCGAGTAATGGGCCACGGGTAGGCTAACCCGAGTCCCAGGACCTTTCAAGGCATTGGGGCAGGCCACGCCCCTCAGGCCGAGTCCCAGGAGCCGAATCCAAGATGAGCCGAGTCCTAGACGGCGACTCCAAGACGAGCCGAGTCCCAGACGGCGACTCCGAGATAAGCCGGCTCCAAGCTGGCGACCTCCAGAGAGGCCGACTATGGAGAGTCGGCCCATGACTCCTCCCTCATCTTGAAGTACGATGCGGGGTACGGTCACGGCGTGGCCGTCCCCCCCCCGTCTGAAGGACCAAGCATGGCTACAATGAGCCGTGTCGCTGGAAGATCTCCGGCGAGGCGCTGCATCATGCCATGCTCGCTCTGACCTCACCACGGTCGCAACACACTTTGTGCCCACGACGCCGGCTCAGACGACCCGAAGATCAGCGGGGCGCGCTGTCGATGGGTGGACCAAGGCGCTGGCGCCTCAAGACGGACTGTGGAGTCGGCCTCCCAGGAGTCGGCCGACTCCTCCTGGGGGCCCACGAGCCATTAACCAGATAGGACGGGGAATGGCGGCAGTTATTGCCCGATAGACGGCGGCACTGTTGCCACGACCCAATGACCAAGCCTGCATCATCAGGAGTGCCTCTACAGTATCGAGCCTGTCCGCGGGACCCACAAGTCGGCGGGCCCCAGAAGCCGACGGGAAGGACGGCGGTCTGAGAGACTGACGGCTGGGACCCGCGCCCAGCCGGATTACCATTGTACCCCCGGGGGCACCCATGCAAAGGGTTTGGACCTTGATAGAGATAGACCAGATAGCATAGGGAGGAGGGAGCTAGCCTTGCCCTCTCCTGCCTCCCGATACAGCTCCAGGAGCACCATTGTAGTCACTTTGCCTTAGTGATCATGCGGAGACCCCGCAGAGCAGCAGTAGGGGTGTTATCTCCCCAGAGAGCCCTGAAGCTGGGTAAGATTCGTCGGCGTGCATGTCTTCGCCTCATCCTGTTTCCACGCACTGGCGATGTTCTACTTGCCCCCACCATGATAAGCCATCCTTTGGCATATGTCGCACCCAACCCCCGACAACCGCGCACCTTTCGCTGGTATCATACACCCACCATAAACCTTTCTCAAAACAGCCACCATACCTACCTATCATGGCATTTCCATAGCCATTCCAAGATATATTGCCATGCAACTTTCCACCGTTTCGTTTACTATGACACGCTCCATCATTGTCATATTGCTAGCATGATCATGTAGTTGACATCGTATTTGTGGCAAAAGCCACCTATCATAAATCTTCCATACATGTCACTCATGTTTCATTGCATATCCCGGTACACCGCCGGAGGCATTCATATAGAGTCATATTTTGTTCTAAGTATCGAGTTGTAATTGTTGAGTTGTAAGAAAAATAAAAGTGTGATGATCATCATTATTAGAGCATTGTCCCAAGTGAGGAAAGGATGATGGAGTCTATGATTCCCCCACAAGTCGGGATGAGACTCCGGACGAAAAAAAAGAGGCCATAAAAAAAAGAGAAGAGGCCCAAATAAAAAAATGAGAGAAAAAGAGAGAAGGGACAATGCTACTATCCTTTTACCACACTTGTGCTTCAAAGTAGCACCATGATCTTCATCATAGAGAGTCTCTCATTTAGTCACTTTCATATACTGGTGGGAATTTTTCATTATAGAACTTGGCTTGTATATTCCGATGATGGGCTTCCTTAAAATGCCCTAGGTCTTCGTGAGCAAGTGAGTTGGATGCACACCCACTTAGTTTCTTTTGTTGAGCTTTCATATACTTATAGCTCTAGTGCATCCGTTGCATGGCAATCCCTACTCACTCACATTGATATCTATTGATGGGCATCTCCATAGCCCGTTGATACGCCTAGTTGATGTGAGACTATCTTCCCCCTTTTTGTCTTCTCCACAACCACCGTTCTATTCCACATATAGTGCTATATCCATGGCTCATGCTCATGTATTGCGTGAAGATTGAAAATGTTAAAGTATGAAACAATTGCTTGGCTTGTCATCGGGGTTGTGCATGATTTAAATACTTTGTGTGGGGAATATGGAGCATAGCCAGACTATATGATTTTGTAGGGATAACTTTCTTTGGCCATGTTATTTTGAGAAGACATAATTGCTTTGTTAGTATGCTTGAAGTATTATTATTTTTATGTCAATATGAACTTTTGTCTTGAATCTTTTGGATCTGAATATTCATACCATGATTAAGAAGATTTACATTGAAATTATGCCAAAGTATCACTCCGCATCAAAAATTCTCTTTTTATCATTTACCTACTCGAGGACGAGTAGGATTTAAGCTTGGGGATGCCTGATACGTCTCCAACGCATCTGTAGTTTTTTATTGCTCCATGCTACTTTTTCTACTGATTTGGACTATATTGGGATTTATTTTTCACTTTTATATTACTTTTGGGACTAACCTATTAACCGGAGGCCCAGCCCAGAATTGCTGTTTTTTGCCTTTTTCAGTATTTTGAAGAAACAGAATATCAAACGGAGTCCAAACGGAATGAAACCTTCGGGATCATGATTTTCCAACCGAACGTGATCCAGGAGACTTGGACCCTACTCCAAGAAGCCTCCGAGGAGGTCACGAGGGTGGAGGGCGCCCCCACTGGGCGCGCCCCCTATCTCGTGGGCCCTCGGAGCTCCACCGACGTACTCCTTCCTCCTATATATACATATGTATCCCCGAACGATCAGGACAGGAGCCAAAAACCTAATTCCACCGCCGCAACCTTCTGTATCCACGAGATCCCATCTTGGAGCCTGTTCCGGAGCTCCGCCGGAGAGGGCTCCACCACGGAGGGCTTCTACATCATCACCATAGCCCCTCCGATGAAGTGTGAGTAGTTTACTTCAGACCTTCGGGTCCATAGCTAGTAGCTAGATGGCTTCTTCTCTCTTTTTGGATCTCAATACAATGTTCTCCCCCTCTCTCGTGGAGATCTATTCGATGTAATCTTCTTTTTGCGGTGTGTTTGTTGAGACCGATGAATTGTGGGTTTATGATCCAGCTTATCTATGAATAATATTTGAATCTTCTCTGAATTCTTTTATGTATGATTGAGTTATCTTTGCAAGTCTCTTCGAATTATCCTTTTTGGTTTGGCCAACTAGATTGGTAGTTCTTGCAACGGGATAAGTGCTTAGCTTTGGGTTCAATCTTGCGGTGTCCTTACTCAGTGACAGAAAGAGTTGCAAGGCACGTATTGTATTGTTGCCATCGAGGATAACAAGATGGGGTATTTATCATATTGCATGAATTTATTCCTCCACATCATGTCATCTTGCTTAAGGCGTTACTCTGTTTTTAACTTAATTCTCTAGATGCATGCTGGATAGCGGTCGATGAGTGGAGTAATAGTAGTAGATGCAGAATCGTTTCAATCTACTTGTTTTGGACGTGATGCCTATATACATGATCATACCTAGATAACCTCATAACTATGCTCAATTCTATCAATTGCTCAACAGTAATTTGTTCACCCACCGTAGAATATTTATGCTCTTGAGAGAAGCCACTAGTGAAACCTATGGCCCCCGGGTCTATTCCCATCATATCAATCTCCATCACTTTATTTACTTGCTTTGCTTTTACTTTTTACTTTGCATCTTTATACCAAAAATACCAAAAATATTATCTTTATCAGATCTCACTCTCGTAAGTGACCGTGAAGGGATTGAAAACCCCTAATCACGTTGGTTGCAAGTAGCTATCATTTTGTGCAGGTACGAGGGACTTGCGTGTGACCTCCTACTGGATTGATACCTTGGTTCTCAAAAACTGAGGGAAATACTTACGCTACTGTGCTGCATCATCCTCTCCTCTTCGGGGAAAACCAACGCAAGCTCGAGATGTAGCACCTAGTAAACGTGAATGCGGCCGTCTCTAAAGCATAACCCCAAAACGATAGCGGTAAATCAGTAAGAGACATCATAGATTGCACCATATCTAGTAAAGTACGATTACTACGTTCGGACACACCATTTCGTTGTGGTGTTCTGGGTGGCGTGAGTTACGAAACTATTCCGCATTGCTTCAAATGTAAACCAAACTCGTAACTCAAATATTCTCCTCCACGATCAGATCGTAGAAAATTTATTTTCTTGTTACGATGATTTTCCACTTCACTCTGAAATTCTTTGAACTTTTCAAATGTTTCAGACTTGTGTTTCATCAAGTAGATATACCCATATCTGCTCAAATCATCTGTGAAGGTGAGAAAATAACGATACCCGCCGCGAGCCTCAATATTCATTGGACCACATACATCAGTATGTATGATTTCCAACAAATCAGTTGCTCGCTCCATAGTTCCGGAGAACGGCGTTTTAGTCATCATACCCATGAGGCATGGTTCGCAAGTACCAAGTGATTCATAATCAAGTGATTCCAGAAGTCCATCAGTATGGAGTATCTTCATGCGCTTTACACCAATATGACCCAAACGGTAGTGCCACAAATAAGTTGCACTATCATTATCAACTCTGCGTCTTTTGGCTTCAACATTATGAATATGTGTATCACTACTATCGAGATTTAATAAAAATAGACCACTCTTCAAGGGTGCATGACCATAAAAGATATTACTCATATAAATAGAACAACCATTATTCTCTGATTTAAATGAATAACCGTCTCGCATCAAACAAGATCAAGATATAACGTTCATGTTCAACGCTGGCACTAAATAACAATTATTTAGGTCTAAAACTAATCCCGATGGTAGATGTAGAGGTAGCGTACCGATCGCGATCACATCGACTTTGGAACCATTTCCCACGCGCATCGTCACCTCGTCCTTAGCCAATCTTCGCTTAATCCGTAGTCCCTATTTCGAGTTGCAAATATTAGCAACAAAACCAATATCAAATACCCAGGTGCTATCTCGAGCATTAGTAAGGTACACATCAATAACATGTATATCACATATACCTTTGTTCACCTTGCCATCCTTCTTATCCGCCAAATACTTGGGGCAGTTCCGCTTCGATGTCTAGTGCGCTTGCGAGAAGCACTCGATCTCGTGCTTAGGTCCAGATTTGGGTTTCTTCTCTTGAGCAGCAACTTGCTTGCTGTTCTTTTTGAAGTTCCCCTTCTTCTTCCCTTTACCCTTTTTCTTGAAACTGGTGGTCTTATTGACCATCAAAACTTGATGCTCCTTTTTGATTTCTACCTCCATGACCTTTAGCATTGCGAAGAGCTCGGGAATAGTCTTGGCCATCCCTTGCATATTATAGTTCATCACGAAGCTCTTGTAGCTTGGTGGCGATGATTGAAGAATTACATCAATGACACTATCATCGGGAAGATTAACTCCCGTTGAATCAAGTGATTATTATACCCGAACATTTTGAGTATATGTTCACCGATGAACTATTCTCCTCCATTTTACAGCTATAGAACTTATTGGAGACTTCATATTTCTCAATCCGGGCATTTGCTTGAGATATTAACTTCAACTCTGGAACATCTCATATGCTCCATGACGTTCGTAATGTCGTTGAAGACCGGTTCTAAGCCGTAAAGCATGGCATCTTGAACTATCGAGTAGTCATCGGCTTTGCTCTGCAGACGTTCTTAACGTCATCGGTTGCATCTGCGCAGAGCTCGCACCCAGCGGTGCTTCGGGGCGTAATTCTTACATGCAGCAATGAGGATAATCCTCAAGTTACGGACCCAGTCCGTGTAATTGCTACCATCATCTTTCAACTTAGCTTTCTCAAGGAACACATTAAAAATTCAACGGAACAACATCATGAGCCATCTATCTACAACAAACATAGACAAGCAAAATACTATCAGGTACTAAGTTCATGATAAATTTAAGTTCAATTAATCATATTACTTAAGAACTCACACTTAGACAGACATCTCTCTAGTCATCTAAGTGATCACATGATCCAAATCAACTAAACCATGTCCGATCATCACGTGAGATGGAGTAGTTTCAATGGTGAACATCACTATGTTGATCATATCTACTATATGATTCACGTTCGACCTTTTGGTCTCCGTGTTCCGAGGCCATATCTGTATATGCTAGGCTCGTCAAGTTTAACCTGAGTATTCCGCATGTGCAACTGTTTTGCACCCGTTGTATTTGAACATAGAGCCTATCACACCCGATCATCACGTGGTGTCTCAGAACGAAGAACTTTCGCAATGATGCATACTCAGGGAGAACACTTCTTGATAATTAGTGAGAGATCATCTTAAAATGCTACCATCAATCAAAGCAAGATAAGATGCATAAAGGATAAACATCACATGCAATCAATATAAGTGATATGATATGGCCATCATCATCTTGTGCTTGTGATCTCCATCTCCGAAGCACCGTCGTGACCACCATCGTCACCGGCGCGACACCTTGATCTCCATCGTAGCATCGTTATTGTTTACACCGTCTATTGCTTCTACGACTATCGCTACCGCTTAGTGATAAAGTAAAGCAATTACAGGGCGTTCGCATTTCATACAATAAAGCGACAACCATATGGCTCCTGTCAGTTGTCGATAACTTCGGTTACAAAACATGATCATCTCATACAATAAAATATAGCATCACGTCTTGACCATATCACATCACAACATGCCCTGCAAAAACAAGTTAGACGTCCTCTACTTTGTTGTTGCAAATTTTATGTGGCTGCAACGGGCTAAGCAAGAACCGTTCTTACCTACGCATCAAAACCACAATGATAGTTCGTCAAGTTAGTGCTATTTTAACCTTCGCAAGGACCGGGCGTAGCCACACTCGGTTCAACTAAAGTTGGAGAAACAGACACCCGCCAGCCACCTGTGTGCAAAGCATGTCGGTAGAACCAGTCTCGCGTAAGCGTATGCGTAATGTCGGTTCGGGCCGCTTCATCCAACAATACCGCCGAACCAAAGTATGACAAGCTGGTAAGCAGTATGACTTGTATCGCCCACAACTCACTTGTGTTCTGCTCGTTGTAAGTGCATCTAGTGCCCCTTAGTGATTTTGGTGTATTAAAGACTTATAGGTTAAGGGACTAATGTGTTTATGAGTGTACACAGGTCTATAAGTCTATGAGGAGTTTGATATTTACAGAGAAAGTCGACCCCTAATAATGAATATCTTCGACTGAAGATTTTGGTATTCCTGAAGACTTTCATGAAGACTTTGAAAGTGAAGAAGTTGGTGTGTCCGTGAAGACTTGATATTCATGCAAGGAATATGAAGCTTGAAGACTTTCGTTTTCATAGTTTTGTTTTTTTTCTCCTTCTTGAGTCATAGGAAACACCGTACTGTTAAAGGGTGTCGAGGAAATACTAAGGAAAAATTTCCATGTGATGCTCAACTCAAAATCCTACACCTACCAATCCCTTGAGTGAAGCCATTGGAAATCTCATACTGATTCACTCAATTTATTCATGTGATGAGACGAAGTTCTTACAGTCACGAGAATTTGTTCGACGAGGAGTAAGGAATTCGCCAGTCTTGGATTGCCTACATGAGAACATGATAGCACCGAGAATTTGAGAGTCAAATTTCCGACCGTTCTTTGCTACTGCGCCACCTGTCCCAAAATATCTTATCCACATAACGGTCATATCATTGAAGGGCATTTATGTCTTATCATGTTGGGCTGCTCCTAGGCTATAAATAGCCACCCCTACAACCACTAGCTGGTTGGCTGCTCAGAGAAACCGACACTTGTCATTTGAGAGCAACCCATCCTCCGAGGACTTTGAGCAAAAATCATCGAGTGAGGAAAACCCAAACCCAAACACCAACAAACCCAAAGTGATTGAGCATCATCAAGACATTGATCTGCGTGGATCCGGCGCTTATTACCTTTGAAGATTGTGCTTCTTCCAGACGGTTAGGCGTCATGGTCTAGAGCATCCAAGAGGAATTGTGGATCGCCGAGTGACCAAATCTGTGAAGGTTTGGAAGTCGCTGAAGACTTACCACGAGTGATTGGGCGAGGTGCATGTGACCTTAGTTCAAGGAGAATCGATGAGGACTTGGTGTCTGAGCTGCGTGCTCGATGTTGGTGTCCGGACTGTGTGTCCTCGAGTTTAAATACTCAGCCGCTCCAACCGGACATACAAGCCGAGACAGCAGTTGGAACTGGTCTACCAAATCATTTTCTTCACCAACCTTACTGGTTCTATTTCCTCAACTCTTTCATTTCCTCATTACTGTGTTGAGTGTTCGTTCATATCTGTGTTTGAAGACTTTGACTGAAGACTTTCTCAATTTCCTCAGTTCAATTTCTTCAGTCTGTTTGTCTTCATCTTGTGTTATCCTGTGTTTACGCTTTCTGTACTCTGTGTTGTCTTCATTTCATCATGATGACCATGTGTGTATTCTGTCATGCTTACTTCTGAGTACTTATTCCGCTGCAAGTAGTTCTTCGCTAAGGAATTTTCTCACCGGCAAATTCCTCAGTGAAGAATTCATAAAAATCGCCTATTCACCCCCCTCTAGTCGATATAACGCACTTTCAATTGGTATCAGAGCAAGGTACTCCCTTGTTCTGTGTGATTTTGGTTTAACCACCTGGAATTCTAGTTATGTCGACCGCAGGTATGATCAAGGTCTCTGCTGGGTGTCCTACCTTCGATGGCACGGACTACCCCTACTAGAAGAATAAGATGCGAATGCATCTTGAAGCAATTGACAACGATCTCTGGTACGTTGTAGAAAATGGTGTTCCTCACCACACCTTCCTGAATCTTTGCGATGTGAAGAGATTCAAGCAACTCGATTCTCAAGCAAAGAATATCATATGTGAATAAAGGGCGTTATGGTAGAGTGAGTGCTTTGGAAGCTGCTAAGCTTATCCGGATAGGCTCTCCAAAGTAAGCGAAGGAGTCTCAACTCAACATGACTCTCGTGTTGGCGTTCTTATAATCTCTTCAACCGCTTCAAAAGACTCGACAATGAAAATGTTCAAGAAACCTTCGATCGCCTGACTGAAATCTCAAATGAGCTTCAAGCGCTCGGTGCCACTGACATCACCGACCATGAGGTGGTGAAGAAATTGCTGAGATCACTCAATTCTTCATTTGACACTCTGGCACTGATGATTCAAGAGCGTGCTGATTACAAGTCACTAGATCCCGCTGATATCCTCGAGAGGCTAAATACTCATGAGTTCGACTTCTTTGAAAGAGATCTCTATGGTTCAAGCTATGGCAAAACACGTGCCACGAAGGCCAAGGCGATGTCTCGAATCTGAATGTGAAGATTACGGTAGTAGCCTTGGTGATCCTGAAGAAGAGCCAGGAGCTAGCACTGCTCGTGAAGAAGTTCTAGAAATTCTCAAGACGTGGTCGCTTTGGAAAATCTTCAAGGATCAATGATTCCTCATCAAGTGACTATAAGAGAAGGCTATGGCACAAATGCAAGAAGCCTGGTCACTACATTCAAGATTGTCCTCAGTGGGACAAGGAACTAAAGAAGAAGAAATACAAGGATTATAGTTCTGATGATGCCAAGAAGAAGAAGAAATCTTCAAAGTCTTCATCCCACAAGAAGAGCAGCTCCAAGAAGGCTCGAGCATTCATTGGCAAGGAAATGGATTCTGAGGCTGAATCTGAGGATCATGAGGAAGAGGATGCATCCGAGGAGTCTGAGTCAGGTGTGGCAAGTCTAGCTCTTGCTACCGCATTTGTCAGCAAGTCTATCTTCAACTCTGAAGAAAATGGCAACACCAACAACGCTGATGAAGGCATTGACGACTACGCTCCCACCTATTGCTTCATGGCAAAGGCTGCTAAGGTAACTAAATACCCCTCCTCTAAATCAAGTGAGGATGAATCTAATGAAAATCTTAAGCCTAGCTACTCTAAACCGCTAAGATTGCTGTGAAACAACAAAAGGCTATTGAAAAACTTCAAAACATGCTAGACAAAAGTGATGATATGTTGGGTGATGAAATGGACCGCTCTAAAGACTTAACTGAAAATCTTCAGAGACTTCAGTCTAAGTTTGACAACCTTCAAAGTCATCATAAAACTCTCTTATGTGATCACGAGAAGCTTTCTTATGAATTTCTTCAAAGAAAGCAAGATCTTGAGAGGCTAAGAGAGAGTTATGAAGATCTTCAGAAGGAGCGCGATTCATTACTTGCTCAACAAATCAGCGCTACTCAGGAAGAATTTGATCCTCCATGCTTAAAGTGCATTGAACGTGACTCTGCTAATTCTTCACCTGAATGTTCAAATGCTTCAAATGTTACAAATTCTTCACCTGCCTCTGCTACCACTAATTCCTCATCTGAGGACATTGCTGGTATCACTTGACGATCTGAGGCTGAAGGAATTGTATATGACAGCATGTACAAAAGCCTCAAAGGGCATCGACTCTTTGTGATGTGCTTAAAAGCAGATCCTCAACGAAACCCTAGGAAAGAGGGTATTGCCTTTGAGAGGAAACTCAATGCTGATGGAACATATTGGAAGCTTTGGCGGTACCCCAAAACCTCATGGGCTCTTTGCAAAGGGACCTCCATTGATCCATCTAACTTATCTGCTTTACATGTGAATCTCCTCATTCTTCGATGAGTCATTTGACTCAACTATAAACTGTTCAAAAATCAGAATGGTGAAGTATTTGCTAGATATGTTGGGACTAACTGTAGGAACGGTTCCCCTATGAAGAAAATTTGGGTTCCCAAAAGTTATGTTGAAAGTCTTCAGGTGAATGTCCTCATGACACCACTAGTGAAGAATAGGAACCCCAGATCAAACTCTTCATATGGACCAAATTCTTCATATGGATCCAAGTCCTCATACGGACAAAATTCCTCACGTGGATCAAATTCCTCAAAAGGATCAAAGTCCTCATATGATCATCATCGTGCTAACCCTTCTGTTTCGCAGGGTAGAGCTAAGGGCTATGAATATGTGCATTATTCTTCAAATCATTATGTTCATAAGTCCTCGAAGAATTTCTCTGCTTATTCATATGCTTACCCTAATCCCTCTTATGTGAAACTAAGTGGACTGGCATCTATGCCACCTTTCTCATATGGTGCTCGCAGAGTGATGAATTCTTTGCCACCCCTCCAGATGTGGGTGGTGAAGAAAAAGAACTAATCTCTTATGCAGGTCAGTCTCCAATCGTGCTCAAACGCATGAAGAATTTCTTTGGAGACTGAGCGATTACTGAAAGGACGCAGGCTAATCACGATGAAATGAACCTTCATTTCACACGTCCTCATACTGATTATCTGATCAAATTTACCTAATTAAATTGACCTGATGATACTGATGTCATATTCTTCACTGATGAAGTATATGAGTTTGTAAGCTGCACTAATTCATCTGCAGGATGATCAACCAAAAGCAAACGAGTGGGTCCTCGATAGTGGATGTACAAATCACATAACTGGTGACAAGAACCTATTGATGGATGCTCCCTTAACACCGTCACATCTGAAGCATATCATCTTCGCAGACAAAGGCAAAAGTTAGGTATTGGGTCCAGGTAAGGTTGCAATCTCAAAGGATCGACACATGGACAAAGTCATGCTTGTCGAGTCCTTAGGATACAACCTCATGTCTGTCTCAATGCTTTGTGATCTTGATATGGTTGTTGTCTTTGGCAAGTATCGTTGTGTTGTGATCATGGAAGCTGAAAATTCCAAAGTCTTTGAAGGCTTTAGGAGAGGAGACTTGTACATTGTTGATTTCTCTACAGGACCACAGCCTGCCGTGTGCTTACTTGCAAAAGCTTCAGAAGGCTGGCTATGGCATCGACGACTTGGTCACACAGGCATGAGGAATTTGCACACGCTTGCGAAGAAGAAGCATGTCATTGGCATTGAGAATGTCAAATTCTTCAAGGATCACTTGTGTGGTGCCTGTGAAGCTGGAAAAATGACCAAGGCCAAGCATCCAGCGAAGACTACATGACCACTACTTGTCCATTCGAATTACTTCACATGGACCTCTTTGGTCCTAATCATTATTTTGCTATGACAAATGATGCATCTCTATATGGCTTTGTTATTGTTGATGATGATTCTCGTTACACATGGGTACACATTGTTACTTACAAACATGAAGTGCAGGAAGTCTTCAAACGATTTTCCTCGAGGGCTTCAACCAACTTTGGTGTGAAGATCAAGCACATCAGGAGTGACAATGGAACTGAGTTCAAGAATTCCGGTCTTGATGACTATCTTGATGAACTTGGTATTACTCATGAGTTATCTGCTCCTTATACTCCTCAGCAAAATGGCATCGTGGAGTGCAAGAACAGAACTCTTGTTGAGATGGCTCACACTATGCTTGATGAGTACAAAATGCCTCGTCGTTTTTGGATTGATGCAATTGATACTGCGTGCCACATCATCAACAAAGTATATCTTCACAAATTCTTCAAGAAGACTACCTATGAACTCCTCACTGACAAGAAACCCAATGTGAGTTATTTCAAAGTCTTCGGTGCTAAATGTTGGATTAGGGATCCTCATCACAATGCTAAATTCGCACCGAAAGCACATGAAGGTTTTATGCTTGGTTACGGAAAGGACTCGCACACCTACAGAGTCTTCAACAACGCTCTTCACAAGATTGTTGAAACTGTAGATGTGCGGTTCGATGAAACTAATGGCTCGCAAAGAGAGCACCTACCTTCTGTGATAGATGAACCAGCACCTGAGGATTCTATCAAGCTCAAGGCTACTGAGGATGTCATTCCCACCGAAGAATCTACTGAAGAATTCATTCCAGAACGTGAAGATCGTCGAGCTAATGCACCTGAGGAAAATGCTGAAGAAAATGATGCTGAAGAAAATGATGATCAAGTTCCTCGACAACAACCAGCTCATCCTCGCGTTGCAAAAGAAGTGCAAGTTGAAAAGATCATCGATGACATTGAAGCACCAGGTCCTCTCACCCACTCAAAAGCTTCACATTTATCTAACTTTTGTGGGCACTATGCTTTTGTCTCTATCACAGAGCCCACTAAGGTAGATGAAGCATTTCTGGAGCCTGAGTGGATCCAGGCCATGCAAGAAGAATTACATCAGTTCGAGCTCAACAATGTCTGGGAACTGGTCAAACGTCCAGTTCCTCGCAAGCATAATATCATTGGCACAAAGTGGATCTACCGCAACAAGCAAGATGAAAATGGCCTTGTGGTGAGGAATAAGGCACGAATTGTGGTTGAAGGAATTGATTTCAATGAAACTTTTGCACCTATTGCTAGACTTGAGGCTATTCGCATATTACTTGCTTATGCTAACCATCATAATATCACTTTATATCAAATGGATGTGAAAAGTGCATTCCTCAATGGTAAGCTTGAGGAAGAAGTATATGTTGCTCAAACCCCAGGTTTTGAAGATCCAAAGAATCCTGACAAAGTCTTCAGACTCCACAAGGCCCTCTATAGCCTCAATCAGGCCCCTCGGGCGTGGTATGATACTTTGAAGGAATTCTTCGTGAAGAATGGCTTCACACCTGGTTCACTCGACCCTACTCTCTTTACAAAATATTATGATGGTGAACTGTTTATGTGCCAAATATACGTTGATGATATTATCTTTGGCTGTACTGGTCAACGTTATAGTGATGAATTTGCCTATATGATGAGTGAAGAATATCAAATGTCTATGATGGGAGAGTTGAAATTCTTCTTAGGTCTTCAAATTCGTCAACAACACAATGGCATATTCATCTCTCAGGAGAAATACCTCAAAGATGTTCTGAGGAAATTCAGCATGCAAGATTGCAAAGGATTCAAAATTCCTATGCCCACAAATGGCCATCTATGCACTGATGAAAATGGTATTGACTTCGATCACAAGGTATACCGCTCCATGATTGGTTTTTTATTGTACTTATGTGCATCTAGGCCAGATATAATGCTTAGTGTTTGCGTGTGTGTCTGATTTCAAGCTACACCGAAGGAATCACACCATAAGGCTATGAAGCATATTCTTCGATATCTAGCTCACACACCAACACTAGGACTATGGTACCCCAAGGGCTCTACTTTTGATCTCATTGGATATTCTGACTCTGACTATGCTGGTGATCGTGTGGACCACAAGTCAACATCTGGTACTTGTCATTTCCTCGGACGATCTTTGGTCTGTTGGTCCTCGAAGAAACAGAACTGCGTATCACTGTCTACTGCGGAAGCTGAGTACATTGCTGCTGGTTCTTGCTGTGCTCAATTGCTGTGGATGAAGCAAACTCTCAAGGACTACGACATCAACATGAAGAATGTGCCTCTCTACTGTGACAATGAGAGTGCCATCAAGATTGCTCACAACCCAGTTCCGCACTCAAACACAAAGCACATTCAGATTCGTCATCATTTTCTTCGTGATCATGTGTTGAAGGGCGACATTTCTATTGAGCATGTGAAGACTGAAGAACAGCTAGCTGATATCTTCACAAAGCCCTTGGATGAGAAGAGATTTAGCAAGTTGCGGTGTGAGCTAAATATCTTAGAGTCTTCGAATGTTCTTTGAAAAGGACACTCATCCTAACACTTATGCAAAATTGATGACTTAGATGTGCAACACATGAAGAAATGTTTTTCTTCAATCAATAAAGAACAACACTCTAAGTGTGAAGAAATTAATGAAGAATTTGATTCTCAAAACCCTACGACAATTGTACGCGGTGTCTGAAATCATCATTCTTATACGGTGGGTCACGCCACCACCAAAGTTGAAAATCTTCAATTTGAGTTTTTCCTCAGTTTTGAAATTCTTCAGTTTTTCAAATTCTTCAATTTTGCAAAATCTTCACCGTTTCCGTCGTTTTTCTTCATTGGCTATATATATATATATATATATATATATATATATATATATATGAGTTTATGTCCTATACAGCATTCACTTATGGATATTTCTTCAAGTTGCATTTTCTGCTAAGTGAATGTGATCGGACCCTTTCCCCTCTATGCTATACTTAACCCAATCTATTCACAAATTCTTCATGTGCGTTCTATTTGAAACTCGTTCAAAATCTTCACTGTGTTCTTGTCAGCTGAAGAAATTGCGAACGGAACTTTAAAACTAATCTTATCCAAATTTTCAGTTTTGCCGCTCAAACCGTTCCGCATCCCACGATAGACTTATCTATTCACCCACGATCTAACACGATCTCCACCTTTCAGTACGTGGGTGACACATGTCAAGCGAATGAGAAGGGTCAGGGGCACGTTCGTCCTAAATCTTCGGGCGAACAGATTTTCACTGCGACTATAAATACCCCCTCACCCCTTCCTCACTTCCTTTACTCCGCTCGACCGCTCTCTCTCTTGCTCGAGCTTCTCAAACCCTAGCGCTGCCGCTACTCCATCATCGCCGGTGAGGAAGAGCTTCACTGCCTCGACCACGTCGCCGTCGTACTCGCGCCGGCCGCGGAAATCTTCACTCCGCCGCCGCCGTAGCTGTCTTCCTCCGCCAAGTTAGGGCGTGGAAGATATGAACTGACGAGCTTCAAATCTACACTTCTCAGTTCGTCGTGTTCTTCATCCAGGGTAATTAAAAGTTACTTTTACTGCCCTCTTTGATTCAAATTTTCTCTACAAAATCTTCAAAGGTGTTTTATTCTTCAAATCCTCACACACAAAACACCTCACTAGTCATCTGTTCTTGATTCGTTTCTCTAAGCATCATTTTTTTTCAAGATTCCTCAATTGTGTGGACCCTCAATCTATACAACTCTGGAACCTAAGACAAAGAATGCTTAGTGAAATTCTTCAAGACTCATCTGGTCAAATTCCTCAAACTTGTTCTTTCTGAAAACCTTACGAGAACGCATATGACCTCTTCAAATTCCTCGCAACTATACTCTGTTCACGGTACTCATGTCATTCTTTGAATCACTAGGTTCTCATCAACTTAACTCATTTGCAGCGTTCCTCGAAGAAAAGTTGCATACTTCTTCGGAGAATTCGATTGTTCAAATTCCTCAACTGAAGAATATGGCAGACGGTAAGAAACCACAGAAAGGAGGAAAGAGGCCTGAGGTCATGACTACGTTTGAAATACCTGAGAACATCTATGCTGACTATTGCACACCTGATGAGGCTAAGTTCGGAAAGGAGAACAAAAATCAGCGCAAGGTGCGCATACAGAGGATTGAAAGGAGATGGGCAAGAGAATGGAGGGAGTACAGATATGTAACTCCAAAGTATATGAAGAAATTCACACTAAATCCTCCATGCCCAAGAGCTCCATTGGCACCTGGCCAAGAAGCTGACCCCACCAGCATCAAGCGTGCTGAGGATTTCCCTGAAGAATGGGCCAAACGCCAAGCCAAGTTGGCAAGACAAGCCAAAGAAGCAGTGAGGAAATTCAATGAAGACTCTGCTACTGTTGTTGCCACTAAGGCCTCTGTCAGGCCTAGAAAATCAATGGCAAAGAAGCCCACTCACAAGCCAAGTGCTTCACCAGTTGTGCCCTCACGGCCAAGTTCCTCAGCAATGCCCTCACGGCCAGAATCTTCAAAGCCCTCACGGCCAGATTCTTCAAAGCCCTCACGGCCAGTTCCTCATGCTGCTCCTGCTCCTTCAAAGTCCTTAGCTCCTCCCCCAGAGTCCTCAGTTGCTCCGGCAAAGTCCTCAACACCTGTACATCTGTCCACGTGCCAAAGGACTGCAGGCATCTCTATTGCCTCTGGTGTCTCAGCGAGTTCCTCAGCTGCACCAAATTCTTCATCAGGCCCCACTCTGCTGAAGACCAAGGCAACTGCTGGACGAGGTCCTCGGCCTAGTCCAAGAAGAAACAGGTTGCCTTCCAAGTGCCATCGACAATGAAGCCGATGATGATGAACTTGCGAAAATCATCGAGAGCAGCAAGAAAGGGCCGCTAGAGCCAAAGGCACAAATGTGCCACTGCTTTTGGATCCAAAGGCGATCCTCAACTACATTGATCTCTGGCACAAGGACCCAAACACTCCTATGCCTGATTTTCATTTGACTCCTGGCCAAAGTCACATGCTGACCCATTTCATCACTGAAGAGAAATGGAAATTTAAGAAGGCTAGAAAAATCAAGAAGGCTCAGTTCAGGAAAGAGAAGTTCCTGGGGAAAAACGTTGTCAAAATGACAACTGATGAACTCCTCAAGATCCAGTCTGAAATCAAAGCCCTCAGCGATGGTTTCAATGCTTATTATGCTAATTGGCAAGGAGCCAAAGTTAGGTTCGTTAAACTGACTGAGAAGTTCACCAATGTTGTAGCCCCATCGCAATAAGAAATTCCTCAAGCTGAAGCCTCTACTCAGCAAACTGAAGAACATGCCAGCACCGCTGATGATTTCAACCTGCTGAAGAAAATGCTAGTTCCAGGGCTGATGACTCCATTCCAGCCGCTGAAGACATTGCTAGGGCATCCACTAGTGGTGCGCCTGAAGAAAATGAAGAGGTCAGGGAAACTGCATCAGTTGCGCCTGAGGAAATTCAAATAGATTCCTCAGCTCCTCCTGCGCCTACACCAACTCCTACCCTTCAATCTGCATCGATGTGAGGAAGACCAAGGCTGCAGAGAGAGCTGCGGTAAAAAAGAAAGCATCATCTCGCTTGATTCTTGACTCGAAGAAAATGAAGCCTATGACCAGCTCACTTGAAAATCCAATTGATGTTGTTCGATTTCCACCACGCCATCAAAGGACCTTGTTCCTTTTGGTGAAGAATATGTGATCCCTAGCAGATCTGATGAAGAAAATCATTCTGCTGCTTCGTCAGAGCAGATTGATGAAGAAATTGAAGTGGATGCGATCCCTTTAACGCCTGTTGCTTCCTCGCCAATGCCTCAGTTCACAGATGAAGAGGCTGGCGTTGAACAAATTGAAGATGAAGACGTGGATGTTGGATGCACTACACCTGTGATGAATGATGACTTTTGGGAAAGCCAGCATCCCAATTCTCCACTCTTCACCCCAATACAACAAATCCCTCAGTCCCCTGCACCAATCGTTCAAATAGGCTCTGAAGAAACTCATCCTACCTCGTCTGTGCATGAAGAAATTCCAGCCACTAGTGCTGAAGAAACTGATGCTGCTGATCCTTTGAACATGCAGACTGCCACTAAAGAGTAACCAGAAATTCCTCGGCCTGAAGAACCGGAGATTGCGATTCCTGAGGTTGTGATGCAACTCACTGACACTCCTCTTCCCAAGCCAAAGGATCCATTCTCAAAGAAGCAAAAGTTCAAGGCTGCAGATTTCTTCAACGAGCATGTGTTCTTCACTGACTACAATCCCTATGATTCTGCTCGCATAAGGAAGAGGCTTTTCTGGACTGCTAGTCAAGCCAATTTTTATTCCTCTGTGCTATTCGACAAAGACAAAGTCTTCGATCATGCACACATTCCTCACGTGGACATGGAATCTCTGCCAGGCTTCGAGCCAGTCCTCAGTGTTCTTCACGATGCTGGATTGCTGAATTTCTGCACTAACATCTGTGATTGGAATGAAGAACTCATTCTTCAATTCTATGCAACACTGCACATCACAGGAAATTCTGAAGATGTGAACTCTTGGGTGCTGGACTGGATGTCAGAAAATACTCACTACAAGGCACCAGCAACTGAATTGCTTCGTGCCCTCCCACTCAGTCCTCCCCTTAATGGTGCTCGTTGCATCTACAATGAACCTGAGCTTACAAATCATTACATGCAAGTGCTGATGAAGCCTTTGAAGCAAGGGCAGGCCCCTCGAACCAAATTCCTCGTCAAAGAATTACTGTATGTGCCACGGACTGTCTATCGCATTCTGACGAAGACAATGAGTCCTATCAAAGGCCACGACTCAAATGATGAAGAAGTCGTTGGCATCATGAAGAATACGCTTTTCAACATCATTCATGGCGTTCCCGTCTACTTTCATGATTTCTTCATGAGGACTCTAGCAAATATTGCTATGTCACCATTTGAGCTGAAGCCTTATGCACCATGGATTATGAGGTTCATCCGGGCAAGGTCTTCACTCAATTACAAGGCTGATACTCTGAACCATGGCAACTACTTTCCTTCGATTGAAGTCCTCATACGGACATTTTCCTCAGCTGATGGCAAAGGCAAGGCAACTGCTGTGATAAATGAAGGCATTCATCCATTGGGTGGTCAATTTCGCAAAGCTGCATCCTACTCCACCAAGGATGACTCTGCCACACATGACTCTGCCGCCAACACCTCTGCCAAGCAAATTCCTCAAGCCACAGCACCCAGGGTGATGACTGACCATGAGTTACTCCTCAGTCTTCATCAGAAAGTTGATCGCAATCATAAATGGGTCAAGCATCAGTTTGGTTCAATTCTTCACAACATGACCTCCACACACAATGCAGTGAAGAAAAACCACTACTACCTCCATGAAATCTTCAACCGTGCACAGGCTGTTCTATCTCATGTCTCAAAGAGAAGATCTAAAGGAATGGGTCTCAAGGAAGAATTTGACTGGTCTGCACCTCCACCAAAGAGATTCAAGAAGGTCAAGGTTCCTTCCTTGGTGGCCAACTCCTATTCTTCATCGCGCGACACTGATGAACATGAAGACTTGGACGACACTGCGGCAGGCCCTACTACGACAACCGACCCCGACAACGCTGGTGCTCCTCCATCAACTTGATATTCTTCAGGGGCATTAGTCCTCAGTTTCGATCCTTTTGGTCATTCAATGACAAAGGGGGAGAAATCTGAGTTAGTCTTCAAGCGGGTCTATTATATGGGCGTTTTTTTTTGCAAAGTTACAACTCTCGCTCTTCTGAAACTTTTATTGGATCGAGTTGTAATCTTAAAACTGATGGTGCTTTGATACTTTTGAAGCACTGTGCTCTGATTCTGCATGCTTGTTCCTCATTAATATTATTGCACGCATGCTGAATTTCTTCAGGCACCATATTTCATCATGCATTTCAAATTCTTCATATTATATGTCAAATGCATGTATGAATTACAAGATATAGGGGGAGATCTCCATGAATCAACTCTTCAAGTGTGAATTGCTTCAAGAGCAAATTCCTCACTATGCACATATTCAGGGGGAGTTCTTCTATATCTTACAATCAAATTCCTCAATATCAGTACTTACACTTCATATGTTTATCCCCGTTGAAAACTTAACCTATATTGTCATCAATCACCAAAAAGGGGGAGATTGTAAGTGCATCTAGTGCCCCTTAGTGATTTTGGTGTATTGAAGACTTGTAGGTTAAGGGACTAATGTGTTTATGAGTGTACACAGGTCTATAAGTCTATGAGGAGTTTGATATTTACAGAGAAAGTCGACCCCTAAAAATGAATATCTTCGACTGAAGATTTTGGTATTCCTGAAGACTTTCATGAAGACTTTGAAAGTGAAGAAGTTGGTGTGTCCGTGAAGACTTGATATTCATGCAAGGAATATGAAGCTTGAAGACTTTCGTTTTCATAGTTTTGTTTTTTCTCCTTCTTGAGTCATAGGAAACACCGTACTGTTAAAGGGGGTCGAGGAAATACTAAGGAAAATTTTCCATGTGATGCTCAACTCAAAATCCTACACCTACCAATCCCTTCGAGTGAAGCCATTGGAAATCTCATAAAGTTCACCAATTTCTTGATGTGATGAGACGAAGTTCTTACCGTCGTTGAGAATTTGTTACGAATGAGGAGTTAGGAATTCGCCAAAGGCGGATTGCCTACGATGAGAACATGATAGCCCCGAGGAATTTGAGAGTCAAATTTCCAACCGTTCTTTGTACTCTGCGCGGCTGTCCCAAAATATCTTATCCACATAACGGTCATATCATTGAAGGGCATTTATGTCTTATCATGTCGGGCTACTCCTAGGCTATAAATAGCCGCCCCTACAACCACTAGCTGGTTGGCTGCTCGAGAGAAACCGACACTTGTCATTTGAGAGCAACCCATCCTCCGAGGACTTTGAGCGAAAATCATCGAGTGAGGAAAACCCAAACCCAAACACCATCAAACCCAAAGTGATTGAGCATCACTGAAGAGATTGATCCTGCATGGATCCGACGCTTGTTACCTTGGAAGACTGTGCTTCTTCTAGACGGTTAGGCGTCATGGTCTAGAGCATCCAAGAGGAATTGTGGATCGCCGAGTGACCGAAGTTTGTGAAGGTTTGGAAGTCGCTGAAGACTTACCACGGCGATTGGGCGAGGTGCATGTGACCTTAGTTCAAGGAGAATATGGTGAGGACTTGGTGTCTGAGCTGCGTGCTTTCGATGATGTGTGTCCGGACTGTGTGTCCTCGAGTTTAAATACTCACCGCTCCAACAGACGTATAACCGAGATAACAGTTGGAACTGGTCTACCAAATCATTGTCTTCACCAACCTTCTCGGTTCTATTTCCTCAACTCTTTCATTTCCTCATTCTTGTGTTGAGGGTTTGTTCATATCTGTGTTTGAAGACTTTGACTGAAGACTTTCTCAATTTCCTCAGTTCAATTTCTTCAGTCTGTTTGTCTTCATCTTGTGTTATCCTGTGTTTACGCTTTCTGTACTCTATGTTGTCTTCATTTCATCATGATGACCATGTGTGTATTCTGTCATGCTTACTTCTGAGTACTTATTCCGCTGCAAGTAGTTCTTCGCTAAGGAATTTCCTCACCGGCAAATTCCTTAGTGAAGAATTCATAAAAATCGCCTATTCACCCCCCTCTAGTCGATATAACGCACTTTCACTCATGCATATAACATCTACGCATAAAACCAGGCTCGGATGCCACTGTTGGGGAACGTAGTAATTTCAAAAAAATTCCTACGCACACGCAAGATCATGGTGATGCATAGCAACGAGAGGAGAGAGTGTTGTCCACGTACCCTCGTAGACCGAAAGCGGAAGCGTTAGAACAATGCGGTTGATGTAGTCGTACGTCTTCACGGCCCGACCGATCAAGCACCGAAACTACGGCACCTCCGAGTTCTAGCACACGTTCAGCTCGATGACGATCCCCATACTCTGATCCAGCAGAATGTCGGGGAAGAGTTCCGTCAACACGACGGCGTGGTGACGATCTTGATGTTCTACCGTCGCAGGGCTTTGCCTAAGCACCGCTACAATATTATCGAGGACTATGGTGGAGGGGGGGGCACCGCAGACGGCTAAGAGATCAAGAGATCAATTGTTGTGTCATAGAGGTGCCCCCCCTGTATATAAAGGAGCCAAGGGGAGGCGGCTGGCCAGGAGGGCGCGCAAGGGGAGTCCTACTCCCACCGGAGTAGGACTCCTCCTTCCTTGTTGGACTAGGAGAAGGGGAAGGAGGAGGAGAGAGGAAGGAAAGGGGGGCGCCGCCCCCCTCTCCTTGTCCTATTCGGACTAGGAGGGAGGGGCATGCGGCCCAGCCCTTGCCTCCTCTCCTCTTCTCCACTAAGGCCCATGTAGGCCCAATAAGCCCCCGGGGGGTTCCGGTAACCTCCCTGTACTCTGGTAAAATCCCGATTTCACCCGGAACACTCCCGACATCCAAATATAGGCTTCCAATATATCAATCTTCATGTCTCGACCATTTCGAGACTCCTCGTCATGTCCATGATCACATCCGGAACTCCGAACAAACTTCGGTACATCAAAACTCATAAACTCATAATATAACTGTTATCGAAACATTAAGCGTGCGGACCCTACGGGTTCGAGAACTATGTAGACATGACCGAGAACCATTTCGGGTCAATAACCAATAGAGCAACCTGGATGCTCATATTGGCTCCTACATATTCTATGAAGATCTTTATCGGTCAAACCGCATAAGAACATACGTTGTTCCCTTTGTCATCGGTATGTTACTTGCCCGAGATTCGATCGTCGGTATCTCAATAACTAGTTCAATCTCATTACCGGCAAGTCTCTTTACTCGTTACGTAATGCATCATTCCGTAACTAACTCATAAGCTACATTGCTTGCAAGGCTTATAGTGATGTGCATTACCGAGAGGGCCCAGAGATACCTCTCCGACAATCGGAGGACAAAACCTAATCTCAAATCGCCAACTCAACATGTACCTTTGGAGACACCTATAGAGCTCCTTTATAATCACCCGATTCGTTGTGACGTTTGGTAGCACACAAAGTGTTCCTCTGATAAACGGGAGTTGCATAATCTCATAGTTATAGGAACTTGTATAAGTCATGAAGAAAGCAATAGCAACATACTAAACGATCAAGTGCTAAGCTAACGGAATGGGTCAAGTCAATCACATCATTCTCCTAATGATGTGATCCCATTAATCAAATGACAACACATGTCTATGGTTAGGAAACATAACCATCTTTGATTAATGAGCTAGTCAAGTAGAGGCATACTAGTGACGTTAAGTTTGTCTATGTATTCACACATGTATCATGTTTCCAGTTAATACAATTCTAGCATGAATAATAAACATTTATCATGATATGAGGAAATAAATAATAACTTTATTATTGCCTCTAGGGCATATTTCCTTCAGGGTCATGGCCTCACGACGGAGAGCAGCGCGCGACTCACGGCTTCACGACGGAGGGCGGCGGCGACTCACGGCTTCACGCTGAGGTGGTACTCGCAGGCAGACTTGTAGACGGTGTAGGCGAGCTCATACTCCGCGTATGCCGCCTTGAAACGTGTAGTGGCACCCTCTTCGCCGGTGTCTGGTGCCTCCTTCGTGGCGAATCGAGCGACTTCTGCCTCGCAAAGAGCCTTCGTCGATGACCCAAGCACGTCTTACAGCTCATCGAAGCAGTGCCACCTTCGGCTCCCGTCGCTGCAGGAGAGGATGCCACGCTGGTGCGCCTGCTCACGGCGCCATGACTCGATGGTGTGGCCGTTGGAGCTGCCGGCCTCCGCGTCATGTCGACGCTTGCACGGCGGCGACAGGCGGCGGTACCACGTTCGCAGCCAACACCTTCTCCGGACATGGCTGCACTCGTCGTAGCTAAAAAAAGGTGGTGGAGGGGATAAGATAGTGGCAGATCTGAATGCGAGATGGGAACCCTAAATTGGCAGCTTTTTTTAGGCACTCCCACAAAGCTTTATTAAGATGTCACAACGTTCACAGGGACGAAAGAAAGATTTCCGGGGTGCCCTAACCAAACATGGCGGCCCACCCCTAACTTAAGAGCATGCTTCGCTAGATTGTGAGCCTCGAAATTCGAGCTCCTAAATTCATGGACAATATTACAAATAGTAAATGACCTACTAGACTCTATTATTTCATGCATTATCGCACCGTAGCTTGCCAAACACCGTTGCTTGATGTCGTCCACCACAACCTTGCAATCAGAAACTACATGTATTTTTGTTCATGCAGATCTTGAGCTAGAGCCAGAGCCTCCCGAACTGCCATCGCCTCCAGTGTCGCAGGGTCAGTGATTCCCTTAAAGCTAATCGCCGAGGCCCCCAAGAAGACACCGTTCTGATCCCGACATACTGCAGCTATAACACCCCATCACTGATTTCCTCTTTTCGCCGCATCAACATTAATTTTTGATAGACCCGCCGGAGGCCGAAGCCACTGTGTTGGCCTCAGAATAGGCTGGGCAATCACCGTCCTTCCCCATGTATCAATATCCTTGAGATTGTTCAGGTACGAGACAGTAAACTGATGAGTAGACATTGGGCTAGTGAATATGTCTTCACAGATCACCTTTCTCCTTGCTCTCCATACTGCCTAAAGGGATATGATTAGTTTCCCAAAATCTGCTTGATTAAGAACATCATGCATAGAGAAAAGCCAGTTCTTCGCGTTAGGATCCATGTTCATGCTCATCTGTTCCACCAACTGCTCATCCGATAAAGCCCAGATGCACCTCGACATAGTGCAATCCAACAATGTGTGCCTCCATGAGTCTGGAGCTCCACACAGAGCACAGAGGGGAGACTAAGACATGTTACGGTGGTGTAAAACATCCGCCGTAGGCACTGAGTGTTGGGCTAGTCTCCATGCAAAAATCTTCTGCTTTGATGGGACCTTAGTATGCCACAATGAAGTCCATGCTTTTCCTTCAGAAGACACATCCGAAGCCCCGGCATTTTCATCTATCCAATTTTCCCTCTGGTACTGGGTATTCAGCACCATTGGTATGCGGATCTGACTAAGAAGCCGCCTCGGCGTTCCGCACTCCAAGCCCAGAAATCTTCCATATTTCGTGTGCACAAAGGTATTGCCAAGATAGATATAGTGGATATATGGGCGTGTTTGGTTACATTGCCGACTCAGCCTGGCCCGGCGAGTCTGGCTCTATTGAGCCGGTTTGAGGGGATGCAGGCCAAAAAAAACCAGATGCACATAGTTTGGTTGCCTGCATGCCCCTAGTTGCATGAGACAACCATTTTTGATCCAGCATTTGGTTGCCCGCATTGCATTAGTTGCACATATGACATGGTGTTTGGTTGCAACCTGCATAAGGTGTTGTCACCACTTCTAACTAGTGGTGACCTTACCACACACAATCTGAACATAGTGCCATCTAGTTAAACAAATGACAGTTCATCCTAACTACAATCAAATGATAATTCAAATTATTAAGAGCCATTGGCTAAATAGGGGATAGTTCATCGGTGTTGCTGCTTCATCTTCCTCTTCTGCTTCTGTTGCTGTTGCTTCTTCTTTCTCTTCTTCTGTGCTTCTTCTTCCTCTTCTTCAAATCCTGCACTGACCTCTGTTAAGCCACATTGCCTCTGCCCACTCCAACCTTTGTTCTTCCAACCGTCATTGTCAAATGCCTCCACACCATGGCCAGAGCTAACAACATCGTCAGGCTCGACCTCTTCCTCCTCAGGCACGTGTTCAACAAAGCCCCACTGGAGGATCCAGTTATGCAGAATGCAACAAGCAAGAACTAGCTTAACCTGAGTGGAGTATGGGTGGAATGGCTTCTGATCCAGGATCTTAAACCTATTCTTTAAAGCTCCAAATGCCCTCTCAACAGTTACTCTAAGGCTGAAGTGTTTGAGATTAAACAGCTCCTGTGCAGTCCTAGGAAAGTTCCTACCAGAGAACTCGTTGAGATGGTACCTTGTTTTCCTGAAGGGTGGAAGAATACCCGGCCGACATGCATAGCCAGCATCTCCAAGGTAGAACTTGCCGTCGGGATGTTGATCCCATCAGTCGGCTCATGTCACAATGAGAATGTTAGCATCATGCGCTGACCCCTCCCAGCCAGCCAACACATATATGAACTTCAGATCAAAGTCGACAGTAGCAAGCACATTCTGGCTTGTGTAGTGCTTCCTCCCCCTGTATGCTGCAGACTATGACCTAGGAACTCTGGCAGTGACATGAGTGCCATCTATTGCCCCAATGCAGTCCTGAAAATGGCATCACAAGCCTGTGTTAGTGCTCAACTTGAACAATACAAGCATATCAAGCAATGAAAAGTGTATATGGTCAATGCTCACCTTGAAGTATGGATACCATCTTGGGCTTCCGCGAATCTTGGGTGGAGTCTGACCAGATGGTCTCCTGATCATCTCTCCTCTAAGCTCCCCAATAGCAAAAGGCACTTGCTTGAAGTACCTAGAGATGGTCTCCATTGATCTCCTGAACGTGTAGTGAATGACCCTGAACCTCTGGTTATGGCCAACAACATGGAGGAACATGGCTACTTGCTCTTCGACAATGGTGTTGATGCTATCTTGTAACAGGCCCCTGCTCGTGAAGGTCTCAACAAGCCTGGAAAATGGTGCTCTTTTCATTCTAAGCATCCACAGAGCCTCGACGTCATTGCAGTTGTAGATGTAGTTCAGATTTTGGATCCTCTCCTGTTCCCGGGGAAACAATGGATAGCGAATCAAAGGTCTCCAAGCACGACGAACAGCTCTCTGGTGCATGAACATGACCCATGCCTGAATCACACTAATCAGTGCTGCTGCCTGGATTATCAGCCTCATCCGTGCGTCCATAACCTAGTCGATATCGACGGTTCGTTCAGTGGAAAATCGATCCTACACCTAGCTTAACGGCCTAACCGCTGAGCTAACAAAGGAGGAAGGGGGTGCTGCTTACCGGCATCGGAGATGAGGACGGTGTAGGGGAGCCATGGCACAGACTAGGTCGAACAGACGGTGGCCAACAACAAGGGGAGCACCAGATCCGCCGCAAACGCCGCCGCCTCTTCCGCCGCCGCCGCCTATAGCGCAAATCTGAAATCACAGCCGCCGCCAATGGTGAGGCAGTAGCGAAGAAAGGGAGGCAGTGGCTATGGGTGAGCGAGAGAAAGGGATGAGGCTAATTTGGCGCCAGGACGGCGCGCCAGATTTCCATCCCCCGCCATCGCCCCTCACCCGCGCCTCGGTCCCACCCGTGCGACCTCGCGCCGACTCAGCACGGCTCATGAGAACCGCCGATCCTGGGGTTTCAATGAGCGAGCTCTGGGTCTTGAAAATCGTGCGGTGTAGGCCCAACAGGAAAACCAGGCTACCAAACAGGCCTCTCCCTTCCCGCGCGGGCCTGGTTGGGCTCGGTGCGTGCAACCAAACACGCCCATAGTGGATGAAGGGGGCGGTTTGCGGGCCCTCGTAAAATGTTTACGGGCCGACGTAAATTTAGCGGACTCGATCTGGGCCGAAAAGGGCCGGATACGTTGTCCCGCCTGCAAAAATATGGGCCGGCTCCGAGATAGCGCAACCTGATCCGTAAAGCTACCCCTCAAAATTTTCTCAAAAAAAAAAAGCTACCCCTCAAAAACCTCTAAAAAAAAACACGTCTATAAAGCTTTCCTCCCCCGAACGAACTAGTACTGCGCGTTCAAAATTCAAAATCTCAAGCAGACCATTCTTCTTCCTCCACCCAAGCGGACTTCAGAGGCAGCCATGAGGAAGGCGCCCGCAGCGGCCCCCAAGCCCAAGCCTAGGGCGAGGGCGGGGGCCAAGCCCAAGGCGAAGGCCAGCCCCGACTCCCTCTCCAGCGCCTCGTCGCCGTCCGGCAGCGGCGGGTCTCCCGTCGCGGTCGGCCGCGGCCTCCTCTCGCCCTCCTCGCCGGCGACGCCCAAGGCCAGGCCCCCCCTCTCCCCGTTCGCCGCATCCACGCCGGCCTCCGTGTCCACCGTCGCCGACCTGAGGAGCCTCGCCGCCTCGAGCCTCGACTCGCTCAAGCGCCGCCTCGACGCGCTCCACGGCGACTCCGCCCGCGACCTCGAGGCCTCCCACTCCCGAATCTCCAAGCGCATCAAGGTGACCTCCCCCTCCCTCTCTCGCTCTCTGATCCCGTTCCGGCCCAGCCCTTTTGCCGTCCTTAGCCCATCGATCGTGTGACGTGATCCATCGTCTGCCTTCCGTGTGCGCCGTTCAGATGCAGACGCAGAGCTGCCTCAAGCTGGCGGAGGAGGCGGACAAGGAGCATAAGAAGATGGACGAGAAGTTCTCCGGGCGCGCCGAGGAGATGAAGGTACGCTCGTGCCCTTCCTCGTTCGATTCCATGTTTGATCGACCCCGTTGGCCTTTCGTGCTGCCATGTATTCTGAATTTCGTGTGGATTTGGGTTGGACCCTGAAATTGCGACCCTCCGTGTGGATTCCAGGCATCGTACAAGAAGTTCCTGACGGAGGTGCAGTCGTCTTCGTCTCGTGGTACTGCAGCGAGAGAGCAGAGACATCTATCTTCTTATTCTGAATTTTACTTCAGTTCAAGCCACTAAAGCGCATCGTTTAGTACTAACTTGGTTCGCGCTGCTCAGTGTCCAAGGTGACCTTCCCTGAGATGGCAAAGTCCGTGGCCAGAGCTATCGATGGCCTGCGCAGTCGCTACAACATCCCAGCTACGCCAGCTTAGCATACAGTTCAGTTCAGGCTGTCTCTGCTACGTCTCTGAGTAGGTAACCACTTCTCCAGTTTCCAAATTGACATATGAGTTGGTCATGTTCTGTAAATTTTCATGAGTGTTTGTCCATGAAAATCGACAGGTGTATATACCAGGAATAGTAATTGTTGGTTACAGGTTACCAAACGGCATATGCAATTCTAGTAGCAGTCATAATATATCAAGGACGAATAAGAGATCACTAGAGCCTTAGATGATCCTATCCTTTTACTTGCTTGGTTGATTCCTGCTTTTGTGTAGAACAACCTCTGGGCTGTGTATAATGGGCATTTCTAATCCGTGGACATCAACAATGTCGTACATGTTGGCTTGGATATTTCAGACGCTTATTTCAGTTGGATTTAGAAGCATCATGGGTTTCAAACTGATATCCAGAAATTTGTGGTCTAAATGCACAGGTTTTAGTATGTATTCAACTTGTATGAGTTAATCATACTTTTAAAATCTATTTGTTTAACACCTCACAGAAACTACCTTATCTAGAGATACAATTCTTCCATACCTTCCTCTGTGGGTGCTCGATTATGTGATTGCACAATAATCCTTCCATATCTCCCTCTGCGTGTACTCGATTATGTGATTACATAATAATTGCAGTATTCCAAGAAATTCTGTAATGTGAATTCTATTGGCTAAACAAAAAAGCTATCTACATCACACATAGAGATAGGAAATCTTCGTCTGATTCCATTGTGTTTGTGCTGTTTACAGTCTTTCTTCAACAACTAGCATCATTGATTCCTTCTCATGTTCCCTTTTTATTTTATCAAAACTAGACCATATGTATAAAAGTCATGCGTTGTTCATGTTTTACTTCTATATGCCGACATCCATCTTCTTGTTTCGCTCTCTTTACAGTTTACACAGTTGTCACTCTTGCTTGTGGTAATGTTTACTAGCTGAATCTTGTCTGTATTTTCTGTAACAGGTACATGCCCTTCTCCAGATCAACCTGACTGCTGAATTCCTGGACTCGTGGTGGCAGAAAACTCGCACATTTGTAAACAACAACTGTTACACTTACATCATACCTTTTGCTAGTCTCTTCGTCAGCGACGTTAAAACTCGTTACGTTCACTCCAATACATGTGACTCGTTTCTGCTCCATGCCATTGCATGTGTGCATTACCACTATCGGTATCATCATAGATACTATAACTTGTAAGGATCACAATATTGCAGATCTGAAACACAGTTCATGATGCTGTAATTGTTTACAGAAGGGAAAACCTGTCTATCTGAATCATAAACATTGTTTATATCTTGCATTGTACAAGTTCGTCGTCAGGCGGTTGATCTATTTCAGTGGATATTGGAAATTCGCTGGGTTTTTCTGTCCATGTTCTTAGCATTTTCTATTTTGTTTCCTTCCATTCTTTCTTCCTTGTGTCATGTGCTCTTCACCAAGAACTTTGCTTGCTGTGAGCTGAAGTATCTGGTCAGTGCTAGTTATCAGGATTTAACCTGTTTATATAGGAATTTACTGAGACCATTTTCTCCGGATGTTTCCGACATTTTTGCAAGGTCTCCTTTGGAATTGGGAGCCATGTTTTGCTTCCTCCCTCCTTGGGTGTATCCTCAATTAGGTATCAGAATCTGCTGATGGTTCACCGACGTCGTTCCTGTGGCATCTGTGATGTGCTCATTCTGCCTATGGTTGTCAGTGTCAACAATACTGAAATGTTTCCACTTTTTGTTGCGGGAACTGAAATGTTTCCATTCTACTCCCTCCGTTCGGAATTACTTGTCGCAGAAATTGATGTATCTAGACGTTTTTAGTTCTAGATACATCCATTTCCGAGACAAGTAATTCCGAACGGAGGGAGTACGATCCTGGAACATTGAGTCTTCGTAGAGAGAGTGAAAGTTGAATGCGTACTTGTGCGAAAACAGAGCGAGTGTATGAACAGAGAGAACAATTTCATGGCTGGAAACCTGAAAGACTTGGCTGGCTACCGGTGATGAATAATTCTTTTACAGACTGGCTACAAACTGGGCCAATATGTACTTCAGGTCTGCCCTGTCGCTCTACAGGAGAAAAATGAACAGAGGACCATCATATCTATCTTGCTACAGGAGAGCACATCTTCAGCAAGTTTCTTTCTACACACAAAAAGTAACAACGGAAAAAAAAGGCCCCCCTAGCAGCGCTCCCGAGTCCCGACACACATAGCTAAAGAAACCAAGGATTTCTTAGATCATAGAAGCACTGATAATACACACAGCTGCGCAAAACATTTTGGCACAAAGAACAGGTGCATGCTGGAAATTAGGAATCAAACAGACGGCATGTGGAAGAGATCTAGAATAACATCCCAACAACATAGCATGACCATTTGTGCATCTTAACCTTGCCAAAGATATCCATAGTTCAGAGCATTAACAAGATGATCAAGACATCGTAAAGAGCACCAAACGATCACATCCAAAATGACATGTGGTACAAGAAGAGCCAAGGAGAAAAGGCAAGCCAGGAGCCCAGGAGTCATGACCATTCAGACATGCCCTGTGGAGAATGGAGTCTCCTCGGCTTTTCTTGCATCATATCATGGCCTGGAATCGGAACAATGCTCTCTTGGAGGCGGTGCTGAGTAAGCAACATGCAATAGTGACTCTTCCCAATGTTCACAACACCTAGGAACTTGCCATCAACATCGCAGCGCAACACATGCTTCTTATTGAACATGACCAGCAGCTCACATTTGTTTAGCACAGCCACATCGTTCAACAATCGCACCGTAGAATCAAGTGACCTTATCCTTTTCTTCACGAAAGAAGTTGAATAAAGTTGTCTTGATGCCTCCACGGTTGACAGGTCAATCCGGTACTTGAAAGCCCAGATTTCAGCCTTGTAGTCCTGCATCACCCAGACATCCATAGAAGTGGACCTGGGAGTCGAGCCGCCCCAGAAAGCAAGTGTCCCCTCCATGTCGAACAACTTCCTACAATGGCATGGCTGGGTGGGACCGCGCATCCATCGGAATGACTCTGCTTCTGTGTCGAACACAATAATGTCTCCGCCGTCTCCCATAATGTCGCTGGCACCACAATGACGCCAGTGCAGGCTGCCACGGTGGTGGACTGGTGGTGAACAGTCGGATGAAAAACGCAGCTTGTTGAGTAGCTTCTGTTCTGCAGAAGGCGATGAGACTGTCGGCATTCTGACTCTGATGTGCCTCGGCTTGTCGGATCCCACCGTGAGGACGTATAAGCTGGATGTGGACGAGTCATGTGACTGTGAGACCCAGAGCACCCTATATTCTCCAGTTGAATGGTGGCAGTAGAAACCGGCTATGGTGTTGTATTGCCTCTGAGGCTCCGGTAGGAGAGCATACGTGCGGATGACCGGGTTGCAGATGTAGAGCTGGTTGCCCCGAGAGACGACGAGGAAGCCATCGCAGGCGCCTCTGAGGCAATTCTGCAAGCGATGTTCAGGACCCGGGAGGAAAGGCCAGAGCTGCTCATGGACATTGGCGTCACGAACGACGACGAGGCTGGCGGGCCGCCCCTGGCCATCGACGATGGGGAACGACGGCTGGCGGCGGCGGTGCTCGAGCACGAATGCGGGCGTGGATGTCGCACTACGCCATGACGCGCTGACAGCACGGCAACGGCCGACGTCCTTCGCCGGCAAACTGATGAGTATCTTGTCCATGATGTCCTCCGGCAGATCCTCGAGCATGGTCGCGCCTCTTCTGCCCGGCATCGTCGTCCGTCAGAGCCCGGTCAGCTGAAATGTCGCGGCAAGCTTTAGTTCGTCCACCCGCAGCTAGCTCCTTCGGAGCAGATGAGATCAAGAAGACAAGCAAGTACAAATTGTTAGCTTACACCTGATTGTAGTTAAGCAGTTGTGTGTGCAATGTGGATGCACTTGTGTGATTGTGGGCTACAACTTGCTGCAAAGTTGACGGCCACTGCCAGTGTGTGTCAGTGTGTGTACGCAGGTAGGCCATGTATGTATGTGTTGCAGTAAAAGTGAGTTGTAGCATTCGTTGCTCAGCTCAGTTGCCGTATCTGTTAGTAGTATACAGCTCAAAAGAAGAAAAGAGAAGGGCATCCGTCGCCTGAAAACTGTGTGTGTGTGTGTGTGTGTGTGTGTGTGTGTGTGTGTGTGTGTGTGTGTGTGTGTGCATCAGCGAGGAAACTGAGCTGAACCGCCTCGCGTGTGCCTGTTCCCGCCGGTGAGAAGCGGGACGAGGGAGGAGCGAAACGGGTTTACGGCAGCAGCGGCGAGCTACGCGCGCATCGCGAGTGTGCTCCCTCGCCTCTGGTTAATTTGAGCGTAGGCCAGATGCAGATGCGTGGAGATAAACATGAAGAGGGCGCACCGGAGAAGAGAGAGACGGCATCCAGCTTGGGCGGCGAAGGCGCTCACCTGCGTCGGAGAAGAAGGCGGCGGCGGCGGCGGAGGCGGAGAAGGTGTCTGTCGGAGAGAGGCAGAGCAGCGGCTCGGTTGAGTGGTCGTCGAACCGTGTCGGTGCCGGGGCCGGGGCCGTGCTCGTCCGCAGGCAGGCCAGGAGGAGAGCTCGAGGTGCGGGCGGCGGCGAGCTGGATCCCCTTCCCTTCCTTTGGGGAGAGCTCGAGTGAGGGAGAGAGGGTGAGGACGGCGAATTTCTTGTCACAGGGCGGACATTGACCATTTTTTTCTTTCTCCTTTGGTCTCCCCTCCCAATTGGGCTGCCTCCACCCAGACTCGGCCACCTGGGTCGGCTCGGCCCGGACCAGGGCTAAACGTGCCTGGCATGGCACGGCCCACGATGTCATGTTTAGTATACGGGCCGTGTTGTGCCAGCCCGCGTGCCTCTCTGTCAGGCCCAGGCACGACACTATAGTTAAGTTGGTCGGCGTCGGCCCGCATAGGTCGCGTGCTTTTAGGCTTTAGGCTGTTTTTGAGCCATATACATAGAATTATTTTTTTAGGGATAAACCACACTTTATTCAATGTTTGGAGTAAGGTGTACAGGAATTACAAATAGGTTATTCGCAAAAAAAAGGAATTACAAATAGGTAGCTGAGAGATCCGATCCGCAAGTGGCGACCCACATATAAAAAAGAAGAAAACTTAGTTAAATTATGAGGATCAAAGTTCATACTACATCCTTCAAAAATAAAACCGCAGCTAGTAAAGTCTCTCGCTCGAGCACAAATTTCCTTCATAATAGCATCGTGCCTTCCTTTTCGACCCATTTTTTTATCTCTGCTGCAACTCCTTCGCAATCACATGCGATAACAATGCGACCTAGCGATAGGTCAAGGGCTAATACCAATGCTTCGCGGCAGGCTAGTGTCTCCAACATCGCTGGTTCTGCTATGTCCCTGAAGACCATAGTTGAAGAACCCAAAAAAAGTCCTGAATGACCGCGACACACCGCTGCAGCTGCCCCGCTCCTTCCGTTTCTAGCTAGCTCACCATCATCTTGGATCTTGGCCACTCCCATGTCCGGTGCTCTCCAATGGCTTGCGCTTTGCCTCGCACCCAGTGTTGCAACTTGCGCACCAGAGCTACCTCCACAATTGTATCTATCTCTGCTATATAGTCATCACAAAAGCATGTGTCGCATGTGGACTTCCCCTCATGTATAACTTTACGCCGAGCTGCCCAAATCACCCAAAGGGTGACGACCACCTTGATGAGACTAGCATGCACACTAGTAGAAAAAGGGTCAAACGTGAAGCCCAATAGTGTCGGTTTGAATTTCAGCCGGCACTAATGTGTACAATAGCACTGGTTCGTGGCGGCGATCAATAGCACCGGTTCGTGGCGAACCTTTAGTACCGGTTCATTCCACGAACCGGTACTAAAGGTGATGTGTCAGCCTGCGGTCAGGCTATGGCCCCACCATCACCATTTAGTGCCGGTTCGTACCACGAACCGGTACTAATAAGGTTATGGCAAGCTGTTTTTAGTCCCACCTCGCTCCCCTAACAAGCCTTTTACCACCTTAAATATGTTATTTCTCAAACTATCACAAGCACTTGGTCTTCATTGAACTCTATGTGTAGAATTTGTGGCCGCAATATAAGTCTTCATCGGTTTATAAATCGTTGATGACTCATATTGACAATTCAAATTGTACACACAAAGATCATTGATGATCAAAGTATTTTTGATGTGTTATAAGATCATATTAACAGTTTAGACTCTAAAGAAATATAAGATCATGATGTAAATGCTCTTATATTTTTTGCGTTCAGTATGCACCATTCAATGATTTGTTTTCAGAACTAAATGACCTGGAAATTGAAAAGCACTACAAATGAACTCTGAAAAAGTTGAAACTTGGCATGGTATCATCATTTCACCCACATAGATTGTTCAAAAAAGTAGAGAGGGTTACGGCAAAACTGGATGCACTTCGCTTACAAACTGGACAATCTCTTTCGAACTATTCAGTTTCGATTTAAATTAAACTCAATGTTACAAAGCCATTTCATTTTTTAAACTTATTACAACTCCAGACTTTTGTGCATTCAAGTATGCACCATTCAAAGCGACGCCATCAACTTTCAACCATTTCGCCTTCATTTGCTACTTTTCATGCATTCAATGATTTGTTTTGAGAACTAAATGACACGAAATTGAAAAGCACTACAAATTAACTCTGAAAAAGTTGAAACTTGGCATGGTATCATCATTTCACCCACATAGATTGTTTAAAAAGTAGAGAGGGTTACGTAAAAACTGGATGCACTTCGCTTACAAACCGGACAATCTCTTCGAACTATTCAGGTTTATTTAAATTAAACTCAACTGTTACAAAGGCATTTCATTTTTTAAACTTATTACAACTCCAGACTTTTGTGCATTCAGTATGCACCATTCAAAGCGACGCCATCAACTTTCAACCATTTCTGCCTTCATTTGCTACTTTTTATGCATTCAATGATTTGTTTTGAGAACTAAATGACCTGGAAATTGAAAAACACTACAAATGAACTCTGAAAAAGTTGAAACTTGGCATGGTATCATCATTTCACCCACATAGATTTTTCAAAAAAGTAGAGAGGGTTACGGCAAAAACTGGATGCACTTCGTTTACAAACTGGACAATCTCTTTCGAACTATTCAGGTTTTTGACGAAATTTTTGTGCATTTTCACTATGCATCATTCAAAGCGACGCCATCAACTATATAAAAAATTACTCAAAAATAAATAGAAGAAAATAAATAATGCAGAAAAGAAAAAAAATTATATAAAGCAAAAATATTCACAAAGAAACACGGCAAAAAACTACTCAGAAATAAATAGAAGAAAAAAATAAAGCAAAAAATAAATAACTATATAAAAAAATTACTCAAAAATAAATAGAAGAAAATAAATAATGCAGAAAAGAAAAAAGTTATATTAAGAAAAATATTCACAAAGAAACTAAATACGCAAAAACTACTCAGAAATAAATAGAAGAAAAATAAAGCAGAAAATAAATAACTATATAAAAAATTACTCAAAAATAAATATAGAAAATAAATATTGCAGAAAAGAAAAAAATTATATAAAGCAAAAATATTCACAAAGAAACTAAATAAGGCAAAAAACTACTCGGAATAAATAGAAGAAAAAAAATAAAGCAGAAAATTAATAACTATATAAAAAATTACTCAAAAATAAATAGAAGAAAATAAATAATGCATAAAAGAAAAAAAATTAAAAAAAATGTTGGGGCGCTGCCCGGTGAGCCTAACAGTCCTAGGGTGTGCAAATGCAGGCCCAGAAGGGCCAGGAGGCTCACCGGGCAGCACGCCCTAGTTAAGCCAAGAAGCCTGCTATATAGAGGAGTTGAAAGGCGCACCAGCTGGGTTTATAAACCAGGGCGGCTGCCCTTCGCTCGGCGAGGTGAGACTAAACATAGCGCACCGCGGGTGGCAGCGCACGACCTTTAGTACCGGTTGGTGGTGCCCTTTAGTACCGGTTGGAGCCACCAACCGGTACTAAAGGCCCTCGTTTCCCGCCGCTTGGGCTGGCCAAAATTGGCCTTTAGTACCAGTTGGAGCCACCAACCGGTACTAAAGGCTCCCTATATATATGGCACGACGAAATCGATTATCGTCGGCACTTTCGTTCCACTTCGCGCCTCGATCTCCGACGACGACGCTGACGCCGCCGCATTGCGTTGCCGTCGCGCCGCGCCGTCGTCGTCGTCGTCGCCGCGCCGCCGCCGCCGTCGTCGTCGCCGCGCTACCGCTGCCGCCCGTCTCGTCGCCATATCGCCGCCGCGCGCGATCGTCGCCGTCCCGCCGCCGCCGCCGTCTCGTCGCCGTCTCGCCCCCGCCGTCGTCGCTGCCCCGCGCCATCCGTATGCGCCCTATATACGTACACACGCATACATACATACACACACACACTACACACACAGACACACACACACACACACATACACACACACTACACACACACACGCATACACACACACATACACACATACACGTACACACAAACACACACACATACACACACACGTATATACACACACACACACATAATTTTTTTTTACTTATTTTCTGTTTTCTATATATAATGTTTAGATGAATTAGAACTATCTAGTTTATTTTTAGAATGTTAGAAATGTTATCATTGATGAATTAATATAATAACTTGTTTATTTTTAGTAAATATAATGCTTAGTTGAACTAGTTGAATTAATATATAGAACTAGTTTATTTTTAGAAGATGCTTAGTTGAACTTGTTGAATTAATATATAGAACTAGTTTATTTTAGTAAATGCTTAATTAGTTGAACTAGTTGAATTAATATAACTAGTTTATTTTTAGTAAATGCTTAGTTGAACTAGTTGAATTAATAGATTTTTCTGTTAATAGATTTTTTTCTGTTAATAGATTTTTTGGTGATATTATTATTGAATATGCATGTTTGGTGATATTATTGTTAATAGATTTTTTGGTGATATTATTATTGAATATGCATGTTTGGTGATATTATTGTTAATAGATTTTTTGGTGATATTTAGATTGTGTAATTAATTTTGTTCATAGAATTTTAATGATTTTTTGTTCATAGTATTTAGAAAAGGAAAAAAGAAGAAGTAGTTTATATATAGTTGAACTAGCTAGTTGATTTAATAAACTAATTTATTTTACTATATATAGAAGTAGTTTGTTTTTAGTAAGTACTACTTATTTATTTATAGTAAGTGCTTAGTAGTTGAACTAGATAGTTGACTTAATTAATAAAACTAAATTATGAACGTAGGCCGGACATGTCGTACTTATCGGACGACCTAAAACCGCCTCGGGAGTGCGACCGGTGCCACGACGACCGAGGTATCTGCGACAGTTCATTGAGCTGACGAAGATCGGCGCTTCAAAGATTAAGCTCGAGGAGACTGCGATGTTCATACGGATGCAACGCATTTACAATAGTTTTTTTCGTAATTAAGCACGACTTCAACTATTTTAACGTGTATTTTTCATCTTTTCCAATTCGACTAGCTTATCCCATGCTTTGCAAGACGCTATGTCTTGGAGAGGATGGGTTTTGAAGACCATGAAAATTTCGAAACCAAAAAAATTATCTTAAGTACCGAACATGGTGTGGATTTTCAAGTAAAGTTGTACAATGCTCAGAGTGTAACCCATTTTGGTTGCAAAAATTGGGATGCATTTTGCAAGATGTATGGTCTTGATGAGGGTATGCTTGTCACCATGGATCTTAGTGATCCTACAATCGAGCAAGAGACACCTTCGATTTGGGTCTTTGTGGATACACCTCCAGTTCTTCCCTCATGTGAGCTAAACATAGTTATTAAGTAATTTATATTGTTTATTTCAAAATATAATGTTGACAACTTATCTCCATTGACAGCTTATTTTCATTCTTCAAAGAATGTGCGGAAGATGGTAGACAAAACGTACTACATGAAGGCTCAATTAACTTATCAGAGAAAATCATCCGGTCGGATTTTGTACTGATCTTGAGAATTACAATATCTACAATCAAACTCCTCAACATTATGGTCAATACGTGCCACTAGTGCACGTGTTGAACTACGGTAACTACCATGGAGATACCCTGGTAATATTATTTTTTAGTATTACAACATCCGTGCATCTTTTTGCACACTTCTAAAACTAGTACATCATTGCTAACTATAAAGTTATTATTATGTTTTTCAAGAGATAATCCCGAATGATTGTGTGCCTCATCTGAAGTATACGCGTGGTAGCCTTCATGTTTTGAACATACGACCAGGTCGTCCTACGAATCTCAACTGTCCATACCGGTTTCTAAAAAAGTGGAGACATAACAATCAAAGAATGGAAAAAATGTATGGACAGTCGTAAGGAGCTTCTTGGAAGCAATAAGCAGCGAAAGGCAAGAATTGGAGACAGGATGATCGCCATTCTTCATAATGAAGAGTCAGGGTCTATATTGTTTTATGCTATTTTACCTTAAGGGTGTTTAGGTCCTACCTGATACTGATGATCATGTGCTAAGAACAACTATGTAGGGTTGGGTTCGATGACTATATATGAGGATGATGATCGTATGACTTATTATTAATAACAAGTAGAAGTTGTATGATGATGCATGATTAGTAGGACTTGTTATTATATATATGATGATGTAATGATGCAAAGCATGCATGAGCATGTTATATCTGCGGGTGCAATGAACATAGCAGCAGCGTTGATAAACAAAGCATTCATGATGTATGATGCATAACGTGTACAATGTGTAGTATCGTAAAATACCAGCAAACGAAAAAGAATTAAAATGGAAACACAAAATTAAATGAAAAAGAAATCATAAAACTAAAAACCCCCCACGCCCCCGGAGCTGGCTCGTGCCACGTGGTTGCCCTTTAGCACCGGTTCGTGCTGAACCGGTACTAAAGGGGGGGCCTTTAGTGACCACAAATTAGTGCCGGTTATGTAACCGGCACTATAGGGCCTTACGAACCGGTGCTAATGCCCGGTTCTGCACTAGTGGCGGTAGATCATCTATAAGTGAAAATAACCACAACTTAGCATTTGGTTCCTCCGAAGCTTGGATGTACTCGGCCACATCCTCATCTACTAGTGCCCACACGCACTGTGCCGTTGAGCAATCCAAAGTGAATGACGCGCGCCAAGAGTTTGGCATCCCACATAACTGACACTTATCCTCCTCAGTCATGTTCCTACTATGTCTAACATCCTCCAAAGAAAATTACGGACCTTCCCTGGCACCTTAATCGACCACAAAGAGGTCCAACTATTCGCTTGTGCTTCATAATACAAACTTCCCACATTACCTTCTAGCCAATCTTCACTCCTTCTCTTTGTGTCGACTAACATGCGATAATCTGATCTCATTGTGAACATACCATTCTTCTCAAAATTCCACGCCTAGAAATCGTCCATCCGCATTGTGTAGATAATTAAATAAACAAACAAGTTGTGTCATGCCGGGCACATCCCCAGGCATGTCACGTGTTGGGCACAACCCAATTAGATATGTGTTGGGCCGAGCACGCATGCTAACGGGTTATCATGCGGCCCAGGTGGCCAGGTTTGCGTCCACCCAGAAAATCATCCGACTTGCCCCACTGTCGGGTGGTAGGTGCAACATATGCCAACGGATGGCTTATCATGGTGGGAGCCAGTAAGACATCACCGGTGCCTGGAAACGGGATAAGGCGAAGACATGCACGCCAGCGAATCTTACCCAGCTTCGGGGCTCTCCGTGGAGATAACACCCCTACTGCTGCTCTGGGTCTCCGCATGATCACTAGCTCAACAAGTAGCTACAAGATGCTCCTTGAGATGTTCGGTGGGAGGAGGAAGAAGGGCAAGGCTAGCTCTCTTCTCTCCCTATGGCGGTGTCTAAAACTCTGTGAGATCAACCCTTTGCATGGGTGTCCCAGGGGGTTTATATAGGCCTACCCCCAGGGGGTACAAAGGTAATCCGACTGGGCGTGGGCCCAGGCCGTCAGTGTCTGTGACTGCCGCCTTCTCCGCCGGCTTCTGGGGCCCGCCGACTGGTAGGTCCCGCCAGCTGTCGGCTCGCTGGTCGACAGGCCGGCCCCACCACCAGGGGGTCTTGTCGGGGGCTGGTTATAGTTGTCTCGCCTCTGATGACGAGGGCTTTGCCGTGGTAAGCATGGCTACAGTGCCGCCGCCTTGCGGGCTCCCACTGTAGCCTTACCGTGTCTCATCTGCTTAATGGTGCGCGCGCCCCGAGGGGGGGAGCAAGCCGGCTATTGGAAGCCGGCCCGGCCTTGGGCCGGCTGGGGGAGGCCGGGCCGCCTTCGGATGTCTCTCTGACCGAAGGAGCCCGCCGCCGCTGGTCGATCGGTGACCCGTCGTGGATGGCGTTATGACTCTCATGGCAACAGAAAGCACGCCGGACGGGATGGCTGCCCGTGACGGCGATCAGAGCCATGCACTCTCCGGGATTCGGGGGTGGCAGGGTTTGCTGTAGCCATGCCCTGTCCTGTCACCGTTATGGGTGGTGGTCTTTGGAGGCGGCGTACAGCCGCTTGCCTCTTGGAGTCGGCCCTTCGTGGGTCGCCTCCGGGGAGTCGGTCCCTCACGGGCCGGCTTCTTGGAGTTGGCGCAAGCTTGGCATCCTCTGAAGGTTGTTTTGTGGCCGGGCCGCCTTCCGCCAGCCGGCCTAGGTGATAGCCGGCCGGAGGAAGGCGGCCCCATGTCTTAGGTGCGTCAAGGTCCGATCGTCCTGTTGTTTTTTCTGAGGGCCAAAGGGAGCCGGTTAGGCTACCCATGGTCATTTACTCCGACAGTAGTCCCCGAAGCTGGTTGGGCTTCGCGGCTGAAGAGGAAATCATGAAGCTCGGCCACCTTCCTATCCTAGGAACAGGCAGCCTGGAGCCGGCCTTCCTTGCGCGCCTTCTAGGCGAAGCCTTCTCAATTTCAAAGGCGGGAACCAGCGGGCGCACCAGCCGAGCGGCGGGCTGACCGCCAGCCTTCTGCGCGCCACGTGGCACCCTTCAGCTGGCAAGGCCTGCCAGCCCATGCGCGTGATGGGACGCCGCCGTAGGCCGGGGCCCGCCACTCCCGCGCCTCGGCCCGTGCGCGGATCTTTTGTGGCCCGAACCGACCGCACATCTTCCGGCGGCGGTTCCCACTCGCCATCAAGGCGCGATAATCGCGGGCGGGGGAGGGCGCGAGCAATCCCACCCCCGCCTCGCCTCCTCGGCTTCGCCACGCGAGGCTATAAGTATGGGCGGGGAGGGGGAGCAGCAGTAGTTCGCACGCTCGCCCTCGTCCTGCCTCCTTCTTCTTCCGCCTCGTCACGACAGCTCCTCGTCGTGCCCCTGCTTTGGCATCCTTCTTCCTCCCAGCATGCCGCAGGCTTGCTGCCTCTGCGCCGGGCGCTTCTCGCCGTCGCGCTCGCCGACATGGCTCCGACGTCGAGCTCTTGGGATGGCTCCACCATCCGCGACGACCATATCGAGTTTCTTCGCAAGACGCGGCGGCTGCCGAGCGAGGATCTTGTGCACGTCCGCCTCGCGCTAGCGAGGGAGATCTCGCCGGCGCCGGAGGAAGGCGAGCGGGTAATTTTCTACTCGCACTGCATGCGCGGCGTCGGCCTCCCCGCCAGTGGCTTCTTCCGCGCGTTCCTGGAGTTCTACCAGCTCTAGCCGCACCAGCTCACCCCCAACACAGTGGTGCTGCTGTCGGCCTTCGTCTCTTTGTGCGAAGGCTTCCTCGGCGTCCTCCCCACCATCGAGCTCTGGGGGGAGTTCTTTCAATCCAATCTCGACACGGTTACGGCCGGCGTGCCGGCTCCGTGCGGTGCCTTCATCGCCATGAGGAGGTCCACCGCCGACAACCCCTTCCCTTCAATCGCGCTGATCCAGTCGGTGAAGCTCTGGCAACGATCTTACTTTTATGTAAAGAACGTTGCCCCAAACGGCGACTATGTCAACCTGTGGGCTTACGTAGCCGGCCCGCCGCTTGGGAGGCCGGCCACGTGGTCCTACCGGGCTAGGTCGTTGACGCCGGCTGGGGCCGGAGCCGTCGCCCGACTTCGGGTGCTCATCCAGTCGGACCGCCTGACTGGGCCCGACTTGATCGCCTCCTTCGTCGAGCGCCGGGTCCTTCCGCTCTAAGGCCGGCCTCATCTGATCTGTCAGATGAGCGGCCGCTTCGACCCAAGCCGGCTCAGCACCAGGGAGATGCCTCATGACGAGGTGTCTTATATGGTGAACTACATCGCCAACTGCAAGCTCAAGTCGGATTGGCAGTATGGCATGGCGCCGTTTTCTCGCGCCAATCCACCACCAATGGTAAGTTTTCTTTCTTTATTTGTTGTTGAATCCTTTTCCGGGCCGACTCTTGACCAGTCGGTCTGTTCTTAATCAGAACCCCCTTCTTCACCCTCCGACCGGGACCGCGGGGCCGGAGCGCGAGTTTGCCCCTGACCGCACGGCGGACGATCCTGATGACGCCAACTTGGGGGCGGCCGCCTTGGACAAGGACACCGCGGGGGGCGGCGGCGAGGCAGGTGGCTCCGGCCTCATCGCTGGCTTCGAAGACTGGCCCGATGATGACGAGGCCGACCCCGCCCCACGCCGCCAGACGGCGTCCGACCCCCAAGGCACTGGCCCATCCGGCAGGCCGGCCGCACGAGGCAGCGTACTGAAGCGCCGAGCGGCACCGACTCCCTTCGGCGGTCGACCGAAGAGGCCTAAGGTGCCAGCGGCGGCAACCAAGCGGGACGAGGCGGCCGCGAAGGCGGCCCGCTTCCGCAAAGTGGTGAAGCAGCCGCAGATGGTCTCGGCGTAAGTTCTGGTCTTTACGCAATTTTCTTTCTTTTCTTCGGTTGTTGTTCTTCTGAGTCTTGTCTCCCGTTTGGTCAAACAGGGCCCCGCTCACTCTTGAACGGACCGCCGCCGCCTCCATAGTCGGTGGAGCGGGAGGGTCCGTGGGCTCCCGTCGCATAGATCCCCGCGCCGAGCTTCAGGCGGCGACGGAGCAGAACGCGCGGGAGGAGCGGGAGGCGGAGGAGAGAAGGGCAGCTGCCGCCGAGCCGGCCCTGGAGACGACGGCGGAGTCGGTCGAGGCGCAGGCCGACGCGGCGGCCAGGGCCCGGTCAGAGGTCGAGACCGCGGAGAAGATGGCGGAGGCCCTGTAAGGCCAGCCTCCGTAGCTCGTCATCCCCCTCCGCTCCGCGCCCCGTTCCGCAGCCCCCGCCGAAGGAGATCAGCCGCGACCCGCCGGTGACGGAGAGGGAGGAAGGCGACGTAATCGTCCTGGAGGGAGGAGTGGTGCCGCCTCCGTCGGCCGGGACCGGCCAAGGCGGCCAGCCCGAGGTGCCGCCTGAGCAGCCAACTGCGCAGGCGGATCTTGTGGTCTTGTCGCCGGCTCGCCGGCGTGCGGCGAGGGCGACTTCAGACGCGGATCCGCAGAGGGCGGCCGCCTCCAGCTCGTTGACGCATGAGCTGGAGTTGGCCACCACTAGCTCGCCAGGGTGGACGCAGGGCGGTGGGACGGCCGCGCTGAATTTGGCGGCGCAAGATGTCCGCAGCTGGCTTCAGGCCCAAGCCACCGTGCTGCAACAATGTACCCGAGAATTTCTCGCGACGCGGGCGGTCGTTCGGGTGAGTTTCCTTGTTCTTGATTTCTCTCTGTGGGGGCGCGTCAGCGCACCCACTGGGTGTAGTCTCCGAGTTCCGAGCCGGCTGCTGAGCAGGCGGCTTGGAACTTCTTCGAAGACCTGTTTTACTAACTTGCTCTTGCTTGTTTCTTCGTCCTGTTTGCAGGATTACCACAACCTCCACGCCGCTACCTTCAACTCCCAGGTCCGGGAGGCATACAAGAGGGTCGCCGATCTGACGGAGAGCCGGCGTGAGTGTTTCTGTCGTTTTATCTCGTGTGGGGGCGCATCAGCGCACCCACTGGGTGTAGTCCTCGAGATTCAGGCCGACTGCCGAGCAGTCGGGTTGGATCTTTCTTGCCGACTTCTTTTTTAACCTCTTCTTTTCATGATGTCAGGAGCCAATGCTGACCTGAGGCAGCAGCTGGGTGTCGCCCAGACCGCCCTTCGCACCAAGGAGGGTGAGCTCAGTGCCTTGGCCCAGGAGCATGACCGCCTAGCCAAGAGGTTGGCCGAGCAGGAGGAAAGCCACCAGGCGGCCCTGAAGGCAGCCCAGGACAGCGAGGCCACCCTCAAAGCCAAATTCGAGACCGAGGCGGCGGGCTGGGCCGAGGCAAGGCAAGCTCTGAGCGAAGGCTACGGCCGTGTCGAGGACCTGATTGACGGTAGGCAGCCTTCTTCTTCATTCTTTGCTTGTCTTTTGCAAGTCAACTTATCTCCTGACTTGCTCTTTTTCCTTCTTCTTTGTGCAAAGTACTTCCCTGGCCATTTTGTTGCTGCCAACCAAGCCATCAAAGCCCACTGTGAAGCCCGGCAGCAGGCTGGGGTTGAGATCACGCCGGATGCCAACCGGACGCTTGAGGAGCAGCTTCTGGCGATCGAGGCCCGCCTCCAGCCGGCCTACCGCATGCTCCACCAGCTTCAGCGTGCCGGGGCATAGGTGCTGGCCGCCCTCTGGCCCAGCAAAGTAATTCCTCGCACCCCCAGCCGTACTGCCGACTGGCTGGAGGTAGCCATTAGCCGCCTTGAGGCCTCGAAGGCTTCAGCAGCTCGATCCGGCGCTCGACGGGCGCTAGAGTTCGTCCGGGCATGGTACCCTGGACTGAACTTGGATCAGCTGCGCACGTGGAGGCAGGAGGCCGCGAGGAGCTGGAAGCGGTGCGACCGGCTATCATCCAGCATGCTTCGGCGATCGCCGACTTCACCGACACCAGCGCCTTTGCTCCTGAGGTGAACGAAGACGGCGTCGTGCAGTCGGAGGACTGGTCGGGCTGAACCAGGCCGATGGCGAGGACTCGGCGGAGGAGATTGACTCCAGCGACGAGGGTGAGGAGGAGGAGGAGGACGGCGAAGAGGCCGAGCCGAATGTCGGAGCAGCCGGCCAGCCTCAGCCTGACCGTGCCTCCAGCAACGGGGCACGCGCGAACGCTCGGCCTGCCACCGGTGGCGACCAGGCCAAGACTCGCCAGCCGGCCACTCCTCCAGCCGACACCGCCGTCTCCACCGTTCTTCCTGAAGCTCCAGGCGCTCCCTTGGCTTGATTTATCATTTACTTTCCTCCTAGTTACTCTTTGGACAAAACTTGTTATTTTGCGCAATTCCACCCATCGGGGTGTATTCAAACTTCGTTGAATGTCGGCCTTCAAGGCTTTTGATGTAAATATTATTATGACGTGTTTGGCTTCCATTCCGACTTGCTTTTTATCTTTCAGCTTTCTTCTTTGCCGCCTTCCTTGGTTGCCGCTTTTCCCACGGACAGCTGCTCTGCGAATTGCGTCTGGTAGGAATTCGCCTTTAGGAAGGCAAAGGTTCGAGCTTTCTTAGATTTTGGCAGAGTAGGGAAGGAAGCCGGCCAGCCGACTGCTTCGACAGTCGGTTGGCGGGGGGGGGAAGCCGGCTTGTGTTATGTAAGTTCGTTAGTCCTTAGTCATTTTTTCATGTGGGCATCCTTTCCGCCTTTATCTCTTGCTAGTCGGGCAGCTGATTCTTCGAGCTGCGACTCTCGCAAGAGAGGGCTTGGGTGCCGGCACATTACTTGTCTGACTGCAGGTAGAACTCGGACATAACTCAAGGCGGCGAGTCCCCGGGCCGATTAGTCGAACCCGGTGCTGGACGGAGAAAGTAAATGCAGTAGGGTAATCATGGTGGTGACACCCGGCATACATAGATAGAATAGGGCAGTCCCCGAGAACTTTCTTGGGGGCCCGTTGTCTCATACTTAATACAAAAGGTAGCGTGATACATACTGCATTTCAACTGTAAAATCTTCGAAGAAGATTGGCGTTCCACGGGCGCTCCGACTCCTTGCCGGAGTCGTCTCTCTTGCGTGCCTTCGGCTTCTGTGCGTTGATTAGGTAATAGGAGTCATTTCCCATAGCCCGGCTGATGACGAAGGGGACTTCCCAAGGGTCGAGAGCTTGTGCTGGTCGGCTGTTCGCTGGATTAGCCGGAGCACAAGGTCTCCCTCTTGGAAGGTTCTTGGCTTCACTCTCCGACTATGATACCGGCGTAGTCCTTTCTGGTAGATGGCGGACCGACTGAGGGCTAACAGCCGCTTTCTTCCAGCAAGTCAACGCCGTCTTCTCTTGCTTCCTTGGCTTCCGCTTCGGTGTACATGGTGACTCGAGGTGAGTCGAACTTGATGTCGGTTGGGATGACAGCTTCAGTGCCGTACACAAGGAAGAAGAGGGTGAAGCCGGTCGACTTGTTTGGAGTAGTGCGCAGACTCCAGAGGATGGCCGGTAGCTCGTTGAGCCAGCAGCCGGCCGAACGCTCTAGTGGCACGACCAGTCGGGGCTTGAGGCCGGAGAGGATGAGGCCGTTTGCTCGCTCGACTTGGCCGTTTGACTGCGGGTGGGCCACGGACGCTAAGTCCAGTCGGATGCCCTGTGTTGCGCAGAAACGCGCGAATGCTCCCTTGGCGAAGTTTGTGCCATTGTCGGTGATGATGTTGTGTGGTATGCCGTACCGGGTTGTGATGTCGGCGATGAATGTCACGGCAGTCGGCCCATTCAATTTCTTGATCGGCTTTGCTTCAATCCACTTGGTAAATTTGTCTACGGCGACAAGAAGATGTGTCATGCCGCCGCGCGCCGTCTTGAATGGTCCGAACATGTCCAGTCCCCAGATGGCAAAGGGCCAAGTGATGGGGATGGTTTTGAGTGCAGAAGCCGGCAGGTGTTGCTTGGAGCCGAAGACTTGGCACCCTTTGCAGTGTTTGACTAGCTCCTTGGCATCCTCCAATGCAGTCGGCCAGAAGAATCCATGGCGGAAGGCCTTGGCGACGAGCGCCCTGGAGGCGGCATGGTGGCCGTATTTGCCTTGGTGGATGTCTTTGAGGATTGTTGTACTCTTCTCTTGCTCGACGCAGCATTGGAAGACTCCGGTAACGCTACGCCTAACTAGCTCTTGGTTCATTATCGTAAGCTCCTCGCCGGCGTTGACTTGTCTCGCCGAGATCTCGCTACCGGTAGTTCTCCGCTCACCGAAACCGGATGATGGGCTGAGCCCATGATGGAGCTGTGATTTCTTCGACTGCCAAGATGGGCACTGCAACCAGGGTGGGCGGGCTGGGTTGTGAGGAGTTGGGGTCGGCCTCCGCCTGCTGTGCCACTGCAGTCCCCGGGCCGGGTTCGGTTATGGCAGTCCCCGAGCCAGCTGCCGAAGTCCCCGGGTCGCCTGCCTGGTCTCCGAAGTCGGATCCGACTGCGTCGAGGTCAGGCGGCACGAAGATGGAACTGGATTCCGGAGACGGCTTGACAGATGGCTTGAAGAGGCGTTGGAGGGTGACGCCGGTTGGTATAGCTTGTCGGGTGGAGCCTATTCGTGCCAGGGTATCTGCTTGCTCATTATCGGCCCGAGGCACATGAAGGAACTCGCACCCTTCAAAATATCCACTGAGCTGCTGGACAAGGAAACGGTAGCTTGCCATGTTTGCGTCCTTGGCATCCAAGTCGTCGGATGATTGCTGTACCACTAAGTTCGAGTCGCCATAACACAGGATCCGTCGGATCCCGAGTTCCTTGGCTAGTCGGAGCCCGTGTATGAGCGCCTCGTACTCGGCCACATTGTTGGAGGCGGCAAAGTGGATTTGCAATGTGTATATGAGTTTGTCACCTTTGGGAGAGGTGAGGATGATGCCGGCTCCCAAGCCGGTGCGCATCTTGGATCCGTCAAAATGCATCCGCCAATGAGTGGAGTCCGGAGCCGGCGGTAGGTACTGGGTCTTGGCCCAGTCGATGAGGAAGTCGGCCAGTGCTTGGGACCTGATGGCGGTGCAGGGCTGATAGTAAATTGTGTACGGAGCCAGCGCAATGGCCCATTTCGCCACTTGGCCGGATGCATCCCGGCTGCCTATGATCTCGGCAAGCGGGCAAAGGTATACGATCGTGATGGGATGCTCTTGAAAGTAGGGCTTGAGTTTCTTGGAGCGCGGCACACACCATAGCACATTTTCTGATAGTGCGGGTAGTTCTGCTTTGAGGTGGATAACACTTCGCTCAAATAATATACCGGCCTTTGGACTAGCTGAGCTCGACCTTCTTCTGGGTGCTGAACCACAATGACCGTGCTGACCACCCGGCTGGTGGCGGCGATGTAGAGGAGCATGGGCTCCTTCTCAGTTGGGGCTGCCAAGACAGGCAGCGTGAATAGCATCTTCTTCAACTCATGGAAAGCTTGATCCGCCTGGTCATTCCACTCAAAGTGAGCGGACTTCTTCATAAGTCGGTAGAGGTGGAGAGCCTTCTCTCCGAGCCGACTCATGAAGCGGTTCAAAGATGCCAGGCATCCAGTGAACTTCTGGACGTCTCGCAGCTTGGTAGGGACCTTCATTCTCTCTATGGCCTTGATCTTCACTGGGTTGCACTCAATGCCGCATTCGGAGACCAGGAAGCCTAGAAGCTGGCCGGCTGGTACTCGGAACACACATTTCTCCGGGTTGAGCTTGATTTGAAACCAGCGCAAGTTCTCAAAAGTTTCCTTGAGATCCTCCAGCAGGGTGCCGCGTTTCTCCGTCTTCACCACAACATCGTCTACATAGACGTGGGCATTTCTGCCGAGTTGCTTGAGGAGGCATTTCTGCATGCAAAGCTGAAAAGTGGCACCGCATTTCGCCAATGTCATAGTCGTGCAATGTAAAGCTCAATGGGGTGATGAAGGCGGTCTTCGCCGATTAGCCGGGTTCAGCTTTATCCGTGGTAGCTGGAATAAGCATCCAAGAAACTCAACAGCTGATCCGCCAAGGAGTCTATCACTTGGTCAATCCTTGGCAAGGCGAAACGGATCTTTGGGGCAGGCTTTGTTGAGGCTGGTGTAATCGATACACATACGCCCATCGCTTGTTCTTGTTCAAGATGAGGACTGGTTGGCAAGCCATTCGAAAGAACACTTCCAAAATGAAGCCGCTGCCGGCCGGGCCATCTCTTCTCCGACTACTCTTCTCTTCTTCTTGACAGTGGCGCAAGGGTTGCCCGACCGCTTCAGGCCAGATCGGACATGTAGCTTGTGCTCGGCGAACTGGCTGACTCTGGCATGTCTTTGGGAGACCATGCGAAGATGTCCCGATTCTCACGGAGGAAATCGACGAGCTCGCTTTTCCTATTTGCCGTCAAGGCCCGTGCCTATGACAAAGATGCCTCTCGGGTGCTCCGGTCCAGGGTATCTTCTTTGTCTCCTTGGCGGGCTGGAAAGAACCTTGAGCTTCAGATTCTTTGGGGTCAGGGGACAAGGCCGGCTGCTTTCCAGCCAAGGCCACAACTCGGTCCAGCATTTTCTTTTCTTCAGCAATTACGAGGGACTCGGCCAGCCGACTACTGGCTGCTGCACACTCAGAAGACTTCTTGTAGTCTCCGGCTATGGTGATAATGCCCTTGGAACTAGGCATCTTCATCTTGAGGTAGGCATAGTGGGGCACAGCCATAAACTTGGCCAACGCTGGTTGGCCAAGTAGTGCGTGGTACGGGCTCTCCAAATCCACTACCTCGAACCATATTGCCTCTCGACGGAAATGATCCTTGTCTCCAAAGAGGACATCCATCTTGATCTTGCTGATTGGTGAGCAGGACAGGCCGGGTACGATGCCGTGGAACACAATCCGGCTAGGCATGAGTTGCTTTGGCTTGATGTTGAGCTTCTCCATTGTGTCTCGGTATAGTATGTTGATATCGCTCCGCCGCCTATCGCGACGCTGGAGAAACGAAGGTGCGCTTCTCTGCTGTGGTAGCATCCAGAACGAGGGCATAGGAGCCCGGGGACGGCATCACCTCTGGGTGGTCGTCCCGGCTCCAGCTGATGGGCTTCTCCAACCAATGCATGAACCCTGGGTTACTGGAGGCGACCGCGTTGACCTCTTGGTGTTGTCGGCGCTGACTTCGCCGATCATCCAGTTGGCTTGTGAAGATGACGTAGGCGGCATGCTCGTCAGGGAACTTATCATGGACGGCTTCGACTGCCGGCCGAGCGGCCGGCTACTGGGGGCAGGAGGCGGCTGGCCTGCAGGTGGGGGCGGCAACAGCCCCTCGCCCTTGGAGATTCGGGTGAGCCAATGGCACTTCCAGGTCGTATGGTTGGACGGCTTCGCGCCGCTGTGGAACTTGCAGGGGGCATCGAGGGTCTGCTCATAGGAGAATGCCGGCTGCCAAGCCGGCCTGCCGCCCTTCTGCTTCTTGGGAGCTGGCCGTCCCTCAGGATGCTCTTCTTCGACCGTTGCCACCTGCCGACTAGTGGAAGGCGGCATCGGAGCCTTGCACTTGTTGTTGTTCTGGTACGGGCGCCGGGTGGACTCTCTAGCCGGCGTCTTGGGAGCCGGCGCGAGCACTTTCCTAGAGGCGTCGACTCGAAGCTCGGTCTTCATGGAGGAGTCGGCCGTGGCATATTTGTCCGCGATGATCAACAGCTCGTCAAGGGTAGTCGGCTCGTCGCAGAGAAGTCGATGCTTGAGGAGGGTGCCCTCTCGGCACCCGGCTGTGAAGTACTCGATAGCCTGAACCTCGTGCACTCCTTCGCAGGAGTTTTGGAGCTCGGCCCAACGCGTGAGGTAATCGCGAGTCGACTCGTTGGGTCCTTGTACGCACAAGGAGAGTTGTCGGGGCTTGGGAGCCCGCTTGTAAGTGCTGGTGAAGTTGCGGATGAAGGCTTCCGTGAAGTTGAGCCAGCTGTTGATGCTGTAGGGCTTGAGGCTGTTGAGCCAGGTGCGTATCGTGCCTTGGAGCATCAGGGAGACATACTTCACGGCAACGCGTCGGTTGCCGTTTGCTATGCGAACCGCAGTGGAGTAGTCGATCAACCAGTCTTCTGGCTTCATAGAGCCGTTATACTTGGGTGTGTCTCTTGGGAGCGAGAACCCTTTGGGAAAGGGCTCGTCGCGGATGCGGGGGCCGAAACAAGGAGGGCCAACATCGTCTTCTTCTTCCAGGGCCAAGGATCGAGCAAGGCGGTCGATCCGATGGCGGGCATCGTTCTCGCCGACTCCTTCGCGGCGACCAAGTCGGCTGCACGAGGTGGCGGGGTGGGATATCTCTCTCCACGAGGTGGAGGAGGGGGCAAGTCGCCTCGTCTCTCCACGCCTCGGGGACGGCCCTCAGCGTCGCGCTCGATGGCGATTCGTGTCCGACTGCGGCTAGCAGCCAACTCCTTCTCTTGTCTCGCACAGGCGCCACCCGCAGTCGGTGTACGCGATGTCGCGCCGTGCTCTCGGCGAGGGGGGCTTCCAGCTCGGACGCCGGCTTCGTGCCGTGCGGCGGCCGCGCCGATCAGCTGCTGGATGCGCCTGGTCTTGTAGGGGAGCTCGTCAGCCCCCAGTCCATTGAGCTCGTCAACGATTGACTGGGCGGCGCGTAGATTCTCGAGGGGCGTGGCATAGATCGGGCGGTCCGCACCCAACATGCTGGCAATGGCCGTGCCGCGTTGCTTGACGGCGCCGACCCGGCTTGGCCCTTCTGGAGGCGGCGTGCCGAAGGCGGCTCGGTCGACCTCGGGCTGGTGGGCTTCCGTGAGGCGTCTCATGGTGTTTATCTTCTGGCCCTCCGCGACGAGGGCAACGCGACGAGCCTCCAGCGCCTCGGCGTCGGCGTCGGCCGGGATGGGGACGGACAAGTCTGCGAAGACCGCTGCGAGGCGTCATGGTGTTCTCGCCGGAAGCGGCTTCGTGGCTGATGACCAGCACCTCGGTGACGGTACTGCCGCCACTGTCAGCTCACGGAAGAGGGTCGTCGAAGACGATCACGTCGGTGGGAAAGGCATCGAGCGATGCTGTGTCGGAGTCGACAAGCATCGGGCCGGTGGAACCAACCGACTCCAAGTCCGCGGTAGGCTCACCGGAGACAAGGAGTTGGTCGAGGAGGCTGACGAGGCAGTTCTCGAGGCAGCCGGTGCCCGCGTCGGATGCGGGCTCGTCGGAGATGCAAACCTCGCCAAGGAGACTGGCGAGGCAGCTCGCCAGCAAGAAGCGTCGCCGACGCTTTGCAGCGCGTCGGGGCAAGCGCCATCAGCGTGCCGGCTGGCTACGCCACCGGGAGGAAGGGTTCCCGTCCAGAGCAGGTCTCCGGACGACGGTGCACCTGGCCCCACGATGGGCGCCAAATGTCGGGTGGTAGGTGCGACATATGCCAACGGATGGCTTATCATGGTGGGAGCCAGTAAGACATTGTCGGTGCCTGGAAACGGGATAAGACGAAGACATGCACGCCGGCGAATCTTACCCAGCTTCGGGGCTCTCCGTGGAGATAACACCCCTACTGCTGCTCTGCGGGGTCTCCGCATGATCACTAGCTCAACAAGTAGCTACAAGATGCTCCTTGAGCTGTTCGGTGGGAGGAGGAAGAAGGGCAAGGCTAGCTCTCTTCTCTTCCTATGGCGGTGTCTAAAACTCTGTGAGATCAACCCTTTGCATGGGTGTCCCAGGGGGTTTATATAGGCCTACCCCCCGGGGGTACAAAGGTAATCCAGCTGGGCGTGGGCCCAGGCCGTTAGTGTCTGTGTAACACCCCGGATGTAACTTTCCATCTTTGTAACTCCAACTCTTGCCATTTTCGGCTATGTGTTGTCATTTTCCCTCTATCGTTGGGTTTTGTCTTTTGTTTTGCATTTTGTTCATGTCATGCATTTCATATCATGTCATCATGTGCATCTCATTTGCATACGTGTTTGTCTCATGCATCCGAGCATTTTCCCCGTTGTCCGTTTTGCATTCCGACACTCCCACATGCACCGGCGCACCCTCTTGTCTCTTTTCATGTGCGGGTGTTAAACGTTCTCGGAATGGACCGAGGCTTGCCAAGTGGCCTTGGTACACCACCGGTAGACCACCTGTCAAGTTTCGAGTTATTTGGAGCTCGTTTGATACTCCAACAGTTAACCGCATAACCGCAAAGGCCTCTTTTGAGTTGCAGCCCAACACCCCTCCAAAACAGCCCAATAACCCATCTAAGTCACTTCCATGCTCTCCGTCGTCGGATCACGATCGTGTGGGCAAAAACCGCACTCCATTTGGAGCCTCCTAGCTCACTCTACCTATAAAAACACTTCCCCCTCCGAAATTCCGGATCATTTCCACCCTAAATCTAGCACCGCTCCTCTCCCCGCCGCCGGACACGTCTGGATCGGGCTGGACGCGTTCGCCACCGCGCCCGCGCCAATCGGGGGCTGCCATGTGGCCCCAGCCACCACGCGCGCTGCCCGCTGCCTGCCCGGGGGGCCTCGCCCCGCCTCGCCGCCGCCTCCTGTGGCCACGCCAGACTGCCGCCGCCAAGCGCCCACCGTCTGGTCGCCGCCGCCGGACCGGCTTGCCGCCCGTGCCACGGGCGCGCCGCCGCCCCGATCGCCGCCTCCGCCTCGCCACCCGGCGCACCGGCGCCGCCGCCCGCCGTCCCGGCCGCCGCCTCGCCCCCGCAGCCTCCCCGACCTCTTCTCCGGCGAGCCTCTGGCCACCTCGACTTTCGTGCGAGCCAGATCGGATCTGGAACCCTAGGGTTGACTTCTTTCTCCCCCGAAATCGTCTGTCATTTTCTGTCGCATTATTTTGCCATATTCATTGCATCATAACTCCGTCATCGTAGCTCCGTTTCGTGCGCATGATATATCAAATTGTTCGTCTCGATGAGTACATCATTTTATCTCATTGCATCATTTTCATTTGAGCTCATTTTGATGCCCGAAATGCTGTTGGAAGAGGGTTATGTGATGCTAGTTTCAGTTTCTTATCAGAACATGCACTTTTGTCATTTTTGCCATGATTGATGTGTGCATCTTATGAACTTGAGCCCTACAGGTGTTTTGTTCTATGCCATGCCATCTTTACAGAGGTGCTTACCATGTATTTTGTGAGTTATGTGGTGACTAGCACAAGCATGCAAACTAGGCTTCGTGATGTTGCTGATTTTAGTCCCTGTTCTGCTGTTATTTTTATGCCATGTAAACTTGATGCTACAGAGAGATCCATGCTTATTTTGAGATACTCCAGAAAGGATGTTTTGAACATATGGTTATGCTCTATCCATTCATGCCCCTGTTTGCAATTATGGAGTAGTCTAGCATGTCTTTTTCTTGCTCTACTTTCGCTATAAAATGTTTCCTGGCAGATTGTTTACATGATATTCAATTTTGCCAAGGTTGTTGTAGATGATCCTTGCATGCTATGATCTTGTTCTTGCCATTTTTAGTTTCATAAACATGTATTCTTGCTGGTGCTATGCTTATCTTGTCATGCAATGACTTGTGGTGAGTGAATCGAGCTCGCGAAGATGCCTTCATAATTCTGTCAATGCCATGCCCAGTTTGCTGAAACTGTTAACGAAACTTGCTATGTTTACATGGGTGCCATCATTTCTTCTGATCCTTTTTGGCTCATGGTCAGTAAGGGATTTTTGTTCTATGCTTTGAGTAGAATCATGTCATGCCTTGTTTTTCTATTATAAGTTCCTGTAGCATGTTGATTACTTGATCTGAACATTGCTACCTGATGCTGTTTATGCCATGTCAAACCTGACATCTTTTGCACTTTTCCCATGCTTGTTTGAACCTGCTATGGTGTGATTTAGCCGTAGCTCAGTGTTCCTCTTTTGTCAAGCATCTCCTGTAGATCACTGTCATATGCTTTGTTGTTATGTTGGGGCGCTGTAGCATAGTTTATTGTTGTGTTCTAAGTGCTATCGTGCTGTTAATCACAGATTTGTGTCATTCTTGTTTTTCTTGCCATTTGCAAACCGTGCATCCGATTCCGGTGATCTTTATATCAATTTCAACCGAAATTATCTCATCTTTCCAGTGGCATACTTGGTTTTCCAAGTTGATGCCTTGTTCATCATTTTCCCTTCCGGAGCCCGCATTTGCATTGCATATCACATCTTGCATATCATGTCATGCATTGCATCATGTTGCTTGTGCATTGCTCCATGTTTGATTGTGGTTCCATTGCTTGTGTTCTTGCTTTGGGTAGAGCCGGGAGACGAGTACGTGCACGAGGAACCTGTTGAGAACGCTTACGAGGATCAAGCCTTCGACAACTCTGAGAACTTTGCAGGCAAGATGACCATACCTTCGATATCACTTCTATCTTTGCTTTGCTAGTTGCTCGCTCTATCGTTATGTTAGCTCTACCTGCCATTGTTTATCGTGCCTCCCATATTGCCATGTCAAGCCTCTAACCATCCTATCCTATGCAAACCATTGTTTGGCTATGTCACCGCTTTTGCTCAGCCCCTCTTATAGCGTTGCTAGTTGCAGGTGAAGATGAAGATTGTTCCTTGTTGGAACATGGATACTTTGGGATATCACAATATCTCCTGTTTAATTAATGCACCTTATATACTTGGTAAAGGGTGGAAGGCTCGGCCTTATGCCTGGTGTTTTGTTCCACTCTTGCCGCCCTAGTTTCCGTCATACCGGTGTTATGTTCCTTGATTTTGCGTTCCTTACGCGGTTGGGTGATTTATGGGACCCCCTTGATAGTTCGCTTTGAATAAAACTCCTCTAGCAAGGCCCAAACTTGGTTTTACCATTTGCCACCTAAGCCTTTTTCCCTTGGGTTTTCGCGAGCCCGAGGGTCATCTTTATTTACCCCCCCGGGCCAGTGCTCCTTCGAGTGTTGGTCCAACTCGAAGCGATGTCCGCGCCTTTGGGCAACCAGGGTCTATGCCAACCCGACGTCTGGCTCATCCGGTGTGCCCTGAGAACGAGATATGTGCAGCTCCTATCGGGATTTGTCGGCACTTCGGGCGGCTTTGCTGGTCTAGTTTTACCATTGTCGAAATGTCTTGCGAACCGGGATTCCGAGACTGATCGGGTCTTCCCGGGAGAAGGTATATCCTTCGTTGACCGTGAGAGCTTATGATGGGCTAAGTTGGGACACCCCTGCAGGGTATTATCTTTCGAAAGCCGTGCCCGCGGTTATGAGGCAGATGGGAATTTGTTAATGTCCGGTTGTAGATAACTTGACACTTGACTTCATTAAAATGCATCAACCGTGTGTGTAGCCGTGATGGTCTCTTCTCGGCGGAGTCCGGGAAGTGAACACGGTTTGGGTTATGTATGAACGTAAGTAGTTTCAGGATCACTTCTTGATCACTTCTAGCTTCTCGACCGATGCGTTGCTTCTCTTCTCGCTCTCACTTGCGTATGTTAGCCACCATATATGCTTAGTGCTTGCTGCAGCTCCACCATATTACCCCCGTTCCTACCTACAAGCTTAAATAGTCTTGATCTCGCGGGTGTGAGATTGCTGAGTCCCCGTGGCTCACAGATTCTACCAAAACAGATGCAGGTACCGATGATACTAGCGCAAGTGGCGCAATCGAGCTCAAGTGGGAGTTTGACGAGGATCTTGGTCGTTACTATGTTTCGTTTCCAGATGATCAGTAGCGGAGCCCAGTCGGGACGATCGGGGATCTAGCATTTGGGATTGTCTTCTTTTCATTTGGATTTGATCGTAGCCGGTCTATTAGTGTATTTTGAATGATGTATGGATTAAATTATGTATTGTGTGAAGTGGCGATTGTAAGCCAACTCTCTTTATCCCATTCTTGTTCATTACATGGGATTGTGTGAAGATGACCCTTCTTGCGACAAAACCACCATGCGGTTATGCCTCTAAGTCGTGCTTCGACACGTGGGAGATATAGCCGCATCATGGGCGTTACAAGTTGGTAATCAGGGCCATCCCCGACTTAAGAGCCCCCTGCTTGATTGTTTGCTGGCGTTGTTGAGTCTAGAAAAAAAATTGAGTCTTAGGATTATATATATCGGAGAGTAGGATTCTTTTTACTCCTCAGTCCCTTCGTCGCTCTGGTGAGGTCTCCTGACGTAGAAGTTTTGACTCTCCTCTCCTCAAATTTCACTACAAAAAATTTAGGATCACGCGGGTATCTTGGAATCGTTCCGATGGTTTTGTGACGAGAACATTGTTCTTGGTGCCTCCTGACATTTAGGGATTGTGGCAGTGTCCCGGGGAGTTGAGCTCCGAGGTGTTGTTGTCACAATTTTATCGTTGCACTTCTGGAATACCTGAGTTTTGCCGACATCGAAAATCTCTTTTATGCAGTTGTTGGTGAGATAACCTCGACGTCACCCAGTACTAGGGAGTTCGGGAGTATTGCCATGACTCGTATAATGGATGCTTTTCGAAGGTTGAGGTACACGATTTCCGAAGGTTTCTTGGTTATGTGTTGACGGATGGATACGGCCGATGTAGGGATTGTTAGTTTGGGTGAGATATATTGCTTCCCCTGTATCCCCAACACCTGATTGCATAACCAGAAAGTTTCGGGAGTTTATAGGTGGGATTCAAGTAGCTCTAGAACTTCTTCCCACAGATATTTGGTTTGTGATTGGGTAATCCTTACCACTTATTTGTTCCAGTCGTACCTTGTTATTTTCATTCATCAATCTCTTATCAAGTGGCTTCTCACCTTAATGGACGTGATGTTTACTTTGGAATTCATTCGTTCATCCTTGTTCGAATGTTTATTGTGAAGACTATATGTTGCAATTTCTATCCGCTGATTCAACTTGTCTATCTGTCTATCAAGATGCTAACGGATGTCAACCTCTTCAGATGGCTCCGCCAACGCCGTAATCCGAACGCAATGATGGGAGTCAGCGAACCCTCCACCTCCACCTCCGCCTTCGGAGGCATGGCAAACTTTGATGGCAACCACTAACGCATAACGCCGCTTGTTGATTCAGCTGATGCAAGAGCGCAACCAAGACCAAGGCAACCAAGGAATCAAGGTCAAGGGCAGTTCAACCATCAGCCTCGCTTTCCTACCCTCAACCAGTTCCTTGCAAATCAGCGAAGTCTTTCACCATCGTGTGTCGAGGCCACGACGCCGACGATTGGCTCGTGGATATCAACAAGCATTTCAATGCAGCAATGTCAGCCCGAGGACTACGCCAAGTTCGCTTCTTTTCAGCTCAAGGATCAAGCAGTGATTGGTTCCAAAGAATATAAGGATTCCATAGGAGGTCGAGTGATTACTTGACTGATTTACAGCCGGACTTTAAAGCTCACCACATTCCTACCAAAGATTGTTGAGATCAAGCGTGAGGAGTTCTGCAATCTCAAGCAAGGCAACATGTCAGTGTACGAATACAACAAGCAGTTTCAGAAACTTGCTCGCTTCGCTAAACAAGACGTTCCTGATGAAAAGAGTATGATCTATCAATTCAGAGGTGGCCTTAGAGAGGATCTGCAGTTAGCTCTCGTTCTTGTTGAGCCTACTCAGTTTGATCAATTCTACAATATGGCCCTCAAGCAAGAAGGTGCTTAGCTCAAGTGTGAGGCTTCTAAGAAGAGAATCAGGGATGCAGTTCAGTCTTCTTCTTCCTCTCAAGTGGCAGCTAAGCAGCAAAAGTTCTACCTTCCTCCTCCTCCGTTTCGTCAGCCTTACCAGCAGAAGAACTCAGGTGGTCATGGATCTTCCCACCCACCCAACCCAGGTTATCAGAACAAGTCTTAGTCTCAAGCTCCAAGGTCAAATGCTCCTTATCATCGTCCACTCTCAGAGGTGACTTGCAACAAGTGCCAGCAAAAAGGTCACTACGCGAACAAATGCTTCAACCAAAGGCGCCTTCCTCCTCCTCCTCCTCCTCCTCCTCCTGTGAGATCTTCAAGAAATGCAGTGGTCAAGCATAATCCCAAGTCTGCAAAGGTGAACATGATGAATGCAGCTCAGGCAGAGGTTTCTTCCGACGTGATAATGGGTAATCTTCCAACTAATGATATTCCTGCAAAAGTTTTATTTGATACTGGTGCATCGCATAGTTTCATCTCAAGACCTTTTTCATCTAAGCATGAGATGGTTTTTCAAGATTTGCCTAGACCGTTATCGCTTGTCTCTCGGTAAATTCATGAACGCAAGCTCCATGGTTCGGGATGTCTCTATCTAGATGGGCGACTATAGATTTGCCTTCTCCAATTGTTCTTGGTGACTCGATATTGATCTAATTCTCGGATGGATTGGCTTTCAGCACACAAAGCTCAACTTGATTGTGCTGCCAGGAAATTCAATTGACACACTCTTCCGAGGATGTTATCATCTATGCCGCCGTGATGAAACCATTCGGTTGTTTTCTCTCAATGAGAAGGGCGAGTTGGATGCTATTTCTCAAATTCCATCGCTTGTGAGTACCAAGATGTCTTTCCGTAAGAGCTTCCGGTATGCCTCCTCATCGGCCACCGAGTTCGTTATCGATCTTGAGCCCGAACTGAACCCGCTTGCAAGCGTCCCCACAAGCTTGGACCCAAGGAGCTGAAGGAATTGAAGAAACAGCTCGATGAACAAGAGCGTCTGGTTTGATCGGATGATTTCATCTCCATGGGGTTGTGGAGTTCTTTTGTCCGAAGAAGGATGGCACGGACCGACTTTGCGTCGACTACCGTCATTGAACAAGAAGATAATCAAGAACAAGTATCCACTTCCCAACATCAATGAGCTTTTCGAGCAACTCAAAGGTGCTAAAGTATTCTCCAAGCTTGACCTTCGTATGGGTTATCATCAGATTCGCATTCGTGAACAAGATATTCCCAAGACAACATTCAGAACAAGCTATGGTTCTTATGAATATACTGTCATGTCTTTCGGCCTTGTCAATGCTCCTCCAACTTTCTCTCGAATGATGAACTTTATCTTCAACCCCTACACCAATGAATTCGTCTTGGTATATCTCGATGATATTTTGGTCTTCTCCAAGAATAAGAAGGATCATGCCAAACATTTGCGTCTGGTGCTCGACAAGCTCAGAGAGCATCAATTCTATGCGAAGTTTTCCAAATGTGAGTGAAGTGCATCTAGTGCCACCCCTAGTTGGTTTTGGAGATGGACTAATGCGTTTGTGAGAATTGCAGGATAACGCAGGTAGTGTCCCTCATTGATTCGGTTTACCTACCGGAGATGACCCCTAAAAATGTATGAAGACATTGAAGACAATGGTGGTATGAGAAGATATTCATATTGAGGTCTATGACATGAGAAGACATTGTGTGAAGACTTTGGAGCGCGAAGACTGTGTGGTTTCGTTGTTTCCTTTTCTTCTTTGTTGAGTCATAGGAACCACCGTACTGTTAAGTGGGGTCCAAGTGAACTAAGTCAGAGTGACTGAAGTGATGCTCAACTCAAATCCTATGTCTTCGAGTGAAGACAATGAGAGCAAACCTTATCCAGAGCTGGATGAGTCAGCTTTACTTGTAGCCCAAGTAAAGTTGCCACGTGTGTTTGAAATCTGACCGTTGGAACACGTGTCAGTTCCTTAGTGACCCAGGATCATTTTAGACAAATCAGGTTGGGTTGCCTAGTGGCTATAAATAGCCCACCCCCTACACCATAAATTGGTGGCTGCTCAGAGTTTGTGCACGGCTTTTGTCGCTTGAGAGCAACCCACCTCAAGCATTTGAGAGAGAAATCCTTGCGAGGACAAAGCCCAAACACCCAGAGCCAAAGAGTGTTAGGCATCACTAAAGTCTTTTTGTCTCAGGTGACCAAGACTTATTACACTTGAGGACTGTGAATCCTCCAAATTGTTAGGCGTCGCGTTCTGAGCATCCAAGAGTCATTGTGGATTGCCGGTGAACGAAGTCTGTGAAGGTTTGGAAGTCTGCCTTGAGGACTTACCAGAGTGATTGGGCGAGGACTGGGTGTCCTTAGCTCAAGGGGAATAAGGTGAAGACACGGTCTTCGAAAGTTAAATCTCAGCCTCCCTAACCCGACGCATACAATTGTCACAAAGAATCGAACTGGTCCAACAAATCATGTGTCTTCAACAAGCGACTGGTTCTATCCCTTCCAACCTTACTTAAGTTTGTCTTCATGAAGTCATTGCCTATCTGTGTATCTGTTTGACTTCATTGCTTGACTACTATTGTTGATTGGCTTCATACTATCTTCTATCCTGATCCTACTACCTAGCTGCTATTAGTCCTGTACTTTACATCATTGCATATCTGTCTATGGCTTGCTTAGGGTAGTTTATCTTCCGCTACATATCAATTAGGTCATTTCTGTTGTTTGTCTTTGAAACTTCCAAGTTTTGAAGACTTTCATAAAAATCGCCTATTCACCCCCCCCCCCTTTAGTCGATAGTAGCACTTTCAATTGGTATCAGAGCAAGGTACTCCCTTGTTCTGTGTGATTCGGTTTAAACACCGGAGTTTCAGCTATGTCGATCGCAGGATAATCAAGGTCTTCGCTGCTTGCCCGTGTTCGATGGAACTGAATATCCCTCTATCGAAGAATAAGATGCGATGCATCTTGAAGCCATTGATGTCGACCTACGGTATGTCGTCAAGAATGGCGCTCCCAAAAGCGTGAAGGTGTCACCCCATCGATGTCAAGAAGTTCGCTCAACCGGACTCTCTCGCGAAGAACATCATCTGTGGTCATCGACCAAAGGACAAGATGGTCGTGTGAGTGCTCGAAACGCCGGCTAGTCTCGATTGGCTATCCAAGGTCAACGGCGTCCTCAACCCGAGAGATCAAAGAATCGGTGTTCTTCGCAACCTCTTCAACCGCTTCAAGAGAAACGACAATGAAAATGTCCAGCTCACGTTTGATCGCCTCACTGATATCACAAATGAACTTCAAGCACTTGGCACAACTGAGATTACCAAGCATGAAATCGTCAAGACACTGCTGAGATCACTTGATAGCTCCTTTGACACCCTTTCCCTCATGATACAAGAACGTCCTGACTTCAAGACACTCGATCCGTCTGATATACTTGAGAGGCTCAACACACATGAGTTCCAGCTATCTGAGAAAAGAGATATCTATGGCCCAAACTATGGCCGAACTCGTGCTTTGAAGGCGAAAGTTGCTTCCTCGTCTCAAGAAGAATCATTGCAGCTCAAGATCCCAAGACATTGGAAGGAACTTGCTATGCTTGTGAAGAAGTTCCAAATTCACAAAGAAGAAAGGCTTCGAAAGTCTTCACGATCTAGCTCAAGGAATGATGAAGCTTCCACACATGATCACAAGAAGAGAACCCGCCACAAGTGCAAGAAACCTGGTCACTACATATCCGAGTGTCCACAAGGGGACAATGAGAAGAATAAGAAGAAAAGCAAGGAATATGATTCCGATGACAAGAAGAAGAAGAAATCCTCAAAGTCTTCTAAGTCTTCTTCCAAGTCTTCATCATACAAGAAGAGCTCATCCGCAAGGCTCGTGCTTTTGTTGGCAAGGAAATGGATTCAGAGGAGGAGTCCGCCGAGGAGGCGGAGGTGGAGTCCGGAGAGGAGTCGACCACGGTGTTATGAAGTCCGGCTCTAGCCACGCCTATGTCGCCAAGTCCATCTTCAACATCAAGACAATGACTTCCACACCAACGCTGAAGCTAATGATGAAGACGATCCTACTCCCACCTATCGCTTCATGGCACGTGGTGCCAAGGTAAAATCACGCGATGCTTACTTTCAAACTTCAAGTGAAGATGACTCGATTGAATCCAAACCCAGCTACAAAACGCTTGCTAAAATTGCAATCGAACAACAAAAGGCTATGGAACATACTCAAAAACTGTTAGACAAAAGCGATGACCTGTTGGACGCTGAAATGACACGCTCACAGTCCTTAGTTGATGACATAAAAATCTTCATGCTAAGTACCAAGAACTTGAAGGTCGCCATGAATCGCTCTCAACTACTTATGAAAGGCTCTCCTATGATTATCTTCAAAGGAAACAAGAGCTTGAGAAATTGAGAGCGGCTCATGAAGATCTTCAAAAGGTGAATGAGTCACTTCGCTACCAATGATCAGTTCCGCCAGATGGATTTGAACCACCATGTCTAAAATGCATTGAGCGTGATAACGCTACATCTGTTGTGAATGTTCCACTCGCTGCTACTATTTCATTGTCTTCACCTCCGATGTGGTCACTAACCCTCTCGCAGAGGATACCACTGCTGTTGCTAATGAAAATGCTATGTTGAAGACATTGCTTGAAACAGGGATGTACAAAAGTTTGAAGGGACATCAGACTCTCTGCGATGTCCTCAAAAAGCAGATTCTGAACCGAAACCCTAGGAAAGAGGGTGTTGGGTTTGAAAGGAAAATGAATGTTGATGGCTCATATTGGAAGCCTGAGCAGTACCCCAAAACCACATGGGTTGCTGCAAAGGAGCCTTCAGTAGATCCATCCACTTTATCTGGCTTTACCTGTGCTAATCCTATTATCATTGATGAATCCTCTGATGCAAACTATAAGCTGTTCAAAAACCATAATGGTGAAGTGTTTGCCAGGTACATTGGTACTAACTGCAGGAATGGACCACCTATGAAGAAGATCTGGGTACCTAAGCAGTACATTGAGAATCTTCCTGTGAATGTCGTCATGACACCACCAAGGAAGAAGACAAACCCCAGACCAATAGCTTCATGTGGCCCAAAGGCTTAATACAGATACAGGACTCACACGAGTCACCCTAACGCCAATGTTTTTGCAGGGAAATCATGCTCAGACTTATGAATATGAGCGTGTATCTTCGAACCGCTATGTCCATAGGACTAAGAACTTTTCTGCTTATTCAGATGAGTATCATTCATCTCCTGCAAGGCTATTTGCTAGGGCTTCAAAGCCAAAATTCTCAGATGCTGCACTAAGACTCATTGCTTCTAAGCCACCACTGAAGATGTGGGTGGCAAAGAAGAACTAACTCTCTTTTGCAGAAAACGGTCTCCATCCAACAATCAATGGCGTCCGACACTATTGCTGGGGACCTAAAACTCATTCAGGACGCACGATAAAATGTCATTCTATATGCTTCACATCTGAATTTCTTATCAGTCATACTATGTCCTAACTTTGTTATAAGCTGTGACTGTCCCTATATGTGTCAAATGCATATGCTTCACAACACTTTTGTGAAGCCCATCCTCCTAACTGCACTGTAGGGTACATCACCAAAAGCTTCAGAATGGATTATGGACAATGGATGCACAAATCATATGACTGGTGATCGAAGTCTTCTCATGGACTCAACCTTACGTCCATCCAACAAGAGTCACATTACATTTGCTGACACTGGTAAAAGCAAGGTATTGGGTCTAGGTAGAGTTGCAATCTCAAAGGATCAACACATGGATAAAGTGATGCTTGTTGAATCCCTTGGTTTCAACTTAATGTCTCTCTCAATGCTTTGTGACTTGAACATGATTGTGATATTTGGCAAATATCGTTGCCTTGTACTAATGGAATCTGACAAATCTCTAGTCTTTGAAGGGTATCGAAAAGATGATCTATACATGGTAGATTTCTCAGCAGGTCCACAGCTTGCCATATGTCTTCTCACAAAAGCTTCAGAATGCTGGCTCTGGCATCAAAGGCTGGGACATGCTAGCATGAGAAACTTACACTCACTTGTCAAGAAGAAGCAAGTCATTGGCATCGAGGATGTCAAGTTCAAGAAGGATCATCTGTGTGGTGCCTGTGAAGCTGGAAAGATGACAAGGGTAAAGCACCCCTCGAAGACAATCATGACAACATCTCAACCCTTCGAGCTGTTACACATGGACTTATTTGGACCTACTCACTACTCCACCCTCACAACAACTGCCTGTCTCTATGGCTTCGTCATTCTTGATGACTACTCAAGATACACATGGGTTCATATAATTCTTTACAAGACAGAAGTGCAAGATGTCTTCAGGCGCTTTGCAGCTCGAGCAATGAACAATTATGGCGTGAAGATCAAGCACATCAGAAGTGACAATGGCACTGAATTCAAGAACACTGGACTTGATCTCTATCTGGATACAATGGGAATCACTCATGAGTTCTCTCGCTCCATACACACCTCAAAGAAATGGCATTGTTGAGCGCAAAAACAGAACCCTCATTGAGATGGCTCGAACAATGCTAGATGAGTACAAGACACCAAGAAAGTTCTGGCCTGAGGCTATTGATACAGCATGTCACATCATCAACCGTGTGTACATCCATAAGCTTCTGAACAAAACATCGTATGAGCTCCTTACTGGCAAGAAGCCAAACGTCAGCTACTTCAGAGTATTTGGAGCTAGATGCTGGATAAAGGATCCCCATCACAAGTCAAAATTTGCACCTAAGGCTCACGAAGGCTTTATGCTTGGCTATGGAAAGGATTCACACTCCTACAGAGTCTTCAACCTTTATCTATACAAAATCGTTGAAACTGTGGATGTGATATTTGATGAAACCAATGGTTCATAGAGAGAGATTCTGCCAAGTACACTGGATGAAGCTCCTTCAAACGAGGCAATCAAGCTGATGGGAACTGTGAAATCATGCCCTCTCAAGCACAACTCAAGAGGAACTTATCATCTCGCACCAAATCAACTCAAGACAATGCTCGGATCAAGACAATCCGTCCAATGATGACAATGATTAGCCAGAGCAAAATCTTCGTCCTGTTCATCCTCGTGTTGCAAATGAAGTTCAAATAGAGAAGATAATTGACATCATCAATGCACCTGGTCCGCTCACTCGATCAAGAGCAACACAGCTAGCAAACTTCTCTGGGCACTTTTCATTTGTGTCTATATCAGAACCCAAGAAAGTTGCTGAAGCTTTTATGGAACCGGAATGGATTCAAGCCATGCAAGAAGAACTTCAACAGTTCAAGCTGAATAATGTTTGGTAACTTGTCAAGCGACCTGACCCTCGCAAGCATAACATTATTGGAACAAAATGGATATGTCGAAACAAGCAAGATGAGCATGGTCAAGTCGTCAGAAACAAAGCACATCTTGTGGCTCAAGGATATACTCAAGTTGAAGGAATTGACTTCGATGAAACATTTGCTCCTGTTGCTAGGCTTGAAGCTATTCGCATACTACTAGCCTACGCAAATCATCACAACATCCTGCTATATCAAATGGATGTAAAGAGCGCATTTCTGAATGGCAAGATTGAAGAAGAAGTATATGTCGCACAACCACCTGGCTTTGAAGATCCAAAACATCCCGATATGGTGTACAAGCTAAACAAAGCAATCAGATGGCCTCAAACAAGCTCCTCGTGCCTAGTATGATACAATCAAAGACTTCCTAAAGAGCAAAGGCTTCAACCTCGATCCTCGATCCCACACTCTTCACGAAGACATATGATGGTGAACTCTTTGTGTGCCAAATATATGTGGATGACATAATCTTCGATCGCACCAACCGAAGTACAAGTGATGAGTTTGGGTACATGATGCAAGAACAATATCAAATGTCCATGATGGGTGAGCTGAAGTTCTTCCTTGGTCTTCAAATTCACAAGAAAGAAATGGCATCTTCATATCTCAAGAAAAATACCTCAAAGATTGTCTGAAGATGCTTGGAATGGAAGACGCAAAGGCTACACGACGCCAATGCCACCAAACACCATCTTGGTCCCGACGACAATGGTAAAGAGTTCGATCAAAAGGTATACCGCCCATGATTGGTTCTTTGCTTTATTTATGTGCATCTAGGCCGATATTATGCTTAGTGTTTGCATGTGTGCTCGATTCCAAGCGGCACTAAAGGAATCGCATCACTTAGCTGTGAAGCGAATTCTTCGATATTTGGCTTACACCCCAACACTCGGATTATGGTATCCCAAGGGCTCAAAATTTGATTTGGTTGGATTCTCGGATGCTGATTATGCTGGTGACAAGGTGGATCGCAAGTCTACATCAGGCACATGTCATTTTCTTGGTCGATCACTTGTTTGTTGGTCTTCAAAGAAGCAGAACTGTGTATCACTCTCAACTGCTGAATCTGAATACATTGCTGCTGGATCCTGTTGTGCTCAGCTTCTATGGATGAAGCAAACTCTCAAGGACTATGGCATCAACCTGAAACAAGTACCTCTCTTCTGCGACAACGAAAGTGCCATCAAAATAGCCAATAATCCAATCCAACACTCAAGACAAAGCACATTGAAATTCATCATCACTTTCTCAGAGATCATGTTATGAAGAAAGATATCGATATCATTCACGTCAACATTGAAGAGCAACTGGCGGATATCTTCACAAAGCCCTTGGATGAGAAAAGGTTTTGCAAGTTACGGTGTGAGCTAAATATCTTGGAATCCTCTAATGTCCTGTGATCAGGCACACATCCTAACACTTATGCATATTGATGACTTAGATGTGCAACACACAAAGTAATGTATATCTTCAATCAATGAAGATTTACACTCTGAGTGTGAATACATTAACATGGAATTTGACTTTGGAGCGCCACGATAATTGTGCGCTGTGTCTGGGTCTAATACTTCCTATACGGTGGGTAACGCCACCACCAACTTTCTCTGTTTGAAGTGTTTCACTCATGGCGTTATATTGCAATGACTTCGCATTTGGTTTGTCTTCAGTTTCAATTTGTCTTCATGACTTTCTGCACTATGATGATTTGATTGCTTTCTGATATATATATACTAGTGTTTTGTCCTCTACAGCATTCACTTATAGCTATGTCTTCAAGATTGGATCTTTTGAACTAAGTGAATGTGATCGGACCCCAACCTCTCTATGCTTCCTATCTCAAACTCTATCTGTCCAAATCGTATGCATTCTATTGAAACTGTCGAATGTCTTCTCTGCGTCCTAGTCAGCAGAAGGCAAAGAGACAAACATTAAATCTGTCTTAAATGGCTTATCTTTATTGTTGAAATCCGGAGAAGCCGGAACAACTCTCCGACATGCCTGGCGGGCGTGGGAACGTGGGACAACCCTGAGTATGTTGCATGCTTGCCACGTGCCCCTCAGATGTGAACCGCCAGGGGGCCCAGTGTAATTGCGCTGTGTCTCTCACCTACTTATAAATACTTGTCCCCTGCGGTAAAGAAATCCTTCTTTCACCTCTCCACCTCCGTCAAAACCCTAGCGCCACCGCTAGCTCGTGACGACACCGGCGACGAAGCGCTTAGCTGCCGCGACTTCTCCGACGCCGTCCTCACGCCGGCCGCGGACATCGTCCTCTCCGCCGTTGCCGTAGGTGTCCTCCGTCGCCAAGTTAGGGCACGGTGGGCTGAACTGCTCGGTCTCCTATTCTTCCCATCTAGCAGTTCTTCGTGTGGTAATTATAACTCTATTTTTACCACCTTTTTGATCTTCAAGATTCATCCTGTTTACCAAAAGTAGTTTTGCCTATTCAATGTTAGATCTATTCTGTCTGCATCTCATACTACCTAGTCGATTCACTTAGATCTCCTATCTAGTTTGATTCCTCACTTGTACTTATTCACGGATTGGTACAAATCTGGAACCAACTCACCTATATAAGTGAATGTCTTCGCATCATGAGGTCAATGTCTTCAAACTAATTTATCTTCAAAATCTTCTGAGAATGCATATGACCTCTTCCCCTTCCCTCGCATCTCTAATGCTGTCACAGGTACATGTTCATGGGAGAATCCCTTGGTTCTCATAGTTTGCATTTGTTTGCAGAATACTTACAGCATGATACCAATTCTCCTGAAGCCAGTTCCTGCTTGACCAGCAAGCATAAGCCTCTGAAGCCTTTGAACGTATTGAAGCCATTCAGTTTGAAGTTCATGGCTGCAGAAAAATCAGCAAGGAAGGGTGGCAGACAGTACAGAGAAGGAACATCCAAAGATCTGCCTGATGATTTAGCAGAACTATACAAGACAGATCCTAAAGAGAACTATCATCAGAGAAAGACGCGAATCCAATGGATTCGACGCTATTGGGCTGAGGAGTGGTTCAAGTACAAGTTTGTGACGAAGGAATATGCAGAGAAGAATGCCATCAAGAGACCTTGGGGTGATATCCTCTATCGAGGCCTTCAACCCAAGACCAGAGCTCAAGCCATTGACCAAGGCTTCTATCCTTGCATGGTCCGTGGACCACAGCCTGAGAACGCAGATCCCACCTCACTACTATGGTGTCGTGAGGACTCACTCTTCAAATGCAACTACCAGTTTGTTGTGGCTTCGGCCAAGAAGAACAAGAAGTCCTTGGGCTTGGACTTCAACCCAGGTCCCTCTGCTCCTCGTGCTGACGGCTCCCGTGATGCTAATCCCAATGTCATCGGCCCCTTCTCCAACGTTGATGGCCTCATCACCTACATTGTGGTCCAAGGTGCCAGAGTAGATCATTCTGACAATGATGCTGACTCCGATGAAGCCCCTGCTCCTCCCCCAAAGCCGCAGAAGCAAAAGAAGACAAAGGCTTCAACCTCAGCTGCACCTCCAAAGACCTCTCGTGGTTAATCGCCATCGCACCTCCCGAAGCCGCAGCGATCAAGATCAATCCCATATCTCCAAAAGAACGGAGAAGAAAAAGCAACTTGTCAGACCACCTGATCAAAGAGCCTTGACTCCTGCTGCCATTCTGCATGAAGAACCCATTGATCTGTCAAGTGATGAAGATCTTGCTGATGATGCCCTTGAGCAGCTGATCAAGAGCAAGGAAGAAGCAGAAATCTTCAGCAACTTGCCTCTCTTTGATGTGGCCATCATCCACAATTTCATTGATGAGTGGTTCGACACCCCCAATGTCAGCTTTGAAGATTTACAGCTCCCCATCGGCCTTAGTGTCTCCTTCAATGGAGCCATTGCTTCTGAGCTAGCTCTCGCTCAGCGCATCGTTGAGCTCAAGAACAAGATTGATTATGAGAAGGCTCAATTCAAGAAGCATGTGGCCAAGCTAAGTGTTCAAGACGTCCGCAACTTCAAAGTCATGCTCCATGAGCTTAAATAAGCTTTTCTGAAGAAGCGTGAAGAAGCCCAGGGCTCTCGAGAGCGCATGAAGATTTTGGCTGATAAGTGTGTGCTTGCCTACAATGAGGCTAAGAAGTGCAAGTCACTTGGCCGTCCTGGCATTGACCCCAGGATGGCTGCAAAGAATAAGAAGAAGCACCCTGCTGAACAGCCTGAACCTTCAAGCCAAGAAGCCCCTCGCATTATCTTCCCAAGCAGCATGACTGGCTCGAAGCCAAAGGTCACCAAAACCGCTTGTAATGTAAGAAGACGAGGGCTGCCGAGGCTAAAGCCAGAAAGAGAAAGAGCACTGAAGCCTCTGATGCCGCTCCCTCCAAGAAGAAGCGCAAAACCAAGAAGACTAGGACTGCTTCCACATAGCCCTTAGTCGTTGAACCCATCTCCGTGGTTCGCCCAGCGTCAGAACATCAAGAACGAAGGATGATAGTTCATGAGCCTGCTCCCACAGAGGCTCATGAAGCTGAAGATATTCCAGCAATGAACCCACATTGCCAAGACATTGGTCATGATGACAATGTAGCTGATGATGAAGTTCTTCCTCAGATCGAACATGACGTGGTATCATCGCCTGTTCATACGAACAGCGAACTCATCAGCATTGGTCGTCCACTGACGCCAATTGCTCAGGATGCATCATGGGCTGATCACCCACAACTCCAAGAGTACTCCCCTACAACAACAACAAGCTACACCCCCAGTGCAAGAAGAGGATGAAGACTTTCAGGCCCAGCCAACTCCATCTCCTAAGGAGAAGCCAAGATTTCGCAGCCGCAAAGGACAAAGGCCTCAAGTCCCTTTGTCGAGCTGCGAGAGGAGAAGTGCAACGCTCACCGTTGCACGCCAAGTATTTTCTGAACTCTGCTCCAACTGTGAATGTCTCCGAGTCCGAAGCACATGCTGCTAAAGACATTCCGCTGCATCACCAAGAAAATCAAGAAGAAGTACATGTACCTACTCCCCAAAGAATTGAAGAAGAAGCAGTTCGATGTGAACGTGCACGCCCCGACCCTCCCGCTCATCAAGAGGAGGTTGACAATGTTGAGGCTGCCACCACCAACGCCAATGAAGCCGTGACGAGTCATGGCTGATGCTAATGTGGAGCTCGCACCAACCAAGGTGCTCGAAACCAATGAGGCCATCAGGCTCAAGCTTATGAGGCCCCTGCACCTGAAACCAATGCGGCTGCTGCAACTGAAGCTAATGAGACATCCGCTTCCGAAGCACCTATTGTGCAGCCTGACGCCTCAGCTGTTGCCCCTGCTCCTGTTCCGCCACCAAGGCCTCACACAATTGAGCAAGCCTATAGTCATGGTCAGCTTACCACTGTCTGATGGCCCATTCTGGTGCCTCCGCCCTCTGCCTCAGGACCTCAATTTGACTATCATGTTGAGCATAGGCCTCAAGTCCAGAAGCCAAAGCCAAGGTTGCCAAGGTTTCTGTCATCGCCAACTCACCAGGGTCCTTCAATGCTAATGGCTTCAAAAGCCACAATACCTTCTTTGACAGCGCCAAGAACCCCTACTCCAAGCCAAGGATATCATCAGATCGGTTCTGGAGCTATCAGCAGAGAAGCTATTACTCCTGTGTTCTATATGATCAAGGGCGATTTTCCTCATATGCGCCTTTGATATCGGGCCATTGCTGGACTGCCGTGCTTAGAAGAAGCACTTGATTGCTTTCGTGATGCTGGTCTGCTCCACTTTGTGATAGACAAAGAACATTGGAATGAAGAGCTATTGCTTCAATTCTATGCTACTCTGCACATTCGCGGCTACTACAGAGACATCAAGACATGGGTTCTCGAGTGGATGACTGGAAATGTTCATCATGAAGCCAAAGCTATGGATATCATCGAGCTTACTGGGGCTAGCCACTCTGGAGAACTCAGTATGAGCTCGATCGCCGCCTACACCGAATGTCAGAGAAAGTATGTTCCATAAGCCGAACCCAATATGAGCCAGATGTTGAGCATGATGAAGCCCTTGCCATCTGACGCTGAATATCCAAAAGATTTCTTTGTTGAAGACCTTGAGTATCTGCCTCGCACCATATATCATATCATCAGGCGAACTCTATGGCCTGTCAAAGGACATTCATCAGCGGCTAAGCTTAAAGGAGCTATGAAGACTTTGGTCTTCTATATTCTCAATGGCATCAGCTTCAACACTCAGGAATTCTTCATCAGGCAACTTGTTGCTTCCGGCTCTGACCTATTTGGTCTGAAGTTTTATGCTCCATGGGTCATGCGCCTCATCAAGCGACACTCATCTGTCAATTATCAGCCCTCTGCTCGCAATCATACAATCTTTCTGCCAGAAGTTGATATGTCAGTTGATGCTATAAACTCTGACCCTGCCAAGACGCCTCTTTGTCTTCAGAATGTCGAGCACCAAAGCTTCACTCAGCCTATTGAAGGTGTTCAAGCCGCAACACAAATCTATCCATTGGCTGGTAACACTCGTCTGCCTCATAGAGCGCCCACTGAAGCCACTAAAAGCACCATTGCACAAAGGCCTCGGAAGCGTTCTCGCGTTCTCAATGACCGAGAACTTCTTGTGGCCCTTCATCGAAAACAGGATAAGCATCATTTCGCTCAAGAGATGATGCAAAGCCTCTTGGTGGATGTCAATCGATTCACAACCTTGCCACCAAGAATGCCTTCGTTGCTCACGAAACTTGCCGCGATCACGGAAGAGTTTGACCGCCGCTCGATCAAGCTGATCTTCAAGACGATGGCTTCAATGAAAGATTCCAGTTTGACTCCACTCCTCCACAGACTGCTGTCTTACGTCGCACTCCATCTCTTGAAGACTCTGAATATTCTTCCTCCGCGGCAACGGTAAATGCCAGAGTGATCGATGATGAAGATGATGCTACTTCACAACCTGCTACTACTGCGCGCATCAACACTGCACCAAGTTCATCTGCACCGCCAACCAACGACGACAACCCTGCTGCTTCACCTACTCATGATGACAAGTAGATGCTCTATGTCTTCAAACCTTTTTGGTCCTTACTGACAAAAGGGGGAGAAGCGTATGAGTTGATAGTCTTCAAGCGGGTTCATATGGGCGGTTGCATTACATTTTGCTGCGTGCTTACAACTATTGCATTTTGAAACGTTTGGTTCTTTGAGTTGTAACACCTAAATTTGATGGTCGTTTGCTACTTCTGCTACTTATTTGCTTTACTATGAAGCGATGATAAATTCCGCATGTGCGATGATAACTTCCGCACTTAGATCATTCTGCAGACGTCCATTTTTCATTATGCATGTCATTCTACTTGCTATATCATTTCATGCATGATGAATTATCTTCATAAGTTGAAGTGGATCTCCACAAGTACAACCTGCTATGTGCATTTGCATTCCAAAAGCAAATTACTTATATGCACATCTTCAGGGGGAGCCCTTGCAACTTATGAAGATAATGCCCTATCCTTACAATTTCACATATTTATCCCCGTTGAAAACGTTAACCAGTTTGTCATCAATCACCAAAAAGGGGGAGATTGTAAGTGCATCTAGTGCCACCCCTAGTTGGTTTTGGAGTATTGACGACAAAGTTGGTTGAGGGACTAATGCGTTTGTGAGAATTGCAGGATAACGCAGGTAGTGTCCCTCATTGATTTGGTTTACCTACCGGAGATGACCCTAAAAATGTATGAAGACATTAAAGACAATGGTGGTATGAGAATATATTCATATTGAAGTCTATGACATGAGAAGACATTGTGTGAAGACTTTGGAGCACGAAGACTGTGTGGTTTTGTTGTTTCCTTTTCTTCTTTGTTGAGTCATAGGAACCACCGTACTGTTAAGTGGGGTCCAAGTGAACTAAGTCGAGTGATCAAGTGATGCTCAACTCAAATCCTATGTCTTCGAGCGAAGACAATAAGAGCAAACCTTATCCAGAGTGGATGAGTCGCCTTTACTTGTAGCCCAAGTAAAGTTGCCGCAGTGTTTGAAATCGACCGTTGGAACAGCGTGTCGGCCTTTAGTGACCAGGGTCATTTTGGACAAATCAGTCGGGTTTCCTAGTGGCTATAAATAGCCCACCCCTACACCATAAATTGGTCGCTGCTCGAGTTTGTGCACGGCTTTTGTCATTTGAGAGCAACCCACCTCAAGCATTTGAGAGAGAAAATCCTGCGAGGACAAAGCCCAAACACCCAGAGCCAAAGAGTGTTAGGCATCATCAAGTCTTTCTGTCTCAGTGACTGAAGACTTATTACACTTGAGGACTGTGAATCCTCCAAATTGTTAGGCGTCGCGCTCGAGCATCCAAGAGTCATTGTGGATTGCCGTGAACGAAGTCTCAGAAGGTTTGGAAGTCTCCTTGAAGACTTACCAGAGTGATTGGGCGAGGACTGGTGTCCTTAGCTCAAGGGGAATAAGGTGAAGACACGGTCTTCGAGTTAAATCTCAGCCTCCCTAACCCAGACGCATAGCTTGTCACAAAGAATCGAACTGGTCCAACAAATCTGTGTCTTCAACAAGCATAATCGTTATATCCCTTCCAACCTTACTTAAGTTTGTCTTCGTGAAGTCATTGCCTATCTGTGTATCTGTTTGACTTCATTGCTTGACTACTATTGTTGATTGGCTTCATACTATCTTCCATCCTGATCCTACTACCTAGCTGCTATTAGTCATGTACTTTACATCATTACATATCTGTGTATGGCTTGCTTAGGGTAGTTTATCTTCCGCTGCATATCAATTAGGTCATTTTTGTTGTTTGTCTTCGAAACTTCCAAGTTTTGAAGACTTTCATAAAAATCGCCTATTCACCCTCCCCCCTTTAGTCGATAGTAGCACTTCAGTGAGTTCTGGCTTGATGAAGTTCTTTATCTTGGTCACATAATCTCCGCCAAGGGCATCGCTGTTAATCCCGAGAAGGTGTCTTCAATTGTGAATTGGGAACCTCCTCAGAATGTCAAGCAGCTCCGCAGTTTTCTTGGTCTTGCAAGCTATTGCCGAAGATTCATTGAGAACTTCTCTAAGATCGCAAAGCCTCTTTCCAACCTCCTCCAGAAGCATGTCAAGTATGTCTGGTCGCCTGAGTGTGACGTCACTTTCAACACCCTCAAAGAGAAGCTAGTCACAGCTCCTGTCTTGACTCCTCCTGATGAATCCAAGCCATTCGAAGTATTCTGTGATGCTTCCTTGCAAGGTCTCGGTGCTGTGTTAATGCAAGAGAAGAAAGTTGTGGCCTATACCTATCGTCAGTTGAAGCCCAACGAAAAGAACTACCCCACTCACGATCTTGAGTTGGCGGCAGTTGTCCATGCATTGATAACATGGAGACATCTCTTGTTGGGAAGGAAAGTGGACATTTTCACCGATCACAAGAGTCTCAAGTATATCTTCACTCAACCCAACCTCAACCTCAGGCAAACTTGATGGGTCAAAATGATTCAAGAGTACAATCCAAGTATTGAATACACTCCTGGCATGGCGGATGTGATTGCAGATGCTCTGAGCAGAAAGGCTTATTGCAACAGCTTAATTCTCAAGCCATTCCAACCGGTTCTTTGTGAAGCTTTCCGCAAACTGAATCTTCAAGTTGTTCCTCAAGGCTTTCTTGCCAACCTCATAGTCTCTCCTACTTTGGAAGATCAAATTCGTGAGGCACAACTCCTGGATACCATGGTGAAAAAGGTGAAACATGGTATCGACAAGGGCATTCCCAAATACAAGTGCTTCCATATTGATGACAAAGATACTCTTTTCTTCGAGGATCGAATTGTGGTTCCCAAAGGTGATCTGAGAAAAGTCATTATGAATGAGGCACACAATTCCCTTCTATCCATTCATCCTGGAAGTACGAAGATGTACAATGACCTCAAGCAGTCGTATTGGTGGACTCGAATGAAGCGAGAAATTGCTCAATTCGTGAATGAATGTGATGTCTGCAGAAGGGTGAAAGCAGAACACTAACGACCAGCTGGTCTCCTCCAACCTCTTGCTATTCCGGAATGGAAGTTTGATCATATCGAGATGGACTTCGTGACTGGATTTCCTAAGTCCAAGCGTGGAAATGATGCCATCTTCGTTGTCATTGACAAGCTTACTAAAGTGGCTCATTTTCTTCCTATCAAAGAATCTATCACAGCAGCTCAGCTGGCAGAGCTATACACCTCCAGAATTGTCTCCTTGCACGGCATTCCACAATTGATCTCTTCAAACCGTGGAAGCATTTTCACCTCTAAGTTCTGGGACTCCTTTCAGAAGGCCATGGGCACCAACATTCGTTTCAGCACAGCTTTCCATCCTCAAACAAGTGGCCAAGTCGAGCGAGTCAATCAAATCCTTGAAGATATGCTCAGGGCTTGTGTCATTTCCTTTGGCATGAAATGGGATTCCTGAAAGTGAAGTGGTCACACCATTCCGACCGAGAAGCCACCTGGGAGCGCGAGGATCACCTCCGTTCCGAATATCCGGAGTTCTTTCAGTCCTAGATCTCGGGATGAGATCCTCTTGTAGTGGTGGAGTGTTGTAACACCCCGGATGTAACTTTCCATCTTTGTAACTCCAACTCTTGCCATTTTCGGCTATGTGTTATCATTTTCCCTCCGTGGTTGGGTTTTGTCTTTTGTTTTGCATTTTGTTCATGTCATGCATTTCATATCATGTCATCATGTGCATCTCATTTGCATACGTGTTCGTATCATGCATCCGAGCATTTTTCCCGTTGTCCGTTTTGCATTTCGACACTCCCACATGCACAAGCGCACCCCTCTTGTCTCTTTTCATGTGCGGGTGTTAAACGTTCTCGGAATGGACCGAGGCTTGCCAAGTGGCCTTGGTACACCACCGGTAGACCACCTGTCAAGTTTCGAGTCATTTGGAGCTCGTTTGATACTCCAACAGTTAACCGCAAAGGCCTCTTTTGAGTTGCAGCCCAACACCCCTCCAAAACAGCCCAATAACCCATCTAAGTCACTTTCATGCTCTCCGTCATCGGATCACGATCGTGTGGGCGAAAATCGCACTCCATTTGGAGCCTCCTAGCTCCCTCTACCTATAAAAACACTCCCCCCTCTGAAATTCCGGATCATTTCCACCCTAACCCTAGCCCCGCTCCTCTCCCCGCCGCCGGACACGTCCGGATCGGGCCAGACGCTGTCACCAAGCGCGCCAATTGGGGCTGCCACGTGGCCCTAGCCACACATGCCGCCCGCCCGGCCCTTCGGCCCGTGCAGGTGCCCAGCAGCACCGCCGCCCGCTCTAACGCCAAGGCTATGCGCCCCGCCGTCTGGCGCCGCCGCGGACGGCTTCGCCGCCAGCGCCACGGGCGCGCCGCCCGTCCCCGATCGCCGCCTCCGCCTCACCGCCCGGCGCACCGGCGCCGCCGCCCGCCCCCGGCCGCCGCCTCGCCCGCAGCCTCCCCGGCCTCTTCTCCGGCGAGCCTCCGGCCACCTCAACTTCCGTGCGAGCCAGATCGGATCTGGAACCCTAGGGTTGACTTCTTTCTCCCCCGAAATCCTCTAAGTCATTTTCTGTCACATTATTTCGCCATATTCATCACATCATAACTCCGTCATCGTAGCTCCGTTTCATGCGCATGATATATCAAATTGTTCGTCTCGATGAGTACATCATTTTATCTCATTGCATCATTTTCAGTTGAGCTAATCTTGATGCCCGAAATGCTGTTGGAAGAGGGCTATGTGATGCTAGTTTCAGTTTCTTATCAGAACATGCACTTTTGTCATTTTTGCCATGATTGATGTGTGCATCTTGTGAACTTGAGCCCTACAGGTGTTTTGTTCTATGCCATGCCATCTTTACAGAGGTGCTTACCATGTATTTTGTGAGTTATGTGGTGACTAGCACAAGCATGCAAACTAGGCTTCGTGATGTTGCTGATTTTAGTCCCTGTTCTGCTGTTATTTTTATGCCATGTAAACTTGATGCTACAGAGAGATCCATGCTTATTTTGAGATACTCCAGTAAGGATGTTTTGAAAATATGGTTATGCTCTATCCATACATGCCCCTGTTTGCAATTATGGAGTAGTCTAGCATGTCTTTTTCTTGCTCTACTTTTGCTATAAAATGTTTCCTGGCAGATTGTTTACATGATATTCAATTTTGCCAAGGTTGTTGTAGATGATTCTTGCATGCTATGATCTTGTTCTTGCCATGTTTAGTTTCAAAAACATGTATTCTTGCTGGTGCTATACTTATCTTGTCATGCAATGACTTGTGGTGAGTGAATCAAGCTCGCGAAGATGCCTTCATAATTCTGTCAATGCCATGCCCAGTTTGCTGAATCTGTTAACGAAACTTGCTATGTTTACATGGGTGCCATCATTTCTTCTGATCCTTTTTGGCTCATGGGCAGTAAGGGATTTTTGTTCTATGCTTTGAGTAGAATCATGTCATGCCGTGTTTTGCTATTATAAGTTCATGTAGCATGTTGATTACTTGATCTGAACATTGCTACCTGATGCTGTTTATGCCATGTCAAACCTGATATCTTTTGCACTTTTCCCATGCTTGTTTGAACCTGCTATGGTGTGATTTAGTCGTAGCTCAGTGTTCCTCTTTTGTCAAGCATCTTCTGTAGATCACTGTCATATGCTTTGTTGTTATGTTGGGGTGTTGTAGCATAGTTTATTGTTGTGTTCTAAGTGCTATCGTGCTGTTAATCGCAGATTTGTGTCATTCTTGTTTTGCTTGCCATTTGCAAACCGTGCATCCGATTCCGGTGATCTTTATATCGATTTCAACCGCAAATCATCTCATCTTTCCAGTGGCATACTTGGTTTGCCAAGTTGATGCCTTGTTCATCATTTTCCCTTCCGGAGCCTGCATTTGCATTGCATATCACATCTCGCATATCATGTCATGCATTGCATCATGTTGCTTGTGCATTGCTCCATGTTTGATTATGGTTCCATTGCTTGTGTTCTTGCTTTGGGTAGAGCCAGGAGACGAGTACGTGCACGAGGAACCTGTTGAGAACGCTTACGAGGATCAAGCCTTCGACAACTCTGAGAACTTTGCAGGCAAGATGACCATACCTTCGATATCACTTCTATCTTTGCTTTGCTAGTTGCTCGCTCTATCGTTATGTTAGCTCTACCTGCCATTGTTTATCTTGCCTCCCATATTGCCATGTCAAGCCTCTAACCATCCTGTCCTATGCAAACCGTTGTTTGGCTATGTCACCGCTTTTGCTCAGCCCCTCTTATAGCGTTGCTAGTTGCAGGTGAAGATGAAGATTGTTCCTTGTTGGAACATGGATACTTTGGGATATCACAATATCTCCTATTTAATTAATGCACCTTATATACTTGGTAAAGGGTGGAAGGCTCGGCCTTATGCCTGGTGTTTTGTTCCACTCTTGCCGCCCTAGTTTCCGTCATACCGGTGTTATGTTCCTTGATTTTGCGTTCCTTATGCGGTTGGGTGATTTATGGGACCCCCTTGACAGTTCGCTTTGAATAAAACTCCTCCAGCAAGGCCCAAACTTGGTTTTACCATTTGCCACCTAAGCCTTTTCCCTTGGGTTTTCGCGAGCCCGAGGGTCATCTTTATTTACCCCCCCGGGCCAGTGCTCCTTCGAGTGTTGGTCCAACCTGAGCGATGTCCGGCGCCCCTTGGGCAACCAGGGTCTATGCCAACCCGACGTCTGGCTCATCCGGTGTGCCCTGAGAACGAGATATGTGCAGCTCCTATCGGGATTTGTCGGCACTTCGGGCGGCTTTGCTGGTCTAGTTTTACCATTGTCGAAATGTCTTGCGAACCGGGATTCCGAGACTGATCGGGTCTTCCCGGGAGAAGGTATATCCTTCGTTGACCGTGAGAGCTTATGATGGGCTAAGTTGGGACACCTCTGCAGGGTATTATCTTTCGAAAGCCGTGCCCATAGTTATGAGGCAGATGGGAATTTGTTAATGTCCGGTTGTAGATAACTTGACACTTGACTTCATTAAAATGCATCAACCGTGTGTGTAGCCGTGATGGTCTCTTCTCAGCGGAGTCCGGGAAGTGAACACGGTTTGGGTTATGTATGAACGTAAGTAGTTTCAAGATCACTTCTTGATCACTTCTAGCTTCTCGACCGATGTGTTGCTTCTCTTCTCGCTCTCACTTGCGTATGTTAGCCACCATATATGCTTAGTGCTTGCTGCAGCTCCACCATATTACCCTCGTTCCTACCTACAAGCTTAAATAGTCTTGATCTCGCGGGTGTGAGATGCTGAGTCCCCGTGGCTCACAGATTCTACCAAAACAGATGCAGGTACCGATGATACTAGCGCAAGTGGCGCAATCGAGCTCAAGTGGGAGTTTGACGAGGATCTTGGTCGTTACTATGTTTCGTTTCCAGATGATCAGTAGCGGAGCCCAGTCGGGACGATCGGGGATCTAGCATTTGGGGTTGTCTTCTTTTCATTTGGATTTGACCGTAGCCGGTCTATGAGTGTATTTTGAATGATGTATGGATTAAATTATGTATTGTGTGAAGTGGCGATTGTAAGCCAACTCTCTTTATCCCATTCTTGTTCATTACATGGGATTGTGTGAAGATGACCCTTCTTGCGACAAAACCACCATGCGGTTATGCCTCTAAGTCATGCTTCGACATGTGGGAGATATAGCCGCATCGTGGGCGTTACAGTCTGTGACTGCCTCCTTCTCCGCCGGCTTCTGGGGCCCGCCGACTGGTAGGTCCTGCCGGCTGTCGGCTCGCTGGTCGACAGGCCGGCCCCACTGCCAGGGGGTCTTGTCGGGGGCTGGTTACTGTTGCCTCACCTCTGATGACGAGGGCTTTGCCGTGGTAAGCATGGCTACAGTGCCGCCGCCTTACGGGCTCCCACTGTAGCCTTACCGTGTCTCATCTGTTTAATGGTGCGCGCGCCCCAAGGGGGAGCAAGCCGGCTATTGGAAGCCGGCCCGGCCTTGGGCCGGCTGGGGGAGGCCGGGCCGCCTTCGGATGTCTCTCTGACCAAAGGGGCCCGCCGCCTGCGGGCCGTACTGGCGACCCGTCGTGGATGGCGTCATGACTCTCATGGCAACAGTGCCACGCCGGACGGGGGATGGCTGCCCCGTACGGCGTACTGTAGCCATGCACTCTCCGGGATTTGGGGGTGGCAGGGTTTGCTGTAGCAACGCCCTGTCCTGTCACCGTTATGGGTGGTGGTCTTTGGAGGCGGCGTACAGTCGCTTGCCTCTTGGAGTCGGCCCTTCGTGGGCCGCCTCCGGGGAGTCGGTCCCTCACGGGCCGGCTTCTTGGAGTCGGCGCGAGCTTGGCGTCCTCCGAAGGTTGTTTTGTGGCCGGAGGAAGGCGACCCCATGTCTTAGGTGCTTCAAGGTCCGATCGTCCTGTTGTTTTTTCTGAGGGCCAAAGGGAGACGGTTAGGCTACCCGTGGTCATTTACTCCGACACCCACCGAGTTCCTCAAGGCCAAGGCTATTGTGCGTAAGACCAACATACACGCTTTCTATATTTGTTTCTCTTAAGCATGACCTTTCCTAATTATCAATCAGTCGCCAGCACTGTTTAGCAAGCATAGCTAGGTTAAAACTTTGGATGTCACGAAATCGCATACCTCAAAATTTTGAATTGCGACAAACTTGCACCCCCTTCAAATGCTCGTTTTCCTTCTCCTGAGCTATCAAAGCAGGCAGACCTTCCACACATAATAAAAAGGGGGATAGAGGGGATAGAGGGTCCCCTGCATTAAACCCATAGTAGGGGAGAATTGATCTGTTTGATTTCATCTGAGTTAGATCTCATCTTATACCCATACCTGGCCAAATGTGCCGTCCCGGCAGGGCATGGCCCGGCCCACCCTAACCGGGGCTGGCACGGCACGGCCCGCCATGGCACGATTATTAGCCGAGCCGGGCCTTGCCGGCCCATGTGTTGTGTCCTCTAGCCCAAGCACGACCCAGCTAATAAGCGGGGCGGCCCGTGGCATACTTAGCACGTTGGGCTGCATATTTTCAGCCAGTTGGGTTGTTTTTAGGCCTATTGGCCTGTATTTTCAAACATATATATATATATATATATATAATATATATAAACTGAATAAAAATAAATAAATAAATGGCCCGTGCCGACCCGCGTGCCCAGCCTCCAAGCCCAGGCATGGCCCTGCTGTGCCTGGCCTTTTTAGCCCGTGCCATGCCTGACCCATGGCGGGCCGTGCCGGCATGCTCACGGGCTGGCCCAGCCTGTTTTGCTAGCTATATTTGTCGTGGTTCTAAGTCTGACAGTAGAGTGGGGGGTAGGTATTGAGAGGCAAGGTCCTAGCTATAGAGAGGTTGTGAACACAAGCGATGTACGAGTTCAGGCCCTTCTCGGGAAGTAAAGCCCTCGTCTCGGGCCTGAGGCGGTCGAGTGGATTATCGGTGTGGGTATTACAAGAGTGCGAACCCTCTGCTGTGGAGGGAGTGGCTTATATAGAGTGCGCCAGGACCCCAGCCAGCCCACATAATGGAGAGGTTAAAGTACATTAAGCTTAGGGCGTTACTGGTAACGCCCCTCATAAAGCGCCTTAACTATCATTAAGTCTATTCAATTACAAGCCGTTGCGTTGCAGAGTGCCTTCTGACCTTCTGGTGGTCGAGTGTATCTTCATGGTCGAGTGAGTCTTCCATGGTCGAGTCCTTCCAATACGAGTGGGTTCCTCGTTGGTCGTTGGAAGATGATCTCTTCTAAGAGTGCCCTTGGGTAGGGCGTCAAGGTCGGGCCTATGACCCTACCCTAGGTACATGAATCCATCATTAGCCCCGAATGGATTGAGGCTTGAGTGAGGAAGGAGTTGATGCTGTTTCGATTGTCTTTTGCATCTGGCTATCGTTGTTCGGATCAAGATCTTCTTTGTTGATAACAAGCAACTTTTCTTGATCGACTCGATCCATTCTTGTTCTCTCGTCGAGTGATCTTTTATGCTTATTGTTCCCGAGCGACGGATCGCAGAAATCTCGCGCCTTGCGGATCGATCCGCGCTCGCGGATTCCGCGGGATACAAAATTTGGGGAAGCGCGCGAAGCGGAACGGACCGCGGCGCTCGGACGGGACATGACATGGACACCTCGATCTCCGCGCCGCTTTTTCCACCACGTATCGTGCAATGCAACTGTTTCAGGATATGATTGGATTGCTCGGGTCCACATGTCATCCACTCGGAAGGGATGTTATAAATGCGACTTGTGAGGGTTTCTGCACAGTACCCCGTTCTTCCTCCTCTTCTCTCTTCGTCTCCGCCCACCGCAACTGCTGTCGCCCTGCTACTCCCTCTCTCGCGCACTCCGCCGGCGGCCATGGGCAAAGAGAAGACAGCGGTGCTGGAGCACGCGAAGAAGGCGTCGGCGACGGAGAAGGCGTCGGCGGCCGAGAAGGCGAAGGGGAGATCCACCAGCCGCAGCGGTTCTTCGTCGAGATCCCGCTTGCCGAAGGGCTGGGTCCAGGGAGATTGGATCCAATCGACCATCAGGGAGAAGGATCTCCTCGATATGGCCGACGACGGGCTGATCCCCCACGGCGCCGCAAGGCTTCCTGGCAAAGAGTGGCAGCCTCAGCCGGAGGAGGGTGAGTGTGCGCTCCTGGCCACCCATGTCGATCGAGGATTTTCCCTGCCGCCGAGTGTTTTCTTTCGTGGCTTTCTGAATTTCTTTGGAGCCCAGCTCCACCATTTTACTCCAAACTCCATCGCGTACCTTGCTGCATTTGTATCCATGTGCGAAAACTTCCTGGGCTGTCGACCGCACTGGGGTTTGTTCAAGCACATCTTCACATGTCGTTCTTAGACTGTGAAGAAAGCGAGTCCCGGTGATGAGAAGACCCAAGTGGTTCAGATGTGCGGGGGCCTAGGAATCCAAGTGAGGAATAAGAGCACCTTCCCAGCTATGTCTTTTCCCGAGTCGGTCGGGGTTTGGCAATCGACACAGTTCTCTCGCTGAATGAGCCGACGCCGGACACGATCAGTGGACTTCCTCCATTCACCATGAGTCGAGTGAACAAACCCTCCTCCTCAAGGTGGTTCGGAGGAGAGAGCTGATGTGAAGATGTTGATGGATCGCGTGGTACAGCTGGTTCGGGACGGTGTGGTAGCATGGACCTCTTGGAGGTTTTCCTTCGAGGCGAATCCAGCCTCTTGATTCTGGAGCCATTGCATGTGGCTGTCTCATGGAACCAAGACGAGACTTCGTGTCCACCCGGAGGCGGTCGGCGATGCCATAGTGGAAAGATGGATGGCGCGATCATCGAACAAGGACAACCCTCACGGATCCGGAGGATTTCTCCACTTGACCATAATAGCGTTCGGACAAAGGTACACTTGCTCGCTTTCCATTGTATGTCCATTGAATGTGTTTCGTAATTTGGTCGATTTAGCTCTGCCTTGACGTTTTCTAGGCCCTTACCGAGCTGTACTCAATGCCCAACGGAGCTCGGGCTCAAGCGAGGAGGAGAAGCCAGCGGGGTGAGAGCCAGAAGAGTGGGATTCAGACGCTGCGAGGACGATGATGACGACGACGACGATGATGAAGATGAAGAAGAGGAGGAGGAGGAGGAGGTTGCGCCACCGCGCACGGAAAGGCGGTCGAAACTTATTCACGACCCTTCGACTGAACGCGGTAAGGGGGTTGTGACTGCTTCGCAGTCGACCAAACACCCTCGGACCGCTTCTCCGGTGCCGACTGAAAAGGCGCCAAAACAGTCGAAGGTAGCTCCGTCGAGGCCAACCAAGCCTCTACTAAAAATGAAGGTGTTCATCCCCACCATATCAGGGTAACCATACTACTTAAGACTTCCTGTTCTGTACAACCTTTATCTCTGGTTGATACTTGAATTAACCGACTGATTCTTTTGAACTTCAGTGCTGCGACTTCCGAAACCTCAGGCAAGGCCGAGGACCATGAGATGGAGGACGCGACAACCTCAAATCCTGGTATTGTATCCTTGATTCTGTTCTTAGTCGACTGACTCATAGTCTCTAACTTTGATTCTTTTCTGAAGCTCCAACCAATGACATTATCACCCTTCCCGATGACGATGATGAGGATGAAGAACCACCGAGGTATAGGAGGAGCAGAAAGCGCCACCGGCAAAGCAGCTCAAGATGTGGCGGCACCGAGGCTGTTGCCACGGAGGGGAGAACACCACTCGACCCACCGTGTCTTTCGCGGTGCACGCGACAAGTGCTTGTCCCCTTCGTCGAGTCTTTGGGCAACCTTCGCTCTTCACCACGCACCACGTCCCGGAGGACCAAGCTAAGCGCGCTAAGGAGGCGTCGCCAAGCGGGATCATGATGGGCGGTGAAGATCATCCGGATGCAAGCCAAGCAACTTATGACGCCAGCTCCGCTCTTCAAAGCAATGTTCAGGTCGATCGACCACCGCTGTTCTATTAGGATATGCTATCAAAACTTCTTTTCTTTCGAAATCCATAGCAGTCACCCGTGGTGTGTTGATAAAAACTCCGTGTTAGCGGGGCACGCTGAGTGCACCCGGGTGTAGTCCCCAAGGCTAAGGTCATTGCCGGCGATCGCTTTAGGTTTTATAAGTAAAGATTGATCATCATTCGACTAAAACGAATGGGTTTACGAAACCAGTGGGGCACGCTGAGTGCACCCATCGGTGTAGTCCCCGAGGCGTGGTCGATCGCTAGCGATTGATTACGATCTGAAGAAGCTTTGGTCGATCGGGTCGATTTTTTTTTGGTCGATCGGTCGACTCGTTTGAATAGGACCAAGGGGGCACGCTGAGTGCACCCACTGGTGTAGTCCCGAGACTACGGTCGAATGCTTGCATTCGACTGTGGTCTTAGAAACGTATGATTTTTCTCTATTCACTCGGAAGTGAATCATCTTTGACATTTTGTCGATTGATTCTTCGTAGAAATCCTGTGATCTTGCGGCGCGCTATACTGAACTGGAGCAGAAGCATATTCAGCTCGAGTTGGACTTGAAGCTAGTGCAGGAGAATCTGACGAAGGCAAAGGAGGAGACCAAAGGTATGTTCGGTGAGACTTCGACTACTCCTTTCTCCTCTCATCTGTTTCAAATCTGACTTGACTGTAATTTCCAGGCAAGGTGAAGGAGGCCCAGAGGAAGAAGGATCTTGAGCTGTCTGAGAAGATCAAGCTTGCCGACGAGAAGTTAGCCTCGGTCACCAAGCTCGAACAGGACAACACCAATATGAAGGCTGCTCTGGCCATTGCCACCAAGGATGTTGACCGACTGAAAGCCGACAAGACCACTCTGACTGAGAAGATCAACCAGTTGACTGGGAAGAAGAATGACCTGGAAGGTTTTCTGGGTGGTCTTGCTAAAAAATTGTTCCTTATGCTCGAAGGTAGTCTTTTACACTCGACCAATTCTTCCAACTGTGACGTTCCCATTCGACTATTATCTTGACTCGGGGTTTCGTCTTTGCAGAATTCTGTCGCAACTTTGAAGAAGAAACCAGCCAGTTGGAGCTGAACCTCGATCCTGTCAATTCCCCGGTGAATGATGAAGTTGCCATGAATGTCTTCCGACTGGAGTCCCGTGTTACAGCTGTAGTGGACTACCTCGCAAGGCTGAAGGTTGCTACATCCCGCATCGACTCGACGCTCTGGCCCGGAGCGACACTCCAAAATGACCTCGAGTCGCTGATGGCTCGATTGAACGCCGTCCCCGACCGAGTGCAGGAGTGGAAGAAGTCCTCGGCTCGGTGTGGCGCAGACGTCGCTCTGTGCCTGGCGCGAGTCCACTGCAAAGATGCACGAGAAGATAAGCTGGCGGCTCTCCGAGTGGCCAACACCAAGAAACACGACTTCAGGTCCTTCATGGAAACTTTCATCGCTGCTGCTACACGGATCGCAGATGGGATCGACCTCGATGAGTTCGTTGCTCCTTCCAGCCCTCCACAGGAGGGGTAAAAAACTTCCTTTAAGTCTGACACTTTAAATTTGCCTCGGTATGCCGAGTGGAATTGTAACCGATAAAACCTTAACAGGCTTAGTGCCTGAGCACTCTCGGTTCCTTTAGGTATCGACCTAAACTTGGATCGGATGTTTGGATATGATTGCTTTTGGCTCGAATTGCCCTTTTTAGGTTCATAGCAAGATGCCTACTTGCAGTCGACTTATTCCTTAGGCGAGCACCGGGCTGCAGCTAAGCCCCCGAGTGAGAGGTTTGCTCCTCACTCGGTAGGATTTCTTATACCTTAGGCGAGCACTGGGCTGCAGCTAAGCCTCCGAGTGAGAGGTTTTCTCTTCACTCGGTAGGATTTTTTATACCTTAGGCGAGCGCTGGGCTGCAGCTAAGCCTCCGAGTGAGAGGTTTGCTCTTCACTCGGTAGGATTTTTATACCTTAGGCGGCTGGCTGCAGCTAAGCCTCCAGTGAGAGGTTTGCTCTTCACTCGGTGGGATTTTTATACCTTAGGCGGCGCTGGGCTGCAGCTAAGCCCCAGTGAGAGGTTTGCTCTTCACTCGGTAGGATTTTTTGTACCTTAGGCGAGCGCTGGGCTGCAGCTAAGCCCCCGAGTGAGAGGTTTGCTCTTCACTCGGTAGGATTTTTTATACCTTAGGCGAGCATTGGGCTGCAGCTAAGCCCCCGAGTGAGAGGTTTGCTCTTCACTCGGTAGGATTTCCGTTGTATTTGTGGCGAAGCTCGGAGGAGAGGGTCGCAGTCGACCTACACCTCGTCTTCCTTGCGAGCTCACATTATACTTATGGTGTAGCTCGGAGGAGAGGGTCGCAGTCGACCTGCGCCTCATCCTCCTTGCGAGCGTACATTGTACTTATGGCATAGCTCGGAGGAGAAGGTCGCAGTCGACCTGCGCCTCGTCCTTCTTGCGAGCGTACGTTGTACTTAGGCGAGTATTTGGACTGCAGCTAAGCCTCCGAGTGAGAGGTTTGCTCTTCACTCGGTAGGATTTTTAGTTACTTAGGCGAGCACTGGGCTGCAGCGAAGCCCCCGAGTGGAAGTCTGGCTTACCACTCGGTAGGATTTTTTAGTTACTTAGGCGAGCACTAGGCTGCAGCTAAGCCCCCGAGTGGAAGTCTAGCTTACCACTCGGTAGGATTTTCATAACTTAGGTGAAGCGGATTCGCGGCTAAACCTCCGAGTGGAAGTCTGGCTTACCACTCGGTAGGATTTGCATAAACTTAGGCGAGCACTGGGCTGCAGCTAAGCCCCCGAGTGGAAGTCTAGCTTACCACTCGGTAGGATTTTTCTAACTTAGGCGAAGCGGATTCGCAGCTAAGCCTCCGAGTGGAAGTCTGGCTTACCACTCGGTAGGATTTGCATAAACTTAGGCGAAACAGATTCGCGGCTAAGCCACCCACTGGGGGAAAAATTTGACTGGACAAAAATAAAAAGTGACAAAAATTATGAAGGAATTATGACACTATTATTTCAAAATCCATAAACTACAGAAGTATTTTATTACAACTCATCTGAGTGAAAACTTTAAGTGTAGAACGGGCGGAGCAGATCCGCATTCCAAGCTCGGGGCTCTTCGATATTGTGTTCGACGTTGTAGAGACGATATGCCCCGTTGTGGAGAACCTTTGTGACGATGAAGGGCCCTTCCCAGGAGGGAGCGAGCTTATGTTGTTTCTGCTGATCCACTCGGAGGACCAGATCCCCTTCCTGGAAGGCTCGGCCTCTCACATTTCTGGCGTAAAGGCGACGCAAGTCTTGCTGGTAGATGGTCGGCGGATCGAGCCATCTCCTTTCCTCTTCTAGGAGGTCGATTGCATCTTGACGCGCTTGCTCACCTTCGCTTCATTGTAAAGTTCAATTCGGGAGCATTGTGAAGAAGATCACTCGGTAGGACTGCTTGAGCTCCATAGACCAAGAAGAATGGAGTTCTTCCGATCGACCGATTAGGCGTGGTCCGCAAACCCCAAAGCACCAAGGGAGTTCGTCGACCCATGCTCCAGCCGCATGCTTGAGATCTCGCATCAGTCGGGGCTTCAAACCCTTGAGGATTAATCCGTTGGCCCGTTCTGCCTGTCCATTCGACTGTGGATGGGCGACTGAAGCGTAGTCGACTCGCGTGCCTTGAGTGTTGCAGAAATCCTTGAATTCTTCTGAGTCAAAATTCGACCCATTATCCGTGATAATGCTGTGCGGGACCCCATATCTGAACGTCAGCTCTCTGATGAAGGAAACAGCAGTACCGGCGTCAAGACTCTTGATTGGTTTAGCTTCAATCCACTTGGTGAACTTGTCGACTGCTACCAACACATGCGTGAAACCGCTCCGACCTGTTCGCAAGGGACCGACCATGTCCAACCCCCATACTGCGAAAGGCCAGACGAGTGGAATGGTCTTCAGAGCTGACGCAGGCTTGTGTGACATATTGGAATAGAACTGACATCCTTCGCACTTGTTCACTATTTCTTTCGCCATCTCATTCGCCCTTGGCCAGTAAAATCCGGCTCGGTATGCTTTGGCTACAATGGTCCGAGAGGATGCATGGTGACCACAGGTCCCCGAGTGGATGTCATTGAGTATGACTCGACCTTCTTCTGGCGTTATGCATTTCTGACCAACTCCAGTCGGGCTTTCTCTACAAATGTCCTTTGATAACGGTAAAGGCTTTGGATCGACGGACGATCTGTCGAGCCTCTTCCTCATCTTCCGGGAGCTCTTTTCTCGAATATATGCGATGTATGGAATTGTCGATGCGGAGTGATCACTAAAACTTCCATGACCAAGTCGACCACCTTGGGACCTCAACCTCGGTCGACTGTGGCACTCTTGGGCTGTGGAGCTTCCTCTGTGAAGGAATCTTTTTAATCGACGGAGTGTGTATATGCTCCAAAAACGCACCACTCGGAATGGCTTCTCTTTGGAACCTATCTTCGCCAGATCATCTGCTGCTTGATTTTTCACGGGGATGTGATGGAGCTCCAACCCCTCGAACTTCTTTTCCAGCTTCCTCACTGCATTGCAGTATCCAGTCATGGCTGGGCTTCTCACGTCCCACTCCTTCATCACCTGGTTGACCACTAAATCTGAGTCGCCATAGACCATCAGGCGACGGACGCCGAGTGAGATGGCCATGCGTAATCCATATAAGAGGGCCTCATACTCTGCCTCATTGTTGGAGGAATCAAAGTGAATCTGGAGCACATATCTAAGCTTATCTCCTCTGGGGGAAACCAGAACAACCCCAGCACCGGAACCATTCAGCATTTTAGAGCCGTCGAAGAACATGGTCCAATGCTCCGAGTGAACTTCAGTCGGCTGCTGTTGTTCAATCCACTCGGCGAGGAAATCCGCTATAGCCTGGGACTTAATGGCTTTCTTTGCCTCAAATTTGATATCAAGGGGAAGAAGTTCAATCGCCCATTTCGCCACTCGACCGGTTGCGTCTCAGTTATGCGAGAATCTCGATAAAGGCGTCGTGACGATCGTGATAGAATGATCGAGAAATAATGAGCAACCTTCTTCGTGGTCATGTATATGCCATACACAAGCTTCGATAATGAGGATATCTCTGCTTGGATGGAGTCAAGACTTCGCACAAATAATACACCGGCGCTGAACTTTGAAGGCCTTTCCTTCCTCTTCCCGCCGACCGTAAGCAATCAGATCGACGACTTGTCCGATGGCTGCAATATAAAGCAACAAAGGCTCTTTGCTGATTGGAGCAGCAAGCACCGGCTGGGTGGAGAGCGAGCTTTTAGCTCGGCAAACGCCGCATCGACTTCGAGTCCACTCGAACTTGTCGGCCTTCTTCATCGATCGGTAAAGAGGCAATGCCTTTTCACCGAGTCGTGAGATGAATCGACTTAATGCGGCCAAGCATCCAAGAAGCTCGGGCGTCGTGCACTCGCACGTATGTTTCATTCGGAGAATAGTGCCGATCTTCTCGGGATTAGCATCGATCCTCGTTCGAAACGAAAACCGAGTAATTTTCCACCAGAACTCCGAATGTGCACTTTGACGGATTGAGCTTGATATCGCACCTTCCGAGGTTGGCAAATGTTTGGCGAGGTCGACAAGCGGTCGGAACCTTTTCGCGACTTAACGACGATATCATCCATATACGCTTCCACATTCCGACTGATTTGAGTGAGAAGACACTTCTGAATCATTCGCATAAATGTGGCTCCGGCATTCTTGAGGCCGAATGGCATGGTGATATAGCAGAAGCACCCGAATGGAGTGATGAAAGCTGTTTTTATTTCATCGGGCCCATCTGAGCGGATCGATGATACCCGGAATATGCATCTAGAAAAGACAATCTCTCACATCCCGCGGTCGAGTCAACAATTTGATCTATGCGGGGGAGAGGAAAATGATCCTTCGGGCAGGCCCGATTGATGTGCTTAAAGTCAATGCACATGCGGAGCGAGTTGTCCTTCTTGGGAACCATGACGACATTAGCGAGCCACTCGGAGTGGTATATCTCTCGGATAAATCCTGCCGCCAACAGTCGAGCCACTTCTTCACCAATAGCTTTTCTCTTCTGGACGGCGGACCGCCGAAGATGCTCTTTGACTGGTTTTGCTGACTTGTCGACTCGGAGGCGATGCTCAGCCGATCCCCAGAACACCGGCATGTCACCGGCTTCCATGCGAAATGTCCCGATTCTCGCGGAGGAACCGGATGAGCGCTTCTTCCTATTTGGGGTCGAGTGTCGTGGAGATGTGGGTCGGGCTGCATTGGGGTCGGTCGGGTGAATATGGATCGCCGTCTCACCAGACGGCGAAATGCGATTCTGTGGCGGCTTCTTTGATCGCAACAAATCACTCGGATCGCATTTTGCTTGTATTCTTCGAATTCGACCATTGTCACTTGGGAGTCGGCAATCTTGAGCCCTTCCGAAAGCACTCTTCCGCTTTTTCCGATCGCGGTGATGTGATCACTCCCTTGGGGCTGGCATTTTCAGTTTGAGGTACACGTAACATGGTCGAGCCATGAATCGTGCGTGGTAGCCTCCCAAAATGGCGTGGTATGCGCTCTGAAAATCCACAACCTCAAAGGTCAACTTTTCCTTGCGAAAGTGTTTGGAATCACCAAAACCACGTCCGAGCTATTTGGCCGAGTGAGTTGGCTCGCTTCCTGGTATGACTCGTGGAAACTCATGTTGTTTGGTGCTCGGTCGGGACATCGGAATGCCCATCCCTTTCAATGTATCTGCATATAACAAGTTCAGCCCACTACCACCATCCATCAGCACTTTCGTCAGTCAAGTGCCTTCGACAATTGGATCGACCACCAACACTTGCCGCCCAGGGGTGGCCACGTGAGTCGGATGGTCAGATTGGTCGAATGTGATGGGTGTTTGGGACCACTTCACATAACTTGGCTTTACTGGGGCAACCATGTTCACCTCACGGTTAATGACTTTCAGTCGACTTTTGCTTTCCACATCCGCGAAGATCATCAGAGTGGAGTTCACATGCGGATATTCTTCCTCACTGTCCTCTTTGTCTCCGGCCTTGTCTGGCTCCTTCTCCTTGTCCTTAGACTGTTTTCCTTGAAACTGTTGGATAAGGAGTTGACACTGGCGAGTGGTATGCTTTGGGTAAATGATGTTGCCCTCTTCATCTTTCTTCGTGTGAATATGGCATGGCATATCCATCACGTCATTGCCTTCTTTATCTTTTTACTTTTTTAGGATTCCAGGATCCTTTCGGCTTCCCCTTGAACTTCCCCTGAGTCACGGCCAGGGCCTCTCCAGAGCTGCTGGCTCGGCTTTCCGCTTCGCTTCCGACCGAATTTCCCTTTTCGATCGACTTGGCTTGTACTTGCCGCTTGAGTCGGTCCTCTTCCTCGCCGTTGGCGTGCTTTGTAGCAATCTCCATCATTTGACTCGGGGTCATGTCGCGGTTCGACCGAACTTCGACTCAATTCTCTGTTCTTGACGCCATCTTTGAAGGCGCAAACCGCTGATGATCGGACACATTTTCCACAAGATGGTGCGAGTAATCCACCTCTGAATGTACTCTCGGAGAGTTTCATTGGTCTTCGCACAAACTTGCAGCTCTGTCAAACCAGCCGGTCGCTTGCAGGTCCCTTCAAAAGTCCCGACGAACACTCGGGACAAATCCTCCCAAGTATATATATCGCTAGGAGGTAATCGATTCAGCCATGCTCTGCGTAACCTTCCAACATGAGGGGCAAATGCTTCATGGCCACCTCATCATTCCCACCACCAATCTGAACAGCCACTCGGTAATCTTCAAGCCAAGTTTCAGCTTGGATTCCCCGATGAACTTGTCGACTCTGTTGCCAATCTGAAATTGGGGGATCATCTGCGCTCGATAGCCTGCTAAAACACTCCGGACCGTAAACATGCACTCGATCGCTGGTGGGTGCATCCTCTCGGGTCCGCCTCGATGGGCTCTGTTCCGGTCGACCAAGCCTTACACAATAATGGATCGCGCGTCGAAGCCTGATTCCCTGGGGTCGACTGGAACTCTTCGCCCAGATCGAATCGACGTCGTCATCCGCCGCCGAGGAGCGTAAGACCCTTCCCTCAGAGGGGAAAGGGGCACTCGACGCCTGTCATCCCGGTCATGTCAGTCTCCATACTGATCTCGCCGGTTGTCGCGTCCTTCTCGCCGCGGAGGCGATCGGGGCTCGTGGAGTCGATCGATATTCGCAGCGACGGATCGACTGTGAATTCTGTTGCGCGACTGAGACACGGCTGAGTTTTGCTCTCCTGCTGCTCGGAGTAAATCTCTGATTTGCATCAAGCCTCTCCCAGCTTCCGACTGAGAAGGCTGGATGGACTCTGCTATACGGGTTGCACCGCTAAATTCGAATCGGCGTCGGTATACCGAGTCGGCGGGAAGAGTCGACGTCGACTGGCTTCAGGAATTCGTTGCCGCACGCGCTCGTCGAGTGCTCGTTGAAGATTCTCCAAGCAAGTGCGTTCAGCCATATTGGCCAAACGTGCCTCCTCCAAGGCGCGAGCCTCGGGGGTTTCTCTGCGATGGGAGTATGCGGGGCATCCATGTTCTGCGGGCGGCTCTTCTCTCTGCAGAGTCGAGTGTCTCGGCTGGTACTCTTCGTGTCTTGCGCTGGGTCGCCTCCACCGCCGCTCCGCCACCGTGGGCGGCCGGAGGATCGCGAGGGCCGTCGACCATGAGGATTTCGTCATTGGATCATCGCTATCGCATTCGGATGCGCTTCTCTCGAGCGGTCGACAAATCGAACAGTAGTAGAGGACTCGTCGGGCTCAATTGCCGCGACTGGTGGTGGCTGTCTGGCGAAGCCACCGCGTGCTTCACCCACCATTGAGTCTCGACGACCAGGCGCTTGCGCCGGCCAAGACTGGGTGAGCGATCGATAGAGGAGTCGACCGACACGGGTCGACGGTTGCCGCAGCAGAACGCCGCGGACACACGCGAAAGTCGTCGCCCGCGACGGGAGCGCCTCGATGTCGAGTGGAGCCTCCTGGAGCCACGCGGAGTCGTCGGCGACAAAGGTGAGAGCACCGAGACGGATCTCGCGCCCCTCAACCAAAACTCCAGCAGTCATCATGATGAAAGTACTCGGAAGTACCGCAACTTCTCCACAAATTGCTAGAACACCAGCCCCATGGTGGGCGCCAACTGTCGTGGTTCTAAGTCTGACAGTAGAGTGGGGGGTAGGTATTGAGAGGCAAGGTCCTAACTATGGAGAGGTTGTGAACACAAGCGATGTACGAGTTCAGGCCCTTCTCGGAGGAAGTAAAAGCCCTACGTCTCGGAGCCCTGAGGCGGTCGAGTGGATTATCAGTGTGGGTATTACAAGAGTGTGAACCCCTCTGCCTGTGGAGGGGGGTGGCTTATACAGAGTGCGCCAGGACCCCAGCCAGCCCACATAATGGAGAGGTTAAAGTACATTAAGCTAGCCCCTTATAAAGCGCCTTAACTATCATTAAGTCTATTCAATTACAAGCCATTGCGTTGCAGAGTGCCTTCTGACCTTCTGGTGGTCGAGTGTATCTTCATGGTCGAGTGAGTCTTCCATGGTCGAGTCCTTCCAGTCAGTCGAGTGGGTTCCTCGTTGGTCGACTGAAAGATGATCTCTTCTAAGAGTGCCCTTGGGTAGGACGTCTAGGTCAGGCCTATGACCCTACCCTAGGTACATGAATCCATCAATATTTATACCACACCTGCAAAAAAATCTCATCTTATTAGAGCATCTCCAATAGCTTGTCTATATGGATGTCTATACTCGTTTTCCATGACGTGAGCCCAAAACAGACGTCCAACAGCTTGTCTATATGGTCGTCCAAATATACACATCCTCTAAATCGACCTCGACAATGTCCACGCCTGGACAATGTGAAGGCGTTGTCTAAACTCAACTGCAGTCATGATTTCTTCCTCTCCCCAGTGACGGCCCACCTGTCATGGTTCCTGTATATAGACGTTCTGATGCAAAACTGAATGTGTATATGAGAGAATCTATTTAGACCATTGTCTATATGAATATATAGACATTCAAATATACACATGCTATTGGAGATGCTCTTACTCCCCCCGTCTCAGTTTATAGGACATGCACGTAGTTTTAGGTTAACAATTTAACTAGCTAAAAGTTTATTATTTGTGATTAAAAAAATATACGTTTGAAAACTACATGCTCTTATGAAGTCGACGATATATTTTTAATGAAACAGAACTTATGTTTGGTTAGTTAAATCGATAACCTAGAACCACGCACGCCCGAGACGGAGGAAGTACTGAACAAATGGTTATCAAAGAAAGCGTAAAGTGACAAAACCCGCAGTCAGGCGGCGGCTACGTGTCCAGGCCAGAATACGCCAGCGCCGCCGCAGTTTCACAAGAAACCGGCAGCAGTTCCAGTTCCTCAGTCCACCGCAAGTTGCACAGCCCCAAATCTCAATCTTTGGCAAAACCCTCGCCTCCTCTCCCCCATTCTCTCCTGAGATTCCCCTCCTCAGATCGAGAGCTGCACCTCCACAGTTGTGCTCCGCATTCGGATCGAGCAGCCGGAGGACCAACAACCATGGCGGCGACGCACCACCCGGCCTCCCCGACCGGCGCCGGCGCCGGCGGCAAGTCCCCCTCCTCCTCCCCCTCGCCGCCGCCGGCCGTGCGCCTGGCGGCGTCGCAGGCGGCGGCGGTGGCGGCGATCCAGCCCAGCTCGCCGCGCTACTTCTTCTCCTCCCTCGCGGCCGCCTCCTCGCCGCACCGCCGCATCGCCATCGCCGTCGACCTGTCCGACGAGTCCGCCTTCGCCGTCAAGTGGGCCGTGCAGAACTACCTCCGCCCGGGAGACGCCGTCGTGCTCCTCCACGTGCGCCCCACCTCCGTGCTCTACGGCGCCGACTGGGGCTCCATCCCCGTCTCCGTCGACGACGGCGACGCGGAGGGGGGAGGAGGCGCGGCGCCGGCGTCCGGGGACCCGGAGGAGGACGCGCGGAAGAAGCGGGAGGAGGACTTCGACGCCTTCACCTCCACCAAGTCGCAGGACCTGGCGCAGCCGCTCGTTGCCGCGCAGATCCCCTTCAAGATCCACATCGTCAAGGACCACGACATGAAGGAGCGCCTCTGCCTCGAGGCCGAGCGCCTCGGCCTCTCCGCCATGATCATGGGCAGCCGCGGCTTCGGCGCCTCCCGCAGGGCTGCCAATGGCAGGCTCGGGAGTGTCAGCGACTACTGCGTGCACCACTGCGTCTGCCCCGTGGTGGTTGTGCGGTACCCTGATGACGCCGGAGCGGCGGGCGGTGCCGAGTCTGTGGGGGATGAGCTGCGGACGGTGCCTGAGAACGAGGTGGTGTTCCATGAGGCGCCAGAGGGGCAGAAAGGTCCGTTCCTTTGCTTCATCTCGTACTTTGTTTGCCATCAAGTAGGTAACGAAAGAGCTTCTGTGTGATACGGTTCAGGTTGGCTAATTCAGAAAAATTAAATAAAAATTTGGACACTGAAAATGGTTAGAATGCATTTGATAGTGATGGCAAGGAAGGAGACACACGATGAAGAGCGTTGCTATTACTACCTCCATCCGGGTTTACTAGTCCCCCTCATATTTTGGGTCATATTTTGACCATAAATGTAACTAATAAAATATAAGTTATATGTAACAAAAATAATATCATAGGAAACTACATTCAAGTACGAATTCAACAATATAATTTTTGGTCATGCTTTAACATTTTGCTAATCAAATATGTGGTTGAAGTTTGGTCCAAGATACGATTGGGACTAATAAACTCAGACGAAGGTAGTAGTTAACTGGTCGCATTGCACTAGCACTAATTCACTACAGAAGTCCAGTGAATGGCCTAGTGAATCTGTATAATAGCGGATACTGGAAATACATAGCCCAGTGAAAATACCAAAAACACAAAAACAGGTTGCCTCTGGAACTGTGAGTTGCAAAACAGCTGTACGGACAACGGCATGTCAAGCTACATTGCACATTGTCTTGCTGTTCTGCTCTGGCCGAGTCAAATATTTGACCTGTATGCTGTTGCTTAGTTGCATTTGACACTGCTATTATCTATCCTATGCATACGTAGCAGATATGCACTTCATTTACGAATGGAATTAAACTGTTTTCATTATTTAATGATGGAGCTTTGAATTCTCTTTTGTATGTTGAAATGTGCTAAGTTGTCTTCTTACCCGATAAGAATGGAGGATTGCTGCAAGTAATCAAATTGGAAGTCTCAAAATGGAGACCGTATTGTATGTTTGTACACAGTATTAAAGTTGCACATTCGTTCGGGGTAGGTTTCGAGAAAAACACCTTACAAGTTACTGTCAATTTTCATCTATATATCCCTTGGAACATTACATTGAAACTTCTTTCATTTTTGTGATGGAAATTGATTTCATGAGAATATGTGGAGGAAGAACGAAAGATGTCTTTCAGTTACCTTTAGGTACATGTAGACTTATTTTGAATTGTGCTCTGAACCATGGGCTAGGAGTAATGCCTTGTATCATTTGCATTTGTAGTTCCAAACTGATAATAACTGCGAATGTAAGATGCATCGACATATCCAGGTGGCATCATCTAGAAAGTGGAACTTCTTGCTTTAATGAGTAATTGCCATTGTGTTCCACAGAAAGTCAGATGCTCAGACTTGAAAACACATGCTAGTTGGGGTATACACACCCTGAGGCACTGTCTTCTTAGATGCTTATCTTTTGATTGAACATAAGAAAATAAAACCATCCTGAGCATACCGTTTGTTCGCATTCATATTCTGTATCCCACCATAACATGCTCAGCGTAACATTGGCATCACTTGAACCTAGTTAGTGCCTATTTCAGGTCATTCACTTTTACAGCCTGTATACTCCTTTGTTATTGCCTATGTTATTCTTTATCAATCTACTACCAAGTTGGTTGGTGAGTTGTTTTACATGCTTACAACATGAATAAGATTCTGATTTGCCCTGTCTTAACAGAAAACTGAGGAGGTAATAGCAAGAACCAAGCAGCCAGATTACAAGGAGAGAGAGCAAGTCTTGCTTGATGTCAAACCCTCTGTAAGCTGTAACTGAGTGGTCTTTCCACTCTGCTTTGCAATTTGAGTTTGTATCAGACTTGTGTAGATCATGGACTAGTCCTTGCTGTTTCGCTTACCGAGAATTGGAATGATAATAATGTAATTCTGCATATGGTAGCTGTTAATCTGTTGTATGAACGTTTTTTTTCCTAGCTCCCTGGAACATTGTTTCATACGCCTACTCGTTTTTATTGCCATGTGTAATCATCCGACGCTTCTCATTTCTCCGTGCTTTTGCATGATTCTGGTTGTAAGAAGTGGACGAATCTTGGTTGCTTGGCTTCCTGATATATTTTTGCTGTTGGAAAGTAGTAGTGTTTTCCTGCATATAGGAGCTATTGTCTGGATGATGTTTGTTTCTGCTTGCCTCCCTGTTTGGGGTTGTTTGTTGAGAACTGTCATGATCTCGGAAACTTCTTTGGGAATTGGGAGTCGCCCTGTCTGCGGGTGAGTTAGCTGAAGTGCTGAAGTCTGAGCTACTACTGGCTCTGTTGGTGCAGGAAGTTTCTGTGTTCTGTGGCAATATTTCTAGTCTTGTTTTGCTTTGCGTCTCCTTGGGAAAACAACTACTCCTATGTTGTACATGTAGCTGATTTTGAAGAATTCAACTTTTTTTTTTTTTTGCGGGTGCAAGAATTTGACGTTTGATAGAGTACTGCTTTTCCCTCCATTCTAAATTAATTGAACTTCTAGTTTTGTTGTAAGTTTGACAAAACCTAAACCAGGCAGCCGCTAGCACGCACTGTAGAAATATTGGCTTGATGCATAGTTCAACAAAAGGTTTGTCTTTTTCTCTATGGAAACAAATCATGGGGAGTATGATGTGCCCGTCGGCGCAGCTTTGGCAACAACAGTGCCGATCTGGTTATTACATCAACTCGAGCGTTCGCCTAGGTATGATCGACAAAGTGGGGTTGACGTCGTTGGACTTCCTGACTGCATTCCCTAAAAGAAAATGTCATCCACATATGATGTTTGTGATGAACAGAAACTAGATGACACCCCACACGTTGTTGCGAGACTTGTAGCATAAGAGATGCAAAAGTGTGGTAATATTTGTAGCCTCCACAATAGGAAAACACGGGGCTAAAAAATTGATGGCATTCTTTTCTTATCAGACAGTAGAAAGCTACAAATTAACCGCGTTACAATTATATATTGATCATGACACTGTATTGCTACATGCATGTAGTATAATTTAACTCACTAATTGTACTTCTGTGAATATAGACATATAGTAGTGACATTTGGGAAAAAACAGTGCCATGGTTAGCTTCATAGACATCATTTGCAAACTGTATTAACAAATTGAGAATAAAATGACCCACTAATGTAAGGCAGAGATTCTTTGAAATGTAGGATTTAGCAATGAAAGCAGTCATGTTTTCCAGTTACAGGACTTTTTATTGCCACATTTGTCCATTTTCCGTAATACAAAAGAAAACAAAGCAACAAATCAAAACATGCGTATACAAAATTTTATAACAAATGTTAGAAAATTCCATGTACGTGTATACTCGGCCGTCTTGTGCATTACCGGCGACGTGTCCCGACATACCAGCACCGCGATGGAGTACACGAGAAAGTGTACCAACAACATGTCACATGTAGAGGCACAGCGGAGGATGCGACCGTGTTATGGAAGAGGCTTGTCACGCCTCCCTGTTGAACGGATCTTGAAACATGAGCTGGGGTATTGTTTCAATGCTTTGGCTAAAATTATAACCAGAAACCAAATGTGTAAAGTTCAGCTTGAGGTGAAGAGATCAGCAGTACGGATCATGGTCCTGCATAGACATGGAGCAGTAGGTTTTGGAATAAAGCACCAGCAGACGTACACCCCACAATGGCATCCGATCAACACCGTTGAGGCCTGCCTGGAAGAATATGAAGAGATGTTCCACGGAAGCAAATCCATGGTAACATGTCATGCCTCATCTAGGTAGTCTGGGAGCGAGCTACTTGATTGGGACGATGGTGACCTGCCGTACATCGTCGAGGACTTGCAGGACGCTATGGCGGAGAAAGGAGGGAGATGGCAAGGAGACCTGAAGAACAAACACCCTGATGCCACCGGAGATATAGGAACGGGTATTTGAAGTAGGCAAAGAGAACGACACACAAGTGGATTTGCATGGTGGAAGCCATTAAGAAAAGAAAATCAAGGGATTGTCGTGTGTATGCATGGTGGAAGTCATTAAGAAAAGAAACTCAAGGGATGTACAACAAATGAAAATTGATGCGTGTCTCTCCTGCTCAATTTCAAATGCATTTGTGGCTGCACTGTAGCTCGAAAATGTGCTGGAGGAGAGAACAATGAGTTAGTCAATGCGGTGCCACGCACGTATCAATGGAACATGGGTTAGCTGGTTAATGGGCGGGCTGCTGGCCCAAAAAAGTGACACGTGGTAGCATGCGAAGGCAGAAAAATTAGGTCGTGGGGGAGATGCCATGTGTGAGGCTTAGGCCAACTCCACCGCGCGACCCCAAACGGACGTCCGTTTTGTCCGGATTATGTCCGTTTGGGTAGGGCAATGGGGGTCGTGTCCGGGCCTGTCCTGGGATGCGGTGGCCGTGCGCCCAACGCGCGGCCGCATCCGTTTACCCCATCTCGTCCGCCAGGGCCTAAAATGCCCATATTTTCATATGAAAATAAGTTTGCACGTCCAAATATTAATTGTTTGAAAATTAAAATAGTTTTACAACCCAATTGAAATTGTCTCTAATAAAAATAGCTTTACAACCAAATCGAAATTGTCTTGAATGAACATAAAACGAACCAATACATCTATCGGTTGCCAATATGCTCCCAGACGTGCTCAACCAAGTCATTTTGAAGAGCCTTATGAGTGTGCCAATCACGCAGCTCACGATGGAACTGGCAGAACTGATCAAACGTGGCCGGTTCTTGGTGCAGGGGCTCACCTTGATAATCAAATCCTTGGTCGAAGATACTGTCATCACGCTCGTCCTCGACGATCATGTTGTGCATGATCACACAAGCAGTCATCACCTCCCAAAACTTCCTTTCATCCCATGACAGTGCAGGGTATCGAACGATGCCCCATCGGGATTGAAGCACACCAAAAGCACGTTCCACATCCTTTCTAGCACTCTCTTGCATTTGGGCAAATCTCTTTCTCTTCTCACATTGGGGCTTCGAGATTGTCTTCACAAAAGTTGACCACTGAGGATATATACCATCAGCTAGATAGTATCCTTTGTTGTACTGGTGGCCGTTGACCTCAAAGTTGACAGGTGGGGAGCGGCCTTCTGCAAGCCTCGCGAAGACTGGAGAACGTTGCAGCACGTTGATATCATCGTGAGAACCTGCCATACCGAAGAAAGAATGCCATATCCAGAGATCCTGCGATGCCACCGCTTCTAATATGACAGTGCACTCACTGACATGCCCTTGTACAGGCCCTGCCAAGCAAATGGACAGTTCTTCCAATCCCAGTGCATACAATCTATGCTGCCAACCATGCCTGTATCAGCGGCAGTTGGCTGCCTCAAGTACTCTGGGCCAAACACCTCGATCACAGCTTGGCAGAACTTGTGCATTCACATCAGACATGTTGTCTCGCTCATACGCACGTACTCATCCACCAGATCGCCTGGAATTCCATAGGCAAGCATGCGGACGACCGCGGTGCATTTCTGGTAAGAGGAGAACCCAAGCTTGCCAAGGGCATCCGTCTTGCACTCGAAGTATGGGTCATGAGCAACCACTCCCTCTCGAATATGACTGAACACATGCCTTGCCATTCGAAAACGGCGACGGAATTTATCCGACTTGAAGAGCGGTTTGTTGGAAAAGTAATCGGCATAGAGCAGGGCGTGGCCTCTCTCCCTGTTGTGGTTCAGGTTGGGAGCACGGCCAGGGACTGACCCCCTGTACCGAGGAAGCTGTCGTTGAATGTGGTCGTGAACGACCAGTGTAGCCACCACAAGATCTTCATCATCCGACGACGAATCGTCCGATGAACAAAGGAAGTGGTGGAAGAAGAACTCGTCTCCACTGTCCATACCTTTGTGGACAAAATGTTGAACACCTTGCGGTCGTGGTGCGCGAAGAGGCCGCGATGATCACCTCGACGCAACAGGGGTGGTTGCCGGCCGGCTACTGGCCGCTCTGGAGCCGTCGGAAGCTGCCGCGGCCGCCATGGTACGTCGCCGGCGATCGTGTCTCCTCTGCCACCGGCAAAGATGGCGACGGCAAAACCTCCTTCGAGAGACGGCCAAAACTACGGCGAAAGCACGGGCGTGGTGGCGGCCATGTCTACACGTGGTTTGGTATGGACGGCCGGGGGCTGCGCGATGCGGAGGCGGCCGGAGAATAGCGGTGGCGCTGGCGGCGGGGCGGGGCGGGAGAGAGAGGGTTGAAGCGTTGGGAGGGAGGGACTGCTAGTGTCCCCGACAGGCGGGCCACAGGGGGGACAAGGGCGTGTGTCGCGGCCGTCCGTGCGCGTCCGTTTCACCCCAAACCGAGCGCAACTTTGGGCCGGAGATGGGTCGAAAACGGACGGATTCCGGACATTTGTCCGTTTGAGGCCGCGCGTTGGGCCGTGCTATTCGTCCGTTTTACCCAAACGGACGCACCTGGACAAGATGGGGTCGCGCGGTGGAGTTGGCCTTACATGATGAGGTGGATAAGTTGCATGTCAAAAAAAATAAGATAGTGGAGATGAACTATTTAGATATTATAGATTTAAAAGCGAGAAACAGACAGAGTGTACGTTCTTTTTATGTTATGACAACATAAAAGAATGTATGTCCTTTTTTATGTTATGACAAATCAGTGTAACTTATTTTAGCAGGATTCTTCTAGAATTTTTTTGTCAATTTATTAGGATATTGTCTGTGCAATTTTCAGGGTTTGTCTTTTCACAACGGCACATTCCTTAGGCTGAGAGACGGCCCATTTATGTCTCCTTTTTTCTGTCCGTCCGGCTCCACCACGGGGGGAGGAATTCAAACAACCCGCCCCGAGCGAGTGCTACTGACTGATACGGAAACAGAGTCAATTTCGAAGAGACTGCGCTAAATTTTGCTCCTCTCCTAGGCCCCCCTTGCTCTGCTCCGCCGACGGTCCTCTCTCTCTCTCTCTCTCTCTCTCTCTCTCTCTCAGCATCGGTTCGTCCCGCCTCCCTACCTTCCTTCCCCCTGTACCCTAATGAGTTCATTATGCTCCACCCGGTTCCGTTCCATCCAGTTCTAGTATTCGGCGGTCACGGCCATGGAGACGCTCGATGCAGCAGGGGTAGCCGGCCTCGGTAGGGGCGCCTCGCTTCGATGGTGCAGATTTTGAAATGTGGTAGGTTGGGATGAGAGACCACCTGGTTTTCTTTCACCCTCGTGTGTGGACCATCGTGGAAACCGGCTTCTCTTGTGCGGATGAAGCAAACCCGACGGCTCTCGAGCCGAGGAACATCCACTACAATGCCCAAGCCATGGACGCCATACACTGCGCCCTGAGCGATGATCGGCTCTACCGGGTCTGGCACCTTGACACTGCTAAGGAGGTCTGGGATGCTCTCCAGGTTATGCACCAAGACACCCCAATCGTCCGCGAGGTGAAGGTCAAGCAGCTGAGGGAGAAGATGAAGTTGTTTGCGTGGAGGAAGGGCGAGTCCGCCGATGGCATGTGCACAAGGCTCGAGAATTTGGTCTTTGAGATGAAGCAGCTTGGATGCGAAGAGGTGACCGATTCTTATGCCGTGGGGAAGATGCTTCGTGCCATGGCACCAAGGAAGTCATCCTTTGTGACCCTCATTCGTGAAGGGCATAAGTTAGAACACACCCCTCGGGATGTGCTCCAAGTCTACAATATGATGCAAGAACAATCAAGAATCGTGCGCGGGTACACGAGGGCGAAGGTGGACAGTGTCACCCAAAGCGAGCCCGCCTACGATGAAGATTGCTTCAGAGAAGCGCCTTGCTTCGATGGCACACACTATCTATCATGGCAACGTAGGATGAAATTCCATCTGCTTAGCATTAACCCTCTTATGTGGAGAATTGTCGAAACTGGCTTCTCATGTGTGGATGAAGCAAATCCAACGGCTCTTGAAAAGAGGAATAGGCACTACAATGTCGGAGCTAGATACACCATACGTCTTTCCATGACCATGAGAGTTAATCAATTCTATTTCAGCCAATATGATAGTGCTAAGGAGATTTGGGATACTCTCCGAAAATTGAAGGAAGGAGTTCATGAGCCCAAGCTCAGCTCAATGAGGATGGATATGAACTTCTTCGTCTTAGGAGAAGACGAGTCCCCTAATGAAATGTATACACGGCTCAACTATTTGGCCAATGAGATGAAGGGTCTTGGGTGCAAAGAGATAACCGATACCTATCTTGTGCAGAAGATGCTTTCTGCCATGGCACCACGGAACTCAAACCTGGTTTTTTTCCTCAAGCATGTGAACCCTATTTTGAACTACTCACCCCCCAGGATGTGCTTGCAACATTCCTCCTCCACGACATGGAGCAAAAAGAATCCAAAATCATGAGTGGGCATGCTTTGCCACAGTCAAGCAAGAAGGTCAACGCTGCCTTGAAGGCCAAGCAAGTCCAAGTGGACGAATCAAGCGATGATGAAAACGATCATGATCAAGATCAAGAGGAAATGCAACAAGGAATGCAAGAATTGACTCTCTTCATGAAGAAGTATAAAGGGTTTCTTGGAACGAAAGGCTATGAAGAAAGAAATAATTTCTATGACAAGTCCAAGACGAGGAAATCAAAGAGATATTGCTATCAATGTGGAGATTCCAATCATTTCAGTGCTGATTGTTCTAAGGAGGACAAGAAAGAAGAGAATGAGGGAAACAAATACAAGAGGAAACCATTCGACAACAAGGGCAAGCCACACAAGCCAGAGGGGGAGAAAGGTCTGTTCCTTTGTTTCATCTTGTACTTTCCATTGCATAATTTGCCATGAAGTAGGTTATAAAATGTTCTGCGTTGCAAAGGTGCGATCCGATCCGACACGGATTCAGGGTGGCCAATTTTTCAGGATTTAAGAAAACAAAAAATTAGACACAAGTGTCCGGTGTCTGAGTAACACTGCAAATGATTTCAATGCATTGATATCAATGCCAAGGAGACACAGGATGAAAAATATTGGTTTTAGTAAGATGGTTGCATTGCGTTATAACTAATTCAGTACACAAGTCTGGTCAATAGACGTTTACTTTGGTTGCGATAATGGACTCGACTGTTACCAGCCCTAAGATTTAGGCCCTTTCTGATTGTTGTCCTCTAAAGGTCTAATTTGATTACCGAGTGGGAATATAATTCAAGCAAATTAATGAAGTGATAACTATGCTATGACCTTCGGAATGTGTATAGTAGTGCAAACTGGAAATGCATAGTCCAGTTGGAATACCAAAACACGAAGCCGGTTGCCTCTAGACCTGTTGATTAGCAAAACAGTCGTATGGATAACGGCATGTGAAGCTACGTTGCACATTGTTCTGCCATTCTGCTCTGACTGGGTCAAATTTTGACTTGTACACCGTTCTAAGCATTTGGCATTACTATTATTCTATGAATTACTATTATTTTATTAAAATACTTCATTTATTACATGATGGAGCTTCGAATTCTCTTTTGTACATTGAAATGCACTAAATTTGTTCTCTTATAGGAGTATATGATAAGAGTGGATGATTGCTCCAAGTAAGTGATCTGGTGAATTTTACCTGCTCACTATTTGTAGACATTAAAGGCGCAGATTCATTGGGGTGTGGATTCAAGAAGAATATCTTACTGGTCACTGTTATGTTTGACCATTGATATATGCCTTGGAAAATCACCATGTAAACTTCTTTATTTTGGCAATGGAAACTGATTTCATGACAATATGTGGAGGAAGAATGAAACATGTGCTTGATAGGTTTGGCAAATGTTGGTAGCTGCTGTCTTAGTGAAAGGAGATTAAAAATCTTTAATATCATCACTTCGTCAATCCTGTGTGGGCTCTGGAAGTGTAGGAATGATACGATCATTAACCATAAGATTTGGTTGAATATGAAACAGGCGCGGAGGCACATCCTCGCGTAAACACGGGAGTGGAAAGCGCCGTTCAAGGATGTGGAGGCGGTGGGCTTAGACCGCTTGGGAGGCCGGTTAATGGAGGACCTGAGAACTTTGCTTCAAAGTTACCAAGGAAACCTGCTTCCCAGCCGGCGCAGCAACACTACTGCCTCAGTGGGCGTCTGGTGGAGGAGTGATGGCACCCATGTTGAGGAAATCTTAAGCACGCGCATGCTGCTCACCTCTCACTCAAACCTTATTTCTTTTGGCTCGCATTTTAGGCCTTACTACAGTTTTTATGCTATGTAACACTGAGTTTGCGAACGATTTGAGCCTGTTAGCGCTGTATAACTCGTTGGTTTCATTCTATGAAATCCACCCTGTTCATCGGCGGAAAAGGATGCCTTTCAGTTACCTTCATCAGGTAGACGCGGACTTGTTTTGAATTGTTCTCTGAATCTTGTCATGCAGCTTATCATCCCATGGGCTAGGTGTGATGTCTTCTTTAGTTCCAAACCTGAAATAATTGCCCAGTAACTGAAAGACTCTGCTAGTCTCTCTTTCCACTCTGCTTTGCACTTTGAATAATTGATCTTTCCACTCTATTAGTCTTTCGTTGCTGAAGTATTGAAGAGAGAATAATGTATTTCTGCAGAAGGTAGCTGTTGTATGAATGTTTCTGTTTAGTTCCCTGGGATATGATTCCATACGCCGACGTGTTTTTAATTGCCAGGCTGACCATTCCGATGCTTTCTTGTACTCCCTCCGTCCGAAAATACTTGCCATTAAAATGAACAAAAAGGGATGTATCTAGAACAAAAATACATCTATATACATTCCCTTTTATTCATTTTGATGACAAGTATTTCCGGACGGAGGGAGTATCTCCATAGTCTCTGATTTTTTTGTGTGTAATTCTGCTTGTAAGAAGTGCACATCAATACATCATTGACGTGGTTTTGGTGTTTTTGCTACTGCTTGGATGTTGGATGTTTTTGATAATCTCCACCTTGATTATGGATTTTTCTATGGGTCATTTTCTAAAGACGGTCATAATCACAGAAACATCTTGGGGTTGGAGGACTAACCCGGTCTGCAGGTGAGTTTCCTGAAGTCTGAGCCAGTGCCATGCTGGCTCTTGTGGTGCAAGGGATCATGGCTTCCGAGCATGATATGTAACGCAGTGTAAAAAGCTTGTCAGCGTAATTTTCAAAAATGTTGATAGCACTAAAATTATTTGTGACATTTAAAAGATGCACACTTGTTTCAAAAAATGTTTATACAATGTAAAAGAAATATTTCATACCATTCCAAACATTGTACATTACATTTAAATAAAATCTTCATGAGTTTCAAAAATATGTTCGTGGCGTTTCTTAAAATGTCCATACGATGCAAAAAAATATATATTCGCATAGCAGCTTACAAAAATGGTATCATTTAAAAAATGTTTCAACGTGTATTTGGAAAATGTTTAACACATATAAAAAATATTCAAAAGCACGTACTCCCTACGATCCATATTACTTCTCGCTGCTTTAATAGTACAACTTTATACTAAAGCAGTCACAATTAATATGGATTGGAGGGAGTATTTAAGAAAATGTTAGTCATGTATTTAGAGAATGTTAAACATGTATACAAAATTGGTTTAGATATATAAAAAAATGTTTTACCAATTTTCTTTTGGGTTTTATTTTTATTTTTTAAACAGATATCTACTTTCAGGGTTTTATGTTGTAGCGGCGGCATCGTGAATTTTTTTGACAGTTTTTCAGGGTTTTTTTTATTTAGCAATTCTGAGGATTTGTGTTTTCAGAATCATTTCAAGGGTCTTATTCTTGAACAACGGCACATTCCTTGGGCTGAGCGACGGCCCATTTCTTTCTCCTCCTTTTTCTGTCCTCACCCCGACCAACGTTACGAATTCAAATCACCCGACCAACCCGAGTGCTAGTGACGCGAAAACAGAGTCGATTTCGAAGCGCCGCCGCCCTTGCTCTGCTCCGCCGGCGCTCTCCTCCCCCTCACTCCGCCGCGTGGCGCACCGAAGCGAGGCCGGAAGCCAAGATCCGGCGACCACGCGCCACGATGCAGCAGCAGCCGGCCCTCCTCGCCACCGGTTCGTCCCCCTCCCCTCTCCCTGCACTTCACATATTTTCTTCTGCCCCGCTCGGCTCCGTTCGATTCGATTCAGTTCTAGCTAGTATTCGGGCGATTTCTCTCAGCCATTGTACCGGCGGCCGGGTGGTCGAGAGCCATGGACTCACCCCACGGCTGCTGATTTCATTTCGTGTGTGTCATGCGCCGTGCAGGGGGGCTCGACGAGTATGAGTACGCGAGGCTGGAAACGCTCTTGATGCAGGGAGGGTCCGCCTCGGTGAGAGCACCTCGCTTCGACGGCACAGACTACGAATCATGGCGGTTCAGAATGAAGCTCCACTTGGGGAACTTTCACTCTCGTGTGGGGAGCATTGTGGAAAGCGGTCTCTCCTCTTGTGTAGATGAAGCGAACCCGACGGCCCCCGAGCTGAGGAACATCCACTACAACGCCCAGGCCATGAACGCCATATACTGTGCCCTCAGTGATGATCAGCTCTACGCCTCTACCGGATCTGGCACCTTGATACTGCCAAGGAGGTCTGGGACGCTCTCCAGGTTATCCACGAAGACACCCCAATCGTCCGTGAGTTGAAGGTCAATCAGATGAGGGAGAAGATGCGGTTTTTTGCGTGGAGGAAGCACGAGCACCCCATTAGCATGTATTCGAGGCTCATAAATCTGGCCACTGAGATGAAGAGCCGTGGATGCCAGGAGGTGACAGATTCTTATGTTGTGGGGAAGGTTCTTCGTGCCATCACACCAAGGAGCTCCACCTTTGTGACCATCATCCGTCAGAGGCCTGACTTTGAACAACTCACCCCTCTGGATGTGGTCCATAATTTTCAAGTCTACGACAAAATGCAAGAACTGTCCAGGAGAAGCATGCCCGGGTACGCGAGGGCGACGGCGGACACTGTCACGCCGAGCGAGCCCGCCCGCGATGCAGGTTGCTCCGGAGAAGCGCCTCAGTTCGATGGCACACACCATCTATCATGGCAGCGTAGGATGAAATTCCATCTGCTCAGCATGCACCCTCTTGTGTGGAGAGCTGTGGAAACTGGTTTCTCTTGTGCAGATGAAGCAAACTAGCGGGTAGTGCGCGGCGGCACGCCGTGCCACATGGATTGCTAAGCTATTTAGTTTTTTTTTAATATTTGGTAAGCCATCCCGAGACTTATTCATGGCAAAGTAGTTTATACAAGAAAAAGGTACATCTAGTTGGTACATCTATAAGTGATCTACAACATGTAGTGATAGTGGGTACTGGATGCATATAATTGCAAAGCTGTGTTCTTTTCTCAGACCTGGGATGTTGATCCTCTCGCTGAGTTTGCCTATGTGATGTAGTGGTAGAGAGATAAAGCTAGTTCTTCTACTTTTTCTTGGTGGTTTGTTTGCTGTGTAGACAATGTTGAAGTTGTTTTTGGATGCACGTCCTAGCTCTTGATGGACTTATTTCAGAGACAAATTTTTTTGAGGATCCTTGTTTGCATTGACCTTTCTTGCTGAAGGCTTGCCTTTTGTTGCTCTGTATTTCTAATTCTTCTTTCTTGATCTTGCTCCAGTCTCTTTTCGTTATTTTGTATTTCTAATTCTTCTTCGTTGGTCATTGTGTGGCTTGCTTTTTGTTGTTCTGTATTTCTAATTCTTCTTCCATTCTTGTGCGGCTGAGCAACTCTTGTACATTGTCCTCGGGGCGTTGTAGTTGTGTGGTTGCATGCCGCGCCATAAGGATTGGTAAAATACTTGTTCTTTTTTTGTAAGATTTGGTATTTCGTGCAAAGACTTGATTTGTAGCAAAGTGGTTTATACAAAGGAAGAGTACATCTTGTTGGTACATGCATAAGAAATCTATGGTACTACGGTACACAGTGGTAGTAGCTAGTTGAGACAAAACTGCTAAGCTCTCTCATATTACTTTTACGGATGAAGTAATTTGCTTCACGGATAGGAAGAGATCATCAACCTCTTCATGTGATGGATAAAACTTAGTAACGATTCCATAAAGATCAACCATGACTTATCTGTTGGTCAATACTAAATAGAATAATCTCATAAGAGAGTTCATGGTAGATTAATCTACATAGAGAAAAATAGAGTGCATTTGATGAGAAAAAATCCCAAAATAGAAGGACATCAAAATTGGAAATGTTTGCAGCCCATTATCAAAAGAAGAAAGGGTAAGTACACTTTACAATGCAAACATTTAGCTAACACATGATTAACTTTCTAATTACAGAGGAGCACATTAAACAACCAATTTGATATTCTGTTTATAGAAGAGGCACTCTTGAAGCTATATTTCATTCATCAATACTCGTATGAACATGCAAGCAAAATAGTAGTGTGGTACCCTGAACGTCCTATCCACAATGCTTACTTCAGGACACTTGTATGCTTCCCAAGACCCTACTCCTAATCATAACACAAAAAACTGTGAGAATATCTGCAAATTGTAGATGACATAAGTGCAGCAAACCAAATAGAGATCAATGCAAAGCTTGAAACTCGGTCCCGGAAATTAGCGATCAGCTGAAAAATAATGTGATAAATATCGAAGTATTTCACTCTCATCTCCTGTTTAGGACATCCGGCCCCTCCTCCGAGCAATACACCTGCCAGAATGCCTACGATGGCTGAGCTGGATTGAATTAACTTGTACCACATATAGAAGGTAGTCTCCATAAGTAGGCTCAAAATATTGACATGTATATCTACTACAATAGAGCTGTGGTATAAATAAATACGAACACCTTACCGACGGAACTTGATGAGAAACACTTCTATACATACAAATTCAGAAAAATGCTCTGTACATGTTCACCTTAATGTCTGGAACATTGTGGATACGGATTTTGAATTTTCTTTCCAAGGGATAGCATCATAACCTTAAAAGAAAACAAATGGATAAATGATGCATATGGATGATGTATTCTGTCTGTATGCTTACACCTTTTGATGTAAAATGGAGAACTAATACTGATGGAACTTGTAAAGATGAAATATACCCTTCTCACAGTTCATGGGTTAATACTACAATAAATATTAGGAAAAATACATTAGGCTTAGACGGATTATGTGGAGTGGAACCAATATTTCCAGCAGTAAAACGGAATGATGGTTCAGATATATACTCGCTGCAACTAAGGGAACACATACAGTCATACACACACACCCGATAGAATGTCTACTGTACCAACATTTGTGCACAACAATAGCTTCCTACATTAGAAAAATAATGGAAAACACAATAGAGCTGATATAAGAATCATATGATATCATATCATGTAGTCCTTCTTCTGGGATTTATGATATAAGCTGACCATACCATTTTCTGCCATATGAAGAATCACAAAAATAGAAGAGAAATAACACTACCTTGCAGACCTGATTAGACGCCGATAGGTAACCATAATTGATATTGATAACTCAAATCTTCAAATGAGCATGTCTAATAGCCTACAGGATGGAAGAATGCATCAAAACACGAAGTCATATCAATGCAAAAGGGACCACAAAATAACACAAAAGAAGGAACAAATCAACCATGCTTCCAAAATAATTTGTACTTGGTAAAAATATAGCTAATACAAACTACATAACCCAGAGCAGAATTAGCAACTGCAAAAGGTAAAAATAGCAACAACCTATTAGTAGAAGCATCATTATCTCTATTACTTTGTTCCATATATTGCAGCAGCACTGTCCTTCACCCAAGCAGCAACACACAAATCAGAGTAACAATAACATACAACTCAGAGCAGCAAACAATTTGTAGTAATCCATATCCGAGCAGTAGCCTCTCTCATATCTGAATCTCTGAATCCCTCGCATAGCGGCATGGAAGTAGTAGCACGTAGCACAAAACAGTACCAGCACACACACAACACCATCACCAGGATGTTTGTCCAAAATGCCTTTCAAATTCATTTCACACACTCTCAAATCAATTAACCATGCTTTGTTGAAACAATCAACTCGCCGGTCTTTCATTCTAAACTTTTAGCAAACAAGAGTCTGCGAGCTAACCGTAGTTTTTTTGCCTCAGAATTGTGTGAATGTGTGTTACACCTACCAAACTAATCAAATTGCTACTCATCGATTCCTCGCAGAAAATGATACTCAAAGTATCTTGCTCTCACTATTTTTCAAGTTATAGCAAAAATGAAGCGGCTCTCCTCTGGTGACAGTGGGTGGCTTCAATTCCTCACCTTGGAGCTTTTCCTGGCCAGCATCTCGTTGGGGTTCTGCTGCTGGAACACACTCGGCAGCCATACCCACAGCAGCGTGACTCCTATAACTCCTACTGCAGCCGTTGTATCCTCTCCAACAGCTCCTTCACGTAGTCGATCGTGTACCCCGGGATCAACGTCCTGTCCATCTAGCCAAAATCAAATCTGCCAAAAGAATAGACACTCAGTTCAATGTACTTCCAAGATTCTACCCCCTGGGTTTGCCAAGATCGATGGTTGGTGTTTATTTACCTTGCTGGTCTTCGGTGTTGACGGCCGCTAGCATCGAGAAGGGAAACATGCAATCGCTAGATGAAGCATTCTTTCAGTTTGTGCCTGAACTTGTTAATTCGGTGTATTAGCACCATTTCATCCATGATAGTTCCCTGTTGATATGTTCTAATTACTGACATGATCTAATTATCGAGTATATGTTGAATAAAACACGACACTATATAAGTTGTGGGTCAGATGTAACCTGACTGTAAACCATGACAAAATTGAGTTCAAATAGTGCCTCTATTTATGGGCTTCTGAATACTCAAATCCTGGCGATATGCACAAGCTCTGTCGAGCGATAAAAAATACTCAAGAAAGCATGGCAAGCTGCATGATTAAAATTGTTTCTTTTTTCGAATGTACAATTTTTCAGAAGTATTCCTGCTAATTGAAGACTGCGTACTTTTTTTTGTTTGTTCATTACCCTAAACTTCCTCACAATTGTGGCCAGATAAAATTTAAATGTAGCTGCAGTTTATGGGGGCGCATACATTACACAAATAGTACACTCTGAAATTTAAAAAAGCAAACAGTGATATTTTTCTGCATATACATGATTCCTCAATTTTGCATGAGATTACAGCATTTTCCAGTGCGAAAGTTGTCATATCTCTGCTCAAATAAGTGATCTATATGAAAATAAACAGCTCAAAATTGAGATGAAGCAGAAGAATCAGTACGCTTAGGCTTCTTGTACTCTTTGTGGAGCCATAAAAGTAGCAAGCAAAAAGAATGAAGATGAATACGGAGCTGCATCTCTACCTCACGCCTTAAATCGACTCCGGACAGAGGAAGAGATGCGCAGAAGAGAGAAGGGAGAGAATCTCACCAGGACTTGGTTGCTCGTCCGAGGACCTCGCTGGCGAGGAGCAGGAGGCCGCCGAGGGGATCTTGCTCGACGGCTGGGCTCTCCGCGCGGATCACGACGCTAGTGCTCGGGGGTGAGACTTGACGGCGTCGAGCGGCGGCTTCTCGTGCGTGACGCCATGGTTGATGACCGCGAAGCAGCAGGTGCGGGACCGCGAGTCGGCGTCCTTCTCCCGTTGCCCACCCCAGCGCCACCGCCAGCGTCCTCCCAGATCGGCTGCCCCGGCAGGAAGCTGCTCCCCTTCTCCCCGCAGCCCTCGACGGAGCCATCGGGCTCTACACCCTTGAGTCCGAAGTAGCGGCGGCGGCTATGCTTTTTTTCTCCATTATGCGGTCATTCGCGAGCCTGGAGGCAGTAGAGGAGAGGTGGTTCGCCAAGCGAGGGCTTCTGGCGAGGCGGGCTTTTTATAGGCCCATAAGCGGTTGATGATTTCGCCCGAGCTTTTCAGAGAGCGCACGCATGGACACGCGGAGAGTACGTGGCACACGATCAGCCGAACGTACATAAATCAAACGTGAAAAACGCAGATAGCTCTAGAAAGGTCACACACGTCGTTTTACCGGGACACCGTAAAAAATTTCCAAAAAACCAGAAAAATTGAACCCTTACGAGCCTAGTATTCTTAGTATGAAGATATTAATGTGCATCACAGTGCCGGAGCTATATGCGCCTTTTATCGTGCCATGGATGATAGTCCCTACAGCTGGATTTCCCCACATAAGAGTGCCAAGGAGATTTGGGATGATCTCCGAAAATTTAGTGAAGCAGGTTCTAAGTCGATGCTCAGCTCACTGAGGACAGATATGGACTGCTTCGTCTTAGGAGAAGATGAGTCCCCCGGCGACATGTATACAAGGCTCAACAATTTGGCCAATGAGATGAAGGGCCTTGGGTGCAAAGAGATGACCGATTCCTATCTTGTGCGCAAGATGCTACGTGTCCTGATAACAAGGAACACCAACTTGGTTTTACTCATCCCTAAGAAGCCTAACTTTGAACTACTCACCCCTCAGGATGTGCTTGCAACATTTCTCCTCTACGACATGGAGCAGAAAGAATCCAAAATCTCGAATCGGTATGCTTTGCCACGCTCAAGCAAAAAGGTCAATGCTGCCTTGAAGGCCAAGCAGGTGCAAGTAGAGGAATCAAGCGATGATGAAAAAGACTATTATCAAGATCGAGAGCAAATTCAACAAGCAATGCAAGAAATGTCTCTCTCTGGGAAGAAATATGGAGGGTTGCTTGGAAAGAAAGGCTACGAAGCAAGAAGCAATTTCTCTGACAAGTCCAAGATGAGGAAATCAAAGAGATATTGCTATCAATGTGGTGATCCCAATCATTTCATTGCTGCTTGTCCTAAGAAGGAGGGCAGGAAAGAAGAGAAGGAGAAGAGCAAGTACAAGAGGAAACCATTCGATGACAAGGGCAAGCCATACAAGCCAGACGGGCAGAAAGGTATGTTCCTTTGCTTCATCTTGTACTTTCCATTGCACAATTTTCCATGAAGTAAGTAATGAAATGTTCTGCGTTACAATGACGGGTTCCGATCTGGCACATGTTATGTATTACAATGACGGGTTCTGACACGGTTCAGGGTAGCAATTAAGTAAACAAAATTTTGGAAACAAGTGCGGTGTCTGAGTAACACTGCAAATGATTTTAATGCGCTGATATCAATGTCAAGGAGACACATGATGAAAAGTATTGGTATTAGTAAAATGGTTGCATTGCATTAGAATCAGTTCACAAGTCTGGTCATAAAGGTTTATGTACTTGACTGTTACCAGCCCTAAGATTTAGGCCTTGTCTGATTGCTATCCTCTAAAGTCCTCTGAAAGTGTAATTTGATTACTGAGTGGTGGGCAATATAATTCAAGCAAATTAATGAGGTGATAACTATGCTATGACCTAGGAATGTGCATAGTAGTGCAAACTGGAAATGCATAGCCCAGCAGAAATACCAAAGCATGAAGCCGGTTGCCTCTAGAACTGTTAATGGGCAAAACAGTCGTATGGACAATGGCATGTGAAGCTACATTGCACATTGTACAGAGCATGTGAAGCTAAATTGTACATTGTTCTGAAATTCCGCTCTGACCGGGTCAAATTTTGACCTGTACACCGTTCTAAGCATTTGGCATTACTTTTACTCTATGCATACCAAATGGTTATGCAGTTCATATTTGAACTAAATTAAAAATATTTCCTTTATTACATGATGGAGCCTGGAATTCTCGTTTGAATGTTGAATCCCCTAAAGTTGTTTTCTTATATACGATAAGGTTGGAGCATTGTTCCAAGTAAGTAAACTGTATTCTCTATCGTAAACTCGGTCAACTTTACCTGCTCACCATTTGCAGACATTAAAGTCGCAGATTTGTCAGGTGTGGATGCGAGGAAATACCTTACTGGTCACTGTTATGTTTGATCAATTATATATCCCTAATAAAATCATGATGGCAACTTCTTTTTTGGGGCAATGCAAGCTGATTTCATGAGTATATGTGGAGTAAGAATGAAAGAGGTACTCCCTCCGATCCATAAAGTGTTGCAGTTTTGAACTAAGGCTGAACTAATCTTAGTTCAAAACTGCGACGCTTATTTTGGTTCGGAGGGAGTACTGACTTTGTGTCCCTTGCTAGATGTTGGCCTAGTGAAAAGAGGTTTACAATCTTTAATGTCATCACTTCGGAATCCTATGGGTGCCCTGGAATGATATGATCATTTACCATAAGATCTGATTGAATATGAAACAGGTGTGGAGGCACATCCTTGTGTCAACACGGGAGTGGAAAGTGCCGTCCAAAGATGCAAAGGTGGTGGACTTAGACCGCTTGGGAGGCCGGTTAATGGAGAACCTGAGAACTCCACTTGGGCTGACATGGCGCCGAAGAGGGGACTGGTGCCGAAGCCGACAAGGAAACCCGCCGCCCGGCCGTCACAGCAACCCTTCTGCCTCAGTGCGCATCCGCCCAGAGGAGTGGCCTTCTGCGTCACTGCGTATCTGCCCAATGAAGTTACTGAATCTTAAGCACGCCCATGCTGTTCACCTCTCACTCAAACCTGTTTTTTCTTCTTCTTTTGGCTCGCATTGTAGGCCTTATTTCCGATGCTATGTAACGCTGAGTTTGCGAAGGATTTGAACCTGTTAGTGCTGTCTAACTCGTCGGTTTCATTCGATAACGCTTCTTTTGGCTCCACTCTGTTTGTCGAAAAAAGAGGTCTTTCAGATACCTTCACCAGGTAGGCTTAGACCTATTTTGAACTGTTCTCTGAATCTTGTCATGCAGCTTATCATCCCATGGGCTAGGAGTGATGTCTTCTTTCTATCATTTGCATTTGTAGTTCCAAACCTGAAATAATTGCCCAGTAACTGAGACTCTGTTAGTCTTTCCACTCTGCTTTGCACTTTCAATAATTGTTCTTTCCACTCTGTTAGTCTTCCATCGATGTAATTTTGTCTCATTTTCTACCAAAAGTTGAACTACACAGCCAGTGAGTAGATACTACGACGATGTTGATGTTTTGTTAATTGCACGATCTACTCTTTAGGAAGGTGTGGGAATATGCTGAGCCTCACAAGTTGCAGCCAGATCAGAACGCCTTCTGTGCTGACCAAGTCAGGATGCTTTTCCTTTTCAATTATTGCCCAAACGTGATAGTGGTAGAAATGTACTCCCTCCGTTCCTAAATATAAGTCTTTTTAGAGATTCCACTATGGACTACATACGTATGTATATAGACATATTTTAGAGTGTAGATTCACTCATTTTGCTTCGTATGTAGTCCCTTATTGGAATCTCTAAAAAGACTTACATTTAGGAACGGAGGGAGTAGTTGTGATGCCAACTGTTAAAGGACACAATTTGCTGAAAAAAGATGAACTGTTAGTATCTACTACTGCAGTTTAGCAGATACTGACAGTTCATACTCCTTGATGGAGTATGTTTTTATTTGATGGCAAAGACCTCTCAGGGATTGTTAGCCCACGTCAGCATGGCGCAAGCGACTAGCAATCGGCTGTACAAAGCGCTCGCTCGCCCATGTCTACATGTGGTTGGCCGGATTATTTCCTTTACTTTTTCTCTTAATTCTTCATTTCACTTTTAGTTAAAATTTAATGTTTAGGTAATTTAGAAAGCATTCAAGTATGTTTAAAAATGTTCGTAACAACCAAAAAAGTGTTAATATATAATAGAAAAATATTCATGCTTTTTGAAAAAATCATGAAATAAAATGTGTTTACGAAATTGAAAAAATGTGATCAAATGTTTTAAAAAGTGGTCACTCATTATTTAAATTTATTCACATATTTTTTGAAGTGTTAATATAATTTATTTATTTTCATGCATTTCGAAAATGTCATGCAATTTTAAACGTGTTTCTGGCTTTAAAAGAAGTTGACATGTTTAAAAAATGTTCATATATTTGTTAAAAACTTTATATATTATTTGAAAGTATTCCCTTAAAAACCATAAAGTATAAAAAATAATAATTAAGAAATAAAAGTAGGAAAAAAGATAAATAAAACATAAAAAAGAAAACCAGAAAGAAATAATTAAAACTGAAAACAAGGAAACCAAAAAGGAAATCGTGGAAAAACCGCCCCTTGCCTGGGTGGCTGGGCCGGCACAATATTTATGCTTGCGTGGGCGGCAGGATCTTGTTGCACGCAGTAAGCGGCATATGAAAGAGTGCAGCAAAATCAAAAAGCGTATCTAAAAGTTTTAAAAACATCCATGTAAACAAATATTTGTTCGACACGAACGTGTGAAATCTTGCTTAAAAATATTGTGATTTTTAGGCTGTACAAAAAAAATATTCGGCCCAACCAAAAATATTCGATTTTTATGCGTTCAGTCATATAGTTTCCGAATTTGCTATAAAAAACATGATAGTTTCAAAAAAAAAAGAAAAAAAAATCCTGCCACTGCCAGTGCAGCGAGTAGATACTCCAGAACAACTTCCGACGTTGATGTTTTGTTGTTAGTTGCACGATCTACTCTTCAGGAAAGTGTGGGAATATGCTGACCCTCATGACTTTTTTTATGGGTAGCCTCACAAGTTGCAGCCAGATCAGAATGTCTTTTAATTGTGCTGACCATGGTCAGGCTGTTTTTCCTGCTCCTTTTGCTGCATGAATACAAGTTAAGCGGCCCAACTTATTTTGAGTAGCAAAACGTGATAGTGGTAGAAAAGCAGAAGTGGTTGTTGTGATGCCAACTGTTAAAGGACACGCGACCCGCTGAAAAAAGATGAACCGTCAGTATCTATATATGCTATGGAATGTTTGCTTTGAAGCCCTTTTTTTTTGTCGATGTTCCAACCCGGTTCATCACGCCATCAGCAGATTCGAGTCCATTTGACCTGTCTGAAATTGATCCAGTGGCTGGTCCATGCAAGGCTCTTTTCAACTGCCCTAATTTGCATCATTAAGATGTGATGAAGCCACCCAACCATATGCGCAGCTCCTTGATTATTCGTTTCCCCCATTCGCTATTCTCCAGCTGGGCATGTTGCTTGTCTATCTTTCCATTTGTCATGTGCCTTTTCACTGTAGCCCAGTGTCTCGGATTGCACGGCGGCTTTAGCTAAAGGCCACGGCCATCCTAGCAGCCACCTGACTCTGGGGCATGCATGTGCGTCTGTTTAATATTTCTACTTTGATCCCTCTGTTACAGCTGCATCGGCTGTACTTGTGGAGCAGCGTGCAGTGCAAAGTGACTTGTCTATCTGGAGACGTTTTTGGCTCTCTTTTGCTGTGTTTCTTATAAGATGCTCGACCAAATTTTCTATCACATGTAGGGGCTTTCGCATCTATGGGAACTAAGGAACAACTTCCGACGTTGAATCACTTTGACCCGATGACAGAGATTCACTAATCTCGTCGAGTTGCACTGTTCTCCTACTAACCCCTTTCGCAAAAACTCTTTCTCAAGAAACACACCATTTTATGCAATAAACATTTTGTATTCAATGCAGTGATAGAAGTGATATCCAAAAGTTTTGGAATAACCGATAAAGTAGCACTTGTCTGATTTGGTATCAAGCTTATTCGTAAACAAATTACATATGCATCGCATCCTGATACGTCTCCAACGTATGTATTTTTGTACGTTTCATACCTATTATCTTATAAGTTTGCAATGTTTCATCCTGATAGAATTAATACCCTTTTTGTATGTCCCAGATGCCAGCCTTCCAATAGAAGAAAACAATTACTTGGGTATGGCCTGTGAAACGTGCCAGGCTCTCAATGTACATTTCTCTTTTCATAACTCTTGTTATTTGACTATGTCGCCATCGCCTAGCGGAGTCTTCAATTTGGTGGGTCGTCACCCTCCCAAAATTGCTGCATCACCGCCATTCTCAAATGCTTGAATGAAGAGGGTAAGCAACCAGGGATAATCGAAGATATAGAAACATCATAGATGTCGAGCCAAGGCGACAAGCACATCGAGAACAAGGTCACTCATCACAGAAAGGGATTGTGTGCCCGACGTCGACGTGTCGCCGTCGTCGAGAAGGGGAACCGTATCCCCTTCCGCCAGGGACGAGGACACTGACCCGCTGGAACAAAACAACGCAGGCCGCATCAGAGAGCAGCACCAAAGGGGAAAGTTCGAGATCTGCAAGACATATCATCGCTTGCCATCACCACACAAAAGTTTTAAGCCATCGGACTCCTCCACACCACAACATCACTCACCCAAAACCATGCCTTCTTGAGGAAGCGTCTCCAAGAAGAACACAACACGCATGGCACCATCGTCGCCCAATCCGAAGCAAATTTCGAGCTTTCGCTCGCGAATGGGGCCGGGGTTGGGAGGATGGGTCCTTATTAGCGGCCTCCGGGGGGTGCCATAAACGACAATGTGTTGCTTTGAAGATTGCGCTCTCCTGGTTCTCCTTGTTTCATATATACCCTCTTTGTAAAAGTGATCTAAACGATCTTATATTTCTTTACATAGGGAGCACCTTCAATTATTGTGTGGACGATCTCCCGGTAGTCTTGGACATTGGGTTGCAATGGCATTTCTAACTGTGCATTCTATTTTATTTTGCCCTTTTGTACCTTTTCATTTTTCTGGCCGAGCTTCTCGTTCTTTACGTACGACCTTCGTAATAAGTGTGATCATGTGGATTTACGTACGCACCTCTCTCAGTCCAGCTAGTCACGGTAGTGAGCAGTCTGCCTTTCGTACAAAACATGCACACATGACGCACATGAAGTCTACCAACTGCTCTAATTTTCGACCCCATTACAGCAAACCAAACACAAGTACGTACGTAACGGCATCGGCATCTCCACGCAGCTTCCTTGATCCAAGATATAGTCCCTTCTTCCTGGCTGCCCGAAATAATTAATCAACAGCTTGGACCCAGCCGTACATCACTACACATGCATGTGTTAGAGAGTAAGACAGCTCCGTGTTGTGTCAGTGGACAGGCCAATCTAAAAGAATCTGTCTTAGTTACCGTTCTGCAATCTTAAACTTGTATACTGGCCAAGCGAAGTTTGTTGACCACTAGTGTGCAACCACACGAATGGTGCTATATTAAGCCTCACCTATTCGCGCAGGTTAGCGTCGAACTATGTGAGATGAAGGCATAAAAACAATCATGTATCTGAAAGTGAAAGGCGTGCGATAACTAATCAGTTTGTCTAATTCACATTTAGATGGGTTTTAAGGATATCACATCTAAGCTCCCACAAACATATAATGTAGCAACAAGAAACAAAAAAAAATTAAAAAAAAAGACCACAAAGAGAGTGGACATCAGCTTAGATGCGACATAACTATGTCACATCTAGATGTGTCCTAGACAGACCCATAACTAATCTATCAGGCCCGATTTAGAAAAGAGAGCTGCGTGTGATATCGGTCACACATATTCGATCGTCCAACGGGGCAAACGATTGAGATAAACGAGTTATGCGCGATGATGGGGGACATCACACATGTTACAAAATAAGTGCATCGTGTGCGAAGTTTCACGCTCGGTTTGCTAATGCCAACTCATGTGTGATGACTCGTGACAGCCGTATGATTCTGTGTGAAGAATTATGTGCTCTAGTGGACACATGATTGAATAAACGAATTGTGTGCGATGAAGGGAAATATCGCACGCATTTCTTGACAAACATTTCTTTGAATTGCATCATGTGTGAAGTTTGGCACACAGTTTACTCAACAGCGTGCGATATTCACAGTGTCACACACGTGTTAATAAGAAAATTGTGTGTATATGCATCGCCGCATCGTCTTCTCCCGTTTAAGGCCACGGTCTTGCTTGTCCCGCGCACATCCGTTGCGTCCACCTAGGACCGATGTCATGTCGGTGCCCTCCTTCCCGCTAGCACACACCATCTCTTTCCCTTGCACGATCGCCTCGTTGCACTATAAAGAACTCCCGTTGCCGGTCAGCTTCGCCACTTATGCCATTGGTGCCGCCAACCTCGTCCACCCCTCCCTCTCCCCACTCTCTCCCACCCTCAAAGGCTAACGCGCGATTTCAGCGTGATCTGCAGGCACCATGTAGTAGTCCCGCCAATGGTACGCGTTGTCGACCAGAACTGGAAGAAGCACATGGTCATTCGCGCGCTCGACGTGTCCCAAGTCGAAGGCACTCGCCGCAGCGTCGTCGGCACTCCGAGGACGTCCTCCGTAGGGGACTTCCGCGGATCCCCGTCAGAGATTCATGCGGAGGGGTAACCCGGCCTTCTGCCCATGTGTCCACTAGTGGCCGACCATTTGGGGGCGAACATCTTGCCCCACTCCAGACGCTAGGGGCGCCTCTCGAGGGTGAGCCAACCGTCGTCGCAGTAATCCAACTCCTCCATTTGACGACGCGGATGGGGAGGAGGATGGCGCCGCTTAATTTAGTGACATGCAGAATTTGAGAATCAAGAATTTTTGTTGGTAAATGAATCAATGTAGGTATCAATCATCTTCAGTTACTGAATTTACTTTTTTGTCACGCAAATTAGTATTTCAAGTTCACTGCATTGGCATGTAGATCAAAATGCCATCAATCGCATACAATTTATTACATGCAATCTTGTGCGCTGAATCAGAAAAGTAAAATGCGAAATTAGAGAAGATGGGGTCGAAATGCCAAAATCACGGAGAGTCGGCCGCTGTAGCGCCACTGGACATTCTTCCCTCTATTTAATGGCGTTGTTGCTTGTACCGACCTACAAGCACCGAAACCAATCAAAAACCTAACCGCAATCCAGCAATTAACGGTGTTCGCCATGTGCCCCGCCTGCATCCTAGAACCCTCACACAAGATTATCTTTTGTCGTGTGCTATGCAATCCCCGTCGCACACCACGTGAAGGTGACGGTTCAAAATTACGTGTGCGATAAGGGGTTTTAACTTTTAACTATGTGTGATGGCCTTAAAGGCACTAGTGAACAAGTAAAAATACTATTTGATTTTCTTCATAATCCATTTCGTAAGTATGAAGTTGACTGATTTTTCCTTTCTTTAGGATATTATAATCCTGTCATCATTACCGAAATAATAATATAGTTGTGTTGAGAAACCTTAGGGCAAATCCAACGCGAATCGCCGTACCGCCGGCAAATGTCAGGACTAGATGCTCCAGACACGTTTAGCAATCTAACAACGGTCGCCATATTTGTTTGGACCGGTTTGGACGTCCGAAATTCCGCAAACCAGCAGGAAACTAGGAGGAGGGGGGAGTCCGGACGAAAACCCCACTCTGTCCCACCACTCTAGAACCATCCGCCCCGCATTCATGCCGGTCAGAGAAGACGCGATCGGATGCCCGCCTACCCGCATTCATGTGGCTGGCCGGCTCGGCAAATGAGAAGCCTACTTCGGTCACTGCCTGCATTGAAGCAGCACCGGTCGTCAAGTCCGGTGCCTCCAAGTGGTTACCGCTGTGCTCCTCCGGATCCAGGGGCATTCTGAAACCTGGAGCTGTCGCCCTTCTTGTCTGGGCCCCTCAACATCCACGGCCCCCTCAAACATCAAGACATAGCTGATCTTTTCAGAAGACGAGGATCAGAAGATGCCCCTCCTCGCCAAGGCTGCCACAATGGACGGTGAGTTCCCGCGGCAGATCGAGATGGTGCTACAGCGGTCAATCATCGACCGCGGTCAGATGGAACTATCTCATGTGCCCCACCATGGCATCCAAATCAAACACCTCATGAAGGAGGAGCCGCCCTCCCCATCGCGCATCTGTCGATTCTAGACCAAACACAGTGGCAAGGATGTGGCGCCGCCGGTCTTGGAGCTAGTGGCGTCCGGCTGCCGTGTAGATGGAGGAGGAGTCCCTCCGGTGTCCTACAAGTTGCACGGCCGCCTTGATTACCACCTCAATTGCAGCGATGCATCCTCCTCGGCAACCACAAGTTTGTCTTTGAGGCAGAGTGTTGGGAGCGGGACAACGTGGCAAGCCGTTAGCGTTGGCGAAGACTGGCATCACGCCTACATGGGTGTTCGCAGACCCTGCACTTGTGCAGACATGGGCCCTAAATCGCTCCAAGACCACCAAGCTGACCGCCGCACACCGCCAACATTGACTCAACACCCATCCCCTCCAAGTGGGGCAGATTGAGTCCAAGTGCTTGGCCCGGCTCCCAGGCAACGACGGGCGGGGCAAGGCGGAGTCCGTGGCCAACAGTCGTCGCTAAGGGGAGACAGCCGAGTGGATGCACTGTGCGCATGTAGCGGCGTCCGATCAAGGATGTCGCGACACCTGGCGAGCCATCCACCACTGAAGGATGACGACGGTTTCAACGGTGGCGACAATGGCCTGAACGACAGAGGTCCTATGGCGAAGAAGGCCATGCCTATGGGGTCACCGTTCGGTACCTCGCCTTGTTTAGCTTAGCAGGGTCTAATTTAGATGGAAAATTGTTAAATTAAAATTTCTCTGTTTTTTTGAAGCGCTAACCATAGAACAATTGTTCTACGGTATTTTCTATTAATAATAAATATTTACATAAAAAGAAGGAGGACCTATGGTCTCTATCCTATGCCAGTTTTTTCTAACATGGAAACAAAGGAGTAACTTGGAGTTTTAGTAGGGTCTCATTCCAGATGATCCGCGATCCACTGGTGGAGGGTGTTCAAATGCTTTGCTTTAATCCTATGAGCCAAAAATCTCAAATCCTCTTTTAACCTATATTTCCAACATCATACACTTGGGGCCTCTTTTCTGAAAAATTTTCCATTCCTTTGACACCAAGTGGCCCAACATCCTTGGATTATAACCTCCATAGCAATGCCCTTGGGAAGAAGCTGGAAAACTATCTCAATATCATTTGAGGAGGATGTTCCCAGTTTTTTCCTTGGTAACACACTATGCCAACAGTCTTGTACAAACCCATAGTCCCAAAAAAGGTGTCTCAGAGTTTCTTCAGTCTTATCATTATGGAGAACACAATCATAGCATTTCAGGTGGAAAATTTTCCTTTTGAGTAGATTTCTGGTGTTAACTCTGTCATGAAGCAGCAACCAAAAGAAGATTTTGTGTCTGAGTCTAGAGGCATTTTTCCAAAGCCATTTGAATATTTTTAGCTCTTCTTGCTCTGGGTGTAAGTTGTGGTACATTATAGTGGATGAGAATTTTCCTTTCTGACCTTTGCATATCCATTTGATCCCTTGCTTGTGTCTCTACCTAGTTTTGAACTAAATTGTCCAACAGCTGGAACTAATCATATGCTTGGGTGGACATTGGAGTGTAAAACAATTGTATGGCGTCTTGTTGCATCCTCTAGTCTCTAACTGAAATTGATTCATCCCAAGCATACGAGTGCAGCTCAGGAAATTTCTCTTTGAGAGGTTGTTCTAGCCAGGTATCTTGCCAAAGTAACATAGTGCCACCATTTCCCATTTTGTTGTTCGAGTTGACCTTGAATTCCTTATGAAGTTTCATATGAGCTTTCCTCCAAGAGGATCCTTCCAATTCATCCCAGGGGTGATTCAACATAGTAAGTTTCCCAGATAAGCTTTACCCAAAGCAGAGATTGCTTGTTGAGAAATTTATGAATGTTCTTCATCGTCAGAGCTTTGTTGTGAATCATCACATCCAAGATGCCCAATCCACCTTGATTTTTCGGTCTACAAACTTTGTCCCAAGCAATCAAAGCAGGCCCTGCAATTATTTGGCCATATTTTCTCCACAGGAAGGCTCTCAGGTATTTATTAATCTGAGAGGTGATTGATGCAGGCAAGGGAAGCAGTGTGCTCATAAAGAAGATTGGCAGAGCAGAGAAAACTGATTTTATCAAAAGGAGCCTCCCATCATATGACAACATAGTAGAGCAACTTGACAATTTTGTCCGTTTGATTGTAGTACATATCGAAATTTATTTGCAAAAAAAAAAGTAGTACATATCGAAATTAACAAATTTAGTCTGTTTAGATCAAAGTTCGTTCGTTGCCCTTAGCCACTGAGTAACCCGGCCTAAAATATCTAGTTACAAGTAACTCTCACCTGTAAGTATCCCAGTCGACCAATCAACACCAAAATTAAAGGCGTTGTAGCCATCACCAAAGCGGCTAGCAGCAGATAAAAAGGGGCCAAAAGAGTCTAAAACGCTTTACGTATCACGCAATATCTCAAAGATGCGTACGTGATAGACAGACTGCGCTGCAGTAGGGCCGGCGTCGTCAGTGAAGGGACGAATATGGCTGGAAGCTGCAGCACGCCGCCCCCAGCAGCAGCAGCAGTCCACCGGGGAAGGCGACGTCCTAACGGCCGCCCAAGCCCGCCTATAAATCCCAACGGATCTCCCCGCCGTAAGCACACACCAACGATCGTCGTCTCCTGCGACCCCGACACGTGCGTTGCTGGTAGTTACAGTGATAGTGAGCCATGGCGACCGCCGCGCTGCTTGGCGCCGTGGTGCTGCTGTGCGCGCTCCGTCACGGCGGGGCGCAGCGGTACGAGGCCATCTACAGCTTCGGCGACTCCATCTCCGACACCGGCAACCTCTGCGTCGGCGGCTGCCCGTCGTGGCTCACCACGGGCCAGTCGCCATACGGGGAGACCTTCTTCAAGCGCCCCACTGGCCGCTGCTCCGACGGCCGCGTCATCGTCGACTTCCTCGGTACCTACCTACTACGTAAACTGTAAAGATAGGGGGCCGACATGATGGTGAACGTGACAAAGTTGGTATATATGTGTGTGTGCAGCTGAGCACTTTGGGCTGCCGCTGCTGCCGGCGTCCAAGGCCGGCGGCGACTTCAAGAAGGGCGCCAACATGGCGATCATCGGGGCCACCACCATGGACTTCGCCTTCTTCCAGTCCATCGGCCTCAGCGACAAAATCTGGAACAACGGCCCCCTCGACACCCAGATCCAGTGGTTCCGGAAGCTCCTCCCGTCCGCCTGCGGCAAGGACTGCAAGAGGCATCTCTCCAAGTCCCTGTTCGTGGTGGGCGAGTTCGGCGGCAACGACTACAACGCGGCGCTCTTCTCCGGCCGGACCATGGCCGACGTGAGGGGCTACGTGCCACGGGTCGTCAGCCACATCGTCCGTGGCCTCGAGGTAACCTACCCCCTACTTTGTCCACCACCGCCACCTCACTAATCTCACCGGCCGGCTCCTCTCAGGTAGGTGGCTCTCCCGGCCGGGTTTGCTGATGTGATCATCTAACACTGTGTGTGTTAATTTGACGTATTTTTGTGCAGAACATGATCAGGCTAGGCGCGATGGACGTGGTGGTGCCGGGGGTGCTCCCCATCGGGTGCTTCCCGATCTACCTGACCCTCTACGGCACCTCCAACGCCCGCGACTACGACGGCGACGGGTGCCTCAAGAGCTACAACGAGCTCTCCGCCCACCACAACTCGCTGCTCCGGCGGAGCCTCGGCAACCTGCAGAGGACCTACCCCCACACCAGGATCATGTACGCCGACTTCTACGCGCAGGTCATCCAGATGATCCGGGCCCCTCAGAATTTCGGTAAGTTGATGATGCAGTTTCGTCTTCAAAACTTTTAAGGCCCTGTTTGGTTCATAAGTCCTACGACTTTTTTTAGTCCCAACTTATAAGTTCCAAGTCCTTAAAAAGTCCCTACCTGTTTGGTTCCTGGGACTTATAAGTCCCTATAAGACCATATTACAACTATAAGTCCCTATAAGTCCTCCTCGAGAGTCTTATTTCATAAGTCCCAACGCCACTTTAAGTCCCTATAAGTCCCTCCTGTTTGGTTTAGATGGGACTTATAGGGACTTTTTTAAGTCCCTAGACCAATAAGTCCCTGAAAACAAACACCCTCTAAGTTACACATATCTATATATAGCAAGAAAAAAAACCATACATGATCTGATCTTCTTATATGTTTAAAAATCTTCCCACGGCGCAGTATTGTTGTACTACATGAGAAGTAGGAATATCCATCCTTGTGTAAAGGCGTTGTGCCCGGCCAAACATCCCTGTCCGGAGCAGCAAGGCGACGTCGTCTTTACATGTGAAGTAGGAATCCAGTTGCCGTGACAGAGTTGAAGTTTCGGTGATCACGACACGCACGTTCATTCGGTAGGTGTAGGCAGGTAGCTAGGGCACACGGGGGCCATGCACGTACGCACGGTTCATAGCCTACCTAGCTACTCCGCGAGAGACATACATTTATCCAAAGTTGAGTCACAGTTCTGCTTTCTTTGACGTAGAGAAAAGCTAGCTCCAAGGTGCATGCACGCAGAATAAGCTTTGGAAAATATGGTCTCCTGGATTCTTAGCCCACCGGCGACTCATTCGGCTAATAATTAGTGGTCGAGTTGTATATGCTCTCTCTTGGGACCATGACCCCTGTCTCTGTCCTGTCCATATAATTTGGGAATCAATACCCGTCTAGCAAACCAGTTGGCATGCATGCATGCCCATGCATCTAGCTAACGGAACACATGACCCAATTATTATGAAATGAGGGCGTGACAGTGTGCGTATAGTATAGTAATACTGACGCCAAAGCACTGTGCGTGCATGTGACGGGCTCTTCTTTCCGTGTATAACGGCGTATAATTTGACAGAGAGATGCCCCGAAAAGTCATGTTCACGAAGATAATAATACTAGCATGCCCATGTTCATGATCCTGTGCACGATCCCATCCATCACGTACTATAATCGTCTCCTCATCGGTGATTGGTAGTAAAATGAAGGCCAGAGGGTCTAATAAGAATGGCTTTGGTGCGTGTGGTTTTCAGGCCTCAAGTACGGGCTGAAGGTGTGCTGCGGAGCCGGCGGGCAGGGCAAGTACAACTACAACAACAAGGCGAGGTGCGGCATGGCCGGGGCGAGCGCCTGCGCCGACCCGCAGAACTACCTCATCTGGGACGGCATCCACCTCACGGAGGCGGCGTACCGCTCGATCGCCAACGGATGGCTCAAGGGCCCCTACTGCAGCCCCCGCATCCTGCACTGATCATTTTTTATTATCGATTCCTTGTTTTATTATTATTTATTTAATTGACTTCATGCGTTTTCTGATCAAGTGTGGTGGGATCGATCGATGCGTCATGCGTGTGTGTGTGTGTGTGTGTGTAACAGCTAATTGATATGATGGGTGTTCATGGGGTAATTGATTAATTAGGTTGCCTCCGGAGAATGAATGAATAAAACTATATAGTAGATGTGTTGCCTCTGATTATTATGGAACGGAGGGAGTAGCATTTTATTGCAATCCTTATTTGTTTTTCTCCAAGGCATCATCTTATGGGTGGTATGGAGTATTCGGTAGATCTCTGCAATTAATTCACAACAGAATCAGATTCAGGTTGAGTACTGAGAGCATCTCCAACGGCCGCGCTATAGCGCCGCCAAGAAAAAACCTATTCTTGCACATGCGGCATGATTTGTTTTATGCCTTCCACCTTGCTCGCTCCAGGGCGCTGAATCTGCATACACAAGGCCGCTTCAAAGAGTCAAGGCTATACAGCAAGTCTTGCCGGGCATTTTGCATATATGGATATATGGATATTTTGGACAAAAATGAACATGTAAAAATTTGACACAAACAAGTTGATGAATAAAAATTCATGCCCACAAGTTCATCAAAATCATGCCCACAAGTTCATCCAACCAAGTTCAAATGCAAACTAAAAGTTCAAGACAAGACACATCAATCTTCATCTTCCTCTTCTTCGTCTTCGTCCTCATCTTCCGAAGACGACTCTTCCGCCTCCGAAGATGAACCTTCCTCACGCACCGCATTGCGCACCGCATCATGTGAAGCTCCGACGGTGTTGGCAAGATCTTCAACGGCATCTTCATGGGAATGTGTGTGAGAAGCCATGGCGGCCGGAGGTGCACCCATACCTCCCATGAGAGAAGCAAAACTAATGCCTCCCATCACTACTAGGAAAAAGCCTAGCAGCAGCGCGGGTTTTGGGCCTATCAGTAGCGCGGTCACAAGCGCTACTGATAAGGCGCTACAGCTAATGCTTAGCAATAGCGCGGCTTGACGCACGCTACTGCTAAATTGAGTTACTAGCAGCGGTTCTTTATAACATCGCTACTGTTAATTAGTAGTAGCGCTTCTCCTAACCCGCGCTACTACTACTATTTAGTATTTTATTTCTTTTCTATTTCATGTTGTATTCATACACCTTTACACAAGTTTTCATACAACAGGAATTTAGAGATTGTTTTACATCATAATGAGTTATTACATCATGGGGTGAAAGAACCGTGGACTAGTTTCAAGTGGATGTCCATCCACTTGAAACTAATCCGCGGTTCTTTCACCCAATGATATAATAATATCATCATCATCATATCATTAACAACTTAGCATCATAATACATCATTGTCATATAACACCTCCTCAATATCATCGTTTTCATCATTGACATCACATAACACCTCCTCAAGATCATCATTATCAACTCTAACACATTACCACATAATAAACATATTGTACCTCATAGGACCTATTACATTCGATTAAGACCTACTACATTTTCTAAGGTAAAATAACAAAAACAAGATAGTCCCCGACTCTCCATTATGGAGAATGGAGATTAGCCTGTCTCCCATTCTTGCCTTTCGCTGAATGTTACTTCCAAGAACCTCCTTGCGAATGTCCATACATTTCTTCCATTCTCGATGATCATGTGTTCACGGTTTTAGAAATCCGATATGCACAGTGAGCTCCCTAGATTTACTCGGCAAGATGTTCGAATCGAGAGGCGACCATGCAGACACATCACATGAGGCACACAATCCATCGGGAGTTTCTGTTGAAAAACATAACAATAACTTTGTAGTTAGCAATGATGTACTAGTTTTAGAAGTATGCAAAAAATGCACGAATGTCGTAATAGTAAAAAATCTTACCAGGTATCTCCAGAGAAGTTATCGTTGTTCAACACATGCACTAGTGGCACGTATTCACCATAATTTGGAGGAGTTCGATAATAGGCATTGTAATTCTCAAGAAGAGTACAAAATGCGATCGATGATTTTTCTCCTTATATGTTAATTGGGTGCCTTCGTGTAGTGGGTTTTATCTACCATCTTCCGCATCTCTTTGAAGAATCAAAATAAGCTGTCAATGGAAATAAGCTATCAACTATTTTGAAATAAAGAATATAAATTAGTTAATAACTATGTTTGATAAACTCACATAGCGGTACAATCGGCAGCGATCAACAAGGACCCAAATGTCCATATTGTCTTCCTCGCTGTCAGGATCACCAAGATCCATGGTGATAATCATACCCTCATCAAAACCATACATTTTGCAAAGTGCTTCCCAATTTTGGCAACCAAAATGGGTTACGCTCTGAGCATTATACAGATTTACTTCAAAATCCATATCATGATGGGTCCTTAGGTGTATTTTCTTTGTTTCAAAATTTTCATGGTCTTCAAAACCCATCCTCTCCAAGACATAGCGTCTTGCATGGCATGGGATAAGCTAGTCGAATTGTAAAATATGAAAATTAGACGTTGAAATAGTTGAAGTCATGCTTAATGGAGAAAAAACTATTGTCGCTGCTATGCATCGTATGAACATCGCAGGTCTCCTCGAGCTTAATGCTGAAGCGGCGATCGTCGTCCACCGAACGAACTCGTCGCACATACCTCGATCGTCGTGGCACCAGCTACACTCCCGGGAGACCGTCGTCGTCCGAGTACGACATTTCCTACAATCATAATTCAAAGATTAAACTTGTACATATTCTAGCACAAGTCATGTCGAATTCACGACAAAATCCGCATGACCTTTGCTAAAAGGACATATCGAGCGCCTGAAATTTGCCGGACGGAAATTAATCAACACTCCGACAAAACATAGGCCACTCGGAGATGTAAACTGAACATGAACGGCCACTTGGGCAACCACATATCCTATTTGAGCAACAACACAAAATATACAAGGATATTTGGCTGGTCTCACCTCGATGTCGGAGGGGTACGCCGGTGACGGGATGACGGCGGGGTTGTCGGAGGGGTCGGTGGCGGGACGACGGAGGTCACCAAACCATATAAGTTATCACTAGCAACAAAACATGTTCAACTAGTTTTATTAATTCAACTAGTTCTTACTAAATATAAACTTACTATAAATAGAAAAAACCTAGTTCTTTCTAAACATAAAGTAGTTCAACTAGTTATATTAATTATCTTACTAAAAATAGATTAGTTCTGTTAATTCAACTAGTTCAACTAGTTTATTAATTTACTTACTAAACTAGTTCAACTACAACTAAAGTAGTTCAACTACCACTACTACTACTAAAAATCTAGTACTAACTAAGCTAAATTAACATCTACTACTACTAAATTAACATCTAGTACTAGCTAACCCTAAATTAACATCTACTACTAAATCTAGTACTAACTAGTGGCAGGGGTGGGGCGACGGAGAGGTAGCTAGGGCGGCGATGTCGAGGGCGTGGGAGGCGGGCTGCCATGGAGGAGGAGGAGGGCGTCAGGCGGATGGAGGAGGGCGGCGGAGGAGGAGGGAGGGCGGCCGCAGGGAGGGAGGATGTGCGAGGAGGATGGAGGAGGGACGGAAGGAGGAGTACCTCGGCGGACGACGAGCAGGCGGCGGCGGCGACGACGACGACGCAGCCAGTTGTGGCGAGTGTGAGAGTGTGAGTGAGGGCGGTCCTCCGTGGGGATAAGGTAGGGATAGTTGTAGCGTTTGGGCAAAGCGCTATAGCTAACGCAAGTAGCAGATGGCGCTCTACAAGATAACGCGCCATCGCTATAGCTAGCGGGGGCCAAGGTCATGGCAACTATAGCAGAGCGCCAGTATGCCTCAAACGCGCTCTCGCTACTTCTAAGTCGAGAGCGTTTGGCGGACACGCGCTGCTGCTAAGTAGCAGTAGCGTGGTATTTTGAAGCGCGCTGCAGATAAGATTCTGTGTATAGGCTTTTCCCTAGTAGTGCATGGCGGCCATAGCGTCGGAGGGTGCTCCAAAGCCACCCATGCCTCCCATGGCGGTCGGAGGTGCACCCATGCCTCTCATGGCGGCCATAGCGTCGGAAGGTGCTCCAAAGCCACCCATGCCTCCCATGGCGCCCGGAGGTGCACCCATGCCTCCCATGCCTCCAAAGCCACCCATGCCTCCCATGGCCCCCGGAGGTGCACTCATGCCTCCCATGCCTCCAAAGCCACCAATGCCTTCCATGGCGGCCGGAGGTGCACTCATGCCTCCCATGCCTCCAAAGCCACCCATGCCTCCCATGGCGCCGAGGCCATCACCACCCATTGCACGAACCAAGGCTCTTTTTCGGATTAAGACTTCTTGTTGGGCAAGATTGACATACTCCTTTTGCGCCGCATTGAGGTTAGATGTGTCCAAGAAGAACAAGTGCTTCTTCCATTCCAACAACTTAGCTCGCTCCTCATTGCTCACTTTCCTCTCCTCCAAAGCCACCTTTCCTCGGCCGCCACCCTTCTCTCCTCGGCCGCCAACCTCCTCTCCTCGGCCACGGCATCTTGGGTCCTTGCCATTTTCCTCACCTCATTCGCTTCGACCCTTGCCTTCACAATAGCTTCCATAGCATTTTTGAGCTCATCATCTCCTTTCTTCTTCTTCTTGCCGGTTTTGTCTTTCTTGCACCCATCCGGTCGTTTTGGCTTCGAGTATGAAACCGAGTTGGGTGTGGGGCTTCTCTTGCCGTCATCACTTGATGCATCATCCTCCTCCTCATCATCATCCATCTCAATTGCTCGCTTCCGTTTGTTGCTCAAATGCAAATCCTCCAAACCATCACGCTTCTTCCATTTCTCATCATCCTTTAACAGTTCATAGCAATGAGGCAAGGTAAAGATCCGGCCTTTCTTGATCTTCCCCTTCTTGGTTGTCCTTGTCTCATTTTTGAACAAGTTTTGTGCAATGTTGAACTACAAGAAAAACAAAACAAGTTAGCACTTCGGTCACCAAAAACAAGTATGATGAACATATATGAGATGCCACTTACTCGATCATCCTCATTTGTGCCACTTGGGTTAATCTTGTCCACCGACTTTTGCGCGGCCACCCACTTTTGACAATCCGAGTTGATTGTCGACCATCGGGACCGAAGTGATCTCTCGGAGCGGTAAATTCCACTCTTGTTGTGAGCATTATAGTGTTCTGTCATTCGCCCCCAATACGCGTCTCTACTTTGATCACCTCCAATGGATGGATCCTTGGAGACATGCAAATAAGTGTTGCATAGTAACTTGTCATCGGTGGTGGAGTAATTGCCCGCTCTTCCTCTCGGCGCCTGGACAATTCCCTCACCCTCCTCGTCCACCTCAAACTCATGGTCTTCGAAATGGATGTCATTGGTTCGAGACCAATGCGAATTGTTGGACCCAACACCCATAGTGGACATGTATGCATCATCGTTGAGACTACAATTTTTTTGAACAATGCAAATAAGCTATCTATATGAAAATGATGATGCATTGAAAAAATAAGAAGGAAAAAATACTTGGAAATTTTTTCACCTTGGGGCATTTCGTCGAACACTTGGTGCGGCGGCGGCGGCTCAACGAGTGAGCTCGCCGGCACTTCGGTAGGCGCCATGCCGTCGAACGCCTGCAAGCTTTTTTCCTCGCCATGCCGGAGCCGTCCGCCGCTTTGTTCTTCTTTGCGGATGTTTTGCCCTTCTTCGTCGCGCCGCATTGGGTACTTTCTTCGACGGTGCGGCGGTGGCACGGATGGCGCCGCGCGACGCCACCCGGCGCCGGCGCCGTAGTCATCCGCGGCGGTAAGAAGAGGTTGCACATGAGGCCGACGCCGGCGGAGCTCGGCGGCGGCGACGCCGCGCCGCCGCTTAGGGTTTCGGCGGCGGCGGCGGGGGGGGTCGCGGATGTCTGATGGGGGTGAGCGGGCGCGTGTGCGCGCCCATGGCGGGGCAGAAGCGCCGCGCCGCACGGGGTAGGACGAGGAGAGGAGAGAGCGCCGAGTGTGCTGCCACAACAGTGGTGGCGCCCAAATACACCGCCATGTTAAGCGGTTTTGACCGCTACTAACCCGGTATCACACAGCGCCGCTTTATGGCACCATTGAGCGAAGTCACAAGCAGCGCAGCAAGGCTAAATGGCATTTTTTGCAGCGCGGCGCTCGTTTAGCGCGGCCGTTGGAGATGCTCTGAGTAGCATACATCCACACCAGAAATTAGAAGGGTTGCAGGTGAATATATTGGAAGAAGAGAATATGGAGAAGGCCCAGTACAGAGTTGTAATGACCAAAGCAAACAAACATGAAGATTACAGACTTGGACACCAGGAACTACACCCAGCAGCTAAGGAACCGGAAACGAACGACAGCTAACCAGTGCAATCCAACTGTGGAATGAACTGGAAACTTTGCAAAATTGTCTGCACTAGAAACGGCAGTATCGCCACATCGTAAAACTCATTTGGCTACAGATGAATACAATAGTTTTGACGGAGAAACGCCGTACGGTAACATTTCCTCAATAGATGATTAACATTTTTAAAAAATACATGTTTTGACCTCTATCTGTTTCATACACATTGTACATTTTTTATACATGTTTCATATTTTTCCAATATATGATCACATTTTTCAAAAAATATTTGTCGACGTGAAGTTTTTTCCATACACCTTATACATTTCTTGTATACATAAGGGAAAGTTTGTTTTATACATTTAACATTTTTCAAATACATGATTAAAATTTTCTTAATATATGTTTCCATGTCTATCTGTTTAATACACAGTGTATATATTTTTATTTACATAAAACATTTTTATATAAAAATTTAATGTTTTTATAATAGATTATTTACGTATTTTTAAAATACGTGTTTTGATCTCTATTTTTCATACACATTGTACAATTTTTATATACATATAGAAATTTCTTATACAAGTTTAACATTTTTTCCAATATATAATTTTTTGAGGATCAATTTACAATATACGATTAACATTGTTCAAAGCATATTTTTTGATGTCTACTTTTTCCCATACACCTTGTACATTTTTCTGTATACACCAGGAACTCTTTTTTATACACATTTAACACGATTACCATTTTTAAATAATACATGTTTTGATATCTATATTTTTCATACACTTTGTACATTTTCTATAAATAAAACAACATTTTGCACACATTTAAGGTTTTTCAGTAGATGATGTTTAAAGAAAACACTTTTTATGTCTTATTTTTCATACACATTGTACAATTTTTATATACATATTTTTATATATGTTTAGTCTTTTTCCAGTATATGATTAAACATTTTTTAAACATATATTTGGTGTCTATTGTTTTTTACCATACAGCTGGTACAATTTTCGTATCCATCGGGAACATTTTGTTATACATGTTTAACATTTTTCAGATACATGATTACCATTTTTAAAAATATATTTTATGTCTATATTTTTATACTCATTGTACTAATTTTATATACATAAAAGCATTTCTTATACACGTTTAACATTTTTCTTAAAATACATGTTTTGATGTCTATATTTTTCATACACATTATACATTTCCATATACATATAAATATGCCCGTTATTTTTTCCCAATATATCACCAAAAAATTCAAAGCATATATTTTGATGACTACATTTTCGATACACCCTGAACATTTTTGTATACATCAGGAGTATTTTGTTGTACACGTTTAACATTTTTCAAATATATAATCAACCTTTTTTCATATACTTGTTTTGATATCTAATTGTTTTGGTAACACATTTTACATGTTCCATTAATCATCATATATTAATGGTTATAATTTACATAATGTTTAAACATATAAATTCGTGTGATTTTTTTACATATTAAGGACAAGGAAATGTTGACGACATCAGTGTTCTTCTTTTTATGTTAGCATAATATTTGAGGCTGGCATATTACATATGATGATTTCTGATACAATATCTAAAACGAGAAGCGATGCTTGCTACTTATGATTTATGACCAGTATACAACATAAATGAATGTACATAAAAATCACATGCATTCTGGTATGCTGTAAAAAAAATTCAAATAGCTTACGTCTGTAGTTTTTATTCAGAATTTCTTGACAGTTATTTATTTCTTCTTTATAATTTGAGTTTTTGTTGTTGTTGTTGTTGTGTTGAGGTGAAACCATTTTGAGTTTTTTTTAGTGGAAACAATTTTGAGGGTTTGTTATCCCATTTTGAGGGACAACAGCACATTCCTTGGACTGAGCAACGGGCCGTTTCATTCTCCTTCTTTTTTTGTCCACAGGCCAACCTTAGGAATTCAAATCAGCCGAAAGCGCACGACAGAACGACACACACTCAAAAAATTATTCATTCCAAAGCGCTCGACTTTGCTCCTGCCCCGTACTCTGCTCCGCCGGCGCTCCTCTCCCCCCTCACCCCGCCGCCGCCGCGCGGCGAACCAAAGCGAAGCCGGAAGCCGGGATCCGGGGACCACGCGCGCCATGATGCGGCGGACGCCCCTCATCAGCCTCGGTCCGTCCCGCCTCCCCTCTCCGTCCACTTTGCTGGTTTTATCCCCCACTTGATTCCATTCCGATGTTCGGTCGATTCCGCCTCACGGCTGCCGATTTTGTGCTGCGGTGCAGGGGGAGGCGGCGAGCATGCGTACGCGATGTTGGAAACGCTCATGATGCAGGGGGAGTCCGCCGCGGTAGGAGCGCCTCGCTTCGACGGCAAAGACTTTGAAACATGGCAGGCTCGGATGAAGACCCGCTTGCGGGCCTATAACCTTGCTGTGTGGAGGATTGTGGAAACCGGTTTCTCTTGTGTGGATGAAGCAAATCCAACGGCACTCGAGCTGAGGAACATCCAGTACAATGCCCAAGTTATGAACGCCATTTACTGTGCCCTGAGTGATGATTATCTCTACCGGATCTGGCACCTTGATACTGCTAAGGAGGCCTGGGACGCCCTCCAGGCTATACATGAAGACACCCCAATCGTTCGTGAGTTAAAGGTCAAACAGTTGAGGGAGAAGATGGAATTCTTTGCGTGGAAGAAGCACGAGCTCCCCACTTCCATGTATGTGAGGCTCGACATTTTAGCCACTGAGATGAAGCGCCTTGGATGCCAGGAGGTGACAAATTCTTATGTTGTGAGGAAGATGCTTCGTGCCATCACACCAAGGGACTCAACCTTTGAGGCCATCATCCGTCAGAGGCCTGACTTTGAAGAACTCACCCCTCTGGATGTGCTCCATAGTTTCCAGGTCTACGACAGGTGGCAAGAACAATCCAGAATCATCCGCAGGAACGCGGCGGAGAAGGACACTGAGCCCGCCTACGGTGCAGGTTGCTCCGGAGAAGTGCCTTACTTCGATGGCACACACTATCTATCATGGCAGCGTAGGATGAAATTCTATTTGCTTAGCCTTCACCCTCTTGTGTGGAGAATTGTGGAAACTGGTTTCTCTTGTGTGGATGAAGCAAATCCAACGGCTCTCGAACGGAGCAAGATGGAGTACGATGCCCGAGCTATGGGTGCCTTAGATTGTGCCTTAAGTCTTGATCAGTCTAGGAGGATTTGCAACTGTAAGAGTGCTAAGGAGATTTGGGATGCTCTCCGAAAATTTAATGAAGCAGTTCGTGAGTCAAAGCTCGGCTATTTGAGGATAGATATGGACAGCTTCGCCTTAGGAAAACATGAGCCCCCCAGTGAGATGTATGCAAGGCTCAACGATTTGGTCACTGAGATGAAGGGTCTTGGGTGCAAAGAGATGACTGATTCCTATGTTGTGAGGAGGATGCTTCGTGCCATGGCACCAAGGAACCCAAACTTGGTTTTCCTCATCCGTCAGAAGCCTAACTTTGAACTGCTCACCCCTCTGGATGTGCTTGCAACATTCCTCCTCTACGACATGGAGCAGAAAGAATCCAAAATCATGAGTGGGTATGCTTCGCCACGCTCAAGAAAAAAGGTCAGTGCTGCCTTGAAGGCCAAGCAAGTCCAAGTGGAGGAATCAAGCGATGATGAAGACGACCATGATCAAGGCCGAGAGAAAATTCAACAAGGAATGCAAGAAATATCTCTCTTGGGAAAGAAATCTGGAGCGTTGCATGGAAAAAAAGGCTACGAAGCAAGAAGCAATTTCTCTGACAAGTCCAAGATGAGGAAATCAAAGAGATATTGCTATCAATGTGGTGTGTTAGAAGTATAATTATGTTTAAGTTAGAGATTAGGAGTTAGAGATAGAATAGGGTTAAATTGTGTATGACTTGCCCTCTACTCCAAGTCTCTCTCCCTCATATTGTACTACTATATATACCCCTACGAGGGTCAGATTAATACAACAACAACAATATTCATCATCTCATATTTTCCACATGGTATTAGAGCGGTTAGTCTCACGACGCCGATCCTAGGACCCTCCACCACTTCCGCGGCGCGCTGCCCCCGGGGAGATTAATCTTCTTTCCCCGGGGGCGCGGCACCTGATCAATCAATGATTAGATCGGTTCTTAGATTAGCTTAGATAATTTTTCTTGATTATCAAAATTCCAGTAGATTAGTTTGTCGTAGCCACCAAATAAATCTTTTGATCCTAGAAAAAATTCCGGTGAAGAAAATCCAGCAGATCGGTTCTTCGAACGCGGCCGAGCTCCGCCAACCTCCCGCGACGGGCGACACACCGCCGAGCGCTGTGAACCCACAGCGACCGGCCCAGCTAGCACGATCCAATCTAGCACGATCGGTTCTTCATGCGCAACAGGACTCCGACGACGACGTGCATCTCTTCCCGAGCGAGACTCCTTCGACGGCAGCTTCCATCAGCGCCATCTCCGTCGACATATGCGGGCTCGACCATGCGCCGCTGCATGCGGCCGTCTTGAAAGATTGGAACTCCACCAGCACACGCCATCTCGTCCAAGCAACGGTGCACTCGTCCAAAGACGACATCCCTGGCGGCCGCGCGACACACCATCAACTCCGGCGCGTCTCCAGCTCCGTGGCCACGCGCCTGCAGCATGATCATCTCGAGCCACCGGCAAATCTGGGGCTCGCGTGGTGCCTCCGGAGTCCGGACGAGCCAGCGCACACTCGGCGTCTCGCCGATCTCCCGACCAATACGTAAGTACATCTTCAAACAGGAGATCCAGCAGGCAGCGGCCGGCCTGATGCATGTAATGGAGATGCTATGAACGGGTCTTACATCAAGCCTCCAGCCAACCTAAGTACATCTTCAGCCGGCAGCCTACCGCGCGTACACCGGAAGGACAACGCTTCATCGATCCGATCTACATCCACACGCGCACAAGCGATGGTCCGGTCAACGTCGTTCGTCCCGACTCCAACTGCCCACCGGACCAACTCCAGGCGTGACCCAGCGCCAGCGAACCAGCGAGCCTACATGGATACGCGGGCGTCGCCAAGCACAAGCCACGGCACGCAAGCTGGCCAGGGGACTGCGCGCTGCATGCACAGGACCAAGATCAAACTGGCTCCACATTGCGTGGATCCTTTTCTGCATGCAGGATCGTCTCCGGCTACGCCAACAGGCAGACCGCATCCACTACATCAACGCCCGATCTTCACCGACCGGAGCGACGCCATCCACCCTTGAGACACCAATCTGCACCTTCACCGAGCGATCTGCATTGACCCCGAGCCGAACGACATCAACCTGTACGACTACGCCGGGCTATGAGCCAACATACTTCTTCAGCACGGCGCGACATCGACACTTCGTCGCCGCAGAGTGACGCCTTCCAGCGACGCGTCATCGTCAACATGCCGCTGCAACGTCATCATCGACACTTCATCAACACACCGCCGCCGCCTCGTCCACAAGATGGGCACCAAGCGTCCTCTGACAGACCTTTCTGCAAGACTCGACCTCGACGACGGCAATGACCGCGTCACGACGACGACATCGATCGCGTCATACACGACGACACGACTGCATCAACACGGCGTCACTCTAGTGACCAGCCTACACGGCCACACGGTTCTGGCAAAACTGATGTGTGCTCGATGGGTTTCCTCCGGTCCTGGCAAAACCGGTGGACTCATCGCCGACGGCACCCTCTGACATCCGCAAGGTGCATTGTCCACGTCTGCAGCTCCGTCATAGCGCATTTTTTTGCGCCCCTGGCTTTGTGCGGTTCCATCATCCACGATGACTACACCATCGACCACGACTACATCGACCACGGCTACATCACCATGATCGGCTACCTCGACATTGACACTAGTGGCTTGGTCTACTGCAACACATCGGCAACAACTCCAGTCAACAGCGTCCGCGTCGTCACCAGCGTCCATGACACTCCCGCTGTGACTGCGGGAGGGAATAGAGGAGAGTCAAGGGAGGCACCAGAAGGGGACGCAGTCACCGCCCTAGGTGCCAACCCATCAGAGACGTAGTTGATGATGACGCAGCGGAGAAGACGACAGAAGCGCAAGACTTCAAATTCAGTCGTAATCGTCCGCTTCACTCCCGCTACGACTGAGGGGGAATGTTAGAAGTATAATTATGTTTAAGTTAGAGATTAGGAGTTAGAGATAGAATAGGGTTAAATTGTGTATGACTTGCCCTCTACTCCAAGTCTCTCTCCCTCATATTGTACTACTATATATACCCCTACGAGGGTCAGATTAATACAACAACAACAATATTCAGAGATAGAATAGGGTTAAATTGTGTATGACTTGCCCTCTACTCCAAGTCTCTCTCCCTCATATTGTACTACTATATATACCCCTACGAGGGTCAGATTAATACAACAACAACAATATTCATCATCTCATATTTTCCACATGGTGATCCCAATCATTTCATTGCTGATTGTCCTAAAAAGGAGGACAGGAAAGAAGAGAAGGAGAAGAGCAAATATAAGAGCAAACCATTCAGCAACAAGGGCAAGCCATACAAGCCAGAGGGGCAGAAAGGTCTGTTCCTTTGCTTCAGCTTGTACTTTCCGTTGCACAGTTTGTCATGAAGTAGGTAATGAAATGTTCTGCGTTACTATGGCGGGATCCGATCCGACATGGATTCAGGGTGGTCAACTATTAATAAGAAAACAAAAAGCTGGACACTTGGATTTGATTGCATTGCACTATAACTAATTAAGTACACTTGGATTTGACTGCATTGCACAAAAAGCTGGACACATCAATGTCAAGGAGAACCAGGATGAAAAGTATTTGGTATTAGTAAAATGACTGCATTGCACTATAACTAATTAAGTACACTAGTCCGGTCAATAAGTGTTTACTTTGGTTGTGGTAATGTACTCGACTGTTCTCTCTCTCTCAAAAAAAGTACTCGACTGTTACCAGCACTAAGATGTTGGCCCTTTCTGACTGCTGTCCTCTTAATGTCTAATTTTATTATTGAGCGGGCAATATAATTCAAGAAAATTAATGAAGTGATACCAAAACAGTAGTGCAATCTGGAAATGCATATCCCTGTAAAAATACAAAAACAGGACACTGGTTGCCTCTAGAACTGTGAATTAGCAAAACAGTCATACGGACATGGGACATTGTACTGTCATTCTGCTCTGACCGAGTCAAATTTTGACATGTATACTGTTCTAAGCATTTGACATTATTATTAGTCTATGCATACCAAACTGATGCGCAGTTAAGATATGAACGAAATTAAAAATATTTGCACTATTGCATGGTGGTGCTTTGAATTCTCTTTTGTATGTTCAGATGCACTAAAGTTGTGTTCTTATATACGATAAGACTGGAGGATTGCCCCAAGTAAGTAAACTGTATATCGTATATCTAGTGAATTTTACCTGCTCACCATTTGCAGACGTTATAGGCAGAGAATCATTGGGGTGTGGATTCGAGAAAAATACCTTACTAGTCACTGTTATGCTTGATCATTTATATATCCCTAAGAAAATCATGATGTTTTTTCTTTTTGGGCAATGGAAACTGATTTCACGAGCATGAGTGGAGGAAGAATGAAAGAGGTGCTTGAAATGTTACTGACTTTGAATCCTTTGCTAGCTGTTGGCTTAGTGGAAAGAGATTTAAAATCTTTGACATCATCACTTCGTGAATCCTGTGGGGGCTCTGGTTGAATATGATAATTAACCATAAGATCTGGTTGAATATGAAACAGGTATGGAGGCACAACCTCATGTCAGTGCGGGAGTGGAAAGGGCTGTTCAAAGATGCAGAAGCTCTGGACTTAGACCGCTTCGGAGCCCCGTTAATGGAGAACCTGAGAACTCCACTTCGGAGCTGAAGAGGGGGCTGGTGCCGAAGCTGCCAAGGAAACCTGCCGCCCAGCCGGCACAGATCCACTACTGCCTCAGTGCACATCTGCTGGAGGAGTGATGACAACACCCCTGTTGAGGTAATCGTAAGCACACGCATGCTGTTCACCTCTTAAACCTGGATTTTTTTTTGTTTGCATTTAGGCTTTATTTTCGATGCTATGCAACGCTGAGTTTGCGAACGATTTGAACCTGTTAGCGCTGTATGACTCGTTGGTTTAATACTATAAAATGGACCTGTGGGGGCTCCACCCTGTTCATCCAAAAAAATAATAATAATCCTTTCTGTTACCTGTAGGTAGACCACATACTTATTTTGAATTGTTCTCTGAATCTTATCAACAGCTTATCACCCCATGGGCTAGGAGTGATGTCTTGAACCATTCCAAACTTGTAGAACCAAACCGATAATAACTGCACAATGAAAGATACATGGACATATCCCGGTGGTATCATCAAGAAAGCTGAACTTGTTGCTTTAAGGAGTATTGTCTTCCACACAAGTTCTAGTAAGATGCTCATACTTGAAAACACCTACTAGTCGTGGGCATATACACCCTGAGGCACTGTCTTCTCTGATGCTTACCTTTTGGTTAAAAATAGAAAAAAATTAAAACCAGCTATCCTGAACATACCATCTGCTGGCCTTCATATTGTGCATCCCACCGTAACATGCTCAGCGTAACATCGCCATTGCTTGAGTGGCACCTAGTTTCCACAGCCTGTATGCTCTTTTGTTGCGTTGCCTATGTTGTCCTGTATCAATGTACTGACAAGTTATTTTATGTGCTCATATCATGAATAAGAAGATTGTGATTTTCACTGTCTCAACAGAAAATTGAGGAGATAATAGCAAGCACGAAGTCGCCAGATCACGAGAAGAGAGAGGGCAAGTCTTGCTTGATGCCAACTACCTGTAAGCTGTAACTTGGGGATCTTTCCACTCTGCTTTGCACTTGGAGTTTGTATCTGACGACCTATGTAGATCTAGATCATGGACCTGTTATTGCTGTTTTGCTAACTGGGAATTGAGATGACAATAATGTGTCTGCAGATGGTAGCTGTTGTTTGAATGTTTCTGCTTAGCTCCCTGGGACGTTATTATTCGTACACTGGCGTGTTTCTCATCGCCAGCTTGACAATTCCGATAGTTTCATCCGTTGTCATCTCTGCTTTTGCATAATTCTGCTTGTAAGAAGTGGACGGATCTTGGTTGCTACGCTTCCTGAGATACTTTTGCTGTTGGGATGAAGTACTCCGATCCTGAGTTATATAAGCTGCTGCTTGGATGATGAAGTGCTGAGATATTTTTGCTGTTGAGGTGGTGACATGTATATTAATATTTGCATGATGAGAGGAAGCATTGAGGCACAAGTGTACCCCTAAACCATGCCTTCCAAAATCATCGACACGACGACACGGCGACAGAATCAGAGTAGCAATTTAGTGTAATCTTTATTTGTTTTGCTCCAAGCCATCATCTTATGGGTGGTATGGAGTATTCGGTAGATTTCATTTCTGCAACTAATTCACAACAAGTTCAGATTCAGATTGAGTGCTGAGTGTCATACATCCACGGGTTACATCAGAAATTAGAAGGGTGAACAACATGTGATTATATTGGCAGAGGAGAATATGGAGAAGGCCCTGTACAGAGTTGCAATCAGCACAGCAAACAAACATGAATGTTACAGACTTGGCCAGCAGTAACTACGCCCAGCAGCTACTTAAGGAACTGAAAACAAACAACAGCTAACCAGTGCAATGCAACTGTGGAATGAAGTGGAAACCGGCAAAATTGCCGGAAAACCCTATTTGCCGCGCTTTGCGGCAAATTGTCGCCGTTTCGCACAGGAGGAGGCGCACTAGCGAATCGACTGGGCCGGCCCATTTACACACTTCGTTCGTTCCGGTTTGGAACTTTTTTCTCCCGATTTTCAGGTTTTCTTTTTTCTGTTTTTCCAGTTTCCTTTTCTTCTTTCCCGTTTTCATTTCCTCTTTTTCTTAAAATTTATTTTCTTATATTTCAAAAATGATTTTAAATATCAAATATTGTTCAGAATTCAAAAGCTTGTCCCTCTTTTTTAAATTATGTTCAAAATTTTGAAAAATGTTTGGAATTTCAGGGAAAAAACATGATTTCCGAATTTTTTGTTTGAGATTTTCAGAAAACATTCAAATATTGCGAAAATTCACGTTAAAATATTTTGTTCATAAATTTGAAAATGTTCCCGTTCTAAAAATGTGTTCACAAATGCAAAAAGTGTTCACATTTTTAAAGATGTCCCGTTTTCAAAATGTGTTCACAAATTCAAAAATTTAGAATATGTTTGGGAATTTCAAAAGATGTTCCCACTTTTAAAATTTGTTAGCAAATTCAAAAAATTGCTCATGTTTTCAAGATTAGTTCGCAAATTCAAGATGAATTCCGGGAATTTTAAAAAAAATTCGTCTTTCAATTTTTGTTCACAAATTTAAAAAAAGTTTAGGAATTTCACTTTCGAAATGTTTCGCAAAAAAATAATGATTTGAAAATGTGTTCGTGAATTCAAAAATTGTTCAAGGAATTTCAAATAATGTTCGCCTTTGAATATTCATTCACAAATTTCAAAAAATGTTCGGGAATTTTACTTTCCAAATTGTTCACAAAAAAAATCATGTTTTCAAAATGTGTCCGTGAATTCAAAAATTGCTCAGGGAATTTCAAAAAATGTTCGCCTTTGAATTTTTGTTCACAAATTTCAGAAACTATTCAGGAATTTCACTTTCCAAATTGTTCATACAAAAAATATCATGCTTTTCAAAATGTGTTCATGAATTCAAAAATTGTTCAGGGAATTTAAAAAAATGTTCGCCTTTAATTTTTTTTCACAACTTAAAAAATATGTTCAGGAATTTCACTTTCCAAATTGTTCACAAAAAAAAATCATGTTTTCAAAATGTGTTCGTGAATTCATGAAATGTTTGGGGAATTTTAATAAATGTTTGCCTTTGAAATTTTGGACACAAATTTTAAAAATATTCAGGAATTTCACTTTTCAAATTGTTTTACATAAAAAAATCATGTTTTCAAATGTGTTCATGAATTCAGAAATTGTTCATGGAATTTCAAAAAATGTTAGTAATGATGGTGGCTCGCGACGTTCGTCAGTAGCAAGAGGTTCTCGGTTTAATCGCTCACACAAACTTGTGTTTATGGGAACTTTTTTATGTGATGTTTTAAATTTCGCCGGTGTTGATTACCTATTTAAATGCCACGCTGCCAATATGACACAAGAACTTGTGTGTCTCGGTGGTTAATGGCTTGCATGGTGTGCGCAACCAACCTTCGGGTGTCGTGTTCGAATCCCAGTGCCATCCCCTTCTTTTTCTGCGTTTTTTCACGTCGCAACCCGTGTCATTGCAAATGGGCCGGCCCAGCTGAGTCGCCCTGTGCGAACCACCAACTGTTTGCCGCAACAAGCGGCAAATAGGAGATAATACAGTAGTTTGGAAGGACAAACGTCGTCGTCGTCGCATTGGGCCATTGCATAGGCCGGCGGTAGGGGTGGTGACAGCCGTCAAGCTGTTAACGGCTGTGCTTGCATGGCAAAGGGCTTACCGCCAAGGGGGACGGCGGTAGGGCGACACACCCTACTGCCAGGGACCTTGGTGGTAGGGTCGCATGGTGGATAAGGTGGTGGGGCCCACCCACCACCCATCCCCCCCAGCTCAATCCCTTCCCACTTTACTCCCCCACCAAAGCACCCTCTAGATCCTCCTCCAATTGCTTGAGATTTGTCCGGTGCATGCGGGGCATTTGCATCACCCAAGATACCTCTCCCACTCCCCTTCTTTTGGTTGGTTGGAATCACCTAATTTGGTTGGAATCAAGTAGTTTTGCAAACCCTAGGTGCACCTCAAGTTCTTGCATTTACGGAGCATTTATGATGCATTTATGGCACATTTATGGTTTGCCTAAGTAGTGTGTATCAATCCTTGTTCTAGAAAGCTAGAGTTTGTGTAAGGGTTAGTGATTTAGTTAGGGAATGGTTAGGGTTTGGGTTAATGCTATGATTAAGGTATACTAGTTGTTTGATTCAAAGTATGCATATTGTAGGTAGTTCATCCATATAAAATGGCTGGCCCATGGATGACTCAATTTTTTTTCATTGTTTTTAGATGGATAAACTAGTCAATGTGCATTATTTGGACAAGGCGGGTTTTCTGAATGGAAATGCCGATGAAGGGGAGGAGGCCATGGTTTTTGAAACAAGCCCGAGCTATGATGATATTGTTGTGAAAGTGAGAAGCGTCTTCAATTGGATTAACCCAAGTGAAGAGGTGAAGCTTATTGGGACGTATGATGTGGGAGTGGGAGTAAAGTCCCAATTAAAGAGTATGCCCATCACCTCTCAATTGCATTGGAATGTGTATAAGAATAAAGTTGAGGAATCACAAGACAAGCTACTTGAGTTATTTGCCACAAAGGTTGAAGTTCCTAGGCTACTACTTGACTTGAACGACAATGTGTCCTCCCCAATACATGATGGTGTGTTGGTATATGACCACAATGCTTGTAGCCAACCACCAACTAGCCAACCAAATGAAGAGGACATCAATGCTGGAGCCATAGTAGTTCGAGGTGATGATATTGATCATGTTGGAGATGAGGCCATTGCTCATGTTGATGAAGATGCTATTGGTCAAGATGATGTGTATGCGGAACGAGAAGAGATTCATTACAATCCAATTGGTGACTTGGATGTCATTGTGCATCAACAAGACATGAACCGTAACCTCCCTTATAGCCGTATGTGTAGGTATGAGTCGGATGATAAGGGTCTGCCGGAAGAATTGGACGAGGATGGATTCACGGCGCAAGAAAATCAAGTCTCCAAGAAGGTCAATGGCAAGGAAAGATGTCCCTCTTTGTTTTGTGATCTTAGTCTTGCCGACAAGGCCGTTGTCGATGGTGGCATGAGGTTTTGTTTGGTCGAACAATCAACTTGCCCGGGGATGGGTGATCTAAGGCCACCGGGTGAGGATGAGAATGCTCGTTTGAAGAAAGGGATCAAGTTTGGTTGTTTGCAAGAGTTCAAGATATGGTTGAGTGACTACACCATCAAATGTGACAAAGAAGGTTGCCCATGGAAGGTCCGTGGAAGAAAGATTAACGAAATCGGGAAAGGGGAGTTGAAGAGTTGTGTGGCCACCCACGAGTGCATATCGCTGGACAAAGCGGACCGAAGCAACGGACACCGTCAACTCACGTCCGAGTATCTAGGCTACAAATTGTTGAATGAGATATCCCACGATCGAACAGTGAAGGTGAAGTTACTCATGAGTTTGGTCTTCGAATGATTCGGGTGCAAGGTCAAGTATGGAAAGGTGTGGATGGCCAAGGCAAACACTATAAGGATGTTGCATGGTGATTATGCCACCGCGTACAATATTCTTCCGAGAATGTTGGGAGCCATTGCTAATTGGAACCCGGGCATGCACCATAGGGTCGAGTCAATAGAGGGAGTGTTTCATTGAGCTTTTTGGAGCTTTGGGCAATGCATCAAGGCATTTAGGCATTGTCACCCCATCTTGTCAATTGATGGCATGTTCTTGACCGGCAAGTAAAAGGGCACGTTGATGGTGTGATACATCTCCAACATATCTACTTTTCCAAACACTTTTGCCCTTGTTTCGGACTCTAACTTGCATGATTTGAATGAAACTAACCCGGACTGACGTTGTTTTCAGCAGAACTGCCATGATGTTGTTTTATGTGTAGAAAACAAAAGTTCTCGGAATGTCCCGAAAATCCACGGAGGCACTTTTTGGAAAATATAAAAATATCGGCAAAGAATCAAGACCAGGGGCCCACACCTGTCCCACGAGGGTGGGGCGCGCCACCCCGGGCACGCCCCTGTCTCGTGGGCCCCCGAGGCTCACCGACATCAACTCCAACTCCATATATTCTGCCTCGCGGAGAAAAAAAAATCGAGAGAAAGTTTCATCGCGTTTTACGATCTGGAGCCGCCGCCAAGCCCTAATCTCTCTGGAGGGCTGATCTCGAGTCCGCTCGGGCTCCGGAGAGGGGATTCGTCGTCGTCGTCATCATCAACCATCCTCCATCACCAATTTCATGATGCTCACCGCCGTGCGTGAGTAATTCCATCGTAGGCTTGCTGGACGGTGATGGGTTGGATGCGATTTACCATGTAATCAAGTTAGTTTTGTTAGGGTTTGATCCCTAGCATCCACTATGTTCTGAGATTGATGTTGCTATGACTTTGCCATGCTTAATGCTTGTCACTAGGGCCCGAGTGCCATGATTTCAGATCTGAACCTATTATGTTTTCATGAATATATGCGTGTTCTTGATCCTATCTTGCAAGTCTATAGTCACCTATTATGTGTTATGATCCGACAACCCCGAAGTGACAATAATCGGGATACTTCTCGATGATGACCGTAGTTTGAGGAGCTCATGTATTCACTATGTGCTAATGCTTTTTTCTGGTTCTCTATTAAAAGGAGGCCTTAATATCCCTTAGTTTCCGTAAGGACCCTGCTGCCACGGGAGGGTAGGACAAAAGATGTCATGCAAGTTCTTTTCCATAAGCACATATGACTATATACGGAATACATGCCTACATTACATTGATGAACTGGAGCTAGTTATGTGTCACCCTATGTTATAGCTATTACATGAGGAATCACATTCGACATAATTATCTATCATTGATCCATTGCCTACGAGCTTTCCACATCTTGAGTTTCGCTTATTTACTTTTCCGTTGCTATTGTTACAATCACTACAAAACCCAAAAATATTACTTTTGCTATCGTTACCTTTATTATCATATTACTTTGCTACTAAATACTTTGCTGCAGATACTAAGTTATCCAGGTGTGGTTGAATTGACAACTCAACTGCTAATACTCAAGAATATTCTTTGGCTCCCCTTGTGTCGAATCAATAAATTTGGGTTGAATACTTTACCCTCGAAAGCTGTTGCGATCCCCTACACTTGTGGGTTATCAAGACTAATTTCTGGCGTCGTTGCCAGGGAGCATAGCTCTATTCTCTAAGTCACTTGGGATTTATATCTGTTGATCACTATGAAGAACTTGAAAGACACAATAACTACGATTTATCCCTCAACTACGAGGGGAGGTAAGTGAAAGGATCGATACGGTTGACTAGAGGGGGGGGGGGGTGAAATAGGCAACAAACAATTTTTAAGCTTTTCTTTACCAATTTAAACTTTGCAACAAAATAGGTTGTCTAGATATGCAACTAGGTGAGCAACCTATATGATGCAAATACAACTAGCACATAAGCAAGCAATGGAAACAACACAAGTAGGCTTGCAAGAGTAAAGGCATGAAATAACCAAGAGTGGAGCCGGTGGAGACGAGGATGTGTTACCGGAGTTCCTTCCTTTTAAGGGGAAGTACGTCTCCGTTAGAGCGGTGTGGAGGCACAATGCTCCCCAAGAAGCCACTAGGGCCACCGTATTCTCCTCACGCCCTCACACAATGCGAGATGCCGTGATTCCACTATTGGTGCCCTTGAAGGCGGCGACCGAACCTTTACAAATAAGGTTGGGGCAATCTCCATAACAATTGGAGGCTCCCAACAACACCACGAAGCTTCACCACAATGGAGTATGGCTTTGAGGTGACCTCAACCGTCTAGAGTGCTCAAACATCCAAGAGTAACAAGATCCGCTAGGGATAAGTGGGGGGAATCAAATATCCTGTGGTGGAAGTGTAGATCGGGCCCTTGTCACCCAATCCTGAGCAAATCAACAAGTTTGATTGGCTAGGGAGAGAGATCGGGCGAAAATGGAGCTTGGAGCAACAATGGAGCTTAGAGGTGGAAGAGGTAGTCAACTAGAGGTAGAAGACACCCCTTATATAGTCGTGGGAAATATCCAACCGTTATCCACATGTTCAACCCGCGACACGCGGTACTACCGCTCCAGGGGCGCGGTACTACCGCGGGGCTGCGCGGTACTACCGTGGCCGACCACGGTACTTCCGCGACAGCAGCACAGACCGGAACTATCCTGACTAGGGAGCAGTACTACCGCTCGCGCGGTACTACCGCTCTCCCTTGCGGTACTACCGCCAGGCAGGAAAGTCACGACCTGGGAAGGGCGCGGATGAAATAAATTACATCCGTGCCTACTTCTGCTGAAACTGAGGTGGTACAAAAATCCGACGCGGTACTACCGCTCTCGAGGCGCTGTACTACCGTTGCGGGCGCGGATGTAAAAAATTACATCCGCGCCTACTACCATGACGCAGCGGTACTAGGTAGGAGGGCCACAGTACTACGACTCCTGGGGAGCGGTACTACCGTGGGCCACCGCGGTACTACCGCGCTGGACGAGCGGTACTACCGTGGGTGGCGCGGATGTAAAAAATTAAATCCGCCCCTACTACCGCACCGGAGCGGCACTAGGCCTGGGAGTCGCGGTACTACGGCTCCAGAGGAGCGGTACTACCGTGACACATAGCGGTACTACCGCTTGTACTTGCGGTACTACCGCAAGTACAGCAGTAGTCGTCAGATTTCCGCACAACCAAGATAACGAAGGGAAGCTCCAAAATGCAGGGAAAGGAGGGACAAGTGTACGTGTTGATTCCACCCAAACCTTTCCGACGCGGACCCCCTCTTAATAGTACGGCTCTCCTACGACTCAAATCCACCAAAGAGAAACGTAGAACAACGCCGACTTCAATAGTCTCCGAGGGGCACCGAATCGTCTCGTGCCTAGTGATGAAGTATCTGAGAAACTCAAGGCACACGATTAGTTCGCAAAAGCATTGTCATCAATCACCAAAACACCTAAGGGATAAATATGCCCTTACAATCTCCCCCTTTTTGGTGGATTTATGACAACACGGGATTTGCACATAGATAAGATAATTTAGAGCAAGGGCAAACCCCACCTTTATAAAATATAGACGGGCTCCCCCTAGACGTGTGCACTTTAGATGAATGCTTTGGACTGCATAGCACACAGACTAGGATCAACACCCCCCCTATATTTTAGAGACCAAGGCATGATAATAAGCATAGCATAGCATAAAGATAGCACAATATAACACAAGCTCGCTAGGTTAGATAGAGTGCATATGTCTTACATCATACGAAGTAAAGTAACCAAGGTTCGAACGAGAAAGCAGCAAATAGTTCAACCGAGAGAGCAGCAAACACACGACACACACGACTCGCAAACTCGCAAATCCCTACACTCTCTCCCCCTTTGGCATCGAGACGCCAAAAAGGCAGAGAGGACACCTACACACACGAGGTGGCTCAAGCAGGGAACTCGTCCCAACCCTCTCCGTCGGACTCCTCTTCAGATGGGATGGGCTCCTCGACATCCTCCTCAGAATCAGTCCACCTGTAGCCTTGCTTCTCCATCCACTCGGCCTCAGGAGTGATGCGCTCCTCAGATCCGCTAGACACTTCCTCACCATAGAGCTGCATGATCTTGTTGTCCCGGTGACGACTCTCCTTGGACGCCACGTGAGTCCTGTACTGCCCCTTGGCTTGCATGCAGAAGAGAGTCTTCATCTTGTCCTTCAGTTTCTTGGCCCATGATGGCATAGTGGCACTCTGGGAAGGCCTAGCAGACGGCCCTCGGAACATCCTCGGCGCAAGCATCCTCCTCATCAACAGCAGCCCTAGCAGCAGTCGCCTCGGCACGAGTAGCGGTGTTGGCCCAGTTGGATTTGATACGCAGACAGATGGGCTCGTGGCGAATCCAGTCAGGAGCAAGGAACTCCTCATTAAGGAACATCTTCTCCCAAGTCTTCGAGATCAGCAGAAACAGATAGGGCCCATAGATAGGCACCTTGCAGTTGAACACTGCAAACCAAAGCTCACACCGCATGATGTGTGAGACATCAAGTGGCTGAGACTGAGACGAGCGAGCCTCCTCGCAAATAAGCATCATGTCCACCATATAGGCATGAACCTTGTCTTTGTCACCGATGCGAGGGAACAAGGAGTTGCGGAAGATACGATACATGATATCCAGAAAGGAGTTGAGCACCAACGTTGTCTTGCCATTGGCGAGCGCCTTCTCAACCATGAACGGAGTAAGCTTGTCCTTGTTGGCAGACTCAGCATTGCCATGGGGGCGAACACCCACTGGAGTGTTGAGCCCATCATCAGGAACATGGAGAAGATCCATGAACTCCTTCCAGGTAGCAGACAGTTGACGGCCATTGGTCATCCAGGTCATCCTCCTCTCTTCATTAGGGTGAAAATAAACCAAGGAAAAGAACTGACAGATAAGCTCAGGATCATAGTCAAGGTGGAAGGATATCACATGCTCAATGCCAAACTGCTCCACCAAGTCTAGAGCCTCTCCAAAGTAGTCACGGAACTTGTCCTTCCTCATGTGGTGCATATCAATCCACTTCACCTCCATGTAGGTATTCTGCTTGTTCTTGATGACATCCAGATAGATGTTGGTCTGTGCCTTGTTCCAGAACAGCTCACAACCTCTGACAGTGGAACGCGGGTGCATATAAGGGTGAAGCTGCCTGAGACGGACATACTCAGTTGGGGCTATCTCATCCATGCCCTTAGCGGGCTCCTTGTGCTTGCTAGCTGAGGTCTTGACATTGCGCTTGGAGGCAGACGAGCCCTCTGGAACTTCACCTGGGTTGCGCAGACGCTTGGAGCCAGTGTCACGAGGATTGGACCGGCGAGAGCCACCACCTGAGACACACACGCAAAACACCAAAGACGCGAAGAAGATCAATGCAAAGGCCACGATAAAGCATAAGAAACACATAGAAGGCATACGAGAAAGTTGGCATGCGATAGATGTGAGCCACGGTAGAACTGCCACTGCCCGCGGGACTAAAATGTTAGTAGCACTCCAAACGCGGCAGTACCGTGCGAGGTCACGGTAGTACCGTGGCTGGAGTGGAAGTAAAATTTTAGTACCGCACAGAGCGCGGTAGTACCGCTCCCGAAGGGCGGTAGTACCATGCAAGCGGTAGTACCACGCCAGATGGGCGGTAGTACCGCATCGCGTCATATCCAACCGGCGGTTTGAATCTGAAAAGAACCGCGAAACAACGGCGGTGCTACGGTGATCAGATCTAGCGCAAGCCAACAATACAAGTATAAATCCTATGCAATACCACGCTCCTTCATCCTACTCTTGCAGAGATTAAGCCTATGAATCTCAAGAACACACAAGCCTCCCCCAAAACCTAGAAACACCAAACACAATCAACACGGAGAGGGAGTTGGGGAAAAACCTTGGTCCATAGAAAGAGCACGTGGTGGGGAACGATCCCACCGGTCGGAATCACGGGAGGGCAGCCGGTGGAGGAGATCCGGCGACGAACGCCGGCTCCGTTCTTGAGCGAGGGAGAGAAGGAGGCAACGTGGAGAGTGAGGACTGCGAATGGGTATGGGGAGTTAGAACTCCCCCTGCCCGTCCTTATCCCCACGCGCTCAAACCGGCGCGGTAGTACCGCGTATCATCGCGGTAGTACCGCTCGGGCGGAAGTACCGCGCCGAGGCGGTAGTACCGCTCAACCAGGCGGCAGTAAAAACTGTCGCGTGGTGACGGTTGTACCGTGCTCCCGCAAGCGGTAGTACCATGGCTAGCTGCGGTAGTACCGTAGCTGGCCGCGGTAGTACCGTGAACTCAAGTCACCGCAAGTTTCAACATGAGAAGAAAAAGCCTTTGCACGGAAACTTTTCACACACAAGAAACCACAAGATCACGCACAAACCAGAGGCAGAAAGACAACAAGAAACCACCAAGCGACAAAGCCTCTCGAAGAGAGAGGGCGGTGGCCGAAGCCACCTATGTTTGAGTTGGACGGTATGGCACCGCGAAGAATTATCCTTGGGCCCATGACCAAAACTCGTCTTTGAAGCATAAGTACCATCAAAAATGGCTAATGTGAAAGAGGTGATCGGTTTATGCATAATGGGGGGAGGGAGAGTTCATTGAGAGAACACCACTCCCCCTATGTCCATGCCTACACCTAAACTAGACAACAAGTTGAGTGTGGTGAGGGGTGCACGGGTTCAAGTCACATTGCTCAAATCAATGATATTTAGCTCATGCCTTAACTCGCGAAATCTTGCTCCATCCAAGGGCTTCGTGAAAATATCTGCAAGGTTATCATGAGTGTTGACATACTTGAGCTTGATCTCCCCTCGCCTAATGTGATCCTGAATGAAGTGATACCGAATCTCAATGTGCTTTGTCTTGAAATGTTGCACCGGGTTGAGAGAAATCTTGATGGCACTTTCATTGTCACACCAAAGAGGCACTTTGTCACAAATGACACCGTACTCCTTTAAAGTTTGCCTCATCCATAGGAGTTGAGCGCAACAACTACCGGCCGCCACATACTCCGCTTCGGTGGACGAGAGAGACACACAACTTTGCTTCTTGGAAGACCAACTTACCAAAGAGCAACCAAGAAATTGGCACCCTCCGGAGGTGGACTTCCTATCCACTTTGTCTCCCGCCCAATCGGAATCCGTGAAACCTTCAAGCTTGAAGTTTGCTCCTCTTGGGTACCATAAGCCAAAGTTTGGGGTATGAGCCAAATATCGAAAGATTCGCTTGACCGCCACATAGTTACTTTCCTTTGGTGCGGCTTGAAAACGTGCACACATCCCCACACTCAACATGATATCCGGTCTAGATGCACAAAGGTAAAGCAAGGAGCCAATCATGGAGCGATATACCTTTTGATCCACCGCTTTACCATTGGGATCGATGTCAAGTTGGAACTTGGTAGGCATTGGTGTAGTAGCCGGCTTGACATCACTTAGCTTGAATCTTTTAAGCATGTCTTGAGTGTATTTGGCTTGGTTGATGAAGGTTCCTTCTCTTCTTTGTTTGATGTCAAAACCAAGGAAGAACTTCAACTTTCCCATCGAAGACATCTTGAACTTGGAGGTCATGAGAGCGGCAAATTCCTCATTGAGAGCTTTGTTAGGAGAACCAAAGATAATATCATCAACATATAGTTGGCATACAAACAACTCCCCATTGACCTTCTTAGTAAAAAGAGTGGGGTCGATTTGTCCTACTTCAAATCCATGATCTTGTAGCAACTCGGTAAGGTGATCATACCACGCATGTGGGGCTTGTTTAAGGCCATAGAGTGCCTTATCAAGTTGATACACATGATCAGGGAAGTAGGGGTCCTCAAACCCGGGGGGGTTGCTTGACATAGACCAACTCATTAATAGGACCATTAAGAAAAGCACTTTTCACATCCATTTGTTGCAACATAAAGTTGTGATGGGAAGCATAAGCAATCAACAAACGAATGGATTCAAGACGAGCAACGGGAGCAAAGGTTTCACCGTAGTCGATACGCTCGACTTGGGAGTAGCCTTGTGCTAGCAATCTCGCCTTGTTGCGAATGATATTCCCATGAGCATCTTGCTTGTTCTTGAAGATCCACTTGGTTCCAATGACGTTGTGGTTCCCCGATGGTCTTGGCACCAATCTCCACACCTTGTTGTACTCGAAGTTGTTGAGTTCTTCATGCATGGCATTGAGCCAATCCGAGTCTTCGAGCGCCTCATAGACCTTTTGGGGTTCAACACAAGAGACAAACGCGTGATGTTCACAATAGTTTGCTAATTGTCTACGAGTGCTTACCCCCTTTCTTAGGCTTCCAACCACATTTTCCATGAGATGGCCTTGAGTGGTGAGCTTGGAAGCAATCTTCGCGGCATGACGCTCTAATTCTTCCTCGGGTGTGGAAGGAGGAGGGTTAACTTGATCATCTTGAGCGCCGTCTTGAGCTTGTTCTTGATCTTGAGCTTGCTCATGATCTTGAACTTGCTCGAGGGGGAGAACTTGACCTTGGGCATCATCTAGAGGTTCACCACCATCTTGAGGTTGATCTTGCCCTTGGTCTTGTTCATGAGAATGAGGGCCTTCACTTTGTTCTTCGGAAGCGTGTGGGTCTTGGGGAGGTGATGGCTCCACTTGAGTGGAGCATTGTCCTTCTCCTTCGGCCACAAGGGGTTCCTCAATGGGTAGGATTTTACCAATACCCATTCTTCTTATGGCTTGGGGAGGAATTTCATCACCTACATCACAAGTACCACTTTGCTCCACTTGGGAGCCGTTATTTTCGTCAAACTCCACGTTACACGTCTCCTCAATGAGTCCAGTGGACTTGTTGAGGACACGGTAAGCATGAGAGTTTGTAGCATAACCAACAAATATGCCCTCATGAGCTCTAGCCTCAAATTTAGACAAACGAACACCTTTCTTGAGAATGAAACACTTACAACCGAACACCCGGAAGTACTTGAGGTTGGGCTTGTTGCCGGTGAGTATCTCATAAGGAGTCTTGTTCAAGCCTTTGCGAAGATAGAGCCGATTGGATGCATGATATGCGGTGTTGATGGCTTCGGCCCAAAAGTTGTATGGAGACTTGAACTCCGCCATCATGGTCCTAGCCGCATCCATCAACGTCCGGTTCTTCCTCTCCGCAACACCATTTTGTTGAGGGGTGTATGGAGCAGCATATTGGTGCTTGATCCCCTCATCACTAAGAAACTCATCCAAGGTGTAGTTCTTGAACTCGGTGCCGTTGTCACTTCTTATTGTCAAGTTCTTTGCATCGTGTTGACATTGAGCTTCATTTGCAAAGTCGATGACGGTTTGTTGAGTCTCACTCTTCCTTTTGAAGAAGTATACCCAAGTGTATCTTGGATAGTCATCCACAATCACCAAGCAATACTTTCTTCCTCCAAGACTATCAAAAGATGGAGGCCCGAAGAGATCCATGTGAAGGAGCTCCAAGGGTCTCTTCGAGTAGATGATGGTTGATGGAGGGTGAGCCTTTTCATGAAGCTTTCCTTCGATACAAGCACTGCAAGCACGATCTTTGGCAAAGCTAACATTTGTTAGTCCACGGACATGGTCCCCCTTGAGAAGACTTTGCAAAGATCTCATATTGAGGTGGGCTAAACGGCGATGCCAAAGCCATCCCACGTCAACTTTAGCCATTAGGCATGTCGCGGTCTTAGTGGGTTGCTCCGAAAAGTTAATCACATAGAGACCGTTCTCGACATGCCCAACAAAGGCTACTTTAAGAGTCTTGCTCCACAAGAGGTCCACGGTATCAATGTCAAAGAAAGTAGCAAAACCCATGAGTGCAAGTTGACGAACGGAAAGCAAATTGTATGCAAGGGACTCAACAAGCATGACTTTCTCGATCGTTAGATCATGAGAAATGACAACCTTGCCGAGACCCAATACCTTAGAATGTGATGCATCACCCCACTCGAATTGGTGGGCATAGATGGAATCTCTTGCACGTCCACCACCAAGTCCTTGCTCCCGGTCATATGATTTGTTGCTCCACTATCGAGCAACCATGATCCCCCACCGGAAGCAAACACCTACAAGAGATCAATGCTTGGTTTTAGGTACCCATTTAGTAATGGGTCCTTTGATGTTATTAACAAGGGTCTTGGGAACCCAAATAGACCATTCAATGTACTCATAAGGAGAACCAACAAATTTAGCAAAGACATGTCCATCACTAGCACGACACAACACATATGACGGGTTAAAGTCGCCGGCTTTGTTTGAGGAAATGCTTTTGCCCTTTTGGACATCAACTCCCTTCACTTTTTCCTTCTTCTCCTTAGGAGCACCCTCTCCCTCTCTCACAAATGTTTGTTTGAGAGGAGGAGGAGGTTTGGTCTTGTTCTTCTTCTTCTTCTTGCTCTTGGACTTGGGTGCAAACCCAATTCCTTCCTTGGCCACAACTTCCTTTTGATTGCTCAAAAGGTCGTTGAGGTTCTTCTCACCTTGAATGCAAGTCAAAAGGCCTTTCTCAAGTTGATCCCTCAACTTGGCATTCTCCTCCACAAGATGCACATGCTCACAACACGGGTTAGTAGCACATGCATTATAAATTAATACCATATGAGGAAAGGTGGCCTTTTCCTTGATTAGCTTAACTTGGAGTTGAGCATGAGACTCTTTGAGATTAGCATGAGTACCCTTCAAGACCTTGTGGGCCTTGTCAAGTAACTCAAACTCCTCTTTGAGTCTAGCATGATCAACCCCAAGTTTAGCCTTCTCGGAGGTTAGCACACAAGACACGACAAGAGCATGATCAAGATCTTTCTTTAACTTAGCATGGTCATTGTTGTGTGACTCCTCAAACGTCAAACGATGCACACGCTCTTCCTCAAGAGCATTAGAGAGATCTGATATCTCATCTGCATAGTCACGACTATGACCTTCCATCTTAGATATGGTTTCTTCGTGAGCCTCGATCATGTCATTGGCCTCACCAAGTTGTTCCAAGAGAGCAACAAAATGCTTCTTGGACTTGCCCTTGAGCTTACTCATAAAAGACTCAAACTCATTCACTTCATTAGACCCATCATGTTCATCAATGCACTCCTCCATGGAGGGATTAGTAATGATGGTGGTTTTAATGTTGGGGGTTACCTTGTTTGAAGCTTTAGCCATGAGGCATTTGGCGGTGATGTCTTTGTTGGGTGAATCAAAGAGAGACACCCGGGGAGTAGTAGCAATGGCAATGGAAGACATGGCCATTGCTTCTTCATTTTCATCATCATCGTCATCCTCTTGGTATTCTTCTTGAACCACCAACCCACGAGTGGGAGTCTTCTTGGCGAAGTTGTTCTTGTTGGGGAAGGACTTGGCTTTGTCTTTTCGGACGAACTTGCCACCATTGTCTTCCCGCTTCTCGTAAGGACAATCCGCAACGAAATGGCTCACATTGCCACAGTTGAAGCAAGTCCTAACTCGTTGCTTGCCCTTGACGCCACTTGAGTTGTTCTTGTTGAAGTTGGGTCTTGAACTCTTCTTGCTCCAAAATTGTCTTGAAGCAAGGGCCATGTGCTCAAGGTAATCAAATTTGGTGTCTTCGGGGTTGCTTTCCTCATTTTCCACTTCTTCCTCTTCTTCCATAATAACCTTGGCCTTCAAAGCAAGGTTGGGCTTCTTTGCCCTTTGAGAACGGAGCACCGCATTGTCGGCGGTCTTGTCCAAGATGCTCATTGCAACGAACTCATCCAACACTTCACTGGAGGTCACGGAGTGGAAGTCCGGTCGTTGACGAATGACGGAGGACATGGCCTTGTTGTAGGGCATCATGGCCTTGAGGAACTTTCGCTTGATCCAATTGTCATCCGTGTCCTTGCTTCCATGATCTCGGAGTGCGACCGCGAGTTTGGTCACTCTTCGAAAGAGCTCATGAGGTTCTTCATCTTCTTTCATTGCAAACTCATTGGCTTCATCTTTTACCACTTCATAGTTGGAGCGTTGAATGCTAGCACTTCCTCGATAGAGACCCTCGACACATTTCCATGCTTCTTTAGCCATGACATGCGGTCGAAGGTGAGGAAGATCTTCGGGAAGGATAGCATCTTGGATGATGAATAGAGCACTCTCATTGAATTGATTGTCCACGACTTCTCGAGGGGTGAAGTTGCTTGGGTCATGAGGATAGAAACCTTCTTCAATGATTCTCCAAAGGTTTGTGTTCACATGTTTTAAATGACGCTTAAAGCGATAGACCCAAGAATCAAAATCTTCATGTTTCTCATATTTAGGAGGAGGACCGGCATGATTCAAATGAGTGGAGGGGATTGGCCCTCCATAAACAGGGGGTTCCACATGGGCAAAGATGCCGGTACCATTTCTACCACTAATAGAAGGACTCTTTTCAATGTTAGCTTCCCCCTTGTCGGAGGAAGCATCCGTCACCTTGTTGGTGGGATCACCCACTTTCATCGGCGAGGTAGATTGTTTAAGTCCTTCTAGGAAATCTTTAAACATGTCCTTGACCTCGGCCGTCATGGAGGTTTTCAATGTTTCCAAAGCCACAATGAATTCCTCACATGAGATCGAGTTACCCCCATCTCCCGTAGATGATATTGGATTCGCACTGGAGTGCTCTCCAACCTCATCTACGACATCAACCATACTCTTTGGACGGTAAAGTCCTTAAAAAGAGATGAGGCTCTGATACCAATTGAAAGGATCGATACGGTTGACTAGAGGGGGGTGAATAGGCAACTAACAATTTTTAAGCTTTTCTTTACCAATTTAAACTTTGCAACAAAATAGGTTGTCTAGATATGCAACTAGGTGAGCAACCTATATGATGCAAATACAACTAGCACATAAGCAAGCAATGGAAACAACACAAGTAGGCTTGCAAGAGTAAAGGCACGAAATAACCAAGAGTGGAGCCGGTGGAGACAAGGATGTGTTACCGGAGTTCCTTCCTTTTAAGGGGAAGTACGTCTCCGTTAGAGCGGTGTGGAGGCACAATGCTCCCCAAGAAGCCACTAGGGCCACAGATTCTCCTCACGCCTCACACAATGCGAGATGCCGTGATTCCACTATTGGTGCCCTTGAAGGCGGCGACCGAACCTTTACAAACAAGGTTGGGGCAATCTCCACAACAATCGGAGGCTCCCAACAACACCATGAAGCTTCACCACAATGGAGTATGGCTTCGAGGTGACCTCAACCATCTAGGGTGCTCAAACACCCAAGAGTAACAAGATCCGCTAGGGATAAGTGGGGGGAATCAAATATCCTGTGGTGGAAGTGTAGATCGGGCCCTTGTCACCAAATCCCGAGCAAATCAACAAGTTTGATTGGCTAGGGAGAGAGATCGGGCGAAAATGGAGCTTGGAGCAACAATGGAGCTTAGAGGTGGAAGAGGTAGTCAACTAGAGGTAGAAGACACCCCTTATATAGTCGTGGGAAATATCCAACCGTTATCCACATGTTCAGCCCGCGACACGCGGTACTACTGCTCCAGGGGCGCGGTACTACCACGAGGCTGCGCGGTACTACCGTGGCCGACCACGATTTTCGCGACAAAGAAGACGACTGAACTAGTTCGACTAGGGAGCGATTACTACGCTCATGCGGTACTACCGCTCCCCCTTGCGGTACTACCGCCAGGCAGGAAAGTCACGGCCTGGGAAGGGCGCGGATGAAATAAATTACATCCGTGCCTACTTCCGCTGAAACTGAGGTGGTACAGAAATCCAACGCAGTACTATCGCTCTCGAGGCGCGGTACTACCGTTGCGGGTGCGGATGTAAAAAATTACATCCGCGCCTACTACCGTGATGCAGTGGTACTAGGTAGGAGGGCCATAGTACTACGACTCCTGGGGAGCGGTACTACCGTGGGCCACCGCGGTACTACCGCGCTGGACGAGCGGTACTACCGCGGGTGGCGCGGATGTAAAAAATTACATCCGCCCCTACTACCGCACCGGAGCGGCACTAGGCCTGGGAGTCGCGGTACTACGGCTCCAGAGGAGCGGTACTACCGTGACACACAGCGGTACTACCGCATGTACTTGCAGTACTACCGCAAGTACAGCAGTAGTCGTCAGATTTCCGCACAACCAAGATAACGAAGGGAAGCTCCAAAATGCAGGGAAAGGAGGGACAAGTGTACGTGTTGATTCCACCCAAACCTTTCCGACGCGGACCCCCTCTTAATAGTACGGCTCTCCTACGACTCAAATCCACCAAAGAGAAATGTAGAACAACACCAACTTCAATAGTCTCCGAGGGGCACCGAATCGTCTCGTGCCTAGTGATGAAGTATCTGAGAAACTCAAGGCACACGATTAGTCCGCAAAAGCATTGTCATCAATCACCAAAACACCTAAGGGATAAATATGCCCTTACAGTAAGGAACTGCCATCTAGCTCTGCACTAGATTCTCCTTCAGTTTTGAGTAAGCTTGCGACACCTAAACCTGCTACTGCTATGAATTCTGATATGTCGCATGTTATTGATGATGGCACTTCTGCTATGCATGATATTTATGATGAAACTACTTCTGTGCGTGATACCACTTTGCCATTAGGTGAATTTCTTGATGAACAACTTGCTAGGGCTAGAGAGAATGAAATTATTGAAGATGCTATTATTGATGATAGTGATGATGAAAATTCTGCCAATGATTATGAATTGCCTGTTGTTCCTGAAGGTTATGTTATGGAAGAGGAAGCTGCTAGAGCTATCTTTGCTTGTAAAGATAGATATGATCTTAAGAAATTATTAGCTAAATGGAGGCAGCAGTCTCTTAATGCTAGAATGAAACCTGACCCTGCTTTTGCTACTTCACTTATTTGTGTTACTGATAAGGATTATGAATTCTCTGTTGATCCTGAAATTATTACTTTAGTTGAATCTGATCCTTTTTATGGTCTTGAATCTGAAACTGTTGTGGCACATCTTACCAAGTTGAATGATATAGCCACCCTGTTTACCCATGATGATAAATCTCGCTATTATTATATCCTTAAGATATTTCCGTTCTCATTAAAGGGTGATGCTAAGACTTGGTATAATTCTCTTGCTCCTGGTTGTGTGCGTAGTCCCCAGGATATGATTTATTACTTCTCTGCTAAATATTTCCCTGCTCATAAGAAACAAGCTGCCTTATGGGAAATATATAATTTTGTGCAAATCAAAGAAGAGAGTGTCCCACAAGCTTGGGGGAGGCTTCTCCGACTACTTAATGCTTTGCCTGATCATCCTCTTAAGAAAAATGAAATACTTGATATCTTTTATAATGGACTAACCGATGCTTCCAAGGACCACTTGGATAGTTGTGCTGGTTGTGTTTTTAGGGAAAGAACAGTCGACGAAGCTGAATTACTATTGAATAATATGTTGACTAATGAAAATAATTGGACTCTTCTTGAGCCAATTCCTGAGGCAATTCCTGAACCAATTGAGCCAACTCCTGAGCCTATTCCTAAACCCACTCCAAAGAAGAGAGGTGTACTATTTCTCAGTCCTGAAGATATGCAAGAGGCAAAGAAATCAACAAAAGAAAAAGGTATTAAAGCTGAAGATGTTAAGAATTTACCACCTATTGAAGAAATACATGGTCTTAATATACCGCCTCTCGAAGAACCACATTGTCTTGATAACCCGACACAGGTAGTGAAGGTAAGTTCTCTCTATAGATATGATAAAGTTGAAATCCCCTCTACTAAATTTCATAGCCCATGCTTAGATGAATTTGATGACTTTATGGCTAGACAAGAATGTTTTAATGCTTATGTTGGTAGAGAGTTTTTTTTGCGGGGATGTTGGTAGAGAGTTAAAGAATAATTCTTTCGAGATAGGACGCGTCAGCGATCATATGGCTAGAGTTAAAGGTGAACTCAAACTCATTAGCAAATATGCTTCTATGGTTGCGACTCAAGCTGAGCAAGTACTTAAAGTTCAAGATGATTTGCTTGATGAATTGAATAATAAAAATGACTTTGCTGTTAGAGTGGCTACTAGAACTGGTAGAATGACTCAGGAACCTTTGTATCCTAAAGGCCACCCTAAGAGAATCGAGCAAGATTCTCAAAGAAATAATTTAGAGGCACCGAGTTCTTCTAAAAAGAAGAAAAATAAAAAGATAGAACTTTGCATGCTTCTAGTGAACCTGCTGTAGACACACCTGAGAATCCCAATGATATTTCTATTTCTGATGCTGAAACACAATCAGGTGATGAACATGAACCTAGTGATAATGTTAATGATAATGTTCATGTCGATGCTCAACCTAGCAAAAGTAATGAAGTAGAGATTGAAGCTGCTGTTGATCTTGATAACCCACAATCAAAGAATCAACATTATGATAAGAGAGATTTTGTTACTAGGAAGCACGGTAGAGAAAGAGAACCATAGGTTCAGAAACCCATGCCCTTTCCTCCTAAACCATCCAAGACAGAGGATGATGAGGATTTTGAGCGCTTTGCTGAAATGATTAGACCTATTTTCTTACGTATGCGCTTAACTGATATGCTCAAAGTAAATCCCTATGCTAAGTATATGAAGGATATCATCACAAACAAAAGAAAGATACCAAAAGCTGAGATTTCCACCATGCTTGCTAATTATACTTTTAATGGTAGAATACCAAAGAAACTTGGAGATCCGGGGGTACCAACTATACCATGCTCCATTAAAAGAAATTATGTTAGAACTACTTTATGTGATCTTGGAGCCGGTGTTAGTGTTATGCCTCTCTCTTTATATCATAGACTTGAATTGAATAAGTTGACACCTACTGAAATATCTTTGCAAATGGCCGATAAATCAACTGCCACACCTGTCGGTATTTGTGAGGATGTGCCTGTTGTAGTTGCAAATGTCACTATCTTAACGGACTTTGTTATTCTTGATATTCCCGAGGACGATAGTATGTCGATTATCCTTGGTAGACCCCTTTTGAATACTGCAGGGGCTGTTATTGATTGCAACAAAGGCAATGTCACTTTTCATGTTAATGGTAATGAGCATAAGGTACACTTTCCGAGGAAACAATCTCAAGTTCATAGCATCAATTCTATTGGAGAAGTTCCAACTATCATTATTGGAGGTTTTGAATTTCCTCTCCCTACTGTCAAGAAAAAGTATGATATTCTTATTATTGGGGATGTTCATATCCCCGTTGAGGTAACTTAGTATTATTCGAAATTTCTCCGGTTCCGTGTTATCCGGAATGAGTTTGTTAACAAGACTTGATCAACCTTGTTAGTGGATTCATTTTGATGATCACGAGATGGATGAAACTAGAAGGCACAACCTTCTGTACCCTCTTTTTACTTTCTGTTATTTAGAATAAATAAAGCAAAAATAGTATTATCTGTCTGTTTTCTGAGTTATCCGTGCAATAAAAAAATATCCCAAAAATAAAAGTTCTCCAAATGCCCTGCAAATTTAGTTTGATTTTTTATGGAATATTTGAGGATTTTAGGCATTGAAATCACTGCAGGAGGGGCAAGCACCAGGCCACGAGAGTGGAGGGCGCGCCCACCTTCCCTAGGCGCGCCCCCCGTCTCGTGGGCCCCTGGTGGCCCCCCTCCACTTATGCCAGCACCCACACACTCCATCTTCTTCCCAAAAAAATCCCCATCCAGCTCAAGCACGAGTTCTAGCTCATTTTGCTGCGATTTTCGATCTCCTTGCTCAAAGCTCCATTCACAAAACTGCTTTGGGAGATTGTTGTTTGGTATGTGACTCCTCCATTGGTCCAATTAGTTTTTGTTCTAGTGCTTTATTCATTGCAAATTTTTGCTGCATAGGTGACCATGTTCTTGAGCTTGCATGTTAAATTTATGAGGTCCCAAGCAATTCTAATGCATGATATAGGCTCTAGGCACTTGTAGGAGTAGTTGCTACCAATCTTGTTTAGTTTTATTCACTTTTATTTTGAAGTTACTAAAATTTCAGAAATTTTTCAGAAAAAGAATTATGTCTAGGAGAATGTACCAAGGTGGTCCCTCGGTGAAGAAAGGGCCCAGGATTGCTATACATGAGCAAGACGTTGAATTACCAAGGGACGCAGATGTTCGAGCTTGTGAGTGGCCATCCGATGATTTTATGGTCGAAGCAGGCTTAAGGAAGAATTATACGCATATGTGTGTAATGCCGATCTGGAGGACTTCTTATAAGATAAGTGTCCTCAGTACTATCAATTGACTGATTCCTTTGTGCGGAGGTTAAAATATAACTGTAGACGTAATTCTCCTAGTGTCCTATTTGATATCTATGATACATCTTATACCATGGACTAAGAGGATTTTACAACTGCTTGCAAACTTCCGCAGTGGGGTAATATTAATGATCCTCACAAATATGAATTTAGAGATTTCCTTGCTAGTATTACTGTGGGAGAATCCAGGGACATAGCACAAGCTACCATAGGGAGCATTCATTTTCCTGCTATACATTATTTTGCTCTCTTTATTGGTAGATGCATTAACGGTAAAGACGAAGCATGTCATATGTGTGTCCCTGAGCTTTGTGTCCTCAAGAGTGCTGTGTTAGGTTATAAAGGTTATAACTTGGGGCCAATAGTTGCACGTAGGTTGCATAATAAAGGTAGAGCTGGAGATTTATTTGGAGGAATTTATGCGACCCGTGTGGCAAATTATCTTGGTATAGCCCCACGAGAGGGGGATATGATGTTACCTCCTACTTATTTAGATTATGACGCTATGGTAAACCATCATTTTCTTAGGAGGAATGAACAATTCCTCAATTATCGACTAATATATGACAGACGCAACGTCGTCCATGTTACTCCCCCTGCTCCTCTCCTTTTTGATTATCAGGCAAAAGGAAGATATGTTGTTACCAGGGAGGAAGCAGCTGAACACGAGGGGAGAGCGGAGGCAGCTCGCCAACATGCCGCAACTCAGGAGGCAGTTGCTGCTACAGCTCGGTACGACCCCAGCTACAACTATGAATATCAGCCAGCGGTCCTTGGCATTAGACCAACTTAGGCCAAAAGCCTAAGCTTGGGGGAGTACGTATTTCTCACCGACTTTACATTCATGTTCACACACTAGACGTCGGTGCTCATACTCTTTCATTGTATTATCCATGCTAGTTTCATTTCCTTTTTCTCACTTTCTTATTGTGTGTTTGATAAACCTTAAGAAAAACCAAAAAAATTAGTTAGTTTCATCTCCATGCTTGTAGTAGTAATTAAAATGAAAACCCAAAAAGATTTCGCATTCTTCTTTTACTTGTTGGGAGCTTTCCCGTGTAAATAGTTTTATTTTCTTTTCTTTCCTTTGGGGGTCGAGAGTAGAAGACCATATTGAAAATGTTTAGTGGCTCTCATATTCATGATTGATTATTTAACTTAGAGCCCATATTATTTTGTCTTCTCTCTTGAGTTGAATGCTTGCAGATTCCAGCTTAGTCCAATGCACGTGCACTATTACTATTATACACATCGTTTGGTCGTGCAAGTGAAAGGCAATAATGACGATATGTGATGGACTTATTGAGATGAGAAAAGCTGGTTTGAACTCGACCTCTCTTGTTTTTGTAAATATGATGAGTTCATCGTTCCTGATTCAGCTTATTATGAAGTAAACATATTTGCAATGACATTTAGAAATTATAGTTGCTTGTGCCATGCTTGATTAGCTATGAGTTATAATGGTTTACCTTGCGTGCCAACATGCTATTAGAATGATTATGATGTGGTATGATGGGATGGTATCCTCCTTTGAATGAATTGAGTGACTCGACTTGGCACATGTTCATGCATGTAGTTGAAACAAATCAACATAGCCTTCGTGATATTTATGTTCATGGTGGATTATATCCTACTCATGCTTGTACTCGGTGTGAATTAATTTTAATGCATGTTTATGACTGTTGTCGCTCTCTCAGTTGGTCGCTTCCCAGTCTTTTGCTAGCCTTCACCTGTACTAAGTGGGAATACTACTTGTGCATCCAAACTCCTTAAACCCCAAAGTTATTCCATATGAGTCCACAATACCTTCCTATATGCGGTATTTACCTGCCGTTCCAAGTAAATTTGTATGTGCCAAACTCCAAACCTTCAAATAAAATTCTGTTTCGTATGCTCGAGCAGCTCATGTTTCAACTAGGGCTGCCTATATCTTCCATGCTAGGTGGGTTATTCTCATGAGGAGTGGACTCCGCTCATCATTCACGAGAAAGGGCCGGTAACCGGGATGCCTAGTCCCATGATCCAAAAAGATCAAAGCAAATCAAAATAATTAAACAAAACTCCCCCACGGCTGTTGTTAGTTGGAGGCACTCGTTGTTTCAAGCAAGCCATGGATTGATGCTTGTTGGTGGTTGGGGGAGTATAAAACTTTACCACTCTGTTTGGGAACTGCCTATAATGCATGTAGTATGGAAGATACAGTCGTCTTATAGTTGTTGCGTTGACAGCGAAGGTATGCCGCTCAAAATGTTATTCAATCTCTATTTTAAAATGGAGCTCTGGCACCTCTACAGATCCCTGCTTCCCTCTGCGAAGGGCCCATCTATTTACTTTTATGTTGAGTCATCACCTTCTTATTTAAAAGCACCCGCAGGAGAGCACACTGTCATTTGCATTCATTACTATTGGTTTATATTGGGTATGACTAGACTGGATCTCTTTTACCATGAATTACAATGTTTAGTCAGTCGACCCTGATCTTTAAAGGTGCTCTGCATTTATGTTTTGCGGTCTCAGAAAGGGCTAGCGAGATACCATTTTGTTATATCATGTAATGATTGTTTTGAGAAAGTGTTGTCATCCGAGTTTTATTATTATGGCTCGCTAGCTGATTATTCCATTGATATGAGTAATTGTGAGACCTAGGCGTTATTGTGAGTATGGTTAGTTCATAATATTTGCTGAAACCTGAATGCTAGCTTTGCATGTTTACAACAACAAGAGCAAACATAGTTTGTAAAAGTTTTTATTTATCACTTTCAGTTGATCAACTGAATTGCTTGAGGACAAGCAAAGGTTTAAGCTTGGGGGAGTTGATACGTCTCCAACGTATCTACTTTTCCAAACACTTTTGCCCTTGTTTTGGACTCTAACTTGCATGATTTGAATGAAACTAACCCGGACTGACGCTTTTTTCAGCAGAACTGCCATGATGTTGTTTTGTGTAGAAAACAAAATTTCTCGGAATGTCCTGAAAATCCACAGAGGCACTTTTTGGAAAATATAAAAAATACTGGCGAAAGAATCAAGACCAGGGGGGCCACACCCTTTCCACGAGGGTGGGGGGCGCGCCCACCCCCCTAGGCGCGCCCCCTGTCTCGTGGCCCCCCTGAGGCTCCGCTGACCTCAACTCCAACTCCATATATTCCGTCTCGCGGAGAAAAAAATCAGAGAGAAAGTTTCATCGCATTTTACGATATGGAGCCACTGTCAAGCCCTAATCTCTCTCGGGAGGGCTGATTTGGAGTCCGTTCAGGGCTCCGGAGAGGGGGATTCATCGTCGTCGTCATCATCAACCATCCTCCATCACCAATTTCATGATGCTCACCGCCGTGCGTGAGTAATTCCATCGTAGGCTTGCTGGACGGTAATGTGTTGGATGAGATTTACCATGTAATCAAGTTAGTTTTGTTAGGGTTTGATCCCTAGCATCCACTATGTTCTGAGATTGATGTTGCTATGACTTTGCTATGCTTAATGCTTGTCACTAGGGCCCGAGTGCCATGATTTCAGATCTGAACCTATTATGTTTTCATGAATATATGTGTGTCCTTGATCCTATCTTGCAAGTCTACAGTCACCTATTATGTGTTATGATCCGACAACCCCGAAGTGACAATAATCGGGATACTTCTCGGTGATGACCGTAGTTTGATGAGTTCATGTATTCACTATGTGTTAATGCTTTGTTCCGGTTCTCTATTAAAAGGAGGCCTTAATATCCCTTAGTTTTCGTAAGGACCCCGCCGCCACGGGAGGGTAGGACAAAAGATGTCATGCAAGTTCTTTTCCATAAGCACGTATGACTATATACGGAATACATGCCTACATTACATTGATGAACTGGAGCTAGTTCTGTGTCACCCTATGTTATAGCTATTACATGAAGAATCGCATCTGACATAATTATCCATCACTGATCCATTGCCTACGAGCTTTTCACATCTTGTGTTTCGCTTATTTACTTTCCGTTGCTATTGTTACAATCACTACAAAACCCAAAAATATTACTTTTGCTATCGTTACCTTTATTATCATATTACTCTGCTACTAAATACTTTGCTGCAGATACTAAGTTATCCAGGTGTGGTTGAATTGACAACTCAACTGCTAATACTCAAGAATATTCTTTGGCTCCCCTTGTGTCGAATCAATAAATTTGGGTAATACTTTACCCTCGAAAGCTGTCGCGATCCCCTACACTTGTGGGTTATCATGGTGGCAATGGCCCACTCGTCCAATGAGAACGTGTTGCCGATGGCATTTGCGTTGGTGCCTTCCAAGCATGATGACAACTGGGAGTGGTTTATGGATCATGTGAGGACGAAGGTGATTGGCCCCAAAAGAGAGTTGTGTATCATATCGGATCGCCATTGTGGGATTTTCAAAGCAATAGAAGTTGTCATTCCAGGCTATCAAAAGCTCCAACACCGTTGGTGCATGAGGTACTTCGTGGCAAACTTTTACCAGGCATGCAAGAGTAAGGAGTTTTGCAAGGATCTTACCCATGTTTGTGTGGCATTCAACACCGACACATTCCAAAGCCGATATGATAAACTATTCAAGGCGTTGGAGAATAACAAAGGAGGGAGAGAATTCTTGACAAGGAATCTTCTGGAGAAGCATAAGTGGTCATGTGATCACAACGAGGAGGTTTCAGATACGGAGTCATGATAAGTAACATGGTGGAATGCTTCAGCAATTTGCTCAAGGGTGTCTATTCCTTGCCGGTGACTGCAATAGTGAAATATACTTTCTTCAAGCTCAACGAGTATTTTCTGAGGCATTCCAAAGTCACTGCCAAGTGGATAGGTGAAAAGATGGATTTTCCCTTCAAAGTTGAGGATTGGTTGAAGCATCAAGCGCAAAAGTCCTCACGTCAATAAATCATTAGTTTCAATGAAAAAGAAATGATCTACCAAGTCGATGAGCCGGGTGGCACAACAAGGGATGGCGTTACATACGGTGGAGTTGCGTATGAGGTGCGCTTCAAGAACCGGTGGTGTCAGTGTGAGAGACCTCACAAGTATCATTGGCCTTGCTCGCACGTTATGACCGCTACAAGGTTCAGAAACTTGAACGTATCTGATGGTACCAGCATGCGGTTGCATGATTTCACATTGGAACAAACGAGGTTGACATGGGCTCCTGGGTTTCATCCCTTCCTCAATCAGTCATAGTGGCCTCAGTATGATGGGCCACAGATTGTCCTAGATCCCGAACTTATGGTGCCTACAAAGGGAAGAAGAAGAAAGAAGAGGTTTAGGAGTGACATGGATGATCTAGCTGGGTACACCGGAATGAAACAATTTGGTAGCGGCCATTTTATGGAGGCATCGAACATCAATAGTTGTGGTCAATGTGATGAGTCGGGACATAGTGTTAGGAAATGCACCAAAAGGCCACAGACCAATGCCAACACTCCCACTAGTGAAACGGGTGGCCGAAGAGGAGGTTTCGGTGGCACACGAGGAGGTATGAGTGGTGGCCGTGGTGGACATGGTGGGCGTGGAGGACGGTCGAGTCCTAGAGGTAGTGGATGAGGAGGCGCTATTGGTGGGCATGGAGGACGGTCGAATCTTAGAGGAGCCAGTGGTCGTGGTCGTATGACGAGAAGGGTTGATAGAGGAAGGCCTATTGACATTTTTCTTAACCCGGATGGTTGAAATAATATGAATGGTAATTAGTTTTGTTGACTAAATTCATTCTTTTTCATTGTTTTTCTTGCATTTATAATATACATGCTTATTTACTTTATTAACAACCAAAATTTTATTTATAGGCATGGCTTCATCCGGTTCCATGACAAGACCCCCGTGTGCTAATCGCGAGGATATGCCGGACAAGTGGGTAGACGCCAAGTTGGACAAGGTGAAGGACAAAGATATGAAAACTCCATCATGCTGGTGTGGAGATGTTTGCAAAGTGAAGGTATCCACCAACCGCAAGAAGTCATGGACAGAAGGAAGAAGGTTTTTTGTTTGTCCCAACTATGCATATGACCGTCCTCGTGCAACTCAATCCTATGATGTATGATACGTCTCCAACGTATCTATAATTTTTTATTGTTCCATGCTATTATATTATCTCTTTTGGATGTTCTATATGCATTAATATGCTATTTTATATTATTTTTGGGACTAACCTATTAACCTAGAGCCCAGTGCCAGTTCCTGTTTTTTCCTTGTTTTTGAGTTTCGCAGAAAAGGAATACCAAACGGAGTCCAAACGGAATGAAACCTTCACGATGATTTTTATTGGACCAAAAGACAACCAGGAGACTTGAAGATGAAGTCAGAGGAGACACAAGGCGGCCACAAGGACGGAGGGCACACCTAGGGGGGTAGGGCGAGCCCCACACCCTTGTGAGCCCCGCATGACCCTCCTGACCTAATTATTTCACCTATATATTCCCATATATCCCCAAACCACCAGAGGCATCCACGAAAACACTTTTCCACCGCCGCAACCTTCTGTACCCGTGAGATCCCATCTAGGGACCTTTTAAGCACACCACGGGTGGGCGGTCGATCATGGAGGGCTTCTACATCAACTCTATTGCCCTTCCGATGAAGCGTGAGTAGTTTACCACAGACCTACGGGTCCATAGCTAGTAGCTAGATGGCTTCTTCTCTCTCTTTTTGATTCTCAATACCATGTTCTCCTCGATGTTCTTGGAGATCTATTCGATGTAATACTTTTTTGCGGTGTGTTTGCCGAGATAGATCCGATGAATTGTGGATTTATGATCAGCTTATCTATGAATATTATTTGAATTTTCTCCGAATTCTTATATGCATGATTTGATATCTTTGTAATTCTCTTCGAACTATCGGTTTGGTTTGGCCAACTAGATTGTTTTCTCTTGCAATGGGAGAAGTGCTTAGCTTTGGGTTCAATCTTGCGGTGTCCTTTCCTAGTGACAGTAGGGGCAGCAAGGCATGTATTGTATTGTTGCCATCGAGAAAAAAAGATGGGGTTTTCATCATATTGCTTGAGTTAATTCCTCTACATCATGTCATCTTACTTAATGTGTTACTCTGTTCTTCATGAACTTAATACTCTAGATGCAGGCAGGAGTCGGTCGATGTGTGGAGTAATAGTCACGGACGTGATGCCTATATTCACGATCATTGCCTTAGATATTGTCATAACTTTGCGCTTTTCTATCAATTGCTCGGCAGTAATTTCTTCTCCCACCATACTATTTGCTATCTTGAGAGAAGCCTCTAGTGAAACCTATGGCCCCCGGGTCTATTTTCCATCATATTAGTTTCTGATCTTCTATTTTGTAATCTTTTACTTTCCGATCTATAAACCAAAAATACCAAAAATATTTACTTTATCGTTTATCTATCTCTATTAGATCTCACTTTTGCAAGTAACCATGAAGGGATTGACAACCCCTTTATCGCGTTGGGTGCAAGTTGTTTGATTGTTTGTGTAGGTATTCGGTGATTTGTGCGTTGTCTCCTATTGGATTGATACCTTGGTTCTCAAACTGAGGGAAATACTTATCTCTACTTTGTTGCATCACCCTTTCCTCTTTAAGGGAAAACCCAACGCAAGCTCAAGAAGTGGCAATGCACCACCGGTATGTTGTTCAAGTTCAAAGAATATTCTCAACGTTGCTTCAACTTGAACGTATAATACTAATAACCAAATTCGTTCTTTCTACATAGTCGCCGCCTCCACTTTGCAAGTACTCCCTCCGTCCCAAAATTCTTGTCTTACATTTGTCTAGATACGGATGTATCAAGTCACGTTTTAGTATTAGATACATCCGTATCTAGATAAATCTAAGACAAGAATTTTGGGACTGAGGGAGTACTTCACATGGATAGATTAATATGTGCCAGAAGATGTTAAAAAGGATCAACATCGGGATTGTCTAAGGAGGCAGTGGTTGTTTGAAGAAGCATTTCAGAGAGGCTTGGATGAAGAGCATCGTCAGAAGGAGAAGATAGAGCGAAAAAGGCGTGAGGAGGAGAGGGCACGCAAAGAGAAGATTGTTCATGAAGAGGAAAGGGAAAGAAAGCTTGCAAGGGCTCATGAAGCCTAGGAGGAGGATGAGGCGTGCGACAAGAAAGGAAAATGGCCTCGTGTGACCCAATAAGGCTCTATCGTGCAAGATGGAATGAACTATGCCTTCAATTCGAGAATTTGTCATGAACTAGTCTTTGATTTGGAAACTTGTCATGAACTATGTCTTCGAGTCAAGAACTTTTAATGAACTACATATTTAATTTACAATTCGTGAACCATGTGCTAGCCTTAATTTTTCCATAAGCATGCACTAAATTTGCTGTGTGCTGTGACTTTTTGCTATTTAGGATGTTACTAGAGGAAAGAAAACAGAGGAAACTCTGTTTCTCACAACTACCGCCAGGACCCACGGCGGTAGGGTGATGTAAGCTACTTCCACCACCCTTGGCGGTAGGGTAGGTGCCCCGCAGTGCAAAATTCTGTAACGGAAAGGGCCACCCATTTTGCGGTAGGTTTAGCTACCGTACCGCCATGGGCCCCGACGGTAGGGTAGCCTAATTCTGTAACAAAAAGGTTCACCCTTTTTGCGGTAGGTTTAGCTGCCCTACCGCCACGGGCTCCGGCGGTAGGGTACCACAATTCTGTAACAAACAAATCCACCATTTTTATGGTAGGGTTAGCTACCCTACCGCCAAGGGTTGTGGCGGTAGGGGTAGAAAATTCTGTAACGAGAACAAGCCATTTTTTGCGGTAGGGTTTGCTATCCTATCGCCGGGGCCCATGGTGGTATGGTAGCAATTTTACTTAGTATTGTGCAACAACAAACCCCGATGAGCATAAATAAATCATAACACCAACAAACTCCAACATGTCTGTCCGTTAAATCATGACAACAACAAACTCTGACATGTTCAAATACGAAGGACATGCATAAATAACATCACATTATTACATCATGTTCATTACATCAAGTTCCATCTACTAAATTTAAATTACTTAGAGCATTTGGTCCAAATGGCAAGTATCCAAGTGACAAGTGTTCTACACCGGGATATAGCTCCTGAACGCTTTGATACACTCAATTTGTGCATCACGCTCTGTATTTGGCCTGAGTCGAATATCATTGGTCCAGCCCAATGGATCAACACATCCTTCATTCATCTCATGGAACCACGGCCATCAAGCACGTCGGTTCGGGTTCTCAGACACTCCCTGTTTGACTGCCCATCCAATAACCTTCCTGGGTCTTGTCAAGTCAAACTCTTGGAATTCATCAATGCTTACGGAGAACCCTATCTCCATTGCCAAAGAGTGTTTACAATCACCTTCCTTCTTCTCCACCTCATTAAGAATCTTCTCTTTTTCTTTCACGAGCTCTTCAGGGTACTCACAAACTATATACTTGCTGAAATCCCTCCTAGCCGCGGTTGCCTCCTCAACACTTTGAATCCATTGTTCAACCCACCTCATCATACTAAGGCGTCGGTTCTCTTCACACTGCTCATATAATATGTGCAAACTCGACTTGTTTTCCATCCTACATGAATGTTATGTTAGGTAACTTCAAATGGCATAACTCAAATCAAATGACATACAATAAACACACAACATAGCTTACTCAAAATGACATAGGTTCTCAAAGAGTTCAAATGACTCTAGGCATCATGTAGTTCAAACAACTTTCATTCGGCAATCAACTAGATGTCTCTGTCGTACGGTCCCGGGTTGCAAAAAATCACATCCCTTCTTTCAAGGACCCAGCCCCAACGGGAAGATTGTCTTGGTATCAGCAATGATGCCTGCCTAACTACCCAGTCAATGATCCGTCCAGGGTTTTTCAAATCCAGCTGAATGTATTTATTGCTTGTTATGCACAATGCAATTTGCATTGAAAGATCACGTCTATAAGATTTCTCCTTTCTCCTCAACTTGTTTATGTTTTTCTCTTTTCTTTGATCACCTTCTCACTATCGTTATGCTTGCATATAGTACTTATAAAAGTCACTTGAAGCTGCATTCAACGCCTCGACGGAGTTGACCCACTCCGTCATATTTTCCTCAGTGAGTTCACGTTCATGATTCGCCGCCGCCTCGGAAGAAGTCTCAAAGAAGACGACCGGTCCCATCCTACAATTCGAGGGGTAACTATAACGGTCATCATAGACATAACCTTAACCATAATCCTAACCATAACCCTAACCCTAACCATGACCTTGACCCTAACCCCCAACAAAACCATAAATGCTAGATCTTGGTACATCCAACAATGCTAGTCACTAAGTTCAAAAAAAAAACAATGCTAGTCACACAATACATAGTCAAAACACTAACATTACCGTAAATGCATCACATACATTGATTTCACCACAACAAAATCATGAACTAGGGTTTGCAACAAAGTGAGCAAAATGAATGATTTCAACCAACCAAAATTAGGGGGAGTGAGGGAGGTACCTTGGGTGATGAAAGTGCTCCGTATCCACCGGACAAATCTCAAGCAAATGAGAGAGATTTGAGAGGGGCTTGTGTGAGGAGAAGAGGAGCTCAGCTCGAAGGAGAATGGGGAGGGTGAATGAGTGGGTGGGGGAGCACAACCCCCCACCCACAACCGTATCCCGTACAGGACCTTACCGCCAAGGACCTCAGTGGTAGGTTATGTTGGCCTACCGCCTAGCCCTATGGCAGTAGGGTCCTTTGCCAGGTGCCGACGCAAACGGCCGTTAACGGCCGTCACCACAGCTACCGCCAGGTGTCGCGGCGGTAGGTTGTTTTCGGCTACCGCCAAGGCCCTTGGCAGTAGCCAAAAGGGTTAGGTCTTGAATTTTTCCCCCAACCAGGGTCAGTTCCAGCTAATTGAGCCCAAAAGGGTCAATACACGAAATTTTGCCACACTTGGATCGATCACGTCTCACCTCACGCATGCCATGCCATGCCATACACCGTACCATCTCTCTCTCTCTTTCCCTCTTTCTTTCTCTGCACGTTGGTCCCCTGCATCCGGCCACCCTACCTTTCCTATCCTACGCCGTCCATCAGCGCGCTGATGATCTCTATCATCATGCATGCATGCACAAATCAACTATAAGAGCAACTCCAACGCGCCGACCCAAACAGACGCGTGCTTTGTCCGCTTTTCATCCGTTTAGGTCGGCCAGATGGACATGCGCGTTCGGGTTTTCATTTGGGTCGGCAGGTGCGCCCAAGGGGAGGCCGACCCATTTATGCTAACGTGGCCGAAGCTGACTAATTAAACATAATTATACATAAACGGCTGGTCAAATGCCGGCCAAAGTCCACTTAAACAACTAGAAAATTAAAAAAAACTATTAAGTCGCCCGCACGCTGCCCTAGTAGACTGCCTTGCCCTTGCCCTTGCCATCGTCGTCCTCGCCGCCGATGAGGTCATGAAGACGGGGGGAGGCCTAGCCCAACCGAATGCGGCTTGATAGGCTACAAGGGCAGCCTCCTCCGGCGTCTGCTGCTGCGGCGACATAGCGGCGAGGTGGGCGCGCTCCTCCTCCTCAAGCCGTAGAGCCTCCTCATTACGGCACAACATCTGCTCATATTGCATCTCCCGCTCGCCGTCGGGCTCCCTCCTCGGCGAGCCAGTGCGCCTTCCAGTGCTCAAGGTGGGCTGCCGCTTCCTCCAGCGTGGCGGCGTAGTGGCAGGGAGGCACACTCACCCACTCGCGGTACTGGCTGATCCATGACTAGGACTCCTCCGGCCAGGTCGGGCGGTGACTGCTGCGTATGGGAGTTGGCCCGCGCTCCATTTTGGGCTTGGACACCATGAGGGGCGGCGGCGGTGGTGGCACGAACAGGGGCGCCAGGACGGAGTCCCCCACCGCGGGCAGAGCAAGGGCTTGCTCCAAAACCCCTCCCAATGGGCGTCCTCCTCAAGCCGGCTTGCCTCCAGCGTGTGCTGTAGTGCCTCCTCGAGGGCAGCTTGGTACTCCGCCTCCGCCTCCTCTTCCTCTGCCTCTACCAGCAGGGGCTGCGGCGGAAGGTCGTGGTTGATGTGGACGCCGAGCCACCGTTGCTCCTCGTGCTCGAGGGCAAACCAGGCCTCCTAGTTGGGAGAGTTCGCGGCGTACTCAGGCATCCGCTGCTGCGCCGGCGCCTGCGCACATCCTTGTCGTGCGCCCGCTGGGATCGAAACCGCCGGCACCGGTATCCGGTGCGGATCGAGGTGCCAGTGGTGCGACAGCGTCACGCGGGGTAAGGCAGCGGCAACCTGTACTCCCAGTGCCACCGCGCTTGGTGCACCAGGATGTGCAGACGCTGCCGACCTGGGCGGGCAGGCGCCAGCGGCGGAGGAGGAGAAGAGGGAGGAGGAGCACGGGAGGATGAGGCGCCGGGGGTGCCCTTGCCTTTGCCACTGCCGGAGCTGCTGCCGAAGAGGCCCATGGCTAGGGTTTTGGGTTGTCGCCGGCGAGGAAGCAGGAAGGGGGTGGTGGGGTGCTAGATGTGAACAGAAGTGGATGAGGACGCCCCCCTCCCCTACCCCGCACGCGTGGGTTAAAAAACGACGGTCACACTGCCTGACTAGTGGGCCTAGTGTCGGTGGTCGTCATAAATCAGACGGTGGGTGGTAGTTGGCTGGCCGCCAAGTGGGGCCGCGGCGGATACCGAGGGGACCGCGGCGCGGTCGCGTGCCATGCACCGTCTCTCTCTCTCCCTCTCTCTCTCTCTCCTGGTTTATTGGTCCCCTTAATATTTTATGTCAAAGTTTGATCATGAATTTAATTAACAAAATGTTAATGCATGCCACAAAAATTAGTATCATTAGAAACTATGTTTAAATACGAATCCAACGATGTAATTTTTTGTGACATGTATTGACATTTTGTCAGTCAAATATATGATCAAATTTCACAAAATACAAATAGGACCGATAAATCAAGACGGAGGTAGTATTAGTCAATCGTTTTAGAAATTGCATGTAGTCGCAGTTCATTTATTTCAGAAACGACAACAATGACGATGTTGTACCTTTCGATGCTCTTGTCATCCGGATCGAAGACAAAATCTCTCGGTAAATTCGCACACACTCCTCCTCATCAAAGTTAATTACCTTCAAGGACTTAGGTGGGTGAGTTCACATTTCAACGAAATTTCAGTGAAATTTTCAAAATTTTGCATATTTCAGTGATGTTCAAAATGTTTTAAACCCTGATATTTCAAGGCAGATTCAAACTGATTTCAACATAAATGTAAATTATGTTAGAATTCATTAAAATTAAGTGAAATTTTAAATCTGAAAATCCAAAATAATTTCTGAAATTTCGCATATTTCAGTGAGGTCCAAAATTATTTTGTTTCCGAAATAAAAAACCTTATTGTTTATTCGCAAAAAAAACTTATTGTATGTATGTATGCGTGTAGTGTGTAGTGTATATACACCCTCACTTATCCCGCACTGTACTGTACGTATCCGTGTTGTTCACTTGCTTGGAGTGGACAGAGCAGCAGTGGACAGTGGTATGCTGGCACTTATTAGTCAATCGTTTTAAACATTGCATGCAGCGCATTTCATTCCTTGATTTCAGAAATGACAAAAATGATGCTGCTGTCCCGGATCGACGAGGCAATTAATCTCCCTGTAAATTCACACACACACTCCTCATCAAAGTTAATCACCTTCAAGGACTTGCGTGGGTGAGGTCATATGCAGCAGGCATTGCTGCAATTGCTCACGCTAATTACAAAAATCCAAAAGGAAAGAAACGCGAATACAGTAGGAGTAGCATGCATGCATAAACATTGGAAACATTAATCGGCTGGCGTTTGACATGATACGAATCCTCGTCTATCATCTCACAGATCACGAAATTAATTACTCTACTTAAAACGGCAATGGGGGCATTCATCTCTTTCTCATCCGATACATGCATGGCTCGCAAATTGTAATTAGCTCCAGAAATGGCAAGCATTAATCAAAAACAATCCAACAACTCGTTCATGGATCTACGACCGGATACTGATCGGAAGTCGAAACCCTAGCTAGAGTTTGAGGGACAGGTCCAGGGAGCCACTGACGCCGCCGGGCGGCGAGGAGGACAAGGGCGACGCCCTGCGCAGCTCGGACTCGTCGGAACCGCCGTCGTGGCTGCTGATCCTCGTCGGGAAGAACTCGATCTCCCGCACCTCCTTCCTCCCCTCCGGTGCCACCGAGAACCCTTCTCCGGCCGTCTCCTGCATATAGATCCGTTGTTGCAACACAGTCATCACTCATCAGTTAGTTCTGCCAAATCTAGATGAATGATGCCGAGCTTTGCAAACGCCTCTAACCAATGCACGTACCTTACGAACGGCGGTCATGGTGATGGCGGTGGCGGCATAGTGGATTGAGTAGTATGACGCGTTGGTGGCGTTGGCGGCAGCAGGGGCCCGTGTTCCTCTATCTGCCAAGCACATCATCGTCTTTGTGTTTGTAGGCGAGATCGAGAAGATCAATACGGGCGCGCAGGAAAGAAGACAAGATTGGTTAATTGGCACAACAAAATGAATATTTGCAGTGGACTGGACGGACGGACTACCTGCTGCAGGATGACGGAGTTGCCTTGCGCCTGCAGGTTGGCGGCGGCGTTGAGGTCGTGCAGCGGGTCGACGACGCCGCAGCGCAGGCGCTCGAGCTCCGCCATGCTGAGGCCGCGATGCGGGGTCTTCCTGGGCGGCGCCTCGCCGCCGCAGCGCAGGCGCTCGAGAGCCGCCACACCGAGGCCGCGCTGCGGGGTCTTCCTGGGCGGCGCCCTGCCGCCGCCCCCGCGGGAGGCCGCCCGCTGCCTCCCCGGCCCGGACGCCGCCTGCCGGCGCAGCCGCGCCTGCGCGAGCGCGTCGGAGAGGTCCGGCACGACGGCATGGCCCGACGTGTTCTCCGGGCCGGCGCCGAAGAGGAGGTTGGGCGTGGGCGCCATGAGGGAGGAGAGGGGAAGATGGCGATCGAGAGCGCGGATGGGTCTGCTGGGCTGCGAGTGGCGTGGTGCGAGCTGAGGCGGGAGATGCGCTCCTTTTATAGCGAGCGGCGGCGAGGAGACACCGCGTGGCCTGGCGTGTGTGCGTATCTCGCCGAGATGCTGATCTACTGGCGTCTGTCTCACTCGCGAGCCAAACAAGAGACAGACAGGTGGGGTCTGGCGTAACAAACGACTAGTCTTCGGTTCAGGCGCATCAGGTGCTGCCATGTGGGCCCGAACGGTGAGCTCTTCGGACCCCGCTCCGCTCCTGTCGTGTAGCCATTCCATCTTCTCATGATCTTTCACATGGAAATGATATTTAGGCAAGAAACAGATCATATACGATACTAAAACTTTACATACGCGAAACAAGAGAGAATATATCACCCAAAATAAGAATCATGTTGTAAATAAATGCCCATGTATATATGTCCCATGCCTAGCTGCAAAATCAACTGTGGATGTGGTGTAAGAGCATCTCCAATGCCGATCTTTGTGAGCTGGTCGTTCAAGCTACGCCCGTGACATACGTCTTTGCGGTGGTCCTTGATCGGTAGAGGCCCCAGGCCTCCGTGAGTGCGGGTCCACGAGGACCCAGTCTGGGGCGACGTGTTACGCAGCGAATATTGGTCGGTGATACGCATTGCGCAGCAGAAGAGAAAATATATTTACCCATTAAATGGCCATTTATGACCATTAACTAGCTGCAAAAACAACTGTGTACTGGTGTAAGAGCATCCGCTCCGGATGACCTGGTCGCTAAGGCAACGCCCGTGCCGCGCGAGCATCTTCGCGGTGGTCCTGAACTGGTCAAGGGCCCAGGCCTCTGTTAGCGCGAGGACCCAGTCCTAACGACGCCCGACGTAGGGCCGCATCCTAGGTAATGTAGGAGGCGCTCGTGCGCATTCGAGGCACCAAGGAGGGCTCTTTCATGGTGTCTGGGCACAGATGAGGCGGTGATGTCGATGTCCTCTCCTTCCTGCGCCAGAGGCAGGACGATAGTGACGACGACCGGTCGAACCAGACCAGCGAACTGCGTAGCAACTCCTCCTTGACGCGGCGTGGGAAGAGGGGGCTCCTGGTAGACGCGGCGGTGATGTCTACTACACAACTTATTCTTGTAGACTCGTGTTGAGCCTCCAAGCGTAGAGTTCTGTTGGACAGTAGCAATTTTCCCACAAGTGGATGACCTAAAATTTATCAATCCATGGGAGGCTATGGCACCCCGGTTCAGAGAGACCGGAACACCCTTTCCAGCCCAGAGATCAAGTCTTCTGGAATACAACACTGCTTGGCATAGAACAAACCAGCTCTCTATTACAAATGATATGGTACAAGGGTACGAGTATTACAAAGGATCACATAGGAACGGGGACACTACACCTGCCAAGGTATCTCTATGCTAGCAGCGGAACAACGCGAGGAAGCGGAATAACTTCTAGTAGCGGAACGACGGCGGCGGCGAACACCACTCCGCAGGGACTCTAGCTAGGACGCAATCCTATCTCACAAAGTCGGGATCCTTGACAAGCAAGCAATCACATCATGAACTGCAATCTGGCATGACACGCCAGGTGGGTACTTTGAATGTACTCGTAAACTCACAGCAACCAAAGCAATCAAGACAAACAACAACATGGCATTTACAGGTTAAAGATCAAAGATGAACATGATACAACTAGAACAATAACAGATGAGCATGGCATGAACGTGTTACGCAAGATATGAACATGATGATACTAACACTAGCATGCAGGGAGGGGGTCGATGTTTAAGGTCTCATGGACCAACTTACTCTGCTCGGAGGTTATCTCATAACCACCATAAATATCCATATTACTTACCATCGTGATCATTGCAAGATCACCTCATCATCATCATCATCATCATCATCATCATCATCATCATCATCATCATCATCATCATCATGAATACCATCGTGATCACCACAAGATCACATTATCCTTATCAAGCATACCATCGTGATCATCTCGTGACCCCATATGGATCAACCAATTTCTTTCCTCATCGAACCGGGGTTGTTTATTAGTCAGGTTATTATTACTGTTGACTCATAATTTGACCTACTACGAACTGGGCCCATAACCACGGGCGCGGCTATCGATAGATTATACACTCTACAGAGGTTAGTACACTGTACCCACACCACAGAATTCATGGCCTCGTGCTCCCATTTGGGTGGACCAACGACATTCTGAAAAAAACCAATTAATTCCATGACACTCTCCCGGACTCTCCAACAAACTCCCCTTTGGGCCAAGTCCACTAGTAGAAAACATCGCTTTGGTTCTAGCCGGATCGGAGCAATAGTCTCGGTCGCGTTACGGCTAATGTGAGCATCAATCCCGGTTCGAGTGGCTAGGATGCCAGCCGGGGCTCGGCAGACACCAGTCCCGGTTCGAATGAGACCTTTAGTCCCGGTTTCAGACACCAACCGGGACTAGAGGGGTTGTGGCAGGCGCGATGCCCTTTAGTCCCGGTTGGTGTCTGAAACCGGGACTAAAGGTCAGTCTTCAGTCTTGGTTTTAGACACTAACCGGGACTAAAAATTTGCCTATATATCCTCGCCCCTGCCCGCCCTCTCCTCTGTTTTTTCCTCATAGAAGGTGGGAGGTGTGTGCTACTTTGTTCTCCCTTCCTATGCACATGAGGTGTTCGATGAAATGCCTAAGAGCATGGTGCCACTTGAGTTCACACAAAACAAACATGATATGAGGTGCCCGAGCCACACTTAATCTTTCTCCTCTTTCTTCTCCTCTGTTCTTCCTCCAAGCTCGACCTACAAGCTCCATTTTCCCCAAAATTTATCTAGATTTGGTGGTGCACGAACTATCCAAGTGTTCTAAAAGGTTAGCAACTTCATCCTTTTATCTCTAATTGCTAGTTTAGCTCATTTCATACTCTAGAAGTAGAGTGGGTTGTGGGTTTTAGTGGAGGAGTGTACATGGGAATTTATTTCAGTTAGATGCACAATTTGAGCTCAATTAACTGTTGGAAATATGCCCTAGAGGCAATAACAAATTAGATATTATTATATTTCCTTGTTCATGATAATCGTTTATTATCCATGCTATAATTGTATTGATAGGAAACTCAGATACATGTGTGCATACATAGACAACACCATGTCCCTAGTAAGCCTCTAGTTGACTAGCTCGTTGATCAACAAATGGTTACGGTTTCCGGACCATGGACATTAGATGTCGTTGATAACGGGATCACATCATTAGGAGAATGATGTGATGGACAAGACCCAATCCTAAGCCTAGCACAAAGATCGTGTAGTTTGTATGCTAAAGCTTTTCAATCTCAAGTATCTTTTCCTTAGACCATGAGATTGTGCAACTCCCGGATACCATAGGAATGCTTTGGGTGTACCAAACACCACAACGTAACTGGGTGGCTATAAAGGTGCACTACAGGTATCTCCGAAAGTGTCTGTTGGGTTGGCACGAATCGAGACTGGGATTTGTCACTCCGGTAAACGGAGAGGTATCTTTGGGCCAACTCGGTAGGACATCATCATAATGTGCACAATGTGACAAGGGGTTGATCATGGGATGATGTGTTACGGAACGAGTAAAGAGACTTGCCGGTAACGAGATTGAACAAGGTATCGGTATACCGACGATGGAATCTCGGGCAAGTATAATACCGCTAGACAAAGGGAATTGTATACAGGATCGATTGGGTCCTTGACATCGTGGTTCATCCGATGAGATCATCGTGGAACATGTGGGAGCCAACATGGGTATCCAGATCCCGCTGCTGGTTATTGACCGGAGAACGTCTCGGTCATGTCTACATGTCTCCGAACCCGTAGGGTCTACACATAAGGTTCGATGGCGCTAGGGTTATAAAGGAAGTTTGTATGTGGTTACGAATGTTTTTCGAGTCCGGATGAGATCCTGGATGTCACGAGGAGTTCGGAATGGTCCGGAGGTAAAGATTTATATATGGGAAGTCCTATTTTGGCCACCGGAAAATGTTCGGATTTTTCGGTATTGTACCGGAAGGTTCTAGAAGGTTCGGAGTGGGGCGCACCTGCATGGGGACCCACATGAACGTGGGTAGTGGGGCAAGGCCCCACACACCTGGTCAAGCGCACCAAGATCCCCCTTAGAAGGAATAAGATCATATCCCGAAGGGATAAGATCAAGATCCCTAAAAAGGGGGGATAACAATCGGTGGGGAAGGAAATGATGGGATTTCTTTCCTCCCACCTTTGCCAACGTCCCAATGGACTTGGAGGGCAAGAAACCAGCCCCCTCCACCCCTATATATAGTGGGGGGGGGGCGCATGGGAGCTTCACCCTTCCCCTGGCGCAGCCCTCCGCCTCTCCCAAGTACTCCTCCTCTCTCGCGGTGCTTGGCGAAGCCCTGCAGGATTGCCACGCTCCTCCACCACCACCACGCCGTTGTGCTGCTACTGGATGGAGTCTTCCTCAAACTCTCCCTCTCTCCTTGCTGGATCAAGGCATGGGAGACGTCACCGGGCTGTACGTGTGTTTAACGCGGAGGTGCCGTTCGTTCGGCACTAGGATCTCCGGTGATTTGGATCACGACGAGTACGACTCCTTCAACCCCGTTCTCTTGAACGCTTCCGCTTAGCGATCTACAAGGGTATGTAGATGCACTATCCTTCCCCTCGTTGCTCGTCTCTCCATAGATAGATCTTGGTGCTGCGTAGAAAATTTTGAATTTCTGCTACGTTCCCCAACAGTGGTATCAGAGCTAGGTCTATTGCGTAGATTCTTTGCACGAGTAGAACACAAAGTAGTTGTGGGAATTGATTTTGTTCAATATGCTTACCGTTACTAGTCCAATCTTGTTTCGATGGTATTGTGGGATGAAGCGGCCCGGACCGACCTTACACGTACTCTTACGTGAGACAGGTTTCACCGATTGACATGCACTTGGTGCATAAGGTGGCTAGCGGTGCCGCCTCTCCACTTTAGTCGGAACGGATTCGATGAAAAGGGTCCTTATGAAGGGTAAATAGCAATTGGCATATCACGTTGTGGTTTTGCGTAGGTAAGAAACGTTCTTGCTAGAAACCCATATCAGCCACGTAAAACATGCAACAACAATTAGAGGACGTCTAACTTGTTTTTGCAGGGTATGCTATGTGATGTGATATGGCCAAGAAGAATGTGATGAATGATATGTGATGTATGAGATTGATCATGTTCTTGTAATAGGAATCACGACTTGCATGTCGATGAGTATGACAACCGGCAGGAGCCATAGGGAGTTGTCTTTATTTATTGTATGACCTGCGTGTCATTGAACAACGCCATGTAATTACTTTACTTTATTGCTAACCAGTAGCCATAGTAGTAGAAGTAATAAGTTGGCAAGACAACTTCATGGAGACACGATGATGGAGATCATGATGATGGAGATCATGGTGTCATGCCGGTGACGACGATGATCATGGAGCCCCGAAGATGGAGATCAAAATGAGCAAAATGATATTGGCCATATCATGTCACTATTTGATTGCATGTGATGTTTATCATGTTTATGAATCTTGTTTACTTAGAATGACGGTAGTAAATAAGATGATCCCTTACAACAATTTCAAGAAGTGTTCTCCCCTAACTGTGCACCGTTGCTAAAGTTTGTCGTTTCGAAGCACCACGTGATGATCGGGTGTGATAGATCCTTACGTTCACATACAACGGGTGTAAGACAGTTTTACACATGCAAAACACTTAGGGTTAACTTGACGAGCCTAGCATGTACAGACATGGCCTCGGAACACAGAGACCGAAAGGTCGAGCATGAGTCATATGGAGGATACGATCAACATGAAGATGTTCATCGATAATGACTAGTCCGTCTCACGTGATGATCGGACACGACCTAGTTGACTCGGATCATGTAATCACTTAGATGACTAGAGGGATGTCTATCTGAGTGGGAGTTCATAAGATGAACTTAATTATCCCGAACATAGTCAAAAGATCTTTGCAAATTATGTCGTAAGCTCGCGCTTTAGTTCCACTGTTTAGATATGTTCCTAGAGAAAATATATTTGAAAGTTGACAATAGCGATTATACGGACGAGAGAAAGCTTATGTCCTTAATGCACCGCTCGAGTGTTTGAACCCCAAACGTCGTTTGTGGATGTTGCGAACATCGGACATACACGTTTTGATAACTACGTGATAGTTCGCTTAAGCGGTTTAGAGTTGAGGCACCAAAGACGTTTTGAAACATCGCGGAACATATGAGATGTTTTGAGGGCTGAAATTGGGATTTCAGCTCGTGCCCACGTCAAGAGGTATAAGACCTCCGACAATTTTCTTAGCCTGCAAACTAAGGGAGAAAAGCTCAATCGCGAGCTTGTGCTCGATTGTCTCGAGTCAACAACCACTTGAATCGAGTGGGAGTTGATCTTCCGAGATGAGATAGTGATGTTTCTCCAAAGTCATTACCACCAAGCTGCTAGAGCTTCGTGATGAACTATAACATATCGAGGATAGATATGATGATCCTTGAGGTATTCACGATGTTTGACACATGAAAGTAGAAATCAAGAAGAAGCATCAATTGTTGATGGTTGGTGAAACCACTAGTTTCAAGAAGGGCAAGGGCAAGAAGGGATACTTTATGAAGCGGCAAATCAGCTGCTGCTCCAGTGAAGAAACCCAAGGTTGAACCCAAACCCGAGACTAAGTGCTTCGTGATAAGGGAATAGTCACTAGAGCGGAATTACCCTAGATACTTGGTAGATGAGAAGGTGGCAAGGTCGATAGAAGTATATTGGATATACATTATGTTAATGTGTACTTTACTAGTACTCCTAGTAGCACCAGGGTATTAGATACCGGTTCGGTTGCTAAGTGTTAGTAACTTGAAATAAAAGCTACGGAATAAATGGAGACTAGCTAAAGGTGAGCTGACGATATGTGTTGGAAGTGTTTCCAAGGTTGATGTGATCAAGCATCGCACGCTCCCTCTACCATCGAGATTTGGTGTTTGCGTTGAGCATAGACATGATTGGATTATGTCTATCGCAATACGGTTATTCATTTAATGAGAATAATGGTTACTCTATTTATTTGAATAATACCTTCAATGGTCTTGCACCTAAAGGAATGGTTTACTGAATCTCGATCGTAGTGATACACATTTTCATGCCAAAAGATATAAGATAGTAATGATAGTACCACTTACTTGTGGCACTGCCATGTAAGTCATATTGGTGTAAAACGCATGAAGAAGCTCCATGTTGATGGATCTTTGGACTAACTCGTTTTGAAAAGTTTGAGACATCCGAACCATGTCTATTGGTGTATACGCATGAAGAAACTCCATGCAGATGGATCGTTTGGACTCACTTGATTTTGAATCACTTGAGATATGCAAATCATACCACATGGGCAAGATGACTAAAAAGCCTCGTTTTTAAGTAAAATGGAACAAGATAGCAACTTGTTGGAAGTAACACATTTTGATGTGTGCAGTCCAATGAGTCTTTGAGGCATCTGATGAATATCGTTATGTTCTTACTTCACAGATGATTCGAGTAGATGTAGAGTGTATTTACTTGATAAAACACAAGTCTGAATTATTGAATGGTTCAAGTAATTTCAGAGTGAAGTTGAAGATCATCGTGACAAGAGGATGAAATGTCTATGATATGATCATAGAGATGAGTATCTGAGTTACGAGCTTTGGCACGCAATTAATACATGTGGAAATTGTTTCACAATTAATACCGCCTGGAACACCATAGTTTGATGGTGTGTCCGAACATCATAGTTGCACCCTATTGGATATGGTGCATACCATGATGTCTCTTATCGAATTACCACTATCGTTTATGGGTTAGGCATTAGAGACAACCACATTCACTTTAAATAGGGCACCACGTAATTCCGTTGAGATGACACCGTATGAACTATGGTTTAGAGAAACCTAAGCTGTCATTTCTTAAAGGTTTGGGGCTGCGACGCTTATGTGAAAAAGTTTCAGGTTGATAAGCTCGAACCCAAAGCGGATAAAATGCATCTTCCTAGGACACCCAAAATAGTTGGGTATACCTCCTAATTCAGATCCGAAAGCAATAGGGATTGTTTCTTGAATCGGGTCCTTTCTCGAGGAAAAGTTTGTCTCGAAAAGTTGAGTGGGAGGATGGTAGAGACTTGATATGGTTATTGAACCATTACTACAACTAGTGTGTAGCAGGGCACAGGAAGCTGTTCCTGTGGCACCTACACCAATTGAAGTAGAAGCTTATGATAGTGATCATGAAACTTCGGATCAAGTCACTACCGTACCTCGTAGGGTGACAAGGATGCATAGTGCTTCAGAGTGGTACAATAATCCTGTCTTGAAGGTCATGTTGCTAGACAACAATGATCCTACGAGCTATGGAGAAGCGATGGTGGGCCCAAATTTTGACAAATGGTTAGAAGCCATGAAATCCGAGATAGGATCCATGTATCAGAACAAAGCATGGACTTTGGTGGACTTGCCCAATGATCGGCAAGCCATTGAGATAAATGGATCTTTAAGAAGAAGACGGACGTGGATGGTAATGTCACCATCTATGAAGCTCGACTTGTGGCGAAGAGTTTTTCACAAGTTCAAGGAGTTGACTACGATGAGATTTTCTCATCTGTAGCGATGCTTAAAATCCGTCGGAATCATGTTAGCATTAGCTGCATTTATGAAATCTGGCAGATGGATGTCAAAATGAGTTTCCTTACCAGTCTTCGTAAGGAAAGGTTGTATGTGATACAATCAGGAAGTTTTTGTCGATCCTAAGGATGCTAAAAGGTATGCTGGCTCCAGCGATCCTTCTAAGGACTGGAGTAAGCATCTCGGAGTTGGAATGTGCGCTTTGATGATCAAAGATTTTGGGTTTATACAAAGTTTATGATAAACTTGTATTTCCAAAGAAGTGAGTGGGAGCACTATAGAATTTCTGATGAGTATATGTTGTTGACATATTGTTGATCAGAAATGATGTAGAATTTCTAGAAAGCATAAAGGGTTGATTGAAAGGAGTTTTCAATGGAAAAACCTGGATTAAGCTACTTGAACATTGAGCATCAAGATCTATGAGGATAGATCAAAAACGCTAAATGGTACTTTCAAAATGAGCACATACCTTGACATGATCTTGAAGGTGTTCAAGATGGATCAGTCAAAGAAGGAGTTCTTGCCTGAGTTGTAAGGTATGAAGTTAAGAGTTAAAGCTAGACCACGGCAGAAGAGGGAGAAAGGACGAATGTCGTCCCCTATGCTTCAGACGTAGGCTCTATAGTATGCTATGTTGTGTACCGCACCAGAAGTGTGCCTTGCCATGAGTTAGTCAAGGGGTACAAGAATGATCCAGGAATGGATCATTGGACAACGGTCAAAATTGTCCGTGTAACAAATAAGGACATGTTTCTCGATTATGGAGGTGATAAAGAGTTCGGCGTAAAGGGTTACGTCGATGCAAGCTTTAACACCTATCCGAGTGACTCTGAGTAGCAAACCGGATACATATAGTGGAGTAACCATTTGGAATAGCTCTAAGTGGAGCGTGGAAGCAGCATTTACAATATGACCTAGAGATTTGCGAAGTACATACGGATCTGAATGTTGCAGACCCGTTGACTAAAACCTCTCTTACAAGCAAAACATGATCAAACCCCAGAACTCATTGAGTCTTAATCACATGATGATGTGAACTAGTTTAATGGCACTAGTAAACTCTTTGGATGTTGGTCACATGGTGATGTGACCTGTGAGTGTTAATCACATGGCGATGTGAACTAGATTATTGACTCTAGTGCAAGTGGGAGACTGTTGGAAATATGCCCTAGAGGCAATAACAAATTAGATATTATTATATTTCCTTGTTCATGATAATCGTTTATTATCCATGCTATAATTGTATTGATAGGAAACTCAGATACATGTGTGGATACATAGACAACACCATGTCCCTAGTAAGCCTCTAGTTGACTAGCTTGTTGATCAACAGATGGTTACAGTTTCCTGACCATGAACATTAGATGTCGTTGATAACGGGATCACATCATTAGGAGAATGATGTGATGGACAAGACCCAATCCTAAGCCTAGCACAAAGATCGTGTAGTTCGTATGCTAAAGCTTTTCAATGTCAAGTATCTTTTCCTTAGACCATGAGATTGTGCAACTCCCGGATACCGTAGGAATGCTTTGGGTGTACCAAACACCACAACGTAACTGGGTGGCTATAAAGGTGCACTATAGATATCTCCAAAAGTGTCTGTTGGGTTGGCACGAATCGAGTCTGGGATTTGTCACTCCGGTAAACGGAGAGGTATCTCTGGGCCCACTCGGTAGGACATCATCATAATGTGCACAATGTGACCAAGGGGTTGATCACGGGATGATGTGTTACGGAATGAGTAAAGAGACTTGCCGGTAACGAGATTAAACAAGGTATCGGTATACCGACGATCGAATCTCGGGCAAGTATAATACCGCTAGACAAAGGGAATTGTATACGGGATCGATTGAGTCCTTGACATCGTGGTTCATCCGATGAGATCATCGTGGAACATGTGGGAGCCAACATGGGTATCCAGATCCTGCTGCTGGTTATTGACCGGAGAACGTCTCGGTCATGTCTACATGTCTCCCGAACCCGTAGGGTCTACACACTTAAGGTTCGATGATGCTAGGGTTATAAAGGAAGTTTGTATGTGGTTACCGAATGTTTTTGGAGTCACGGATGAGATCCCGGACGTCACGAGGAGTTCTGGAATGGTCCGGAGGTAAAGATTTATATATGGGAAGTCCTATTTTGGCCACCAGAAAATGTTCGGGATTTTCGGTATTGTACCGGGAAGGTTCTAGAAGGTTCCGGAGTGGGGCCCACCTGCATGGGGGACCCACATGAACGTGGGTAGTGGGGGCAAGGCCCCACACACCTGGTCAAGGCGCACCAAGATCCCACCTTAGAAGGAATAAGATCATATCCCGAAGGGATAAGATCAAGATCCCTAAAAAGGGGGGATAACAATCGGTGGGGAAGGAAATGATGGGATTTCTTTCCTCCCACCTTTGCCAACGCCCCAATGGACTTGGAGGGCAAGAAACCAGCCCCCTCCACCCCTATATATAGTGGGGAGGCGCATGGGAGCTTCACCCTTCCCCTGGCGCAACCCTCCGCCTCTCCCAAGTACTCCTCCTCTCTCGCGGTGCTTGGCGAAGCCCTGCAGATTGCCACGCCTCCTCCACCACCACGCCGCAGTTGTGCTGCTCTTGGATGGAGTCTTCCTCAACCTCTCCCTCTCTCCTTGCTGGATCAAGGCATGGGAGACGTCACCGGGCTGTACGTGTGTTGAACGCGGAGGTGCCGTTCGTTCGGCACTAGGATCTCCGGTGATTTGGATCACGACGAGTACGACTCCTTCAACTCTGTTCTCTTGAACGCTTCCGCTTAGCGATGTACAAGGGTATGTAGATGCACTCTCCTTCCCCTCGTTACTATTCTCTCCATAGATAGATCTTGGTGTTGCGTAGAAAATTTTGAATTTCTGCTACGTTCCCCAACATTAACTTCTTAGTTTGCACATGTGTAGGGTGTTGTCTCGTCCCCGTGCTCATCGCCGTCGATCGCCCACACCGATCTCTTCACCGGCACGACGGTGGTGAGCCTCTTGTTCTTATTTTTTTTTAAAAAAAATCTTCCTTGTATGATTTAGATAGCTACTTGTATAATTTTCTTACTTGTATTATTGTTTGTTATTGTATAGTGCCATGGTTTTGATATCCGCCCCCGTTGGAATTCGTCCGGTCAATGACTCAGATGTGGTATATTTTCTTTTATAACTATTTGGTTCGTTTAGTGTTTATGACAGTTATGCCGACCAACTTGACGTAGATGTTTTTATCTAGGAGGTATGTGAACCGAAAATTTGATCCGACCCTCTTGTCGAGAGGTTAAATTTAGTTAAAAAAGAAAACAATTATTAGAAAGAAAAATTGAAAAGAATTGAAGAAGAGAAGATGAAATTGGAGTTGCATGTTGCCGATGTCGTCGATCTACACAAGATCCAGATGGATTCAATGCGTGAAGACTAGAAAGATTAGAAAATACGCCATTGATAAAGAGGCTTGGTATCATTATGCTGTTGGATCAATTGTTATCTTAGTTACGATTTTGATCGCATTTAAATGTTTTACATAGTTCTATGTTAGTTTCAATGTATGTTTTAATTAGATGCTCTAGATAGTTGTATGATGTTTTATGAGAACTATGTATGAACTTTATGTATTTATTTTTGCAGTAATAACATTTGATCACTACTGTACTTTGGTTTTTAGTGTGATGAGGAACTTTATTAATTTGGTCATTTCTCTATTCATAATGTTCTGTAATGGTTTTTGATATACTTAATTATATAATGCACATGAACTGGAAATGGATGTACGGTGACCGACGCACTTCCGAGTACATTACGGGCCTGCATAATTTTATCGATGTGGCTAAGGCAAACATTCTAAATGGTTTTATGTATTGTCCATGTGTTGTCTCTGAGAATACGGAGAATTACTCTTCCTCGAAAATCCTTCACACCGACCTGCATAAGTGCCCCACTATAATTGTTGGTCCAAGCACGGAGAAAGAGGGGTTATGATGGAAGATAATGAATAAGAAGAGGATGATGACAACTATCCTATGTTCCTTGAATACGATGATACTGCAACGGGGGAAGCTGAAGATCAAGAGGCACCAGATGTGCCGCTGATGATCTTTGCCTGGTCATTGTTGATGCACAGAGAGAATGCGAAAATGAAAAGGAGAAGTTGAAGTTCGATCGTGTACTAGAGGATCACAGGAATGGTTGTACCCAAATTGCGAAGATGGCAACACAAAGCTCAGTACCACACTGGAATTGCTGCAATGGAAGGCAGGGAATGGTTTATCTGACAAGGGATTTGACAAGTTACTGAAAATAATGAAGAAGAAGGTTCCTGTAACATCCGAAAATTCTAAATGTTGGAATGTTATAAATAAATAATTATGATTGTTTTTTAGATTGTGTGAAATTGAGTGAAATTTGAAACTTTTTCAAAGTTGAATGAGAGGGAATGAAATGACTTTCCACACTTTCATCCTTGCATTTTGATCTCCATGAATTTAAATTCGTTTCAAATGCAAAGCCCTAGAGTGAAGATGGCATGACTTCTTCCATTTAAAAGGAAAAGGGTTTTTGAAAATATTTTAATTTCATTTGCAAACAATTCAAACCAGAAACTTTATGCAACTCAACGATTTTCATGAGAGAGGATAAGATGACTTCTTCGAAATATATGAAATAGAGTTGGAAGTGGTGAGGATCATTTTGAAAGTTCAATAAAAACATTCGAAGCCCATCCGATTTAGTTGAATTTGAGCTTAAATTTTTATCTTCTGATATAAGAAATATTTGAGTCAAGGAAACATGACCCTTGAAAATTCAGAGAGAGATTTGAAAATCATATTCAAATCAATTTTGAAGTTATTGCAAAATAATTTTTTAAAGTAATTTATTTGGCCCCGAAAAACTAGTTCATATTTTCTATGCAAAATTCTAAGAATTTTGGTATATAATATGCATATGTTATTTTATATTTTTATTTCTTTATATTTAGTTATTCACTTCTGTCTTTATTTAAAAGGAAACTGTTTTTAAGAGCCAGCCGCAGGCCGGCGCTAGACAACCGGCCCAGCCGGTGCCTTAGGCCCATAGCATCTCTCTCTCTCTCTCTCTCTCTCTCTCTCTCTCTTTCGCACACGTGCGCGCGCGTGCGCACCGAAGTGCTAAGCACTCGGTCGACCGCTCCCCTCTCACTCTCCCCTCTGCCGCTGACTCACGAGCCCTGCATGTCATCCCCATCCTCTATTTTTTTCCTTTCGTGTCCATCGCGGGAACAATACCCTAATGAAAATCCTCTCGATTCGATCTGTTCGTTGCCCCTCGCGCAAGCCCGACACCCTATAAACAATGCCCTACTCCTCCTCATCAGGTTTTCCAAAAAAACTTGATCTCCCGTGCCCTAGAGCTCCTTTCCCATCTCGCCGGAGTTCGCCGCCGGAACGGCACCTTCGCCGGTCGATTCCATCACCTCTGCAGGTACCAATCGTCCCTGCTTCTCTTTTGATTCCTCTCTCTCAAATCCGCAGCTCCCTGATCATTTTTTTTCTCGTGCAGTTCCACACGGGAACGATGTCCCCGACAATTTTTGAATCTCGCTGGAGTTCGCCTCGCTCCAGCCGCTCGCCTTCGTCTCCACCGCAAGCACTCGACACAACTGACGCAACCCTCGCCATCCTCGAGATCTGAAGTACCCTGTTGTACCCTCCTCCAACTCCGAGAGTCACCGGAGCCACCGTCCCCCCGACGCCCGACCGCTGCGGCCATCTTCTCCGCCATCGATGATGTCCGCCACCGCTGTAAGTCATCGAGCCCTTCCACCCGCTCGATTTAAAATCTAGCGTCTAGATTATATCAGCTATGTTTATTTATTTATTTATTGAACCAGTATCCTCTAATTAGCGAACGTCCGCCATATAGCCTCAGTAGCAGATGCTTTCCGACGAACCACTGTGTGCTACGTCGCTACGAAGAATTTTTTTTTCAGCCGATACTGCCGAATACCCTAAGCCTCGGCCACCTGCCCGCAGTAAACGATCACAGCCACTCGCAACACGCCACATGGCACCTCTGCAACGGCCGGACGAAATTTGATGCTTTCAAATTCAGATTCAGATTTGAATTTTCTTTTATCATATCTTTAGTTTTGTTGATCCAAATTAGATGATTCTTTTCCCTACTGATTATTTATCTAGTAATCCCAACCAAAAATAATTTTGAAGTTTCGAAATTTGAAATTGAACATATTCAAATTTAAACTTCATTAGGCCATAACTTTGGATCCGTAATTCCGGTTTAAGTGATTCTTTTTGCAAAATACTCCTTGTGACATATAGTTTCCAATAAAAAGGTGTTGGCCCCAAAAGAGAGGTGTGCATCATATCGTATCGCCATCATGGGATTCTCAAAGCAATAGAAGCTGACATTCCAGGCTATCAAAAGCTCCAACACTGTTGGTGCAGGAGGCACATCATGGCAAACTTTTACCGGGCATGCAAGAGTAAGGAGTTTTGCAAGGATCTTACCCATGTTTGTGTGGCATTCAACACCAACACATTCCAAACCCGCTATGACAAAACTATTGAAGGCATTGGAGAGTTGGAGAAGAACAGAGGGGGAAAATTCTTGACAAGGCATTTTCCGGAGAAGCATAAGTGGTCACGTGCTCATGGCGAGGAGGTTTCTGATACGGAGACATGCCAAGTAACATGGTGGAATGCTTCAACAATGTGCTCAAGGGTGTTTGTTCCTTGCCGGTGACTGCAATAGTGAAATATACTTTATTGAAGCTCTGCGATTATTTTCTGAGGCATTCCGAAGTCACCGCCAAATGGAAGGTGAAAAGATGGATTTTCCCTTCAAAATTCAGGATTGGTTGAAGCATCAAGTGCACAAGTCCTTGCATCAACAAATCATTAGTTTCAATGAAAAAGAAATGATCTACCAAGTCTATCAGTCGGGTGGCACAACAAGGGACGACATGACGTACGGTGGAGTTGCGTACGAGGTGCACCTCAAGAATCGGTGGTGTCAGTGTGAGAGACCTCACAAGTATCATTGGCCTTGCTCGCACGTTATGACTGCAACAAGGTTCAGAAACTTGAACTTATCTGATGGTACCACCATGCGGTTGCATGATTTCACATTGGAATAAACGAAGTTGACATGGGCTCCTAGGTTTAATCCCTTCCTCGATTAGTCACGGTGGCCTCAGTATGATGGGCCACACATCATCCCCGATCCCAAACTTGTGGTGCCTTCAAAGGGAAGAAGAAGAAAGAAGAGGTTTAGGACTGACATGGATGATCTAGCTGGGAACACCGGAATGAAAAAATTTGGTAGCAGCCATTTTATGGAGGCGCCGAACATCAATAGTTGTGGTCAATGTGATGAGCCAGGACACGATGTTAGGAAATGCACCAAAAGGCCACAGACCGATGCCAACACTCCCACTAGTGAAATGGGTGGCCAAAGAGGAAGTTCCGGTGGCACACGAGGAGGTATGAGTGGTGGGTGTGGCGGACGGTCGAGTCTTACAGGTAGTGGACGAGGAGGAACTATTGGTGGGCGTGGTGGACAGTCGAGTCTTAGAGGAGCCGGTGGTCGTGGTCGTAGGACAAGAAGGGTTGATAGAGGAAGGCCTGTTGATATTTTTCTTAACCCGAATGGTTGAAATAATATGAATGGTAATTAGTTTTGTTGACTTAATTCGTTCTTGTTTATTGTTTTATTGCATCTATACTATACATGCTTATTTACTTTACTAACAACCAAATATTTATTTATAGGCATGGCTTCATCCGGTTCCATGACAAGGCCCCCGTGTGCTAACCGCAATATGCCGGACAAGTTGGTAGACGGCAAGTTGGACAAGGTGAAGGAGAAAGATATGAAAACTCCATCATGCTGGTGTGGAGATGTTTGTAAAGTGAAGGTATCCACCGATCACAAGAAGTCACGGACAGAAGGAAGAAGGTTTTTTGTTTGTCCCAACTATTCATATGATCGTCCTCGTCTAACTCACGCCTATGATGTACCGCTGGTATGTTGTTCAAGTTCAAAGAGTATTCTCAACATTGCTTCAACTTGAACCTATAATACTAATAACCAAATTTGTTCTTCCTACATAGTCGCCGCCTCCACTTTGCAAGTACTTCACATGGATAGATCAATATGTGCCAGAAGATGTTAAAAAGGATCAACATTGGGATTGTCTAAGGAGACAGCGGTTGTTTGAAGAAGCATTTCAAAGAGGTTTGGATGAAGAGCGTTGTCACAAGGAGAAGATGGAGCAAAAGAAGCGTGAGGAGGGGAGGGCAAGAAAGTTTGCAAGGTTTCGTGAAGCCCAAGAGGAGGATGAGGCGCGCGACAAGAAAGGAAAATGGCCTCGTGTGACCCAATAAGGCTCTATCGTGCAAGATGGAATGAACTATGCATGCCTTCGATTTGAGAATGTGTCATGAACTAGTCTTTGTTTTGGAAACTTGTCACGAACTATGTCTTCGAGTCAAGAACTTGTAATGAACTACATATTTAATTTGCAATTCGTGAACTATGTGATAGCCATAATTTTCCATAAGCATGCACTAAATTTGTTGTATGCTGTGACTTTTTGCTGTTTAGGATGTTACTAGAGGAAAGAAAACAAAGGAAACTTTGTTTAGCTACCCTACCGCCATGGGCCCCGACGGTAGGGTAGCCGAATTCTGTAACAAAAAGGGCAACCCTTTTTGCGGTAGGTTTAGCTACCCTACTGCCACGGGCCGGCCCGGCGGTAGGGTACCACAATTCTGTCACAAAATGCCACCACTTTTGTGGTAGGGTTAGCTACCCTACCTCCAAGGTTGTGGCGGTAGGGGTAGCCAAATTCTATAATGAGAACAAGCCGGTTTTTTGCGGTAGGGTTTGCTATCCTATCCCTGAGGCCCGTGGCGGTAGGGTAGCAATTTTACTTATTATTGTGCAGCAAGAAACTCCGATGAGCATAAATAAATCATAACACCAACAAACTCCAACATGTCCGTTAAATCATGACAACAACAAACTCCGACATGTTCAAATACGAAGGACATGCATAAGTAACATCACATCATTACATCATGTTCATTACATCAAGTTCCATGTACCAAATTTAAATTACTTAGAGCATTTGGTCCAAATGACAATTGTTCTACACCGAGATATAGCGCCTGAACGCTTTGATACGCTCAATTTGTGCATCACGCTCTGGATTTGGCCTGAGTCGAATATCATTGGGTCCAGCCCAATGGATCAACACATCCTTCATCTCATGGAACCACGCCCATCGAGCACGTCAGTTCTGGTTCTCAGACACTCCCTGCTCGACTGCCCATCCAATAACCTGCCCAGGTCTTGTCAAGTCGAGCTCTTGGAATTCATCAATGCTTACGGAGAACCCTATCTCCATTGCCAAAGAGTGTTTACAATCACCTTCCTTCTTCTCCACCTCATCAAGAATGTAATCTTTTTATTTCACGAGCTCTTTAGGGTACTCACAAACCATATACTTGCTGAAATCCCTCCTAGCTACGTTTACCTCCTCAACACTCTGAATCCATTATTCAACCTGCCTCATCATACTAAGGTGTCGGTTCTCTTCACACTGCTCATATAATTAATATCTACAAACTCGACTTGTTTTCCATCCTACATGAATGTTATGTTAGGTAACTTCAAATGGCATAACTCAAATCAAATGACATACAACAAACACACAACATAGCTTACTCAAAATGACATAGGTTCTCAAAGAGTTCAAATGACAAAGTTACATAAAACACAAATAGGAGTTCAACTAAAGTACAAAGGAAATGATAAAGGGTACATTCCATTATAGTTCAAATGACTCAAATGACTCTAGGCATCATGTAGTTCAAACCACTTTCATTTGGCCATCAACTAGATATCTCTGTCGTACGGTCCTAGGTTGCAAAAAATCACATACCTTCTTTCAAGGACCCAACCCCGATGGGAAGATTGTCTTGATATCGGTGATGATGCCTGCCTAACTACCTAGTCAATGATCTGGCCAGGGTTTTTCAAATCCAGCTGAATGTATTCATCACTGTTGCAATGCAATTTGCATTGAAAGATCACGTCTATGACATTCCTCCTTTCTCCTCAGCTTGTTTATGTTTTTCTCTTTTTCTTTGATCACCTTCTCGCTATTGTCGTGCTTGCATTCATAGTACTTAGAAAAGTCACTTGAAGCCGCATTCAATGCATCGATGGAGTTTACCCACTCCGTCATCTTTTCCTCAATGAGTTCACGTTCATGATTCGCCCCCGCCTCGGCCAAAGTCTCAAAGAAGACGACCGGTCCCATCCTACAATTCGAGGGGTAACTATAAAGGTCATCATAGACATAACCTTAGCCATAACCCTAACCCTAACCCCTAACAAAACCCTAAATGCTAGATCTTTGTACATCCAACAATGCTAGTCACACAATACATTGTCAAAACACTAAAATCACCAAAAATGCATCACATACATTGATTTCACCACAACAAAATCATGAACTAGGGTTTTCAACAAAGTGAGCAAAATGAATGATTTCAACCGACCAAAATTAGGGGGAGTGAGGGAGGTACCTTGGGTGATGAAAGTGCTCCGGATCCACCAGAAAAATCTCAAGCAAATGAGAGAGATTTGAGTGGGGCTTGTGTGAGGAGAAGAGTGGAGAAGAGGAGCTCAACTCGAAGGAGAATGGGGAATGGAAGTGAATGAGTGGGTGGGGGAGCATAGCCCCCACCCCACAACCCTATCATGCACAGGACCTTACCGCGAAGGACCTCGGAGGTAGGTTATGTTGGCCTACCACCTAGCCCTTTGGCAGTAGGGTCCTTTGCCATATGCTGACGCAGACGGTTGTCACCACAGCTACCGCCAGGTATCGTGGCGGTAGGTTGTGTTCGGCTACCTCCATGGGCCTTGGCAGTAGCCAAAAGGGTTAGATCTTGAATTGTTTTCCAACCAGGGTCAGTTCCAGCTAATGTAGCCCAAAAGGGTCAAAACACGAAATTTTGCCACACTTGGATCGATCGCATCTGACCTTACGCATGCCGTGTCATGCCATACACCGTACCGCATCTCTCTCTTTCCCTCTTCCTTTCTCTGCACGCTGGTCCCCTACGGCCTGCCACCCTACCTTTCCTATCCTATGTCGTCCATTAGTGCGCTGCGATCTCTATCATCATGCATGCATGCACAAATCAACTATAAAAGCAACTCCAACACGACGATCCAAACAGACGCACGCTTTGTCCGCTTTTCGTATGTTTGGGTCGGCGGAGCGGACGTGTGTGTCCGATTTTTCATTGGGTCAGCATATGCGCCCAAGGGGAGGCCGGTCCATTTATGCCGGCGTGGCTGGAGCTGACTAATTAAACATAATTATACATAAATAGCTGGTGAAATGCCAGCCAAAGTCCACTTAAACAACTAATTTTTTTAAAAAAAACTAATAAGCCACCCACACGCTGCCCTAGTAGACCGCCTTGCCCTTGCCCTTGCCGCCAACGTCCTCGCTGCCGGTGAGGCCAATGAAGATGGGGGGAGGCCCGACCCAACCGAACGTGGCTTGATATGCCGCCAGGACGGCCGCTTCAGTGTCTACTGCAGCGGCGACATAGCGGCGAGCCGGGCGCACTCTTCCTCCTCCTCAAGCCGCAGAGCCTCCTTGTCACGGTGTATAATCTGCTCATATTGCATCTGCCGCTTGCTGTTGGATCCCTCCTCGGCTAGCCAGTGCACCTTCGATCGCTCAAGGTGGGCCGCTTCTTCCTCCGGGGTGGTGGCGTAGTGGCAGGGAGGCACACTCACCCACTCGCGGTATTGGTAGGTCCACGAACAGAACTCCTGCGGCTAAGTGGGGGAGGCGGTGACCGCTTGCGCGTGGGAGTTGGCTCGCGCTCCTATTGGGGCTTGGGCTCCACGAGGCGCGGTGGCGGCACGAACATGGGCGCCTAGAGGGAGTCCCCCGGAGCGGACAAAGCAAGGGCTTACTCCAGCCCCTTCCAATGGGCGTCCTCCTCGAGACGGCTCACCTCCAGCGTTTGCTGCAGTGCCTCCTCGAGGACGGCTTGGTGCTCCGCCTCCGCCTCCCCTTCCTCCGGCTCTACCCGCAGGGGCGGCAGCGGAAGGTCGTGGTCGATGTGGACGATGAGCCGCCATTGCTCCTAGTGCTCGGGGGCAAACCAGGCCTCCCAATTGGGAAAGTTCGCGGCGTACTCGGGCATCTACCGCTATGCTGGCGTGACCTGCACCCGGCGCCTGCGCACCTCCTCATCGTTCGCCTGCAGGGATCGTGGAACCACCGGTACCGGGATCCTCTATGGATTGAGGTGCCAATGGTGCGGCAGCGTCACGTCGGGGTAAGGCAGCTCTGCTAGTACTCCTAGTGCCACCGTGCTTGGTGCACCAGGATGAGCAAACGCTGCCGACCTAGGCGGGCATGCGCCCACGGCGGAGGAGGAGAGGGAGGAGGAGCACAGGAGGATGAGGCATCGGGGGTGCCCTTGCCTTTGCCGCTACCGGAGGTGCTGCCGAAGAGGCTCATGGCTAGGGTTTTGGGTTGTGGCCAGCGAGGAAGCAAGAATGACACTATGTATTATGAGTTATGTGTTTTGATGACCTAAGTTTGTTTGTTGTCCCGGATGAGACCACGGACATGACGAGGAGTCTCGAAATGGTCGAGACATAAAGATTCATATATTGGAAGGCTACATTCGGACACCAGAATGGTTCAGGTCGTTTCGGATAAGTTTCGGGGTACCTGGGGTTACCGGAACCCCCTTCGGGAAGTTATTAGGACTCATGGGCCTTAGTGGCAAACAGAGAGGGCAGGCCAGGACCCCCTTGCCCCAATCTGAATTGGACAAGGGGAAGGGGCAGCGCGCCCGTCCTTCATTCTCTCCTCCTCCTCCTTCCCCCCTTATCCCATTTGGAATAGGAAAGGGGGGGGGGCTGAATCCTACTAGGTTTGGAGTCCTAGTAGGACTCCCCCATGGCACGTCTCCCCTCTTAGCCGACCTCCTCCTCCCCCTCCTTTATATACATGGGGAGGGGGCACCCTAGAACACACAAGTTGATCTTTTAGCCGTGTGTGGTGCCCCCTCCACAGGTACACACCTCGGTCATATCGTCGTAGTGCTTAGGCGAAGCTGTGCGTCGGTAACTTCATCATCACCGTTGCCACGCCATTGTGCTGACGAAACTCTCCCTCGGACTCAAATGGATCAAGAGTACGAGGGAGGTCATCGAGCTGAACGTGTGCTGAACACGAAGGTGCCGTATGTTCGGTGCTAGGATTGGTCAGATCGTGAAGACGTACGACTACATCAACCGCGTTGATAAAACGCTTCCGCTTTCGGTAAGTACAAGAAATATGTCAACTAGTGACCTTCTGTCAGTGACCCTGGAAGAATTGGTCATAGATCTATGACCATTTGAGACCGATTGGTCAAAAGCTGTTCGGGGGGCTTGTCGGAGTAATGGGCCATGAGTAGGCCAACCCGAGTCCCAGAACCTTTCAAGACATCGGGGCAGGCTGCGCCCTGCGAGTCTAGAGGCGACTCCAAGATAAGCCAAGTCCCAGAAGCGACTCTCAGTCAAGCCGAGTCCAGCGGCGACTCCAACATAAGCCGACTCCTAGTCGGCGACTTCCAGAGAGGCCGGCTATAGGGAGTCGGCCTGCAACTCCAACCACCCAATAATTAAAGGCAGGCATGGCCACAGTGCGCTATACCCACGGAGATCTCCGCCCGGCGCGGCACTGTTGCCATGCCAGCCCTGACATCAGCCCTTGGGGGTGGAGCCCTGTACCCACGACGGCCTGTCTGTACGGCCTGGAGACGGCGGGGCCTACCAGTCAGCAGGAGTACTGAAGACGGCGAGAGCACCAAGAGTCAGACTCGTTGGGAGTCGGCCCCCAGGAGTCGGCCGGCCCCTCCCACGGGCCCCACACGCCATTAACCAGACCCGACGGGGGAATGGCAACAGTGATCGCCCGTCAGGCGGGGGCACTGTTGCCATGTCCCCATGACCAAGCCCGCGTCATTAGAAGCACGGCTACAGTAATCTGCAGCCGGTAAGACCCGCCCGCGGCGGACGCGGGCTGACGCCCTCGTACCAAGCCAGTCGGCGGGACCTACCAGTCGGCGGGCCCAGGAGTCGGCGGAGAAGACGGCGGCCTGAGAGACAGACGGCTAGGACCCGCACCCAGCCGGTTTTACCATTGTACCCCTGAGGGGTAGGCCTATATAAACCCCCCAGGGCACCCATGCAAAGGGTTCGAATCCATTAGCACTAGACAGACCATACAGGGAGGAGAAAGCCAGCCTTGCCTTCTCCTACCTCCAGAAATAGCTCTAGGAGCAACCTTGTATTCACTTTGCCTTAGTGAACATGCGGAGACCCTGCAGAGCAGCAGTACGGGTGTTATCTCCTCGGAGAGCCCTGAAGCTGGGTAAGATCCGCCGGCGTGCATGTCTTCGCCTCATCCCGTTTCCAGGCACCGGTGATGTTCTACTCGCCCCCACCATGATAAGCCATCCTTTGCCATATGTCGCACCCAACCCCCGACATTTGGAGCCTACCGTGGGGCCAGGTGCACCATCGTCCGGAGATCTATTCTGGACGGGAACCCTTTTCCTCCCTAGCGAGCGCAGCCAGCCAGGCTCGCCAGACGGAGTCTGCATCGACGCGTTGCGCTGCGCTGAGGCCGCCTGTGCAGCTAGCTGCCTCACCAAACTTGTCGGCGAGGTTCGCCTCTCCAACGAGCCTGCATCCGACGTAGGAACGGGTGGCCCTGAGAGCCTCCTCGCGGACCTCCTCGACCAACTCCACGTCACCGGCGAGCCTGCCGTGGAGTTGGAGTCCGTAAGCTCCACCGCCCCGATGCGGGTCGACTCCGACGTCGCATCACTTGATGCTTTCCCCACCAACGTGGTGGTATACGACGAGCCACTCCCTCACGAGGAGAGCGACGGAAGCACCGTCACGGAGGTGCTTGTCATCAGTCATGACGAGCGTTCCGGTGAGGGAGCTCATGACCCGCTCGACGCGGCTCTGCAAGACCTGACTGCGCCTATCCCAGAAGACGCAGACGCCGAGACGCCGGAGGCACGCCGCCTTCAGATCATCGAAGGCGCCAAGAAGCTGGCAAGCATGAGGCGCTTGTCAGAAGCCTACCAATGCGAGATGGATCGCGCTGTGGGCGGCTCGACGGCTCCGACTGGGCCTAGCCGCCTAGGCGCGGTCCGACAGCGCGGCGCAACCATCGCTAACCTGTTCGGGGCCAATCGCCCCGTATACTCCACGCCAGCGGAGAACATCCGCACCGCCCAAGCGGCGACTGACAAACTGAAGAACTTTGAAGGCGAAGAGCACCGCATGATGACGGAGCGAGTCCAGCAGCTCCTTGACGCGGTTGCCGCGCAGAATACAGCCGACGGCCGCACGGAGGCGCCACCACAACCAGACGACGACTTGCCTTCCCGCCGAGATCAAGGCGCGACGTCTCGGACGCCGACTGGCGGAGTCCGCGGAAGAAAAGACAAAGAGCCGGCTGTCAGCCACAGTCGGACTCTCATCACCATCGAGCGCGACCAAGACGGCCGCCCGAGAGCAGTGGAACGGCAGGGCGACTATCTGCCTCCCCCACCGAGAAGAGAACGACGAGTTTCCCCACCGCCTGTTGAGCATCCGACTCTCGGTGGCCGCCTTGGCCGCCAAGAGGGAGTCAGAGAGAATGACGCCCGCCACCGGATCGACCGACTCCATCGATCCCTGGCGCTGGAAGAAGAGGATGAGTTGGGTCCGCCTTGCTTTGGGCCCCGCATCCGAGACGAGCCTTTTCCCAAAGGGTTCACGCTCCCCCGAGACACGCCCAAGTATACCGGCTCCGTGAAGTCGGAGGACTGGCTAGTTGACTAATCCACGGCCGTCAACATAGCGAATGGCAACAAGCGAGTTGCCGTGAAGTATGTTCCACTCATGCTCCAGGGCACGGCCCGGACATGGTTGAACAGTCTGAAGCCCCGCAACATCAACAGCTGGGTCGATTTCACCGAGGCCTTCGTCCGCAACTTCACGAGCACGTACAAGCGACCTCCCATGCCGCGCCAGCTTTCCTTGTGCGTGCAAGGCCCTCACGAGTCAACACGCGACTAACTCACACGCTGGGGCGAGCTTCGAAACTCCTGCGAGGGTGTGCACGAGGTGCAGGCTATCGAGTACTTCACTGCCGGGTGCCGAGAAGGCACCCTCCTCAAGCACAAGCTCCTGTGCGACGAGCCAGAAACCCTCGACGAGCTGCTGATCATAGCAGACAAGTACGCCACAGCCGACTCCTCCATGAAGACGGAAATTCAAGTTAACGCGGCTGGCAAAGTGGCCCCTCAGGCTCCCAGAACTCCGGCTGGAGATGCCAGTCGGCGACAACAACAGAACGACAACAAGCGCAAGGCCCCACAGCCGACTTCCAGCAGTCGGCAGGTAGCAACAGTCGAAGATCAACGGCCGGAGGGGCTGCCCCCGACCAAGCGACAGAAAGGCGGCAAGTCCAACTGGTTGCCGGCCTTCTCTTACGAGCAGACTCTAGAAGGTCCCTGCAAGTTCCACAGCGGCACGAAGCCGTCAAACCATACCACCCGAAAGTGCCACTGGCTTACCAGAATCGCCAAGGGAGACGGCCTCCTTCCTCCCCCACCTGCTGGGCTGCCGCCTCCACCGCCGCCCCAGTAGCCGGCCGCCAGGCCAGTCGGCGCAGTACGAGATTAGTACCCAGAGGAGCATGGGGCCTATGTGGTGTTCACCAGTGTGGCTGACGATCGACGCAGCAGGCGGCTGCAGCAGCAAGAGGTGAATGCAGTAGCATCAGATACTCCAGAGCTTATGCATTGGTTCGAGAAGCCTATCAGTTGGAGCAGGGCAGATCACCCAGAGGTGATGCCGAATCCGGGCTCCTATGCCCTGGTCCTGAGTGCCACCTTGGCCACTGATAGGCGGGCCACCCGCTTTTCGCGAGTGCTGATAGACGGAGGCAGTAGCATCAACATCCTGTACAAGGATACCATGGAGAAGTTAGGAATCAAGCAAAGACAGCTGCAGAGCAGCCGGACTGTGTTCCATGGTACTGTACCCGGCCTTTCCTGCTCAGCAATCGGCAAGATCTTGATAGACGTCCTCTTCGGAGACAAAGATCATTTCCGCCGAGAGCCAGTCTGGTTTGAAGTGGTGGACCTCGAAAGCCCATACCATGCGTTACTTGGCCGACCTGCATTGGCCAAGTTCATGGCGGTTCCCCACTACGCCTACCTCAAGATGAAGATGCTGAGTTCCAAGGGGATTCTAACCGTCGCTGGTGACTATAGGAAGTTGTCCGCTTGCACGGCTAAGAGCAGTCGGCTGGTCGAATCCCTCATGATCGCAGCTGAGAAGCGGCTTCTTGATCGGGTCGTGGCGATGGCCGGAAAGCAGCCATAGATGTCACCCGACCCCAACAAGTCGGAAGCTGAGGGCTCGTTCAAGCCGGCCAAAGAAACCAAGAATATACCCTTGGACCCGGAGCACCCAGAGAGGTACGCTGTCGTAGGTGCAAACCTCGAGAGCAAATAGGAAGGCGAGCTCGTCGATTTCCTCCGTGAGAATCGAGACATCTTTGCATGGTCCCCTAAAGACATGCCAGGTGTACCGACGGAATTCGCCGAGCACAAGTTACATGTCCGACATGATGTGAAGCCCGTCAGGCAGCCCTTGTGCCGCCTGTCAGAAGAGAAGAGAAGAGTTGTTGGAGAAGAGATAGCCCGGCTCCTAGTGGCCGGCTTCATTATGGAGGTGTTTTTCCCAGAATGGTTGGCAAACCCGGTCTTGGTGTTGAAGAAAAACAAGCAGTGGCGGATGTGCATTGACTACACAAGCCTCAACAAAGCTTGCCCCAAGGACCCCTTTGCTTTGCCAAGAATTGATCAGGTGATAGACTCCACAGCCAGATGCAAGCTGTTGAGTTTCTTAGATGCATATTTAGGATATCGCCAGATCAAGCTGAACCCGGCAGACAGACTGAAGACCGCCTTCATAACGCCGTTCGGAGCCTTCTGCTACCTGACCATGACGTTTGGCTTGAGGAATGCCGATGCCACCTTTCAGCGTTGCATGCAGAAGTGCCTCCTGAAGCAACTCGGCAGAAACGCCCATGTCTACGTAGATGATGTGGTGGTGAAGACGGAAAGGCGTGGGACGCTACTGGAAGACCTCAAGGAAACCTTTGAGAACCTGCGCCGATTCCAGATCAAGCTCAACCCTGAGAAGTGCGTGTTCGGAGTACCAGCCGGCCAACTCCTTAGCTTCCTGGTCTCTGAACGCGGCATAGAGTGCAATCCTGTGAAGATCAAGGCCATCGAGAGGATGGAGGTACCCAGCCGACTGTTAGATGTGCAGAAGTTCACCGGCTATTTGGCATCCATCAGCCGGTTCATTAGTCAGCTGGGCGAGAAAGCTCTCCCTTTGTACCAACTGATGAAGAAAACCACCTTTTTTGAGTGGAACCACAAGGCGGACGAAGCTTTTCTCCAGCTGAAGAAGATGTTGACTACTCCCCCTATGCTGTTGGCTCCGACTCCTAAAGAGCCCATGATCCTTTACATTGCCGCCACCGGCCGAGTAGTCAGCACAGTCATTGTAGTCGAGTGCAAAGAGGAAGGCAAGGCGCTCCTGTCCGAGAGACGGTATATTACAGAGCGAGTCTGTCGACCTCCAAGCAGAATTACCCTCACTACCAGAAGATGTGCTACGGCGTGCACTTTGCCGCCAAGAAGCTGAAGCCTTATTTTCAAGAGCATCCAATCACTGTGGTTTGCACAGCCCCATTGGCCGAGATCATTGGAAGCCGAGATGCTTCTGGCCGAGTGGCCAAATGGGCCATAGAGTTGGCTCCCTACACCATCTACTACCAGCCCCGCACCGCCATCAAGTCGCAAGCGCTGGCGGACTTCCTCGTCGACCGGGTCGAGACCCAATACCTGCCGCCAGTGCCAGACTCCACCCATTGGTGGATGCATTTCGACGGCTCCAAGATGCGCACCGGCTTGGGAGCCGGCGTCGTCGTCACCTCCCCTAATGGCGACAAGCTCAAGTATGCGCTGCAGATCCACTTCACCGCCTCCAACAACGTCGCCGAATATGAGGCGCTCATTCACGGGCTCCGGCTTGCCAAAGAACTCGGCATTCGCCGGATCCTATGCTATGGCGACTCCGATTTGGTGGTCCAGCAGTCATCTGGCGACTGGGACGCCAAAGATGCAAACATGGCGAACTACCGCTTCCTGGTGCAGCAACTCAGCGGATACTTCGAGGGGTGCGAGTTCCTTCACGTGCCAAGAAATGACAATGACCAAGTAGACGCCTTGGCACGAGTCGGCTCCACCCGCCAAGCAATACCATCCGGCGTCGCTCTTCAGCATCTCCTTAAGCCGTCTATCAAGCCTTCACCAGAATCAGACTCCATCTTTGTGCCGGCTCCTCCCGAAGAAGTCGGATCCGACTCTAGAGCCCCAGCAGACGGCACAAGAATTCTTATAGACGAACCCAAAAAGACCACAGTCGAGGCCGGCCCGGGGACTTCAGGACCCGGCCCGGGGACTGCGGCAACCAGCCCAAAGACTTCAGGACTCGGCCCAGGGACTGTGCCAGTCGGACCGGGGACTGCGCCAGTCGGACCGGGGACAGTACCAGTCGGCCCGGGGACTTCATCAATCCAGCAAGCGGCCGCAGACTCCAGCCCTCCGCCTCCCAGCCCTGCCGCCCTTGTCCAAGTCGCAGTGGTGGCAGTTGAAGAAATAGCTGCACCCTCATGGGCGCAGCCCATCCTCAAGTTTCTAGTGAACAAAGAGCTGCCAACTGATGAAATCTTGGCTCGGCAAGTGCAACACCGAGCGACAGCCTACACCATAATCAACAGAGAGCTGGTCAGGCGCAGCGTCGCCGGTGTCTACCATCGCTATGTTGAGCCAGAGCAAGGCCAAGCAATTCTCAGAGACATCCATCAAGGCGAGTGCGGCCACCATGCGGCTTCAAAAGCACTCGTCGCCAAAGCCATTCGGCACGGTTTCTTCTGGCCAACTGACCTAGAAGAGGCCAAAGAATTAGTCCAAAAATGCAAGGGGTGCCAGAAGTTCCGCTCCAAGCCGCTCCAGCCGGCTTCTGCGCTGAAGACAATCCCCATCGCCTGGCCCTTTGCAGTTTGGGGCCTGGACATGGTGGGACCGTTCAAGACGGCCCGAGGCGGCCTAACTCACTTACTCGTCGCAGTGGACAAGTTCACCAAGTGGATAGAAGCAAAGCCCATCAAGAAGTTGAACGGTCCGACGGTAGTGTCTTTCATCGCCGACATCATGGTGCGGTACGGCATACTGCACAGCATCATCACCGACAATGGCATAAATTTTGTCAAAGGCGCCTTGGCCCGTTTCTGCGCGACGCAGGGCATCCGATTGGACTTAGCGTCCGTTGCCCTTCCACAGACAAACGGCCAAGTGGAGCGAGCAAATGGCCTCATCCTATCTGGCATCAAGCCCCGACTGGTCGAACCACTCGAGCGTTCGGCCGGCTGTTGGCTTGAGGAGCTGCCAGCCGTCCTCTGGAGGCTGCGCATGACTCCAAACAAGTCAACCGGCTTCACGCCTTTCTTCCTCGTCTACGGTGCCGAAGCCGTCATCCCAACGGACATAGAGTTCGACTCTCCACGAGTCACCATGTACATCAAGAGGAAGCGTAAGAAGCCGTCAAGGCGGCGTCGATCTGCTGGAAGAGGGCGGCTGTTGGCACTCAGCCGGTCCGGCATCTACCAAAGCAGAGTCTGCGCCGAGACTACAACAGAAGGTCGGGCGAGATCTTTCCAAGGGGCGACCTTGTGCTCCGGCTGATCCAGCGAACAGCCGGCCAGCACAAGTTGTCGGCGCCTTGGGAAGGCCCCTTCATCATCAGCAAAGTGCTGGGCAATGACTCCTACTACCTAATCGACGCCCAGAAGCCCCGAGCATGCAAGAGGGACGACTCCGGCAAAGAGTCGGAACGGCCATGGAACGCAAATCTTCTCCAAAGATTTTACAGTTGATGCAGTATGTACCACGCTATCCTTTGTATTAAAGTACCGAGACTTTGGCCCCCCCGAGACGAGCTCGGGGACTGCCCCTTTTTGTTATCTGTATGATAAGAATTATGCCTTCGAGTATGCTACTCGTTGTTATGCCGCTTGGCCCCGGGTTCGACTAGTCGGCCCGGGGACTCGCCGTCTTGCGCTATGAAAATGCTTCCTGCAGTTGGACATGTAGTGTGTGGTGCTTAAGCCGTCTCCTGTCAGAAGCCGCAGCTCTCAGAGCGACTGTTGGTAGGCAGAGGGTAAGCAAGAACGAGCGCCCACACGAAAAAATGGCTAAGGACTCAAAGCATAAGCATAGCCCAAGCCGGCTTCCAGCCTCTCTTTGCAGAGCCGACTCATGAATAGTCGGCTTGCCGCCTTCTATCCAACTTGTTAAAAGACTCTAAAAAAGGCCAAGTACTTGCCTTCCCTAAGGTAGCCGAGCATTTGACCCAACGGTAGTCCGCAGAGCGGTTGTCCGTCTGGCAAAGCTGCGACTGTGGAAAGGCGGCAAAGGAAAAAGCCAAAAGAGCAATGAGCAAGGAAAGATAGAAGTCGGATAGATATTTACATAACATAGGCCTCTGGCCAAGTTCAAAATACACCCCGCAGGTGGAATTGTGCAAATTAACAACTTCTTCAAAGACTATGAAAGCAGATAAAATAAAGGCAAACGGCAGCCTAAGAAGCGGCAGACGGGTTTGGAGGGTCGGTGGAGACGGCAGTGTTAGGTGCCGGAGCGGCCGGCTGGGCAATCTCGGTCTAATCGTCTCCGGCGGCGGCCGGCTCAGTCGGACGCGGCTCGTTGCTGGAGGTGCGGTCGAGCTGAGGCTGGTCGTCCGCTCCGTCTTCTGGCGCCTCCATCTCGCCCCTGTCCTCCCCCTCGTCTCCCTCCTCAGCACTGGAGCCGATCACCTCCGCCGAGTCCTCGTCGCAGTCCGGGTTCATCCCGAACCACTCCGGCGGCACCTCCTCGCCGTTCGCGGCCCGCTCAGGAATGAAGACGCTGGTGTCGGTGTAGTCGGCAATCGCTGCTGCACGCGGCGAGGGCCTTCCCACACCACCAGCTCCGCTGGGCCTCGACGAGCAGCGCCAACCGTCCAGTACAGCCACGATACCAAGCCTTGATGAATTCCAAGGCCCGGCGCGCTCCAGCCCGGGCCGAGGAACCCTTCCAAGCCTTAAGACGGCTAGCTGCGACCTCCAGCCAGTCGGCAGTCCGACTGGGAGTGCGCAGAACCGGCATGCCCGGCCACAGGGCGGCAATCGCCTGAGCTCCGGCGAGTTAAAGCCAGCGCAACAGGTGATGGGCCGGCCGCAGACGGGTCTCGATGCTCAGGAGCTGCTCGTCGATGATCAGGGGGGCGTTGGCGGCGATCTCCTCGCAATTTGCCCTCCGCGCCTCGCGATCAGCCTCGATGGCTCGGGTTACCTCCTGCGAGTGCCCAGGGAAGAAGTCTGCCAAAGCAAAAAGAAGCAAAAGAAAGAATCAGGAGTCGGCCTGACTTACAGTCGGCGGCGCGAAGAAAGAAAGCAAAGAAACTCACTGTCGACAATGTCTTCGATCTCGTGGAAGCCGGAGGTCAGCATCGCCTCCTTGTCAGTCCAGGAGGAGCGCTTGATCTCGAACTCGGCCAGGAGAGCGGTCTCTCTCTTCTCTGCCTCGTCCTGTGCCGCCTTAAGTAGCTCTTTCTGCTCCGCCAGCTGCGTGGCCAGCAGGTCGCGCTCCGTGGCGAGCTTGCCGCACTCCTCCTCCTTGGCGCGTAGGGCGGTGCTGACTTCGCCCAACCGTTCCTGAAGAGCGGCATTGCCCTCTGAAGAACAAAAAGAGAAAGGACGTTCAGTCGTCAACAAAGAAGGTCTCCGGGAAGATCCGGCCCGACTGCTCAGCAGTCGGCCCAAATCTCGGGGACTACAGCCCGCGGGTGCGCCAGCGCGCCCCCGTGAAAAGGAAGAAGAACTTACTCCGACTCTCCGACAAGTCGGCAGTCCGCTTCCCCAGCTGCTTAACATTGCGGTTGAAGGCAGTGACGCGGAGGTTGTGATACTCCTGTGATAAACAATCAGACAAAGGTGAATATTCGGACTCGCCAGATGGAGTTCCGGGCCGCCTGCTCACTAGCCGGCCCGAAACTCGGGGACTAAACCCAGTGGGTGCGCTGGCGCGCCCCCACAGAAAAGAACGAGAAAAAACAAAGTCAAAGAAGAAAGCGTACCCGGATAGATGCTCGCGACGCCAGATGCACCTTGGTGCAGCTCTGGATGGCTTCGCCCTCAGCTCGCAGTTTCGCCTGCACGTCCAGGAGCGCCTGGTTCAGCGGACCGTCGCTGCCTCCTCGCACCCATCCAGTAGGCGCGACGCTTGTCGCCTTGGCATCTGGGATGGCCGATCTGGCGGCGCCGGCTTCCAAGGGGCGTGGCGCCGGAACCGCCTTCTCAAGGCGGCGACACGCTGGTGAGGCAACTAGAAGGAGCAGCCTCGCCACCGCCTCGTCTTCAGTCGGCGGCGCTGGCGGGCCTGCCGGCTGCTTGCCATGCACGCTCCCAGACGGCGGTGGAGGCGACGGTGGCGGTGTGGCCGTACCCGACGCGGAGGCCTCGCCATCGTCCTTCTCCATGACGGAGTGCTCCCCGCCAACTTCTTCAGTCTGCCCCGTGAACTCCGGGGGCGGCGGCGCGGAGTTCAGTGGGACGACAAGCAACGCCGATTGGCGGTGCGCGGTCTCCGCAGCCCGCTGTCTTGCTGCGGCGGCGGCTTCGGCTTCCTCTAGTTTCTTCTGGGCGGAGGCCGCCACCTTCTCGGCCTCCGCCTTCTCCAGGCGGTCGGCCTCCTCTTCATCACGCTTCTCCCGCGCGTTTCGCTCCGTCGCCTCCCGGAGGTCGGCGGCGGGGTCTATCCACCAAGTATTGGCGGACGTCTCGGCCGACCCCATGACAGAGGGGACGGCGACCCTCTCAAGGGAAAGAGGGGCCATGAAGCAAGAAAGGAATATAAAAACTCCGAAAAGATTCATCGAAGAAAACAAGACAAAGGCAGTGAACACTTACGCAGAGACTAGCGTCGGCTTCTTCACTTCCTTATTGAAGCGGTTGGCCTTCGCGGCCGCCACTTCCCGCTTGGTCGCGGCGGCCGCCCCCTTGAACTTCTTCGGCCGGCCGCCGAGCGAACTCGGCACGGCCTGGAGCTTCTTCGCGCCGACTTGACCGGCCAAGCCGGCGGAGGAACTCGCGCCGGGATGGTCGGCTTTCGATTGGCGGCACGGGGCGACTTCCCCTTCAGCGTCGTCGTCTGGCCAGTCGGCGAAGGTCGCCGAGGGCCTGAAGCCGCCTTCCGCTCCTCCTCCTCCACCTTCGGCGTCGGCCTCCATTGCCGCCGCCCCCAAGTCGGGATCATCTAAATCGCTCTCCGCCCGATCGGGAGCAAACTCGCGGGGCGGTCCCGTGGCGCCGGCTACAGGCTAGATGAGGGGGTTCTGACTCGAAGAAACCAAGAGGATCAAAAGTCGGATTCGGCTGTAGATGAAAAACAGAGGAACAAAAGATATGACTTACCACAGGCGGGGGGTTGGCACGTGAGTACGGCTCCTTGCCGAACTGCCAGTCTTCCGCGAGCTCGCAGTTTGCGATGTGATTCACCATATTTGCCACCTCCGCGTGGGGCATGTCCGAGGTGCACATCCGACTCGGGTCTTGGCGGTCGCTCATCTGACTAGTCAGATGAGGTCGGCCTTGGAGAGGGAGGACTCGGCGCGCCACGAAGGCGGCCAGCAAGTCGGCCCCGACCAGGCCTTCCGACTGCGTCAGTACTCGGAGTCGCGCGACGGCGGCGGCACCAGCGGGAGTCAGCGTCTTGGCCCGGTGGGACCAGCTGGGAAGCCTCCCAGCCGGCGAGCCGGCCTCGTAGGGCGGCAGGTTGACCCAGTCGCCTTCCGTGGCGACGTTCTTCACGTAGAAGTACGACCGCTGCCACACCTTCACCGACTTGATTAGCGCGATGGAGGGGAATGGGTTGTCGGTGGTCGACCTACGCATCGCGATGAAGGCGCTGCACTGAGCCAGCATGCCAGCGACGTGCGTGCCGAGCTTGGATTGAAAGAACTCTCCCCACAGCTCGATGGTGGGGAGAACGCCAAGGAAACCCTCGCACAGGGTGGCGAAGGCGGCCAGCAGCACCACCGTGTTCGGAGTGAGGTGGTGCGGCTGGAGTCCGTTGAACTCCAAGAAGGAGCGGAGGAAGCCGCTCGCCGGCAGGCCCAGGCCGCGCATGAGGTGCGAGCGGAATATGACCCGCTCGCCCTCCTCCGGCGCCGGCCTTATTTCCCCCGCCGGCGCGGCGCGGGCTCGCACCAGGTTCGCACCGGGGAGCCGGCGCGTCTTGCTGAGGTGCTCGATGATGTCGTCGTCCATCGTAGAGCCGTCCCACATGCCAGAGCGCACGGCAGGAGCCGCGGTGGCGGAGGAGGAGCTCATCGCTGCGGGTGCGGCGCGGCTTGGTGCGGCGAAGGCGAGAAGAAGAAGAGGCAGGAGGAAGCGGGGGAGTAGGGAGGAATGAGCGCGCGTGCTTCGCCGTCCCGCTCCCCCCGCCTATTTATAAACCCGTAGGCTAGAAGCCAATGGAGCGGCGTGGGATTAACTGCGCGCGAGACCCCACGCCCCCCACGATTTACCCCACGAAGTTACTGCATGCAGTAACGACGTGGGGAACCCAACCGTCCGCATGGCCGCAACGGATCTGTTCGCGTGCCGAGGTGCGATAGTGGCGGGCCCCGCCTGACGGCCTGTCCGTCAGCTGCGTGGGTAGGCAGATCGCCTCCCACGTGGCGCCGCGCGACGGGGCCGTGGCGGGCGACCGCGGGAAGCGTATCAGGCACGCCGCCTGGTTCCCGCCGCGGCTTTCAAACTCCTTAGGCGGCAAGACGGCCCTCATTGAATCCGACTCCAAATAGTTGGTTTGAAGCAAGACGGCCCTCTGAGAATCCGACTCCAGCCAGTCGGCTTGAAGGAAGACGGCAAGCAAGGCCTAAACCCCACCACCGGAAGAATGAAACTATTAAGGCCCGCGACGTATCACCCTCGGAGCCTCACCAGCTTCGGGGACTACTGTCGGAGTAATGGGCCACGGGTAGGCCAACCGGAGTCCCAGAACCTTTCAAGACATCGGGGCAGGCTGCGCCCCGTGAGTCTAGAGGCAACTCCAAGATAAGCCGAGTCCCAGAAGCGACTCTCAATCAAGCCGAGTCCAGAGGCGAATCCAAGATAAGCCGACTCCTGGCCGGCGACTTCCAGAGAGGCCGGCTATAGGGAGTCGGCCTGCAACTCCAACCACACCTATAATTAAAGGCAGGCATGGCCACAGTGCGCCATACCCACGGAGATCTCCGCCCGGTGCTGCACTATTGCCATGCCAGCCCTGACATCAGCCCTTGGGGGCGGAGCCCTGTACCCACGACGGCCTGTCAGTACGGCCTGGAGACGGCGGGGCCCACCAGTCAGCGGGAGTACTGAAGACGGCGAGAGCGCCAAGAGTCGGACCCGTTGGGAGTCGGCCCCCAGGAGTCGGCCGGCACATCCCACGGGCCCCACACGCCATTAACCAGACGCGACGGGGGAATGGCAACAGTGATCGCCCGTCAGGCGGCGGCACTGTTGCCATGACCCCATGACCAAGCCCACGTCATTAGAAGCACGGCTACAGTAATTTGCAGCCAGCAAGACCTGCCCGCGGCGGACGCGGGCTGACGCCCTCATACCAGGCCAGTCGGCGGGACCCACCAGTCGGCGAGCTCCAGGAGTCGGTGGAGAAGACGGCGGCCTGAGAGACAGACATCTGGGACCCGCACCCAGCCGGTTTTACCATTGTACCCCTGAGGGGTAGGCCTATATAAACCCCCCAGGGCACCCATGCAAAGGGTTCGAATCCATTAGCACTAGACAGACCATACAGGGAGGAGAAAGCCAGCCTTGCCTTCTCCTACCTCCAGAAACAGCTCTAGGAGCAACCTTGTATTCACTTTGCCTTAGTGAACATGCGGAGACCCCGCATAGCAGCAGTAGGGGTGTTATCTCCTCGGAGAGCCCTGAAGCTGGGTAAGATCCGCCGACGTGCATGTCTTCGCCTCATCCCGTTTCTAGGCACCGGCGATGTTCTACTCGCCCCCACCATGATAAGCCATCCTTTGGCATATGTCGCACCCAACCCCCGACAGGGCTCCAAACCCTAAGCTATAACGTCCATTTTGGTTAGAAAGGTCGTAATTTCCTTACATGAAATGGTCATAAAGCAGATAGCACTGGTCCGCTGTCTTATTTCTAGCTAATCATGACCAATATAGATGGTCATAACCTTGTAAATTGTTGTGGGTTGTGCTACGTCTTGAGCTTGCGTTGGTTTTCCTTGAAGAAGAAAGGGTGATGCAGCAATAATAGCGTAAGTATTTCCCTCAGTTTTGAGAACCAAGGAATCAATCAATTAGGAGGTTCCTCAAAAGTCCCACGCACCTACACAAACAAACAAAGAACTCGCAACCAACACAATAAACGGGTTGTCAATCCCTTCACGACCACTTGCGAAAGTGAGATCTGATAGAGATAATATGATAAGATAAATATATTTTTGCTATTTTATGATATAGATTGGAAAAATAAAGATGCAAATAAAAGTAGATTGAAAGCTTTATATGACAAAAGATAGACCCGGGGGCCATAGGTTGCACTCGTGGCTTCTCTCAAGACAGCATAAGTATTACGGTGGGTGAACAAATTACCGTCGAGCAATTGATAAAAAAGCGAATAATTATGAGATTATCTAGGCATGATCATGTATATAGGTATCACGTCCGTGACAAGTAGAACGACTCCTGCCTGCATCTACTACTATTACTCCACACATCGACCGCTATCTAGCATGCATCTAGAGTATTAAGTTCATAAGAATAGAGTAACACATTAAGAAAGATGACATGATGTAGAGGGATAAACTCATGCAATATGATATAAACCCCATCTTTTTATCCTCGATGGCAACAATACAATACGTGCCTTGCTGCCCTAACATCCTTTGAAAAGGACACCACAAGATTGAACCCATAGCTAAGCACTTCTCCCATTGCAAGAAAGATCAATCTAGTAGGCCAAACCAAACTGATAATTCGAAGAGACTTTCAAAGATAACTTAATCACACATAAAATAATTCAGAGGAGATTCAAATATTTCTCATAGATAAACTTGATCATAAACCCACAATTCATCGGATCCCGACAAACACACATAAAAAGAGTTACATCGAATAGATCTCCAAGAAGATCGAGGAGAACATGGTATTGAGATCCAAAAAGAGAGAAGAAGCCATCTAGCTAATAACTATGGACCCGAAGGTCTGTGGTAAACTACTCACAACTCATCGGAGGGGCTATGGTGTTGATGTAGAAGCCCTCCATGGTCAATTCCCCCTCCAGCGGAGAGCCGGCGAAGGCTCCAAGATGGGATCTTGCGGATACAGAAGGTTACGGTGGTGGAAATAGTTTTTCGTGGTCGCTTTTGATGTTCATAGGGTACGTGGGTATATATAGGAGGAAGAAGTAGGTCGGTGGACGCCCGAGGAGCCCACGAGATAGGGGGGCGCGCCCAGTAGGGGTGGGCGCGCCGTCCACCCTCGTGGCCGCCTTGACTGCTTCTTGACTTGCACTCCAAGTCCTCTGGATCATGTTCGTTCCAAAAATCACGCTCCTAGAGGTTTCATTCCGTTTGGACTCCGTTTGATACTCCTTTTCTTTGAAATACTGAAATAGGAAAAAACCCAGCAATACGGGCTGGGCCCCCGGTTAGTAGATTAGTCCCAAAAATGATATAAATGTGTAAATTAAAGCCCATAAACATCCAAAACGGGTAATATAATAGCATGGAACAAACAAAAATTATAGATACATTGGAGACGTATCAAGCATCCCCAAGCTTAATTCCTGCTCGTCCTTGAGTAGGTAAATGATAAAAACAGATTTTTTTTGATGTGGAATGCTACCTAGCATAATTCTGAATGTAATTTTCTTTATTGTGGCATGAATGTTCAGATCCAAATGATTCAAAATAAAAGTTCATATTGACATAAGAAATAGTAATACTTCAAGCATACTAATCAAAGTAATCATGTCTTCTCAAAATAACATGGCTAAAGAAAGTTATCCCTACAAAATCATATAGTCTGGTTGTTGCTCTATCTTCATCACACAAAGTATTTAATCATGCACAACCCCAATGACAATCCAAGAAATTGTTTCATACTTTAGTAATCTCAAACTTTTTCAACTTTCACGCAATACATGAGCGTGAGCCATGGACATAGCACTATATGTGGAATAGAATGGTGGTTGTGGAGAAGACAAAAAGGAGAAGATACTCTCACATCAACTAGGTGTATCAACGGGATATGGAGATGCCCATTAATAGATATCAATGTGAGTGAGTAGGGATTGCCATGCAACGGATGCACTATAGCTATAAATGTATGAAAGCTCAATAAAAGAAACTAAGTGGGTGTGCATCCAACTCGCTTGCTCACGAAGACCTAGGGTATTTTGAGGAAGCCCATCATTGGAATATACAAGCCAAGTTCTATAATGAAAAATTCCCACTAGTATATGAAAGTGACAACATAGGAGACTCTCTCTATCATGAAGATCATGGTGCTACTTTGAAGCACAAGTGTGGTAAAAAAGGATAGTAGCATTGTCCCTTCTCTCTTTTTCTCTCATTTCCTTTTTTCCTTTTTTTCTTTTCCCTTTTTTTCTTTTTGGGCCTTTCCTTTTTTTATTTGGCCTTTTTTTTCTTTTTTTTATAAAGTCCGAAGTCTCATCCCGACTTGTGGGGAAATAATAGTCTCCATCATCCTTTCCTCACGGGGACAATGCTCTAATAATGAAGATCATCACACTTTTATGTACTTACAACTCAAGATTACAACTCAATACTTAAACAAGATATGACTCTATATGAATGCCTCCGGCGGTGTACCGGGATATGCAATGAATCAAGAGTGACATGTATGAAAATTATGAAGGTGGCCTTGCCACAAATACGATGTCAACTACATGATCATGCAAAGAGCAATATGAAAATGATGATGCATGTCATAAAAATGGAACGGTGGAGAGTTGCAAGGCAATATATCTCGGAATGGCTATGGAAATGCCATAATAGGTAGGTATGGTGGCTGTTTTGAGGAAGGTATATGGTGGGTGTATGGTACCGGCGAAAGTTGCGCGACACAAGAGAGGCTAGCAATGGTGGAAGGTGAGAGTGCGTATAATCCATGGACTCAACATTAGTCATAAAGAACTCATATACTTATTGCAAAAATCTACAAGTCATCAAAAACAAAGCACTACGCGCATGCTCCTAGGGGGATAGATTGGTAGGAAAAGACCATCGCTCGTCCCCGACCGCCACTCATAAGGAAGACAATCAATAAATAAAATTATGCTCCAACTTCATCACAAAGCGGTTCACCATACGTGCATGCTACGGGAATCACAAACTTCAACACAAGCATTCTTTAAATTCATAATCACCCAAGTAGCATGACTCTAATATCACCATCCTAGTATCTCAAAACAATTATCAAGGATCAAATTGATCATAGCATCCAATTCACTTTCTATGATAGTTTTTATTATACCCAACCTGGATGCCCATCATTCTAGGACCAATTTTATAACCATAGAAAATACCATGCTGTTCTAAGAGACTCTCAAAATAATATAATTGAATCATGATAGATGAACAATTTATGATAGATATAAGTGAAGCACTAGAGCAAAAACTATCTAGCTCAAAAGATATAACTGAAGCACATAAATTATTCTAACAAATTCCAATCAAGTGGGATTCTCCCAAAAGGTGTGTACAGAAAGGATGATTGTGGAAAACTAAAAATAAAATACTAATATAATACAAGACGCTCCAAGCAAAACACTTATCATGTGGCGAATAAAAATATAGCTCCAAGTAAAGTTACCGATAAACGAAGACGAAAGAGGGGATGCCTTCCGGGGGCATCCCCAAGCTTAGGAGTTTGGCTACTCTTGAATATATTGGTGTGCCATAGGCATCCCCAAGCTTAGGCTCTTGCCACTCCTTATTCCATAGTCCATCAAATCTTTACCCAAAACTTGAAAACTTCACAACACAAAAACTCAACAGGAAATCTCATAAGCTCCGTTAGTGAAAGAAAGAAAAACCACCACATAAGGTACTATAATGAACTTATTATTTATTTATATTGGTGTTAAACCTACTGTATTTCAAGTTCTCTATGGTTCATACCACTTAATACTAGCCATAGATGCATCAAAGTAAGCAAACAACACATGAAAAACAGAATCTGTCAAAAATAGAACAGTCTGTATCAATCTGTAACCCTAGAATACTTATGGAACTCTAAAAATCCTACCAAAATAGGAAGTCCTGGTTAATTTGTCTATGGATCTACAGAAAAAATAATCAACACAAAGGCACGTTTATGTGAATTAAAAAAACTAATTTGTGCGTCCAAAGTTTCTGTTTTTCAGCAGAATCAAATTAACTATCACCATAGGTTATCCTATAGGTTCTACTTGGCACAAACACTAATTAAAACATAAAAACACATCTAAACAAAAGGTAGATGAGAAATTTATTACTAAACAGAAGCAAGAACAAAAAACAAAGATAAAATTGGGTTGCCTCCCAACTAGCGCTCTCGTTTAACGCCCCTAGCTAGGCATAAAAGCGAGGATAGATCTAAGTAGTGCCATCTTTGGCACTTAATTCATCAATAGAGCACTTATAATCTTTAGGGGTTTCTCCCTTTTTAGCAATGATCAAACCCTTAGGCAAGAATTCAATAAATTCATTTGTAGCAAAAGGTTCCTTAATGATGGAGAGACAATTGGGATGAACACTTATTGATTTGAGATCCGCATTTCCCTCACTAGAAGATTCACCCTTATTTTTAGGAACATAGATAAATTTGGCAGTTTTGGTAGGAGGGTTTGGAGTCTTTTTCACGGAAGAAAACACCGACCCTAAGTTGGTAATGATATCCTCAAGTTTTCCAATTCTCATGCAATCTAGATCTATTCTTTCATTAACTATAGGTTCCTTCTCTTTAAAATATTTCAAAGTAACTCCAACCCTAGATCTATATTGGGTAATTTGATTATGAATCTTTTTATCCAAATTTTTAATCAACTCAACAGTGGCAACTTTACTTTCAATAATTTCAAGCCTTTGCATCACATGTTCCAAAGTTAAAACAATTCCATTAACCAAAAGAGGTGGTGGGCCAAACAAATCTAACATAGCATTATAAGCATCAAACGTATGGCTACTCAAGAAATCCCCTCTGGTAATGGTATCAAGAATGCATCTACTCCAAGGAGTAATGCCTACATAAAAATTGCGAAGAAGAACGGAAGTAGAAAGCTTCCTAGTAGATTTATTTTGAGCATTGCAAATTCTATGCCAAGCATCTTTTAAATTTTCTCCCTCCCGTTGTTTAAAGTTAAGAATTTCATGTTCGGGAGTAATAACGAGGATAGGAGGACTAGTCATAACAACGAGCAAACAAAAGACAAGCGAAAGAGAGAAGAGAAGATTGGGAAAGAGAGGGCGAATAAAATGGCAAGGGTGAAGTGGGGGAGAGGAAAATGAGAGGCAAATGGCAAATAATGTAAATGCGAGGGAGATGAGTTTTTGATGGGTACTTGGTGTGTCTTGACTTGAGCGAAGACCTCCCCGGCAACGGTGCCAGAAATCCTTCTTGCTACGTCTTGAGCTTGCTTGGTTTTCCTTGAAGAGGAAAGGGTGATGCAGCAATAGTAGCGTAAGTATTTCCCTCAGTTTTGAGAACCAAGGTATCAATCTAGTAGGAGGCTCCTCCAAAGTCCCACGCACCTACACAAACAAACAAAGAACTCGCAACCAACGCAATAAAGGGGTTGTCAATCCCTTCACGGCCAGATAGAGATAATATGATAAGATAAATATATTTTTGGTATTTTATAATATAGATTGGAAAAGTAAAGATGCAAATAAAACTAGATTGGAAGCTTTATATGATAAAAGATATACCCGGGGGCCATAGGTTTCACTAGTGGCTTCTCTCAAGATAGCATAAGTATTACGGTGGGTGAACAAAATACTGTCGAGCAATTGATAGAAAAGCGAATAATTATGAGATTATCTAGGCATGATCATGTATATAGGCATCACGTCCGTGACAAGTAGACCGACTCCTGCCTACATCTACTACTATTACTCCACACATTGACCGCTATCCAGCATGCATCTAGAGAATTAAGTTCATAAGAATAGAGTAACGCATTAAGAAAGATGACATGATGTAGAGGGATAAACTCATGAAATATGATATAAACCCCATCTTTTTATCCTCGATGGCAACAATACAATACGTGCCTTGCTGCCCCTGCTGTCACTGGGAAAGGACACCGCAAGATTGAATCCAAAGCTAAGCACTTCTCCCATTGCAAGAAAGATCAATCTAGTAGGCCAAACCAAACTGATAATTCGAAGAGACTTGCAAAGATAACTTAATCACACATAAAAGAATTCAGAGGAGATTCAAATATTTCTCATAGATAAACTTGATCATAAACTCACAATTCATCAGATCTTGACAAACACACCGCAAAAAGAGTAATTCGAATAGATCTCCAAGAAGATCGAGGAGAACATGGTATTAAAATCCAAAAAGAGAGAAGAAGCCATCTAGCTAATAACTATGGACCTGAAGGTCTGTGGTAAACTACTCACAACTCATCGGAGGGGCTATGGTGTTGATGTAGAAGCCCTCCGTGGTCGATTCCCCCACCGGCAGAGCGCCGACAAAGGCTCCAAGATGGGATCTTGCGGATACAGAAGGTTACGGTGGTGGAAATAGTTTTTCGTGGTCGCCTTTGATGTTCTCGGGGTACGTGGGTATATATAGGAGGAAGAAGTAGGTCGGTGGACGCCCGAGGGGCCCACGAGATAGGGGGCGCCCTCCACCCTTGTGGCCACCTCGACTGCTTCTTGACTTGCACTCCAAGTCCTCTGGATCACGTTCGTTCCGAAAATCACGCTCCCGAAGGTTTCATTCCGTTTGGACTCTGTTTGATATTCCTTTTCTTCGAAATAATGAAATAGGCAAAAAAACAGCAATACGGGTTGGTTAGTCCCAAAAATGATATAAATGTGTAAAGTAAAGCCCATAAACATCCAAAACGGGTAATATAATTATCAGGTTGCTATGACTAGGCACCAACTCATCAGTTTTGCCTATGTGTCATGTCCATGTGTCAGTTTTTGCCCTAGGTTGTGAAGCAACCTATATTTCTGTCATTCCCAAAATTCCCAAAAAAATCTCATAAATTCTTTGGGTCATATCTTCGTCAAATGTGTAAAAATCCTTCCTTGCCTAGTTCAAAAATAATCATTTTCCTGTTATGTTCAGAAAAACACTTTGTGAAGGAAGTGCTATTTATATATTCTTGATTGCCCTCAAAATTTTTGGGCACTATTTCCTATCCAAATCATTGCCTCATGACAAAATTCAGCTCCATTTTCCCAGTAAATCTTCCTCGGCAAATTTCCAAAGTTTTTGTCCACCTAGAACCTTTGTGAAAGAAGTACTAGCTATGCATATCCTAATGAGTTTAATTTTTGCCACGTATTCTATATGCCGATGTTACTTACCTACACCAAATTTGAGCTCAGTTCATTTAGCCAATTTCTCTCATTAATTTTCCGAAGTTTCTGTCCAGAGAAGAGCATTGTGAAGGAAGTGCTATTTATATATTCTTGGTTGCCCTAAAAAATTTTGGGCACTCTTTCCTATCCAAATAATTGCCTCATGACAAAATTCAGCTCCATTTGCCCAGTAAATCTTCGTCGGCAAATTTCCAAAGTTTTTGTCCACCTAGAACCTTTGTGAAAGAAGTACTAGCTATGCATATCCTAATGAGTTGAATTTTTTCTACATATTGTATATGCCTATGTAACTTATCTACACCAAATTTGAGCTCATTTCATTTAGCCAATTTCTCTCACTAATTTTCCGAAGTTTCTGTCCAGAGAAGAGCATTGTGAAGGAAGTACCACTTTGGCATGTACAAATGGTATCCATTTTCTACAGTGCTTTCCTATGCCCAAATAACCATCCTCCACCAAATTTCAGCTCAATCCATTCATTATTTTGAGTCCAGCTTTAACATTGGTATTTATGTCCAGTGTGGTACTTTACAAAGCAAGTACCACCTAGGATCCACCTTTGAGCTGAAAATTTGTGAAGACATTCTTCTTAGTATATGATCATCCTCAGCCAAAACTGACGCCCATTGGCCATGTGCATTTCCTGTACCGCTAGTCAAACACTTGGCTGCTAATTCATCTTTGAGCATAGTTCGATCTCCTCATAAGAATCTTATGTTGTAATTTTCTTCCTCGCACCTACCTGGGGAGTGCCCAACCCACTAGATATGCCTAGGCCGCGCAGAACGCATGGTAACGCCACGGTCACGTGGTGAACACGCGGCGGGAATGCGAGCTTATGCGCTCTAGAGTTGGGGCCCTCGGCCACCGTCCAAACCTCGATGTCTCACCACCAAACCATGTATTTCTGATTAAATAGACACTTATGTACCTAGAAATAATTTTTGGAAAAAAATAAAGTCCAAACTATGAGGCAGTTGCAGTTCAAATTTGACCCGCTTCCTACTGAATCGCCGGGAATTTGTCTTTTTCACCAGAGGTGGATCAAAACTTTTGACACCCAAGCATTTTTTCAATTGTGCATTAAATATGGCCTAGTATTTTACAAAATTAATTTGTTCCAATTTTGCAACAAATATATGGTAGGTCCTTCACAAAAAGAAACTCATTTCGGGCACTCGGAAAATGGAAAATTGCTCTTTTGTGCAATGGAAGTGAAAACTTCCTTGGGCAACATTGTTTGCCATTCCAAGATGCATCCTTGTGCATGGTATGAGATCATTTGAACAAACTATGTCATGAATGTGGCCATAAGATTGATCATTTGGCTTGAAAGCCAGGAATCTTCACCCATGATAGCTCATTTCTAAGAACACTTTTTTAAAATAATTACCATATTACAAGTTTATTATTTTTCCTGATAACTAGGTCACATATAATGACACGATGCGAAGGGTTTCCAATGTTTTGATTTTTTTGAATTTTTCATGACCATTTCAAAATGCGGTCAAAATGGCGGGCATGACCGTTCCTCTCTAGTAGTTGAATTTTGAAAAACTTTTGGTGTTTATATGATTAAATAGATACTTATGTACCTATAAATGATTTTTGGAAAAAATAAAGAGCAAACTATGAGGCAGCTGCAGTTCAAATTTGACCCGCTTCCTACTAAATCGGCGGGAATTTGTCTTTTTACCAGAGGTGGATAATTTTTTTATACCCAACCATTTTGTCAATTGTGCATTAAACATGGCCTAGTATTTTATAAAATTGATTAGGTCCATTTTTGCAACAATTATTCGGTAGTTCCTTCACAATAAAACCTCATTTCGGGCACTCGAAAAATGGAAAATGAATTTTCCATGCAAAGAAAAGGAAAACTCCCTTAGGCAACATTGTTTGGAAGTTCGAAGATGCACCGTTGTGCACAATATGAGATCATTTGAACAAACTATGCCATGAATGTGGCCATAAGATTGATCATTTGGATAGCTCATTTCTGAGAACACTTTTTTAAAATAATTGCCGTATTACAAGTTTACTATTTTTCCTGGAAACTTGGTCACATATTATGACACAATGCGAAGGTTTTTCAATTTTATGATTTTTTTTTTGAATTTTTTATGCCCGTTTCAAAATGCGGTCAAAACGACGGGCTTGACCGTTCCGAGCTAGTTGTTGAATCTTGGAAACATTTTGATGTTTCTCTGATTAAATAGATTGTTATGTACCTAGAAATGATTTTTGGAAAAAATAAAGAGCAAACTATGAGGCAGCTACAGTTCAAATCTGACCCCCTTCCTACTAAATCGGCGGAAATTTGTCTTTTTCACCAGAGGTGGATCAAGGCTTTTTACACCCAAAAATTTGGTCAATTGTGAATTAAATATGGCCTAGTATTTTAGAAAAATGATTTGGTCCAATTTTGCAACAATTATTTGGTAGATTCTTCACAAAAAAACCTCATTTGGGGCATTCGAAAAATGGAAAATGATTTTTTTCGTCCAAAGAAAATGAAATTTTCCTTAGGCAACATTGTTTGCCATTCCAATATGCACCCTTGTGCACAATATGAGATCATTTGAACAAACTATGCCATGAACATGGCCATAAGATTGATCATTTGGCTTGAAAGACATTGATCTCCACACATGATAGCTCGTTTCTGAGAACACTTTTCTAAAAGAATTCCCGTATTACAAGTTTATTATTTTTCCTGCTAACTTGGTCACATATAATGACACAATGCGAAGGTTTTCCAATTTTTTGATTTTTTTGAATTTTTATGCCCGTTTCAAAATGGGGTCAAAACGGCGGGCATGACCGTTCCTAAATAGTGGTTGAATCTTGGAATTTTTTTGTGTTTCTATGATTAAATAGATACTTATGTACCTACAAATGATTTTTGGAAAAAATAAAGAGCAAACTATGAGGGAGCTGCAGTACAAATTTACCCACTTTCTGTTGAATCAGTGGAAATTTGTCTTTTTCATTAGAGGTGCATCGAAACTTTTGACACCTAACCATTTGGTCAATTGTGCAATATATATGGCCTAGTATTTTAGAAAATTAATTTGGTACAATTTTGCAACAAATATATGGTAAGTCGTTCACAAAAAAACTTATTTTGGGCACTGAAAAAATGGAAAATTGTTTTTTCATGCAAAAGAAATAAAAACTCCCTTTGTCAATGTTGTTTGCCAATCTAAGATGTAAACTTATGCCAAATATGACATCATTTGAACAAATATTTGATAGGTCTTTCACAAAAAAACTCATTTTGAGCATTGAAAAATGAAATGAAAAATTTGTATGTAATCAATCATGACCAATTTATATGGTCAAAAAATCTTCAAATTGTTTGGTGCGCTCTGATTGGTCCATAGGCATAACACGCGGATCATGCCTCAACCACCATCTCCTCCCCATCCCCCATCACGCCGCCATCCACCTCGTCGCCTCCCATCTCCTCCCTCCCCCTTCCTCCCCACCTTCCCCTTTCGCCCCTCCTTCCCGGACCCTGACGGCGCCCACATCGGCTCCGGCACCGCCACGCTCCATGCCGTCGCCTCCTCGCCCGCCACCTCGTCTCCCAGGTTAGGAAGCCCTACCTCGCTTCGCCTTTCCCTCGCCTGCTCGTGGAGTCAGTAGATTTCTGCTCCCTTGACCTGAATTTTGACATCTGAACTCAATTTCTCTTGCAGGCCACCAAGGAAGAGATCACTGAATTCCTCCTCGAAGCGACCGGCTCCTCCGCCAATGACATCCCGCTAGCATCCGTGTAGCGCTTCATGGCCACCAAGCACGTGCTGCTGCTGCACGCCGGCGGCGACAGCAAGAGGGTTCCGTGGGCGAACCCCATGGGGAAGGCCTTCCTGCCGGTGCCTTACCTTGTTGGGGACAACCCCGACGGGCCTGTCCTGCTGCTCTTCGACCACATCAGGGGGGGTCCAGCGCAAGGCAAGGAATCAAGACTGGTATCGGCAAGTCCAACCTGCTCTCCCGCTTCACCCGCAATGAGTTCAGCCTCGAGTCCAAGTCCACCATCAGGGGGTCAAGTACGCCACCCGCTCCCTCTATGTCGATGACAAGATCGTCAAGGCCCAGATTTGGGACACCGCCGGCTCTTCCTATCCCCGTCTGTTCGGCAGCATGTAGATTCCCCTTCCCCTTGAAGCGTGTGTGTGTGTGTGTCTGCTGTGGGGCTTTTGTTTGTTGGATCTCGCTGCAGAATTATTCTGCGTGTTGGCGCGGATGCGTGCTGAAGTGTAGGGGTAGGTTCAGTCGGTCCTGCTAATGGATCATAGCATCGGCTGCTTACAAATTAGTTGGTTGTACGACTTGGGGACTTGCATAGCTAGAATCGCATGATCTGTTTGGTGCTGTTTTTGGTCCTGGAAATGCCCCCTTGTAGATTTAGCTTAGTACACTATGATCATGTAGTCTTTGTAGGCTTATTACTCTATGTGGTTTTATCTTGCCACTTCAGTGAAGATCAGGGATTCACGGGCAATGGAGTTAGTTCTGATATTTCAGTTGTAACAGTTGTTACATTTCTCATGTTTGATTCCTGTTCTGGAAGTCCCAGTAACTTACAAAGTACGTCCTATCATGATCGATTCCTTCTTAGTTAGTCTCCGGGGGAAACAATATGCTAGTTTTGCCACATCTGGGAATTCTATTAGTTTTGCTTTTGCCAACGGCGCAAACCGCACAAAACCATAGCATAGCATTTGAAAAGCGATGTACTCTTAACCGTATGCCTTTAGAGACTGCCGGTCATGTACTCTGTTTCACAATTTTGATTTCTGCTCCGGTTACACGCAGTCAATCTTCCAAGGTCTGTTGTGCGTCCTACTAGTGTTCACAGCATTGCAAGTTCATGGGGGTCTTGTTTATTTGTTCATGTGATGATTCTTCTACACATTTCATAGTTTCTTCTACATAGGCGCTACATTTTGGGTAAATCCTGTTGGGGAACGTAGCAGAAATTCAAAATTTTCTACGCATCACCAAGATCAATCTATGGAGATACTAGCAACGAGAGAGAGGGGAGTGCATCTTCATACCCTTGAAGATCGCTAAGCGGAAGCGTTACAAGAACGTGGTTGATGGAGTCGTACTCGCGGTGATTCAAATCGCGGAAGATCCGATCTAGCGCCGAACGGACGGCGCCTCCGCGTTCAACACACGTACATCCCAGGGACATATCCTCCTGCTTGATCCAGCAAGGGGAGAGGAGAAGTTGAGGGAGAGCTCCGGCAGCACGACGGCGTGGTGGTAGAGCTTGCAGTTCTCCGGCAGAGCTTCGCCAAGCACTACGGAGGAGGAGGAGGTGTTGGGGAGGGAGAGGGCTGCGCCAGGGGCAAGGGTGAAGCTCCCATGTGCCTCCCCACTATATATAGAGGTGGAGGGGGCTGGTTTCTTGCCCTCCAAGTCCATTGGGGCGTTGGCAAAGGTGGGAGGAAAGAAATCCCATCATTTCCTTCCCCACCGATTGTTATCCCCCTTTTTTAGGGATCTTGATCTTATCCCTTCGGGATATGATCTTATTCCTTCTAAGGGGGATCTTGGTGCACCTTGACCAGGGGTGTGGGGCCTTGCCCCCACTACCCACGTTCATGTGGGTCCCCCATGCAGGTGGGCCCCACTCCGGAACCTTCTAGAACCTTCCCGATACAATACCAAAAAATCCCGAACATTTTCCGGTGGCCAAAATAGGACTCCCCATATATAAATCTTTACCTCCGGACCATTCCGGAACTCCTCGTGACGTCAGGCATCTCATCCGGGACTCCGAACAACATTCGGTAACTGCACACTAATTCCCATAACAACTCTGGCATCACCGAACCTTAAGTATGTAGACCCTACGGGTTCGGGAATCATGCAGACATGACCGAGACAGCTCTCTGGCCAATAACCAACAGCGGGATCTGGATACCCATGTTGGCTCCCACATGTTCCACGATGATCTCATTGGATGAACCATGATGTCAAGGATTCAAGCAATCCCGCATACAATTCCCTTTGTCTACCGGTATAGTACTTACCCGAGATTCGATCGTCGGTATCCCGATACCTTGTTCAATATCGTTACCGGCAAGTCTCTTTACTCGTCCCGTAACACATCATCCCGTGATCAACCCCTCGATCACATTGTGCACATTACGATGATGTCCTACCGAGTGGGCCCAGAGATACCTCTCCGTCACACGGAGTGACAAATCCCAGTCTCGATTCGTGCCAACCCAACAGACAATTTCAAAGATACTCGTAGTGCACCTTTATAGCCACCCAGTTACGTTGTGACGTTTGGTATACCCAAAGCATTCCTACGGTATCCGGGAGTTGCACAATCTCATGGTCTAAGGAAATGATACTTGACATTAGAAAAGCTTTAGCATACGAACTATACGATCTTTGTGCTAGGCTTAGGATTGGGTCTTGTCCATCACATCATTCTCCTAACGATGTGATCTCGTTATCAATGACATCCAATGTCCATGGTTAGGAAACCGTAACCATCTATTGATCAACAAGCTAGTCAACTAGAGGCTTACTAGGGACATGGTGTTGTCTATGTATCCACACATGTATCTGAGTTTTCTACCAATACAATTATAGCATGGATAATAAACGATTATCATGAACAAGGAAATATAATAATAATAACTAATTTATTATTGCCTCTAGGGCATATTTCCAACAAATCCTGTGCAAATTACGAAGTAACTTGGGTGCCTCGGTAACCATCTTGTTCGTTCTTTTTTGCAGTTGTGGAGACTATGGATGGGACTATCGCAGTTGCTTCTGTGTTTCGCGGGCATCAGGAAGGTACTAATTACCATTTCATTTCTCTAGTTATTACTCACCACACTACATGGCAAGGCATATCTGACCATCGCAGGGCCCTTTGCTACATCTGTTTTTCAAATGTGGAAGCCATCATAACATCAGCTGGTCATAGTTATACGCATTGTTTAACTTTTTCTTTTTTGAATTTCACATTGCAGTTCTTTGTTGTAAGATAATGCACATGTATCAATACCAAATATGGAAAGCTTTAGTAATAGATGTAAACATGATCATCATATGCTATCTGATTCTGAGTCGATTTAGATTAATTATGGCTTTGTCATTCTGCTTTATGATTTACTAAATCACTGTTGTTTCATGATGATTATGCAGTAATGCTCCTCTTCTTCCTCGACCACCTGAACCACCACACCGGTGGGCTCATGAAGCATCAACTTCAATAATGGTGACCCTAGAGCTAGCTAGTTTAGTCTGCTGAGGTTTTGGGGTGCTTTGAGTTTCAATTCACTGCAGCAGAAGCACCATTTTGCCTTTTTCTGTTAGATGCCTTTGGATTGTTTGGGATCCTGTACTATTTAGTTGGTATTTGGTATTATATATTTTTCTTCTAGCCTAGAATTATTCATTTTAGATCTTGTTGCATGATGTTTCATGTATATGACTAGTACTACTATTTCTGCATGCTTATATGTTTGTGCACTGACTAGCTTAGCTAGCACAGTAGTGCTCTGTTGAAATTTGAGGCATATCTTTGTTCATAAGTTTCTTTGTTCCCATGCAGTGTGCTTTGAAACGTAGGGCGAATCTTGTGGAGGAGTAGGGCGAATCGGACATTGTCTCGCTTGTTCCGCTGTGGTAAAAACAGAGCACCACTCTTACTTGATGTGCATGTGTTAATACGGCAAAATGATTGAGATCTGTTTGACTTTTCCCTTCTCTGTGTAGATAACATGCTGAATGTTGTTCATGCGACTGTGTATCAATCTTATGTACGTGCAGATTATCAGGCATTGTTTAATGCTGAGGGTGTAATAGAGGTGAGGTTTGTCAATCTGTGAGAGGTGTAGGATGAAGATGGTCTCTCTCAAATGACCCTGCAACCAAATACAAGAAATCTCTTGTGTCCCCAACACACCCAATACAATGGAAATTGTATAGGTGCACTAGTTCGGCGAAGAGATGGTGATAAAAGTGTATTATGGATGGTAGAAATATATTTTTATAATCTGAATAAATAAAAACAGCAAGGTACACTAAAAAAATACACTTCTATGATGATACGTGTTTGTCATAGTAGGTCACGTTTTCTATCATGCATGTACATCCATGACAATTTTATGACAGAATCAAGATAGTCATACATGTGCTGTCGTAGAAGTGTTCCATGACATTACCAAAACTATCATCACGAAAGTGTCCACTTCCATGACGATAAATCGCGCGTCATAGAAGTGCTTTCGTCAAGGGTGACCGACACGTGGCATCCACTGTAACGGCTCGCCGTTAAGCTATCGGGTCCGGTTTTGGATTCGATAACCCGTTAACAGCCCCGTCCAATGGGGATTTTCCACGTGTAAAATCATCATTGTCTGGAGGAAACACGTGTCGGCTCATTGTTGGGACAGATGTCATCCACTCATTGGACCAAAGGCGCCTATGATACGTCGACATGTGTCACGGACAACAGAGGCCCATTCCTGTGAAAAGGCCGGCCCGTTTGACTTGTTCAAAAGGTGGCAGGCCGGCCCACGAAAAGCCTGTTAACGGCCTGTTCGCATGTAGCCCATTTACAGCCCGCTAACCCAGGGCCCGTTACGACCTATCCGAATAAAGCCCAGTAGCGTCATTTGGGCCGTCCAATATGATTCCAGCCCATTTTAACTTCCGGCCCATGTATGGCCCATGACGTCTTTCGACCCATATGTGGCCCTTTGTAACTCTTGGCCCGTTAACGGCTAGTGGTGAAACTTGACCGTAATGAATAGTGTATCACTTTATACCCATTAATGACCCATTATTCCATTGGGCCATTTGCAGCTCATGTTATCTTTCGGCCTTCTCAGGGCCCATTTATTCTTGGGCTCATTTCCAGCATATATTTACTCATGACCCGTTATTGTCATTTTCTGCTTGTGGGCCAAATTCAGTCTGTGGTTACAGTTGGCCCGTTTGTGGCCCGTTAATACGTTGGGCCATTTTCATAGCGTCATCAAATACGGCTGATTAATGACGGCCCGTTATGGTCGGCCCATGAACGGATGATTCCAACTCTTGCCCGTTTACGGCCATAATGCGGTCTGTTATTGGCCCATGTTTGGCCAATCGATCATACGACCCGTAGAAGGCCCATTGATGATACAACTTGTAGAAGGCCCATTGTGTCTACGGCCCATAGAAGGCCCATTGTTTCTATGCCCCGTAGCAGGCCCATTGTTTCTACGGCCCTTAGAAGGCCCATTGTTTCTACGGCCCGTAGGAGGCCCATGGTAACTACAGTAAATATGTAGCCCATGGTTATTGTGGCCTAGTTTTAAAAAATAGGTTATTATGGCCACTAGCAAACCGCGGAAAAAAGAACTGCATTGACTACAAGCAAACAAATAAACAAGACGATAAGGAAATAAATAAGCAAGCAACTTACGCTAGGCTATCATGGCTATTACACATATTACATCCACTGGGCATCAAAGTTCGCCACCAGTGCAAATATAGGGAAGAAAGCAGCATATCATATACATTGGTTGTCAAAGTTGGCGACCAGTGCAAATAAACGCCACAGCAAAACAAGTCCAGAACTGAAACCACTTCAGAAGAGCTCAAGAAACAATATCCTGGGTACCCATAATGCTAGCAAGATGCTTAGCAAGCTTATTAACTTTCTCTTGTTTGGCGCTTAAATCCTCCAGCACTTGTTGTTGCACCAGAAAGTATGCATCTGAATTCTGCAGGGAATTCCTCAGTTCTTCGGCTTCCTATCACATAAGATCTGATCAATGTCTTTCAACTTGAAGTTGAGACTCAAGAAGCTGAACTGATTCAGGCAGCAAGTTCGAAGAGCTGGTGCCAGCAGTGGTAGCCAGTAACTCGAACACTACATCAAGACATGACTTTGGGGTTGTCTTGGTGTCTTCAATATAGTTTTTTATCAGCTTTCTTGGAGACCAACAGGGATGTCTCACTATCTTGAACCTTATATGCATTACTTCCTTTACCATTGAATAACGTGGGTACTCTTCTCCAATATTTTATCCGTGTTCTAAAAGAGAAACAAACAAACACATCACAGGTTTACAATGTAGTATATGAAAATCATTTTGGTAAACCAGTTTAGTAGTAAGGTGGACAGGATAACAGCATGAAACAAACATATATCTATGTAGTATGGTCACTGTATGGTCTATATCATTCTAGTTTATGTTGCCAAATCAAGATAGATACAGTTCGATTCATATCTATTTAGGACAAAGCAGCATAGACAGAATATAAGTGTGGGAAACTACATGGCAATAACAACACTTGTAATGTGCATGGCATGAGAACATAACTGTTTATTCAATTGAAACTGAAATCAACATAGAGCAAGTTACAACAGCAAACACATTAAAGAAACAGGTTTAAAACATACCGGTTGCACCATTGGAGTTTCAATTGCATCCTTCAAATTTGAAATTAGTTGGTATGAGTAAATAAAGTGATGCAAGAGCAAAGTAGTATGAACCATAGCTACGGAACCTGACCTGAGAACAATTCTTCTTCTGCTTTAAGCGTTGACTTGGGGTTCGAAGTGGTGGTCCCCGTGCTTTGAGCACTGCAGTTCCCTTACTAATTGCTCGTGTTTGGGTGCTCTGTGGTGGAGACGGTGCTGTGTCAACTAGAACTGGGTTACTATCTACTGGAGTTGGGGTTAGAAGGGGTGTAGCTGGTTCGCTGTCCAACTGGGTAGGGGTGCAATCTGTGTGAGTCTGGGTTATGTGTGGTGGGGCTGGTTTTTGGTAAAGTACAACCGTGGTTCTATCCGCGTCGACAGGTAGCACGATCTTTTCTAAAGACCATGGTTTTACTCCCACAGATACTGCCATCACCCCCTCCAATTGAAATGGCTGATAAACAAGAAAAGACACTCAATGTATAGACATTGTAAGATAGATAGGTGCAATGGATAGTAGGGAAGAAAACAGGGCATGAAATAATTCACATTTATGTTGTCTAACTAAACAGAATAGCAGGACATAATTTCACATATAAGGTGGCTAATTAAACAGGATAGCATGACACAATTTCACATGTATGATGGCTAACTAAACATGATAGAATGACATACTTCAAAATATGATGACTATGTAAACAGGATGACATGATATAACTATACGATGTGTCTATTAAAGTGGTCGGCATGCCATAAATCACAAACATGTAGTCGATGGAAACATGAAGGCATGATATAATTCACGGATACAATGACATAATTCAAAATATGATGATTATGTAAATAGGATGAGATGATATAACTATATTATATCTTTAGAAAATGGGTTGGCATGCCATAATTCAGATACATGTTGTCTATGTAAACATCATGGCATGGCATAATTCAAATATATGATTTATATACTAAGCAAGTGAGAAGAGGGCAATCGCATATATGATGTGTCAACTAAGGAGATGGCATTCAATATTGTGTATATGATGTAAAAACTAAGCATTGCAATACAACATATATATACATGATATGAGTAATATAACCCTGCCAAGTTTGAGCATACACCTCAGGGAGATAATAGGACTGCTCACACTACTAGGGAAAAGCCTATACACAGAATCTTATCAGCAGCGCGCCTCAAAATAACTCGTTGCTGCTAACTAGCAGTAGCGCGGTCCAAAGAAACTCGCTGATGGTAAAATTTAGCGATGGCGCGTCCACCCAAAGACGCTGCTGCTGCTATAATTCTGAGGCCGCCATGAGGCTAGTTAGAGCAGCAACGCGTTAGCACGACGCTACGCATCGCTACTTAGCATAGTAGCGGCGCCTTTCCCGCACAAGCGCTCTCGCTAAGTTTCCTACAAAATTTAGTCCCACCTCGCTCCGTGAAGAGAGTTTATACCACCTTAAATATGTTACTTCCCACACTTTGACAAGCACTTGATCTTCATTGAACTCTATGTGTAGAATTTGTGGCTGCAATATGAGTCTTCACCGTTCCTAAACGGTGAGGACTAATATTGTCGAATCAGATTGTACACAAAAAGATCGTTGATGATCAATGTGTATTTTGCATCTTGACATATATCGATGGCGCTTTATCTTGAAAAGCGCTGCTGCTAGATAGCTTAGCGATGGCGCATTTTGTCAAGAGCGCTCTTGCTAAGCCATCCATCTCCTGATCTCCTCCTTCGGATCCACTCACACACACACCACAAATTCTATCTGCGCCACGCGCCCGGCCGTCGCCCTCTCCTCCAGCGTCTGCGCGCGTGCCCCGTCGCCGCTCCTCCGTCTGCGCCAGCCGTCACCTCCTCCTCCTTGCTGGACTCGGTGCGGCCTCCTCCTCCGTCCTCCTCTCCACTCGCCGGCCGGCCCCTCCTCGCTCCGCCTTCCTCCTCCGTTCTCCCTCAATCGGCCGCGCCCGGCCGCCCTCCGCCTCCGCCTTCCTCCTCCATCCTACTCTCTTCTCCCTCCTCGAGTCGCCTCCTTCTCCCTCCTGCTCATATGCAACATTTTGATTTAGTTGATATAATTTAGTTGACTTAGTAGAACATTTTGATTTAGTTGATTTAGTAGGCTAGTTGATTTAGTTGCCTTAGAATATTTTGATTTAGTTGACTTAGTAGGTTAGTTTATTTAGTTGACTTAGAACATTTTGATTTAGTTGATTTAGTAGGCTAATTCATTTAGTTAATTTAGTTGACTTAGAACATTTTGATTTAGTTGATTTAGTTGACTTAGAACATATTGCTTTAGTTGACTTAGTAGGCTAGTTGATTTAGTTGACTTAGAACATTTTGATTTAGTTGATTTAGTAGGCTAGTTGATTTAGTTGACTTAGAACATTTTGATTTAGTTGATATAATTTAGTTGACTTAGTAGAACATTTTGATTTAGTTGATTTAGTTGACTTAGAACATTTTGATTTAGTTGATATAATTTAGTTGACTTAGTAGAACATTTTGATTTAGTTGATTTAGTTGACTTAGAACATATTGCTTTAGTTGACTTAGTAGGCTAGTTGGTTTAGTTGACTTAGAACATTTTGATTTAGTTGATTTAGTAATCCTTTGCTCATATTGCTTTAGGAAGAATGGCGCCACCACCACCACTATGTCAATGTGCAAGTCAAGATCGCCACCAGCCTTGCAACCGGCAAGCTGTTAAGGCATCTACTTCGGCGAGTTTTAGTCATGCGGTGAAGAAATTAGATGAAATGTAATAACTATTTTATTTTTAGTGTTGGCATTACTGCATTGTGTCATTTTGCTTAGTTTACAGATCGTCCCATGCAATGTGAGGTTGAAATTCAACAAGTGACGGAGAATCTTGTGACATTTGAGGCTCTGGGGGCCATACACTATGGAGGTCGAGAAAGGGCGCAATATGTCGCAGATTGGAGGAGATGGATGGGCCCGTTTAAGTCGCTCGCATGCATCTTCTTGGTGGTGAGTTGATCAGCTTCAACTTCCGAGTAGAAAGACCCAAGCTAGCTGTCATTTATCTCAACTTTGGTGGAAGATGATGAAGATGACGAAGATGATGAAGATGATGAAGATGATGAAGATGATGAGGACCCACTTCATGAAGCCATCGTAGCTCAAAGAACAAGGCTGAGTGAGGAGGAGGTGTCCAACCTGTGGGACATAATTCCGCCACGTGCTGACTTTGTTGGGGTGCCATTCGTGACCCGCTTGACAAATACCATGGTTGATCGACATGATATGGTATGTTATACTTACAAATGCAAATTAATAGTGTGAATTACTTAGTGTACAGTCCAATGATATGGTATATGTTGTGTGGAATCTAGTCGATGATATATATGTTTTAGTGTAGAGTTCGATCACATGCTTATTAATTGATATGTTTTTCTTATTCAGAAATTGGCAAAGAGCATACACATGAGTTATGGTATCGAGCCTGATGAAGAAGGCTCAGCTGGACTATGCCTTCTTGCAAGGGGCTCCGTCACAACTTGTACTTACAGCGTGGACACGACGGTCGCACACACTTAAGCTCGGTTGGGTGGAAGAAATTCCTCGATGGCAAGAATCTTCGTGTTGGACAGGCTATCCTAATTACTATCGGAACACCAACCGCCCAGGCTTGAGCATGATGATTGTCTTGATATCATCTAGAACTACATGTGTGTGTGGCTATATCATCTAGAACTACATATGTGTGTGTGGCTATATCATCTAGAACTACATATGATGATCGTCGTCGATATCATCTAAAACTACATATGATGATGGCCGTTGATATGACCATGCATGTACTGCTTGAGGATGCATGTTGGCTGTGCATGAAATTGTTATCTTAGTACTCCTTTTTCCAAATTACTCGTCGTGGTTTGAAATAAAACCACGACGAGTAATTTGGAACGGCGAGTACTACCGCATCTAGTAATGGTTTATGAATTTGATGAAAGATAGTACCTAGTTTCTAGCATCTGAAGGAGAGTTGAAATGGAAAATGATGAAAGAGATAGCGATGGCGTTGGATGAGAAATTGCTACAGCTAGCTAATAGTAGCTGTTCCTAAAAGCGCTGCGATATCGTTCAACAGTAGTAGCGCTGGTTGGGGCCGCGCTACTACTATGAGTTAGCTGTAGCGCCTTATTAGTAGCGCGGCCACCCGCGCTGCTGCTAGCCTGAAAACCCGCGCTGCTACTAGCCTTTTCCCTAGTAGTGTCATCTGCCTCTGAATCCTCCTCTGAAGAGCTATCTATAACTAGCAAGATATGTGCTTCGGCAAGTGGCATTGTCTGCTCTGAAGACCTTGTTTTCACTCTAGATTTCTCCATCACCAATTCAAATGGCCGATGCATAGGAAGAGCAGTTGAATATACAAACATTGTCGACAAATGCAATGAGAAATACAAAAAAACGACGGCATGATATAATTCACATATATGACGCTTGGCTAAACAGCATGGCATTGCATAATTCACATATATAAAGCCTTGCAACAAGATAGCATTGCATAATTCACATATATAATGTCTTGCAACAAGATGGCATTGCATAATTCACAGATATGGTAATTAGACACTAAATAGGTGGCATTCACACAAAGCATCTCTAAACTAAGAAAATGACATAGCAATGCAAGATACCATATGCACGATATGAGCAACATAACCATACCAAGGTAGAGCATGCACCTCGGGGGGGATAGGACTGGTCATCTGTCTCTGAATCCTTCTTTAAGGAGCTATCCCGAACTAGCAAGACATGCGCTTCGTCAAATAGTATTGTCTGCTTTGAAGACCTTGTTTCCACTCCAGATTTTTTCCATGACCGCGCCAAATGGCTGATGCACAGGAAGAGTAATTGAATGTACTAAAATTGTTGACAAATTTAACACGTAATAAAAAAATGATGGCATGATATAATTCACATATAAGATGACTAGCTAACCAGGGTGGCATTGCAAAATTCACATATGTGATGCCTGGCTAAACAAGATGGCATTGCATGATTCACATATATGATAAAGAAACTAAACGGATTGCATTGACACAAAGCATGTCTAAACTAAGCAGATGACATATTTGATGTACACAGTAAGCAATGCAAGGCACCATATGCATGATATTAGCAACATCAACATGTCAAGTTAGAGCGAAAGCCTCAGGGGGTAAATAGGAGTGGTCTTCTCCTTCTGAATCCCCCTCAGAACAGTTATCTTCCTCTTGATTACACCGAAATGGGTGGAGGGGGACTGCCTTTGCGCCCACCATGGAGCGACATCTGCATGAAATTCTATTGCCACGCAAGGCTCGTCTCTTTTGCTCTACATGTTCAGTTCCATTGTGTACAATAACTGACATGCATAGGAATAAAACATAGTGAGATTATGTAAGGAGTGCATGCACAAATCCAGAGTGATCGTAGCAAACTGTGGATAGACCCAAAACCAATGATAGCAGGCAGATAATAGCTTTAGTTATAAAATACAGATAATGGCTTCTTTAATATTTGTTTGCACCCAACATGATAGTAGACAACCGAGATTAACCAGATAGTAGAAAGATAGTACTGATTGTTGCCACAATATGTACCCCACAACCATTTAAAAACTAAAGTTTCAGCATTAGTTTGGACCTGACTCGGAGTCTAATAGGTGAACATGACGATAAAGTAGCATGTCGTCATATTAAGCGATGCATAATGTAAGCAGACATGGAAGAGTGCGACCTCTCTTGCAGACCCGTGTAGTCCTCAAGGTCATCTGCTCAGTTGATGATGGTAATGCAGTTGTCGTGGCTGCCGGTGGCGGGGAAGAAGATCTGAGGCGGCGAAAGACAGTCTGGAGAGCGGATCCCTGCTGTGGTGAACCCTTCTGTCTTTGGACTAGTTGAGCTGGGGTGGAACACAGCGCAGCATGAGGAGGACAAACCACACAAGGTTTTCTTTGACACATATCTGTAATAGAAGTAATTGTGTAAGGGCTTGTTTGAATTTGAGGATTCTAACAATGCAGGGATAGGAAATAGACAGGAATAGGATAGGAATGTACGTGCAAAATAGAGAATTTAAAAACACAGGATTTCTGCCAATCTGAGTGTTTGATTCACAAGAATTGGAAGATCACAGGATGCAAATAATCATGGTGATATTAAGTCAAACCACAAGAAAATGTACGGTTATAATGCTATTATGCTACTATCTCTTAGACTTGTGCTTCATGAATAGGAATTTAAAAAGGAGGACAAGTGGAAATTAAAATTCCTATGGTTTTTCTTTCAAGGAAACACTAAAGGAACAAATCCTACAGTTTTCCTTTGCTACATTCCTTTGAACCAAATTCATGAATAGTAGTACCATAGGAAATTTTCTAATGCCTATGTTTTTCCTTCACTTTTCCTTTCAAGCACTGGCGATTCTAGTAGGCAGGCTTGAGCAAGGAAAAACCTACACTAAAAAAGGTTTTTGTGCTATTTCTATTACTTTGGACCCAGGCCACTGCCCTACTAGCTCAACTCCCAGGCCCATCGACAAATGCACGGCTCAAACACGCAGAGATAAATAATGATGGAGTTCAAGAGAGTCCATCACGGATAGGTAAGTTACCTGGTACCTCACTGCTTGCCATATAGTAGGATAAAATAATCGTATTTCAGGTTACTACGTGTGCTCAGTGGACAATATATATAACATGTAGAGTAAAAAAGAGATGCAACAAGTGTACAACCTCTTTGGTGAAGCCAAGTCGATCTCAGCGTGATTGGGTTGGTCGGTGAGGATGCTCCGGCTGACTTGACTGTCAGAGGTTGGGAAGAAGATCTTAGGCGTCTAGAGATGGAGCCCGGGGTACTGCTCCGCTGTGATGGAGGGTTTCGTCATTGGAGCAGCTCCGATGAGTTGTACGACGCCGAGGCTGAAGCAGGACAAGAGAGACAACGTTAACCTGGGTGGAATTCTAATGGCATCTCCAATAGATGACGTAAAATACATAACCACAAACTGCTAGATGTAAAATACATCAGCGACTCATCTCTGAACTTAACTGTCGAAACTGAAGTTAACTGTCGAAACTGAACTTAACTGTCGAAACAGAATTTTGCTGTCGAAACTAAATTGTATTGTCGAAACTGAACGCGCTAGTAGCAGAAAAGCAGTAGCAACAGCAGCAGCGCATGCGAGAGCCGGGGCAGCTGGTCGTGTAGCAGCATTAGGTGAGGCTACATGTCAGTCGACTGAATTTTTCATCTCTGGTCAGTCGATTTTCCAGCTATTGGATATGAAATCAAGGGCCTGCAGTTCAACTTCAACCTCCACCCCCCTGAGCCGCCAGCCACCACCGGCCAAACACTCGCCCCCGCCGCCCGCGGCCAGTGATGCGCCGCCCTGCCCGCCCCGAAACCACTCCCCACCGCCGGTCCCTCGTCGCCCTAGCCATCCCTCTACGCCCCCTCATGCCGAGCTTTTTCTCCGGCGATCCCCACGCCACCGCCCCACCACCGCCGGCGACCACCGCCCCCACCCTGAACCCTAAGATAGATAGTGGGGTACCTCTCCGGCAAGCCTCCCTCCCTGCTGCGGCTGGTTCTTCCTTAACTCCGGCGAGCCCCCCCCCCTGAAAATTGACTGATCAAAAGTCGATTCAGTTGACTGAAGTGTAGCTAAATCAGAGCAGCATCGCAAGAAAGAGCAAGAGCGAGAGCAGCAACGTGAGCAAGAGCAATAGCAATAGTAAGAGAAGACCAGGCAGGGGATCGAGAACAAGAGCAGAGCAGCAGCGCGAGCAAGATCTAAAGCAGCAGCAGCTCCACTGATGTGGACGTCACCGCCGAGGGAGCGATGTCGAGGAGGAGGTGGCCGACGACGCCACCGTGGATGGAGCCGCGCCATGTCGGCTCGGGACCAAGCGCCGGCAGCACCATGAGAACGAATCAAGAAGAAAATGCGGTGGTTAGTGTACAACTTCTTTGGTGGCACCGATTAGGCCGCAGCTTCATCCGAGGAAATGGTGATGACACTGCTCTTCTAGTGGTGCAGGTGAAGACGACGGTGTGGGAATGGAGGTGCCGCGAAAGACGAGGGGAACGTCGGGGTAGCTCCATGGAGGTGGAGGACGGGGTGGCTGAACCGGCGGGACGACGAGATCAACGATGGATCCTCATTCAGTATGGTGGATGAGGGACATCGAGGTGTTGTTGTGGATGACGTTGTAGGGGAAGAGGCTCGGCTGGGTGGCGGATGGAGGGGGGTATGGGGCTTCGCGGGTTTTTGCGGCCTCGGTGTACGAATGGGTGGGCGGATGGGATGGGAGTGGGTAACCATCGCTTATGGAAGTACTTGTCCAAAATGTGGGGTAAGTTACGAAAGTACCCCCACTGATTTGAGCTAGGCAGTTCTTTCGGTTCAGGGGTATCACGGGCATTTCGCGTGTCGGGATTTCACAGGAGGTGGGAGTTTTCGTGCGCGTTGTAATGTTGGAATAGCAAGGCGTGGGTTGAAATGGAGGGAGTTGTCGGATCACAATGAGATAAAGATATATCTTAAATATTTCGGGGTAACATGGAGCGGATCGAAGAGGCGGAAGTTTCGCAGCACGATAGACAGAGAGGCTAGCTTGAAATTTTGGCATAACAAGGCGTGGCTTGAAATTTCGGGAGAACAAGCTTAACGTGTCCCCAAAAAGAAGAGAATTCGCACCTCATCACTAGAGAGAGCCATGTCTCGTTTTACTATATTACAAGAAATGCATTCAAATACAACAAAATAACTAAAAAAATCAGGACAAAAAGCATAACGTGTACAATACCAAAACAATTTGCACTTCCCTCAACAATAAAAAACAATGGGTGTTGTCTAGCATATGGACTAAATTTGAGTACATTTTCCCTGTTTGAATGGGATTATACTCGGGTTTGTTATACAACCATCTAAATATTATCTTCACAACACATGAAATGAATATAGGAGAAGTAAATTCCTATATAAATACGAACTACATTTACATACGATCTCAAATTCAAATATATGTATCCATTTTATGTTGAATTCAAATCATAGTACATGTATGCTCTAGCTAGATGTTCAGAATCTAAACCATGTATGATATACTACGTATAATGTGTTTAACACACACAACACACACACAAAACACCATTTAGACTAGTAAGGTACACGTGCATTGCACGCATGAGATTTGGCAACCAAATTATAAATAAATACCACATTATAGCATGTAAGCTTTGAGTCATATATGATGACGTAGATGTTCTTTTAATTCTTATAGTTCATTTCATTCAAAATCATCTAGTTTTTATAAGAAAGCTAATCTATTTTAAGATTCATGGAATTGTGCGTTGTAAGGCATAAAGTAAAAACAAATAATGGCAAAACAAGTAGGAAAACATTTGGGCAATTCTGATACGGAAGATTCTAGAACAAGGAAGAAGTGCTTGTGTTTTGAGGTTTGTGCATTGTGCTTAAGTTCAACCATGGAGTCTTCTAGATTGTACATGTGGCAAAATCTGGTGGAATCTAGATGATATCCAACGGCCAGTAGTGCTCAAATTTGCCATCTCTGCACCATCGGATTGTCCTCATCCAATGATCATCTTTCAAAGTTAAAGTTATCCGCACACTATATAAAAAATATAATATATAATATATAGGGGTATAGATATAGATATGTGATGCGAAAGCCACCCATCATCTCCAATAAGAATAGTGTGTCCATGCACGGATGCAATATGGCCAAACGATGTCTGCCATCGGTATCTCAAATTCAAATCAGTCTGACCTTGTTCAATGTGTATACAGTACAACATGCTCGTTTCCAAACCACACTACGCATATCTCAGTTATATTCATGCATGCATGGGTTTCAAACATCCTGATCTCTTATTCAGATATTTGAATTCAACTTTACATTGATTATGACCTCACCTAGTCTTTTACACCCACACAGTCGTCTTCTCTTTATAATTGTACCACTAACTTTCTCTCGTGCATGCATGCACACACACTAACAGTCGGCATTATCCATCGCACACATGCAATCTTTTTCTTCAGGTCGATCTCCCATGCAGGAACACACACACACCTACCCCTCTCCATCATATCAGGCATTCTTTATCTCTCACGTGCATGCACAACGATCGATGTTCCTCTATGTGTGTGTGTATATAGCTAGGTCTTTCATAGTTTTCCACACAAACCGATCAGTCTATATATCTAGTGAAGTCTCACCCTCTTTCCCACGTCCACATCGATCAATCTATACCTATCTATATAGGATTACATAGCTAATACACCCAACGTCCCCCTCTCATCATCCATGCCTTCCGCTTCATCTCTCAGACGCGTGCACAGTGGCGAATACAGGGGGCAGCAAGGGCCCTGCGCCCCTAACATCACTATATATCGAGGCTAATATGAATGTGATCATTAGACAATTGCTGGTAAAATGGTTTAATTTGATGAATTGGCCCTCCTCGTGAAGGATTAACAATACTTGGCCCCCTGGCTCATTTATTTTTCATGGCTCCGCCACTGCGCGCAACAACGCATGTTCTCGTCCCCTCTCTTTAAATATCGATCTCGCACTTGTGCACTCCTTCATAGTCTCCCTCCACTTGGCCCCTCGCACCATCTTCTAGCCCCCACAGGATTTTGCCACATGTACAATCTAGCAGACTCCATGGTTGAACTTAAGCATAATGCACAAACCTCAAAACACAAGTGCTTCTCATTTGTTCTATAATCTTCCGTATCATAACAACCCAAACTTTCTTTCTAGTTGAATTGCCATTATTTGTTTTTACTTTATGCTTTACAACGCACAATTCCATGAGTCATAAAATAGATTAAGGGCTTCTTTGATTCAAAGGATTCTCAAAGGAATTTTGGAGTATTTTAATCCTTAGGAAATTTTCCTATCTTGGTTGTTTGATTCGTAGGATTGTAAACCATAGGATTTTTCCATGGGATTCATTTGCACTACATTTCATAGGAAACATGCCATCCACTCAAACCTCTTTGAAAGAATCCTGTGTTTTTTCTATGCCCAATCAAACACTCGTACAATCCTATAGGATTCAAGACGACATTCCACTCTAATCCCATGTTTTTCCTATTCCCGCGTTTTGGAAATCCTATGAATCAAAAAGGCCCTAGATTTTTTTTATAAAAACTAATTGATTTTGAATGAGATGAAGTATAAGAATTAAGCGAAGGTCTACATCAGGCATATATGACTCAGAGCTTACATGCTATAGTGTGGTATTTATTCATAATTTGGTTGCCAAATCAGATGCGTGCAATGCACGTGTACCTTACTAGTACTTCGAGTATGTGCAAAACACGAAAATTAGAATTCTAATGGCACGCTACACGGTGTCTCTCTTACAGTTCAAGAAGCCACGTGGCACATGTGGAGGCGTTGTCGTGGCCTCCTTGTGTGGATTGATCACAGTGACGTGCTGATGGTTCCAAAAGAATGTACTCGTCCTCTCTGAGCCACACTGGCGGTACATGAACGAAGCGAAGATGTGCACGCACGCCACACATGCACTCATTCCCTCGCATGTACACGCGGGTACATGGGCGGACGCATTTTTGTACGAAGATCCACCCCATGTGATAATTTGACGCGTGTAACGTCCTTCACTTCATTGATGGTTAATTAATACAGCGCATGCAAATTGAGTGGACGTGAGGGCGGAAGAAAGACATTACTACTCCACTGCGCGCATGCTAGTAGTTAAATCATGGGTTGCTAGTACTTCCATTGGTCTCCTTCGTATTTTGTGCCAATTTTTGACCATATTTGTAAGTAACATAATATTTATGAATGTCATAAAAAGTGGCACAAAAAAGAAGGGGCCAATAAACTAGGATGCGGCTAACATGATCAATTTTTGCTAGGGCTACTGTTGGTGGCCTTTGTATTTAAATATGGACGGAGTGGAGTAGTACTATCTTTATCTGAGCCTCATAGGGCTCTCCCAGCACCTAGGCTCGCCTTCCCGCCTCACCCACCGGATCCCGTAATGGAGGATCCCGCCAGGGATAATCCCTTAGATACCAGGATCCTGCGGGCTGCCCTCTCACTGCGGCCCGCAGTACTACCGCCTATGAGTGAAAATCACATGTGTTTCAGAGGGGATCCATTGCTCTGGAATCACAGATCGGTGGCACCGGAGGACATGCCAGGGCTGCATTTGAGGTGGTGGGCGGCAAGGGAAAATCGGATCGAGGAAGTGTCGCATCGATTCGAGAGAAGTTCCAAGGAGCTATGCCTGGCGCAGCACAAGGCGGAAGGGTGATATGTCTCTGTCGTATCTATAATTTTTTATTGTTCCATGCCAATATTCTACATCTTTCATATAGTTTTGGCAACTTTTTATATTATTTTTGGGACTAACATATTGATCAAGTGCCCAGTGCCAGTTCCTGTTTGTTGCATGTTTTATGTTTCACAGAAACCCCATATCAAACGGAGTCCAAATGGGATAAAAATGGATGCAGAATATTTTTGGAATATTTATGATTTTTGGGAGGAAGAATCAACGCGAGACGGTGCACGAGGGGGCCACGAGGCAGGGGGCGCGCCCCTGACCCTTGTGGGCACCCCGTAAGGCGGTTGACGCTCTTCTTTTGCCGCAAGAAAGCTAATTTTCGGAGAAAAATCCAGGCAAAAGTTTCAACCCAATTGGACTTACGGATCTCCGGATATATAAGAAACGGTGAAAGGGAAGAACCCCAGAATGCAGAAACAAAGAGAGGCAGAGAGACAGATCCAATCTCGGAGGGGTTCTGGCCCCTCCCACGCCATGAGAGCCAAGGACCAGAGGGGAAACCCTTCTCCCATCTAGGGAGGAGCTCAAGGAAGAAGAAGAAAAAGGGGGGCTCTCTCCCCCTTGCTTCCGGTGGCTCCGAAACGCCGCCGGGGGCCATCATCATCACCGCGATCTACACCAACACCTCCGCCATCCTCACCAACATCTCCATCACCTCCCCCCATCTATATTCAGCGGTCCACTCTCCCGCAACCCGCTGTACCCTCTACTTGAACATGGTGCTTTATGCTTCATATTATTATCCAATGATGTGTTGCCATCCTATGATGTCTGAGTAGATTTTCGTTGTCCTACCGGTGATTGGTGAATTGTTATGATTGGTTTAATTTGCTTGTGATTATGTTCCTGTCCTATTGTGCCCTCCGTGTCGCGCAAGCGTGAGGGATTCCCATTGTAGGGTGTTGCAATACATTCATGATTCGCTTATAGTGGGTTGCTTGAGTGACAAAAGCATAAACCCGAGTAGGGGGGTTGTGGCGTTTGGGATAAAGGGGACTTGATACTTTAATGCTATGGTTGGGTTTTACCTTAATGATCTTTAGTGGTTTCGGATGCTTGCTAGAGTTCCAATTATAAGTGCATATGATCCACGAAGAGAAAGTATGTTAGCTTATGCCTCTCCCACATAAAACTTGCTATCGGTCTAGTAAAGTAGTCAATTGCTTAGGGACAATTTCACAACTCCTACCACCACTTTTCCACACTCGCCATATTTACTTTATTGCTTCTTTATCTAAACATCCCCTACTTTTTATTTACATGCTCTTTATAATCTTGCAAGCCTATCCAACAACACCTACAACGTACTTCTAGTTTCATACTTGTTCTAGGTAAAGCGAACGCTAAGCATGCGTAGAGTTGTATCGGTGGTCGATAGAACTTGAGGGAATATTTGTTCTACTTTTAGCTCCTCGTTGGGTTTGACACTCTTACTTATCGAAAGAGGCTACAACTGATCCCCTACACTTGTGGGTTAGCAAGACCTTTTTCTGGCGCCGTTGCCGGGGAGTCATAGCATAGGGTGAATATTCTCATGTGTGCTTGTTTGCTTTATCACTAAGTAATTTTTATTTGCTATTCTTAGTTGTTTTCTATCTTTAGTTATGGGTAGGAAATGCAAAATACCAAAAAAATTAGATGTACCTACTACACCAATGGTTGAAGAACCACTCAAAATCTATCACACTCCTGAAGCTTTTTACTTGGATCGTCTTCGATCCCTTTCTGCTCGTGCTGAAACCTCAACTAGCTTAGTTGAGAGAAAATCTTTAGATGAGCATGCTTGTTATGTGTGACACCGTATATCTGAAAAAGGGAAACTTTTACTAGATCAAATTCATCGTTTTCAATGTTATGCTTGGAAATTATGTGAAATATATGATGTTACTTGTTGTTCTGAAAACCCTAAGAAACACCTTCCCTACCCATGTGAGTTTATTGATAATGGAACCATATCTTCGTATGCTAAGGGTGTTTATAATTACTATGATGTTCAACAAATTGAAGAATTTGTTGCTTTTAAGGGTGCTTATGAAATTACTTCTTTAATTGAAAAGTATGATGCTACTCTCTACAAATCTAAAATTTTTGCCATATTTAAATATTATTATGATAATTATGCTTCTAATGCCTATGTTAAACTATATACTGAGGACTCCTCCGTTGTCCAAGAAGAGACTAATATTTTGCAGGAGTCTATGGAAGAAGAAATTGATGAAACTGTCACCTCAATTGATGAAAAAGATGATGAGGAGAGCAAAGAACAAAAGGAGGAAGAGCGGATTAGCTACCCGTGCCCACCTTATAATGAGAGTAACTCTTCAACTCATACATTGTTTAATTTCTCTTCGTGCTTACCGAAGGATGATTGCTATGATGATTGTTATGATCCTGTTGATTCTCTGGAAATATCCCTTTTTGATGATGCTTGCTATGCTTGTGGCCAAGATGACAATACAAATTATGCTTTTGGAGATGAACTTGCTATAGTTCCTTATGTTAAACATGAAATTGTTGCTATTGCACCCACGCATGAAAGTCCTGTTATCTTTTTGAATTCTCCAAACTACACTTTATCGGAGAAGTTTGTGCTTATTAAGGATTATATTGATGGGTTGCGTTTTACTACTACACATGATGATTTTGATAGATATAATATGCATGTGCTTGCTGCTTCTACTTGCAATTATTATGAGAGAGAACTATATCTCCACCTCTCTATGTTTCCAATATGATAAAATTGCAAGAAACTGCTTATACTATGCATTGGCCTTTACTTGGTGTGCATGAATTGTTCTTTTATGACATGTAGATGCATAGGAAGAGGGTTAGACTTTGTTGTTGCCTGATATATGCTACTTTGTGCTCACTACTAAATTACAAATCATTGCTAACTAAAATTGGCATTGATATACCTTGGGATCCGGGTGGATCCATTACTTGAGCACTATATGCCTAGCTTAATGGCTTTAAAGAAAGCGCTGCCAGGGAGACAACCCAGAAGTTTTAGAGAGTAATTTATTTCTGTTGAGTGCTTTTATATAGTTTAAAAACAAAAAAAATAAAGAGCGGAACCCAAAACTTTTCAAAAAGGAAAGTGAAAGTGAGAAAGGCAAGCATTGTTGAAGTGGGGGAGCTCCTTGAACTTTGTCCATGCTCACGAAAACTTTGTGAATCTTAATTACAGAAACTTTTCAACAAAAATAATTATCCCCATGTACAATTCCATTGTATTATAAAAATAATGTGCCAAGGTTTGCCTTTAGGATGTTTACAATGCTTGTTGGTTTGTGCGGTGCAGGACAGAAACTTTGGCTGTAGTGCGCGATTTTACATTTTTTACTGGAACGTCAAACGGTTCTGATTCTTTTTGCACTGTATTGCTGTACACATTGTTTATTTTTCCTAATTTTGGTAGAAGTTTTTTGTGTAACAGAAGTATGGTTAATGATCAGATTTCTACAGACTGTTCTGTTTTTGACAGATTCTGTTTTTGGTGCATAGTTTGCTTGTTTTGATGAAACTATCAATTTCTATCAGTGGATTAAGCCATGGAAAAGCTATATTACAGTAGACAAAATGCAAAAAAAAAATATGAATTCGTTTTCAACAGTACCTAGATTAGTGATTTGCTTTATTATACTAACGGATCTTACCGAGTTTTCTGTTGAAGTTTTGTGTGGATGAAGTGTTTGATCGAGGAGGTCTCGATATGAGGAAAAGGAAGAGAGGCAAGAGCACAAGCTTGGGGATGCCCAAGGCACCCCAAGTAAATATTCAAGGAGACTCAAACGTCTAATCTTGGGGATGCCCCGGAAGGCATCCCCTCTTTCTTCAACAAGTATCGGTATGTTTTCGGATTTGTTTCGTTCATGCGATATGTGCAAGTCTTGGAGCATCTTTTGCATTTAGTTTTCATTTTTTTATGCACCATGCAGGCATGAGATAGTCCTTGGTTGATTTATAGAATGCTCATTTCACTTCACTTAAATCTTTTGAGTATGGCTTTATAGAATGCTTCATGTGCTTCACTTATATCATTTGAAGTTTGGATTCCCTGTTTCTCTTCACATAGAAAACCGTCATTTGTAGAATGCTCTTTTGCTTCACTTATATTTGTTAGAGAGTGGGCATATCTTTTTTAGAAAGAATTAAAACTCTCTTGCTTCACTTATATTTATTTAGATAGATGACAGCAATTGGTCATTCACATGGTTAGTCATAAAATCCTACATAAACTTGTGGATCACTGAATATGATATGTTTGATTCCTTGCAATAGTTTTGCGATATAGAGATGATAATATGTGGGAGGTACTAGTAGATGGTTGTGTTTAGTAAGTATATTGGTGTTAAGGTTTGTGCTTCCCGAAGCATGCACGTATGGTCTACTAACTATGTAACCAAATTGGCGCGCATTGTATTTTGATTGTCTATCTTTGCGTGAAGGTCGGGGGCGCGCGATGGTTAACTCCTACCAACCTCCCCCTAGGAGTTTGCGTGTAGTACTTCGTTTCAAGGGCTAATAAATTTTTGCAATAAGTATGTGAGTTCATTATGACTAATGTTGAGTCCATGGATTATACGCACTCTCATCCTTCCATCATAGCTAGCCTCTTCGGTACCGTGCATTGCCCTTTCTCACCTCGAGAGTTGGTGCAAACTTCGCCGGTGCATCCAAACCCCGTGATACGATACGCTCTATCACACATAAGCCTCCTTATATCTTCCTCAAAACAGCCACCATACCTACCTATCATGGCATTTCCATAGCCATTCCGAGTTATATTGCAATGCAACTTCCATCATCATCATATACATGAGTTGAGCATTCATTGTCATATTGCTTTGCATGATCGTAAGATAGCTAGCATGATGTTTTCATGGCTTGTCTGTTTTTTGATGTCATTGCTACGCTAGATCATTGCACATCCCGGTACACCGCCGGAAGCATTCATATAGAGTCATATCTTTGTTCTAGTATCGAGTTGTAATATTGAGTTGTAAGTAAATAAAAGTGTGATGATCATCATTATAGAGCATTGCCCCATGAAAAAAAGAGGCCAAAGAAGCCTAAATAAAAAAGGGGGCCAAAGAAGCCCATCCAAAAAAAAGAAGGGGCAATGTTACTATCCTTTTACCACACCTGTGCTTCAGAGTAGCACCATGTTCTTCATATAGAGAGTCTCATATATTGTCACTTTCATATACTAGTGGGAATTTTCATTATAGAACTTGGCTTGTATATTCCAACGATGGGCTTCCTCAAATCCCCTAGGTCTTCATGAGCAAGCAAGTTGGATGCACACCCACTTAGTTTCAGTTTGAGCTTTCGTACACTTATAGCTCTTAGTGCATCCGTTGCATGGCAATCCCTACTCCTCGCATTGACACCAATTGATGGGCATCTCCATAGCCCGTTGATTAGCCGCGTTGATGTGAGACTTTCTCCCTTTTTTGTCTTCTCCACATAACCCCCACCATCATATTCTATTCCACCTATAGTGTTATATCCATGGCTCACGCTCATGTATTGTGTGAAAGTTGAAAAGGTTTGAGAATACTAAAATATGAAACAATTGCTTGGCTGACACCGGGATAGGCATGAGGGGTGCCTTGCGTTAAGAAAAGGGAGCATACAAGACTATATGATTTTGTAGGGATAACGTTCTGGAAGCATTGATATTTTGAAAGACATGATTGTTTGTTGGGATGCCCTAAGTATTATTGTTTTATGTCAAATGATAGACTATTGCCTTGAATCACTTGTGTCTTAATATTCATGCCATGATTAGATATATTATCAAGATTATGCTAGGTAGCATTCCACATCAAAAATTATCTTTTTTATCATTTACCTACTCAAGGATGAGCAGGAATTAAGCTTGGGGATGCTGCTATGTCTCCGTCGTATCTATAATTTTTGATTGTTCCATGCCAATATTCTACAACTTTCATATACTTTTGGCAACTTTTTATATTATTTTTGGGACTAACATATTGATCCAGTGCCCAGTGCCAGTTCCTGTTTGTTGCATCTTTTATGTATCGCAGAAACCCCATATCAAACGGAGTCCAAATGGGATAAAAACGGATTGAGAATATTTTTGGAATATTTATGATTTTTGGGAGGAAGAATCAACGTGAGACGGTGCCCGAGGGGGCCACGAGGCAGGGGGTGCACCCCAGAGGGGCAGGCGCGCCCCTGACCCTCGTGGGCACCCCGTAAGGCAGTTGACGCTCTTCTTTTGCTACAAGAAAGCTAATTTTCGGAGAAAAATCTGGGCGAAAGTTTCACGGTGAAAGGGCAGAACCCCAGAACGCAGAAACAGAGAGAGGCAGAGAGACAGATACAATCTCGGAGGGGCTCTTGCCCCTCCCACGCCATGGTAGCCAATGACCAGAGGGGAAACCCTTCTCCCATCTAGGGATGAGGTGAAGGAAGAAGAAGAAGAAGGGGGCTCTCTCCCCCTTGCTTCCGGTGGCGCCGGAACGCCGCCGGGGGCCATCATTATCACCGCGATCTACACCAACACCTCCGCCATCTTCACCAACTTATCCATCACTTCCCCCATCTATATTCAATGGTCCACTCTCCCGCAACCCTCTGTACCCTCTACTTGAACATGGTGCTTTATGCTTCATATTATTATCCAATGATGTGTTGCCATCCTATGATGTCGGAGTAGATTTTCGTTGTCCTATCGGTGATTGGTGAATTGCTATGAATGGTTTAATTTGCTTGTGGTTATGTTGCCATCCTGTTGTGCCCTCTGTGTCGCGCAAGCGTGAGGGATTCACGCTGAGGGTGTTGCAATACGTTCATGATTCGCTTATAGTGGGTTGCTTGAGTGATAGAAGCATAAACCCGAGTAAGGGGGTTAAGGCGTATGGGATAAAGGGGACTTGATACTTTAATGCTATGGTTAGGTTTTACCTTAATGATGTTTAGTAGTTGCGGATGCTTTCTAGAGTTCCAATCATATGTGCATATGATCCAAGAAGAGAAAGTATGCTAGCTTATGCCGCTCCCGCATAAAACTTGCTATCGGTCTAGTAAAGTAGTCAATTGCTTAGGGACAATTTCACAACTCCTACAACCACTTTTCCACACTCGACATATTTACTTTATTGCTTCTTTATCTAAACATCCCCTACTTTTTATTTATGTGCTCTTTATTATCTTGCAAGCCTATCCAACAACACCTACAAAGTACTTCTAGTTTCATACTTGTTCTAGGTAAAGCGAATGCTAAGCGTGCGTAGGGTTGTTTCGGTGGTCGATAGAACTAGAGGGAATATTTGTTCTACCTTTAGCTCCTCATTGGGTTTGACACTCTTACTTATCGAAAGAGGATACAACGGATCCCCTACACTTGTGGGTTATCAAGGCGCAAGTCGATCTCACGAGAGAGATGCTGAGGGATGTCAGCATCTGGCAGCATGGTGTTGATTTCGAGCTAGGGCTAATGGCGGAGATTATATTCATGGAGTCGAATGTGGAGGAAAGAACGCGCATGCCTACACAATGGCATGAGCAGCCGGTGCCACTGTTCAAATGGGCGGTAGGAGAAGCCAAATCCCGGGACCAGTTGCAGCGGCGCCGCTGGGCATGCATCGTAGGCGAGGTGAGCTGCCCTCCTTCCCCGCCAGGGATGCAGTGAACTTGCAACGCCATGTCGGTTTGCAACCTTGACAATCACTCCATCTATATGTATTGTATTCCTGTGAAAATACTTGGTCATTTGGAAAAAGGCGGTAATTGATTTATCACTAGTTTTAGAATGCTTGGTCGTGACAATCCACCGAAGCCACAACCAGAAGTCTCCATCGCGTAATACTTTACGGTCGGTCACACCAATAGACGGTCGGTCGCACCCCCGTCTCACCAAAGGGACACGCATCAGCTTGGTCTGACATGTACGACCATTTACATCATTGACTTGTGCGACCGCATTTGAGTAGTGTAGTACTCCCTCTATCTCAGTTTACAAGTCTTGCACGTGTACCTAGGTCGTTAATTTGACCAACTTAATAAGAGGCATAGATTACGAAAAATATATCATTACAAACTTCAAATATTCAATTTTTTAATGATATATTTTTTATGTTAAACAATTTATTTTATATAAGTTACATTGATGACCTAGATACATGTGCAAGCCTTGTAAACTGAGATGGAGGGAGTACTTGAAATTTATGTTCCACTAAACTCATCGGGAGCCATTTCGGGCCTCGAAACCAAAACCATCAATTAATCTTTACTTTGTTCCCATCACATTCGAAAGTACTAGTGCTACAATTAAGTGCAAGCCTGCTCACACATACTAGTACGTACCAAACCTGAACGTGTTCCCACTATGCAGGTTTTAGTACTAGTGCTAGTACTTAGGTTATAAAAAGGGAACTACCTAACCGAAAATTACTCTACCTTCCTCCTCATAAGTCCTTCTTCTTTGTCCGTCCTTGCCATTGTTGGTGTGCAGAGCTCTAGGTCGAGAACTACTCGTGACAAGGGAGCGGCAACCAAGGCTGCGAAAAAAAGCGCAGAGACCTCGAAAGATCTCTCACGGGCAGGCGATGGCTCCCAGGAGCGCCCTAGCCGTAGAGGCGAACTTGCCGACCTGGCGGCGCTAGAGCCGTTATCCCTCGACGGCATGCCCAATCAGCTCAATAAGCAGAAGGAGTTCATCAACGGCTTGGTGGAGCTGCTGAAGGAGAGCCTCGATGACATGCCCGCTGAGCTCAATGAGCAGTGGGAGTTGACCGCCGGCTTGGTGATGCTACTGAAGAAGAGCATTGCCTCAGAGAAGAAGGCGACCGGTGAAATCCTGCAACTTCGGAGGACAAGGTGAAGCTCTGCCACGAGCTCGGCCTGCTGAAGGAGGAGAATGCTGCCTGGAAGAAGCTGCATGAGAATAGTAGTTACTCGATGAAGATGTTGAAGGCCCTCGTCATGGAACAGAAGGAGGAGTTGGCGAAGCTCCGCATCGAGCACCCGGCTGCTGCCAAGGTATGTAATGCGGCCGTGGAACAGATGGTGAAGGCTCGCGTCGAGAAATCCCGCATCATGGACAGAATGAAGAAGATGGCGGAGGAGACGCGCAAGGAGATGGAGGTCGTGGAGGCAATGAAGAAGCAGTTACGACTCCGCGGCTAGCAACCCTTCATGTAGTGAGAGCAGTGCCCCAGACTTGTGTGTGCGTATTCCTTCTTTTTGGGGGGTGATAATCTTCCTTCTTCTTTTGCTCCTGTGTTTCTTGTTTTGCTTCGGGTATTTCGCTGCACGTGTCACGTTCTCTGTGAGGCATGAATATAACAATGCTAACAATGAGATGACTAGCAAATTAGATCATTTTTTATCGCCATATGGCACTGGGCTTCCGTGTTTCGTGCTCCTTTGTCGTAGTACTACTCCAGTGGAAAACTTGAGTATACTGCATGGTTCTTTCCTCCTCCTCAGGTCATCGGCACATTTATACGAGCAGTCAAATCACAAGGCCCTGCCTTCCAACAGTAATGAGCCGTCAAATCACAAAGCCCTCGCCTCTCGTGAACCGACCAAGCTAGACTGCCCCACCCTCTAGCCTTTTAAAAAAATGTATACTTTTGTACAGTAGTAGTATCGATGGATTGATCCATGGAGCAAAACTAACAAGATGAAATTAAACAAAAAAAGTGGTACATATAGAGAGTGCTCATCGCCAAATTATGCATATAGTACTATTAAAAAAGCTAGTACGTGCTTAAATGGGGTGCTAAATTCTATTAAAGAAATTAGCATGCCTATTTAATTCTTGGGTTCTTATTATTTATTCCACTAGTTGTGTATCACTACTCAGTTTTGCAATTAGAAGTTACAACTACTCAAAAATGACATCGATCCGTGAGATGCCTGCTATAAAATGCAATTGTATATCTCAAAAATGCCATCGTTAAGTTAGATGTTTGCTCAAAAATGCCATTAGAGGGAGAGTTGGCATGTTGGTCCATCGGTATTTATGTTATTATAACATGGCAAAAGAGATTTGAGTCACAATAATGGTGTCCAGCACAACACACCCCTCAAATAAAACTAAGCACCCTGAAATTCTTTGACAAAACTAAGCACCCTGAAATTATTTGACAACTAAACTGCTGGCTATATGATGTTGGCCATATATATTGTACGTATATAAAGTGAAGAAACGAATGGTAGTACTATACCAACTAAAAGACGAACTATAAGAAATACTAGTATGTACGTACTGAAGAGTTAAAGTAACGAGAAGAAACATAACATAGTTTTGCTGGGGGCTCAGCACAACACACACCTCAAATAAAACTAAGCACACCTGAAATTAAACTAAGCAACTAATCTGGTAGACACTACATTAGAACCACCATGAGCAACAACACTGCCACCTTACTCGGAGTCCTCGTCCACGTCCTCGACTTCGTCCTTGTCCCTCTTCCTCTTGGCCGATACTTCTTTGCTTGAACCGCACACTTGGCTCTTGCTCTTCCACTACTAGGGATAACCCTAGTAGTAGCGCGGGTTTTGAGGCTAGCAGCAGTGCGGGTAGCTGCGCTACTAATAGTAGTAGCGCGGTCCGTACCCGCGCTACTATTGTTGACGACATAAACAATGCTTTTGCTGAACGCGCTATTATTAGTTAGTTGTAGCGATTTCGCAGTCCCTCGATACTGCTATATCTTTCATCATTTTCCCCCTGTACCCCTTTCCCTTTCAGATATTAGATACTAGGTACTACTACTAGATATCAAATTCATAAACCATTATAAGTAATAGGTAGTACTCCCTCTCTGTCGGGCAAGGTGAGAAGATGCAACGTTCACGCGGTCATCCTCGGCGATGGCTCTTACCCACTGACGGCACATCCCGATCAGCGTGCCTTGCCGTTCTATCCCAAGCATCGTTGGCTAGGGAGGGCCTCTGACCCCTTCTTCCTCGCTGCCATAGTGTGGGCAGATCCGGCCTCCCACCACCCACCTAGCGACATCCCGGCGACCCTCAAGTATAAGTTCCTTCGAAACCGACCATGCTCTACTTCTCTAGTTCCTGGCGTCACTGCATTTGTATCTTTTACTATTTCTCAGGCCCCCCCGTAGATAGGATCGATCGGCAGTTTGAAAGCCACCTAAATTTTTACCGTTAAGAGGTAAAACTAGTTCATGCACTCGAATCAAGTACTACTTGGTTCAAACAAGGAGGAAAGGGGGTGGGTGGGGAAGATTTGTTACCTGAATCTAGGACTTGGTCGAAAGAGGAAATGATGGGGGCGAAAAGTAGCAGAGACTCGCTATCCAACTGGTCTCTAGGTATAATACGGAAATAAAGGGAAACGTAGTACAAACTCAATATAAACCCGATCTATTGGTTGAAAAGGGAAAGAAAGTGGGGACTGTGGGGACAAGTCAACAGAGTAAGTCCAGCACTAGATTTGCTAGCCTCACACAGTGTAAGGTGGCTATAGCAAACAAAAATGGGACCAACCCAGATATCCTGTTATGATGTTTGTTACCCCGAGCCACTCTTATGTAATGCCACTGGTAAAATGTAGCAGTCGCACTGTTAAAAGTAAGGACACGTTAAACCAATGTTGTTTTCAATGCCTCCAGTAATATGAATCAATGGCACTTTTTTTCATGTCCTGCTAAATTTCCCATTAAGATAAGTTCCATCTTTTCGTTAGAAATGCAACTGTCCTAGTCTGCCTACTCTCCCATGCCCAAATACCGACTTTGTAGCAATTTTTAATGTAATGTTGTTGGTAAAATGAAGCAATGGCACCATTAAAGTATTATCGTATTTAACGATTTACATAGTTAATCCTAATGCCCACTGTCGGTGTCAAAACCGGCGGATCTCGGGTAGGGGGTCCCGAACTGTGCGTCTAGGCGGATGGTAACAGGAGACAAGGGACACAATGTTTTACCCAGGTTCAGGCCCTCTTGATGGAGGTAAAACCCTACGTCCTGCTTGATTAATATTGATGATATGGGTAGTACAAGAGTGGATCTACCACGAGATCAAGGAGGCTAAACCCTAGAGCTAGCCTATGGTATGATTGTTGTAATGTATGTTGTGTCCTAAGGACTAAAGCCCTCCGGTTTATATAGACACCAGAGAAGGCTAGGGTTACACAGAGTCGGTTACAATGGTAGGAGATCTACATATCCGTATCGCCAAGCTTGCCTTCCACGCCAAGGAAAGTCCCATCCGGACACGGGACGGAGTCTTCAGTCTTGTATCTTCGTAGTCTTGGAGTCCGGCGGACAATGATAGTCCGGCTGTCCGGACACCCCTAGTCCAGACTCCTCGGTAGCCCTAACCAGGCTTCAATGACGATAAGTCCGGCGCGATAATGTTTGGCATTGCAAGGCGGGTTCCTCCTTTGAATAATCCAGAGAAGATCATGAACACCAGGATAGTGTCCGGCTCTGCAAAATAAATTCCACATTCCACCGTAGAGAGAATAAAATGTACACAAGTCCAATCTGCTGACGTATTTTGCGGCATGACATCACACCGCTACCAAGTCTTTACTTGAATCGTTTTTTATTATACCACCTCAGCACATTTAGCGAAGCGGTTTCCTTGGCACGTCTTGTCAAAGCAGAGATCGTGTTCCCCTTATTCCGAGATCCTCATCAATACGGACGTGGGTAACCCAACCGTGCCATTGATGTCGGAGTAATGGGCCACGGGTAGGCCGACCCGGGACCCAGGATCTTTCAAGACATCGGGGCAGGTCGCGCCCCTCTGGCCGAGTCCCAGCTGGCGACCTTCGGAGAGGCCGAGTCCCAGCTGGCGACCTTCGGAGAAGCCGAGTCCCAGACGGCGACCTTAAAGCAAGCCGACTCCCGGCTTGCGACCTCTAGAAGCGCCGACTATGGGAGTCGGCCCGCGACCTTTCACGAAGACCGATGCAGGGCACAGCCCCGACGTGGTCGTCCCTTCCTGCCTACGAGGGGTTGGCATGGCTACAGTGCGCTGTATCGCCGGGAGATCTCCGGCGAGGCGCGACACTGTTGCCATGCCTCCCCTGACCTCAGCCACAGTGCATGATGCACTGTGCCCACGACGCCGGCCTGTACGGCCCAGAGATCGCCGGGCCACCCGTCAGTGGGTGAACCAGAGACGGCAGAACGCCAGAAGACGGCCCTGAGGGAGTCGGCCTCCATGAAGTCGGCCACCTTCCCGCCAGGGCCCCACAAGCCATAAACCAGATTGGATGGGGAGTGGCGACAGTGATCGCCTGACAGACGGCGGCACTGTTGCCACGACCCCATGACCAAGCCTGCGTCATCAAGAGTGCTGCACAGTGTTCGGCCTGTCCGCGGGACCCACCAGTCGGCGGGGCCCAGAAGCCGGCAGGAAGGACGGCGGCTTGAGAGACTGACGGCTGGGGGCCACGCCCAGTCAGATTACTATTGTACCCCCAGGGGGTAGGCCTATATAAACCCCCCGGGGCACCCATGCAAATGGTTCGGCCTTGGATAGAGTTAGACACATAGACAGAGGAGGAGAGAGCCAGCCTCGCTCCCTCTTGCCTCCCGATACAGCTCCAGGAGCACCCTTGTAACCATTTCGCCATAGTGACCATGCGGAGACCCCGCAGAGCAGCAGTAGGTGTGTTATCTCCCCGGAGAGCCCCGAAGCTGGGTAAGATTCGCCGGCGTGCATGTCTGCGCCTCATCAAGTTTCCAGGCACCGGCGACGTTCTACTCGCCCCCACCATGATAAGCCATCCTTTGGCATATGTCGCACCCAACCCCCGACAATTGATGGTGGCGCTTGGGAGATAAGCGAGTTTTACCAGGCTGGTGGGGGGCGCATAGTCTTCGCCCGCCTATATATAAGGGATAAGGATTCACCTTTTCACCCACGCCTTCTTCCTCCTTTGCTTATCCACCTCCGCGCACTCAAGCTCCATCGCCCAAGCTCGCGCATCTCGCCTTAACCTTCCCCGACCGTGTCCGGAGGGGGAGGCAAATGGTTGGCTTCCACCGTTAAGGAGGAGCACATCACCAAGCTGCGCAGCGCCGGATACCTTTTCGGCGATATCGCGCACCGGCTGCCCGACGAGGGGCAGCTCATCCCTACCCCCGGGCCCCATGAGAGGGTCATTTTCCTTCCCTACTTCCTCCGCGGACTGGGCTTTCCACTTCACCCTTTTGTCCGGGGGCTGATGTTCTACTACGGCCTGGATTTCCATGATCTGGCGCCAAACTTCATCCTCAACATCTCGGCGTTTATCGTCGTGTGCGAGGCCTTCCTATGCATCCGGCCCCACTTTGGCTTGTGGCTCAAAACCTTCAACGTCAAGCCGAAGGTAGTGAAGGGCACGCAGGCGGAGTGCGGAGGCGCCATGTTGGGCAAGATGCCCAACGTCCTCTGGTTCGAAGGGGCCTTCGTGGACTCCGTCAAGGGGTGGCAATCGGGGTGGTTCTATATCACCGAGCCGCGTGACCCTAAGTGGGTGGTGGCCCCCGAGTTTAGATCTGGTATCCCCTCGCAGCTCACCTCCTGGAAGGAGAAGGGCTTGCTGTGGGGTAATCCGAAGGAGCTGACGGGACTCCGAGCTTGTATCCAGAAGCTGGTGAACAAGAAGCTCAGGCTCATTGACGTGGTCCAAGTCATGCTCGTCCGCCGGATCCTCCCATGCCAAGAACGGGCATTCAATCTGTTGGAGTTCGATCCGGAACAGCACCAGGCGCTAAGCGGGCTCTTCGACACGACATACGAAGGCGCCTGGAGGGTGTTGTTTAAGGGCGCCGAAGCCCCCGCATCCACGACGGAAGATCGCGGATTTCTCTCGCAGCATCCGGCTGACGAGGTAAGTGATTCTACCCCTTTACGGGACACTTGTTGTAGATAGATTGATTCTAAGAGGGTTTCAATCTCCCTTTTCCTTTGACATGAATGGATGAAGAAGGCCGAGCAGCTCATCTGCCCGGCTCCCATGTCAGAAGACCCAGTGGATGCCCGTCTAGCGGGGCTGCTGGTTCCGGCACCGCACGTGGTGCCGGAGAAGAAGGCCAAGAGGGTGGCCACGGGCACTCGAAAGAGTTCCCGTAATCAGGCGTCCGACAACGAGGCGGACTCCTCCCCCGAAGATGAGGAGGAGGAAGAAGACTCTCTCCCGGAGGGGGGAGAGAGGAAGAGGAAGGCTTCCCCAACAAGGGAGGCCGAATGGTCCAAGAGGGGGAGAACTATTCCCCCGGACAGCTCCGCCAACACCGACGTTGGCGACGAGGAGTGGCCCTCGAGGGTCAGGCCTCCGGCGAGATCGTAAGTATCTGGATCCCTGATATGCAATTTCTTTCGTGTCACATAGTGTCCTACTAATGCCGCATACCTCCGCAGTCTGGCCGATGATGATCTCCCCGCTTCATCGAGCGGGTCATTGGCCCCGTCGGATGTGGACTCACTTCCGACAGCCTCTACCCCCCGCGCCGATGAGGACGCCGAGGTGGGATCCCAGAAAGGGACCCATCAGGAGGAGGCTCCGGAGGCGCCGCAAGGCAGCCTCCCGGACTTTGCGTCGGACTCTACGTCGGAACCTGCAGTGGTTCCAGAGTCCGGCAGGCGGCCCCTTCGAAAGAAGGGCAAGACCGTGACGCCGGTGGCCTCCGTCCAACCGGAGGCGCCGGACAACTTGCTGGAGGCGCTCAAAGGCGCTTCCATCAAGGAAGAACACCGCACTGCATTATGAGTGCGGTGATTGAAAGTCTAGCTCGCCAAGAGTGGGCTGACCGAGCCTCGCATAGCCTTTTAACAGGCTTTGAGGTAAGAAGTTAAAATTGTGTAATGTAATACCGCATAGACAAGAGCCCGATGCTCGGTTCGGTGTTCGGAAAGAAAAGCCGGACTGAGGATCTAAAAAGATATTCGCAGGTTGCTAATAAATTATGTCAATATGGGTTTGCAGGCTGTGCTGCTGACCTCTGCCGCACTGAATGCGGAGGTTGGTACATTAAAGCAAGATCTCGAGCGGTCCGAGCGAGAGCTCAGTCATGCCAAGAGGCTCCTCGAGGACAAAGAAGGTGAGTAGCACCACTTTGAATTGTTACCTTACAAAAAAGGATTTTGGTCGCAATAAAATTAACAAGAATAATATGGGTATTGCAGGGGCCACAAACGAGGTGGCAGCCCTGAAGGAGGCTAAGTCCGGGGCTGAACCCAGTGCGGCCGTGGAACGGGCAGAGCGAGAAAAGCAGGAGGCACAGGTGGCGGAATTGCGGCAAGAGCTCCAGGCTCTCATGGAGAAGCATGAGAGCTTGGAGCGCGACTCCAAGAATCGAGAGTCCGAGCTTGCCTCGGCTCTCGAAAGTGCCAAGTCCGCCAAGGCCGAGGCCTGTAAGGCCCTTCAGGAGGTTGAAGATGTGAAGAAGATAGCGGCGGGTAAGGCATTTTTCATGCAAAGCAAGCATGTTAATGTAAACTACGACACACTTACCGCATTCGAGCTCTCGAGGCGTTTGCAGATCTGCCGCGTAGTGTGTCCGATGCCACCGCATTCTACCGTGGCGCAGGAGGGAGCTCAACGGAGAAGGTCTTCGGTCTCGATCTGTTGAGGCCGTCCATCCGTGCCCCCAAGCGACCGGTGAAGCAGTGGTCGAACTCCTAAGGTAGCCGAGGAGGCCATGAAGGGCCTTATAGTGCAGGTATGGCTCGACAGGCCATGCCTGGAAGTAATTCGGCCTCGTGCGGCGGCTGGTGGATGCGTGCCCCTGGGTGGAGGTCATCAAGCGCTCCGCCTGTATTGAAGGTGCTCGTCGGGCCCTTGCCCGCACAAAGGTGCACTGGGGCAGGCTGGATGCGGAGAGGCTTCTTACTGACCCGCCGCCACCGGGCAAGGAGTAACGTACACCCGAAATGTATTATAAAACTGTCCTGAAGGGAGCCCGCGACATTGCGGATGAATGCCCTAGAGATGTAATTTTTGAGTGAACTCGCTTTGTATTATCCTGTGCGCTGAAAACTTTGTTCATGTGCGCTTTAAGCAACGCTTGTTTAATTTAAAATATTACCTTCTGTGCGGCCGTTTATAAAATCTGAGAGATGGCAAGTCGTTGGCTTCAGCCCCCAAGCCGCAGGTGCTGGGGTGTTCGGGATAACTTGAGCGCTCTTGTTCCCATTTTTGGGTCCATCTAGGGAGGCGCTCAACACAACGAACAAGGCAACCGGACTTACAATGCTTGAACACTCTCACTTAGCCATAGAATTCTATAATTTTAAATTTTGGCGAAGCCCCTAGTATTCGGAAGACCGAATTCGGGGCGCTATCCATGCCTTCGTCGGACATTATCCGGAACTTCGCTCGAAGCGGCGTGAGTCTTTAAGGACCCGAAAAGACCTCTCGAACAGCGACCAGTCTCTCGCCTTATCATGCCGGTCAGTTTTAGCTTTCTCATCGAGGCGCCGCCCAGCTCAAGCTGGGCGCAATCGCGATGGTTCTCCCAGTGCCACCTTAGCCGACGGAACAGGCGTAAGGCACCAAAACGTGGGAGCCGGGCAAACCCAACTATTTACCCAAGACATGATTCGGAGCCGATTCATATAATGCTATAAGTTCGGGGTGCCGCACTTGTGAAAGTGTTCGGACTTATCACACCATAATGTGGGGAACGTAAGCCCCTGGTGTATTAGGCCGTATCAAAACATACGGGTGCAAGATGTCATGTAATGAACATATATATGTAATAACAGGCAAAAAGGTGCTGCATCATTTATTAAAGGAAGTCGGCTATGAGTGCGGACTGATACAAATAGTGCAGTAAGCAAGGGTTTTGGACTAGTTAAACATGTCCCCCTCCAGGGATGGGCTACGGACTTGGTGTATATAATCAAATTTAATGCTCGTAATTGAGACGACCTGAGTGTTCGTCGCCGCATTCTTTCTTCCCCGGCTGTTGCATCATGAGTTCGGCAGGTTCACCGCCGGACAGGGGCTCTGGCTAACGAAGTCCTGTGTATACAAAGAAGGAAAATAATAATAAGAAAGAGTGACACAATTGCGAGCCCCTGGTGTGGTCGGGCCGCACTCTGGGTCTATTGTGGTCGTGCCCCTTCCCCTACGCCCATGGTATCTCCAAAGCGTAATGATGTACGCGGAGGGTTATTCTTGCAAACATGCGAGGGCGGGGGTTAGGGACGCATTGCTACGCGTGCTCGGATCGTGCCAGGTGGTCTTGGCTGGTGTTGCTTCGGGCGCGTTTGGCTGTATCCGGCCGTATAACGGCCGGACTTGAAAATTGCCTTAAAATGCTGCTCTGTACTTCTGCCGCGAGAGCCGCTGTATGTTCCTCCGTTCAGAGGGAGCGGTCCATATTTCCGTTGACCGTGATGACTCCACGAGGGCCTGGCATCTTGAGCTTGAGGTATGCATAATGCGGCACCGCGTTGAACTTTGAGCGAACGCGTTCGTTGCGAGCGAGCGTGATAGCCGCTGCGAAATGGGACTATGTAGAAGATTAACTCCTCGCTCGGAAATTATCCGGGATCCAAGACCACTTCGGTATGGTGAGCTCGCATAATTGGCCTCCACACCTGGTATGACGCCTTTAAAGGTTGTCTTTGTAGGTTTAATCCTTGAGGGGTCTATGCCCATCTTGCGCACTGTATCCTGATAAAGCAGGTTCAGGCTACTACCGCCGTCCATCAGGACTCTCGTGAGGTGAAATCCATCGACGATTGGGTCTAAAACCAATGCAGCGAATCCGCCATGGCGGATGCTAGTCGGATGGTCTCTTCGATCGAAAGTGATCGGGCAAGAAGACCATGGATTGAACTTCGGGGCGACTGGCTCCATCGCTTATACGTCCCTTAGTGCACGCTTCCGCTCCCTCTTGGGTATATGGGTTGCGTAGATCATGTTCACCGTCCGCACTTGTGGGGGGAAACCCTTCTGTCCTCTATTGTTCGGCGGTCGGGTCTCTTCCTCGTCGTCGATGTTTAGCCCCTTGTCGTTGTTTTCGGCAATTAACTTGCCTGCCTGCTTGAACACCCAGCAATCTCTGTTGGCGTGATTAGCTGGCTTTTTAGGGGTGCCATGTATCTGGCATAAGCGGTCGAGTATTCGGTCCAAATTGGACGGACCCGGAGTGGTTCTTTTGAATGGCTTCTTCCGCTGACCGGGTTTAGAGCCTCGGAATCCGGCGTTGACTGCCGTATCCTCCTTATCGTCGCCGTTAATGCGGCGTTTATTTTTGCTTCGACGCGACCTGCCATTGTGGTCCTTAGTATCCGGACTGCCAGAATTTTTATTGAGGTTGTTGCTGCGAGCTAGCCAGCTATCCTCTCCCGCGCAAAAGCGGGTCATTAATGATGTGAGGGCTGCCATGGATTTCGGCTTTTCCTGTCCCAGGTGCCGGGCTAGCCACTCGTCGCGGATGTTATGTTTGAAGGCTGCGAGGGCCTCTGCATCCGGACAGTCGACGATTTGGTTTTTCTTTGTCAAGAACCGTGTCCAGAATTGTCTGGCCGATTCGTCTGGCTGCTGAATTATGTGGCTTAGGTCATCGGCGTCTGGTGGCCGCACATACGTGCCCTGGCAGTTGTCGAGGAATGCGGCTTCCAGTTCTTCCCAACACCCAATTGACTCTGCGGGCAAGCTGTTAAGCCAACGCCGAGCTGGTCCTTTAATCTTGAGTGGGAGATACTTGATGGCATGGAGATCGTCGCCGCGGGCCATATGGATGTGAAGGAGATAATCTTCGATCCAAACCGCGGGGTCTGTTGTGCCATCGTAGGATTCGATGTTTACAGGTTTGAACCCTTCAGGGATTTGATGATCCATTACCTCGTCAGTGAAGCATAGCGGGTGTGCGGCGCCTCTATATTGAGCAATGTCACGACGTAGCTCAAGGGAGCGTTGTCTGCTGTGTTTGGCCCGGCCGGGGTTATTGTATCTGGCGCGACGGTATTCGTCGTGGGTCGTGGGGCGCCCACGTGATCCGTATATGGATCTGGATTGCCTTGCTTTGTCCTCCAATACGTCTCGCAAGTCCGGCGCGTTCCCTCTTGGCTTCGTACTTTCGGAGCGATGCCGGGGTACGGTCTTGGTGGAGGGCCTGGACGCCTCTCTGTCGCGACCACGGGGTGTCGGTCGGCCGTATCATGCGCTGGTGATGAAGGTATGTATGCTTCCTCCTCTAATCGGGGGAGCAACTTGCGTCTTAGGTAGCTTTTGGAGGGGCGTTCGAGTTTATACTCTTCGGCCGCGAGGACCTCGGTCCATCGATCGGCCAGCAGGTCCTGATCAGCTTGAAGCTCCTGCTGCTTTTTCTTTAGGCTATTTGCCGTGGCGATAAGCCTGCGTTTAAAACGCTCTTGTTCGACGGGATCCTCGGGCACGATTTAATTACGCTGTCGTTGAGGCTTGCCTCGTCTTGGAGGGAGGTATATAGTTATGGTCCTCGACCTCTTAAATGCCGTCCTCTCGTGAGGGCTTGCTTCGCATCCTCCCGTCTTGAGTCTTGCCGGAGGGATTATCTTCGCACTCTCGGGGTATTATTATCTCTGCGCCGAATCTCCATTCTTTACGTGGCGGGATTTAGGCGGTGCACCGACGCCGGGCGCTTGGGCTGTTTCTTTAAGGAATCTGCCTCCGCTTCTTCGCCATCTCCATCTTTTGGGGTGTCCACCATGTATATATCGTATGACGAGGTGGTCTTCCAGTGCCTCTGTGGCGCTGGTTCTGTTAAATCTCAAATCATCGTCCATAGCGTCGATGTCTTGAGTCGTAGTCTAGCATGTCGGTTAGATCGCCGGCGGTGGCTACAAAGTGGGTGGTGGGTGGGCTCTGAATTTCTTCGTCGTCCGTATCCCAACCATCCTGGCCATAATCCGGCCAGGACTCTCCGGATAGCGAGAGATGTTTTAGCGAATTTAGGATGTCGCCAAAGGGCGAGTGTTTAAAGATGTCCGCGGTGGTGAATTCCATAACCGGCGCCCAATCAGATTCGATTGGCAGGGGCGTGGGAGGTCCGGAGTCCGGCAAGGAGTCCGGCACTTCGGAGTCACGAGCTTTGCGAGGGACAAGGTTAGTGTTCGGCTCCATCGCCGTAGAAGTTGCAGCCCCCGAGGCGGTGTCCAACCACCGTTCCTCGATCTGGGCGATTGGCTCCGGACTAAGGGCCGGAGCAGATTCTTGTGCGGCCACCAATGCACTGTTTGCGGCAGAGCTAAATCATGCCCATCGTAACAGTGGGGCGCGCTTGGCTGTGGCTCGAGCCCGTCGAAGATCAAGTCCCTGCGGATGTCGGCCGTGAAGTTTAGGCTTCGAATCGACTGACGGCGGGCGAAGCTTCGATCTGCTCCAGATGGCCAAGTGAATTAGCCCGCAGTGCGAAGCCGCCGAATACGAAGATCTGTCCGGGGAGAAAAGTCTCACCCTGGACAATGTTGTTGATTGAAGACGCCATCGAGCCTATCGGTGATGACACAGAGGAACTCTCAATGAAAGCACCAATGTCGGTGTCAAAACCGGCGGATCTCGGGTAGGGGGTCCTGAACTGTGCATCTAGGCGGATGGTAATAGGAGACAAGGGACACGATGTTTTACCCAGGTTCAGGCCCTCTTGATGGAGGTAAAACCCTACGTCCTGCTTGATTAATATTGATGATATGGGTAGTACAAGAGTGGATCTACCACGAGGTCAAGGAGGCTAAACCCTAGAGCTAGCCTATGGTATGATTGTTGTAATGTATGTTGTGTCCTACGGACTAAAGCCCTCCGGTTTATATAGACACCGGAGAAGGCTAGGGTTACACAGAGTCGGTTACAATGGTAGGAGATCTACATATCCGTATCGCCAAGCTTGCCTTCCACGCCAAGGAAAGTCCCATCCGGACACGGGACGGAGTCTTCAATCTTGTATCTTCGTAGTCTTGGAGTCCGGCGGATGATGATAGTCCGGCCGTCCGGACACCCCCTAGTCCAGGACTCCCTCACCCACACTAATATCTAGCAATGCTGCTGCTTTTTTTTGACCAGGAACAGTAGGAAAGGCTCCTACTGTGTTGCTATATTATATATAAAAATAGGTTGTACAAAGGGTATTTACATGATGGAGGGAGGGGGGGCAGTATACAAGTTGCCAACTTTGTGGCAAGTAGAACTAAGTAAAACAAAGTAAAACCACTAAAGGGAGTGTACAAGGTTCAGCACAAGGAGTCTATGCTCCTCTTTGACTCTATGTTGAAGAAGACCAAAATCCTTCTTGAATCTGTCTAGCCAGGAGGTTAGTGAAGGTGCTATTGCTCGAAAATGCTTGTTATTCCTCTCCTTCCAAATACTCCAAGCTGCCACAATGCATTTCTCCAGGAACAGTGGGGTGGGATGAGAATTTCTGTGATCTTGTACAGCTTGTATTCGGCCCAGGAAAGGTTCCCAGTTAAGCCCAAGTTTGGCCCAACAAAGTTTACTGAAAGTGCATGTGAAGATCATGTGTTCCACTGTTTCCTCAATGTTCAAACCACATAGGAGGCAATTGTGGTCATCCCCTATGTTGTAGTGCCGCCGTTTCAACATGTTCCTCGTATTGAGTCTGTCATGGAAGAGTAACCAAGCGAAGACTTTCAACTTCATCGTGCATTTTGAATCCCAAATCCATCCAAATATCTGCTGCACTTGGACATTTTTGAAGAAGAACTTATAGTAGTCCGATGATTTATAGATTGTTTTACCCCACACGTAATGCCAAATATCCGTGGATGATGAGGACGGTTGTAGATGAGCCGTGAGTGTCTGCAAGTCTCTAACCTCATCCAGTGCTTGAGGGGTTAATGGCAGGTGGAACGTTTCATGCAGGGAAGTCATTCCCAGGAACTGTTGGACCGAAACATCCTCATTGAGAGAGTGGGAGAAGGCCCTAGGATGGGAGTCTTGCATGATTTTCCCTGACCACAGCTTTCCAAAACAAAGCCGTGGTGCCACACACAATATTGATTCGAGAAATCCCACGAAACTTAGGTGTGAACTTGAGTATGTCCTTCCACCAGAATGAGCCGACTGGATCCGAGGCATGAGGTACTTTTTGGGTGTAATAAGAGTCCCAAGTGAGCTGCACCCACGGTATATCCAACTTGTTGTAGAACTTGTGCAGAAACTTCATGAGTAAAGCTTCATTTTGGACACGCAAATTAAGGACTCCTAGCCCTCCCATCTTTCTAGGTTCACATACCATATCCCAGGCTGCAAGCGAGTTTGACTTATCTCCTTGGTCAGTCTTTTTAAGCCATAAGCATCGGCGCCTAATTTTGTCCAGTAGTTCAATGAGCTTCGGGGGGGGAATGCAGCATGCACATGGCATAAATGAGCAGTGAGGTAACTGTGGAGTTGAGAAGAGTTAGCTTGCCAGCATGTGACATTAGTGACCACGTTGATGACAAGCTTCTTTCCACCATGCTGACAAGTGGCATAAAGTCCTGAAGTGAGGGTTTAGTCGTGCCCAGAGGTAGGCCTAAGTAGGTGAATGGCATGGAACCAGTTGTGCACTCGAAGATAGCAGCCAGTTGGGCAGTTAGATCATCCTCCAAGTTTATGGGAATAAGTGTGGACTTGTGGAAGTTGATTTTTAGGCCAATGGACTATGCATATTTGGTAAGTATGTCCTTAATGATCATTGCTTGTTGAGGGCACGCAGGCATAAGCAGGATCGTATCGTCTGCATATTGGACAATTGGGTAGTCCATTTGACCCGTGGCTGGAAAGGGCAGTTGAATTCTGCCCTCTCTGTAAGCTTCGTTAATGGCCGATTGCAGGAGGTCAGCTGCCAATACAAATATTAGCGGAGATAATGGGTCACCCTGCCGAACACCACGCTTGCAATGAAACTGTCTTCCGGGTACACCATTTAAGAGCACCGAGGATCGGCTGGAGGAGAAAATGGTCTTTATCCACGAAAGCCACATGTCATTAAAGCCCATATGCTTCATGATGTTGATCATGGGATTGTGCTCAATTGTATCGAAAGCCTTAGCAAAATCCAGCTTTAGCAGGACAATCGGTCGTTTGGAGGCCTGGCACTGGTGGATGTATTGAAAAGTCCACGCAAGACAGTCCTGTATAGATCTCCCACGAAGGAATCCATATTGGTAACGGTGGATAATTTGCAAGATGACTTTCTGTAGACGGTTAGCCAACAGTTTGGTAATGAGCTTAAGACAGCAGTTTAGTAGAGTGATTGGCCTGTAGTCATTAACTGTGGATGGGGATCCATTCTTCGGGATAAGAGTAATCAATCCCTCATTAATGCTCTGGAGATTAAGTGTTCCTGCATGAAATTGATCACACAGCGTGTAGAAATCATTTTTAATGATTGGCCAACAAGCTTTGAGGAACAGACCACTAAAACCATCTGGGCCAGGTGCCCGATCGCCTGGCATTTCATTAACAACCAAGTCAATCTCTTCATGCGTGAAGGGAAGCGTGAGGTGATCCAAATTTGCATTGCGTCTGATTAAGGATGGGAGATCAAAGTGCATGTGAGTAGTGCTAGAAGAGCCCAATCTGTCTGAGTATGCATGAAAGAGCATGGCCTCCTTGCCATTATGGTCTTCCACGACCAAGCCCTCCGGAGTTTGCAGAGTAGCAATGTTGTTTTTACGATATCTATCAGTGGCCATGGCCTGAAAGAACTTGGTATTTTCGTCACCAAACTTAACCCACCTGACAGTACATCTTTCTTTCCAATACTGTTTCTGGTACCCCAGGAGCCGGAGGAGATGGTTTTTAATGATCTTGCGAAAGTTGTTCTCAGGTATTGTGAGAGCCCTTAGATTTTCCAGTGCATCCAATTCTTCCAATGTTTTGTTAGTGTTTTCAATAGCCACCGATAAACGTGAGATACTTTTGCTCCAAGTTTTGAGCTCCTGTCGCAACCGTTTGAATTTTCGGCAGAGCACAGTAGCAGCATTCTGCACTGCAATTGGTTTATCCCAAACACGTTTGACCACGTCCATAAAGCCCGGATGCAAAAGCCAGTATGATTCAAATCTGAATAACTTTGCACGAGGGATTTTAGTCTCAATGGTGACCACGCAAGGTGTGTGATCAGACGTAGGTTTACATAGGGGTTTGACCATTGTATTAGGATAAATACTTGTCCAGTGCATGGAAGTGAAGAACCAATCGAGCTGCTCGAGGAGTGGGTCATGTTGCATGTTACTCGATGTGTATAACCTACCCTTAATGGGTAATTCAACTAGGTTTAGTTTGCGAATGATGTCATTGAAAGTGGACATTTCATGCATATCACCACCTGGCTTGTTCCGATTTTCTGGCCCTCTGATGTAATTAAAATCCCCAAGGAATAAGCAATCTTCATGTGCCTGAATGTCCCTGTCATATAGCCACTGGGTATAGATATCCCTAGCAGGCCCAGTACAGGGACCATAGATGTTGAACAGCGTCCATGCTTGGGCGGAAATGGCGCTAGTGAACTGAATGCCAAGAACAAACTCTTCCTGGACAACAACTGACCCTGAGAACATGGAGCTGTTCCAAACAGTGAGTTGTCCACCCGACGCCCCCCGAGAAGGAATATAAGCAAACTTATCGAAACGCTTAGGGCAGCAAGTTTTAATAAACGCTAGATCGATAACAGGTTTTTTAGTCTCCTGTAAACAAACAATGGCACACCCACTAACAGAGATCGCAGTCGACAGCGCTAATAAATTTTTGTCTGAATTTAACCCACGCACATTCCAACATAGTACGTTCCAACTACGCAAAAGTGGCATAAAGAACCGCGAAATTAAGCCGAAGATGAAGATGATCCTTCAGGCGGGCTATTGTGGATGGTAGCCGTATCTTCAGTAGTAAGCAGGGCAGCTTCGGTGAGCTCCTGGGGCGGGACAGCGCAGCGCGTAACGCCGATTTCCTGCATGGTGCGGAGAGAGGTAGGTGGTGGGACCTGGTCCATGGTTGCAGAGCTGGAGGTTGCAGCAGAGGGTATCACCCTGGGCTTTACTTTGGAAACAGTAGGGCGAGCATCAGAAATTTGTGGCACCCTGAAGCCATCAAACCGCGTCGATCTAGTGCTGCGCCTGACCTCAGTAGTTACAACAGGTGCCTTGAGCTTTGAACGCCTAGTACGGGCTGCAGATGTAGCTGGCGCATCAGACAAGACTTGCGCAAGGCCCAAATCAGAAGAAATCTCCAGGTTGGAGTTGGAGATCAAAGGAGGCCCGTCCAAAGAAGCTGCATGTGGCGCCAAGCTAGATGCAGATTCAGAAGATGCAGCGTCTGACGGACTAGAGAGTGTATCTGTGTGTTCAGCATCCATGATATCAATGTTGCTTGTGGGCAGCAGAAGCATTTCAGTACTGTCAACAGAGTCCAGAGAGAGAACACCAGGCTGCACAGAAGGTTGAATTGCAAGATACTCTTCGTCCGGTGCCACCTCACTGATGTGCACTGAAGATGGTGCGGCCTGCATAATGCGCGGTGAGAAACAGAGGATATGGGTGGTGGACTGATTGGTCACTTGAAGGACAGAACGAGTAGGGGCCAACTGAAATTCCAAGGGAGGCAATCCATATCCAGAGCTCCAGGGTCCAAAAGCAGCAGTTAAAGACAAGATGGACCTGGAAAGGTAAGCAGTGAAGACATTCCTCGGGATCCAATCTGAGGTTAGCACTGTCGCTAGCTCCATGCCCTCAACTGTGATACTGATATTCATAGTTTCAGCTGAAATTGCAACATCCACATTGATTACATTTTGAGTCGTAGGAGGAGCCACAAGCAAGGTGCTGACTTGACTGATGGAATCCAAAGAAGAGCCATGAGTGCTTGCCGAAGAAGCAGTTTCATACCAAGCAGAGTTCAGACTGTCAGAGACATTATCTTCAGGCAGAATGTCGTCTTGAACACGGAGACCTTGAGCAGCAAGCCATGACTAAAAATTAAACAAAGCAGCAGGCATTTGCGGGGCCGGAGGCTGCGGCCATGGATCCCACTGAGCATCATGCGGCCCATCTTGCTGAGGAGCCATATGGGGCGCATGGTCCTGCCCAATCCCATTCTGCAACAGCCAATTCTGAAGTTGTTGTTGGTAAAGCTGCTCCGCCGTGAGGCCTTCTCCGAACATAGGGTGTGGAACACCATTGGCCGGAGGTGGTTCTTCATCAGCAACAGGGACCTCAGGGTCATGAGCATTCCAATCAGTGCCATGGAGAATGAAAACCGCAGTGGTCCAGCAAGCTCTATCACCACCTAACTGACGAATGACAATGCTCTTGGGAATGAGGCGCATGTGAATCACTCTGACCTTAATCAGCACCATAGAACGATCAGCATTAGGGCTATTCCAAGTAACTAATCTACCATAGTCATCCACTGAGCGCTGAAGATAGAAATCAGTCTGATAATCATCCGGAAAACCAATGTACATAAGCCATAGTTCAGGGCCATAGGTAGTGTTGCGCATATTCAGAGCAGCATTGTGACGCACAAAGGAGATCACTAGATCCTCATCATCAAGCTGGAAGGTGGTGTTTACTGCAGTGTCGCAGAGGAAAGAATTGGCAAAAGTAAACATACCCACTCCCAATGGATGGTCAGAGGTCTCAGTGGTGTGTAGTCCAGCCTCGTGCAGCATGCCTTCAATCGTGTTGCGAAGATCTTCCCAAAGATGCAATGGCACGAACCGACTGGCCTCGGCAATGGCGAGGAAGTTGTTGTTGAGGGGCGGGATGGGATTGCCAGCCATGTCCGCCCTAACCTTGCGATATGCTGGCCCTGGCTCAATGGACCAGCCCGGAGGAAGGTAGGGGAGTGGGTTGACAGGGTAGTTGGCCATGGAGGTGGACGGAACGAGGATGCCGATGGTGGCGGAGTTTTGCAGGGGCGGAGGTGGCGTTAGAGCAGAGCGCTCTGTTTCATTGGGAAGCGGGGCGGGCAATGGGGGGAAGGCGGGGCGTCAAAGGTGGACGGGGCGGGTTTTGGTCACCACTGCCAACGTTGGGCCCAACGACGCCGCCAGCAAGATTGCGCCAGGTGTTCGTAGTGCCCGCATGCAGTGCATCGAATGGTGGAGGTGGGTTGGCTCTTGGACACCATAGATGGGCAAGGTTGCTGCACAGCCGGTTGATTGATTGACTGCCCTGAGTGAGATGATTTGACGGGAAGATCCGAATCTGAGCCCATAACAGCCTTTCCATTCAAAGAAGCCCGAATTCTGGACGGGCAATTAATTCCTTTGTGCCCCGGTGCCGAACAATGCAAGCAAATAATCCGGGCGTGACAATTAAATTTGTCGTGCCCCCATTGGAGACATTTAGCACGCAGGACACCCCATGCAAGAATCAAATCATTAACTTCCCTAGGATTATATCCTGCCCGCGACAAATCCGCGATATGAGGCTTGGAGAGAAGAGGCGGCCAAGACTGAAATGGAGGTGCATATTTGAAGGCCGACAGAAGGAAACTTTGCGGTAGTTTCGGGTAAACAATATTACAAGGGAACAGGAAAGACCCAATCCGCAGTAAATGCTCTGTAGAATTTGCGGGGCATTGAATGTTCGTGTCTGTTGATTCCGAAATTACCAAGGGATGAACGACGTGTTCCTGAGCTGGCTGTGCGTCGTAAGAACATGAGGCCTCATGCTTATTCTTGTCAGCAAAATCCATAGAAGCAATAGGCATAAGTCCAAATTTGCGCAACTCATTGGAGGTAGAATGATCATTTCCTGTTGGCTGTGAGAAAACCTTAGGAGTAGTGCGCAGTGCCACCGGACTCCGATGAGCAATAGATTCTATTGTTTCATCCGCATGCCAACGAGAATCCTAATGCTTAAAACCATTGAAACGACCATTGAACAGGTGAAAGTGACAAATGAAGTCTGGCCAAATACGATCCTTGAGACCATGTATGTAATGACCAACCTTGTTGCCGGCCACTGAGAAGCGAAATGATCTCTCAAAAATCTTAGAAACTTTAAAACCAAGATGATGGCCACCAATGCAGCATTGCAGAGCCACACCCACAGATTCCTCATTGAGGGGGAAAGAGGCTGAGGAGAAGGAGACAACCAAGAAAAACTCCTTGGTCTTGCGTGAAGGAGAGAAATGCACCGTCTCTCCAAACCGACGACGTACCTGATCGGCCACTGCAAGGACAGGGTTGAAATCCCAGTGAAGGAGCCCATCCATGGCGTGAATCATAGGCTAGATCCATGGTGGAAGGTGGAGCAGGTGGGAGGAGAGGAGAGGCGAGGAGAGCTCATCTTCCTTACTAATGCTGCTGCTTTAGAAATTGCTACTGTCCTTGTAGGGTTGCCATTCATATAAGGAACATGCTTCTTTTCCTTTGATGTATGTTTCATCACTTGTTAGTCACCCTCCTTTCCACCTTTTTTGTGCAAACAGAGATATACATTCCATGCTTGATCTTAGTTGAACTGCACAAATGATATCCAAATTATAGTTGAACATTCCAGGAGCTTCACAACCACCTTTGATGTTGCTCAATTTTATTGCAACTAATGAAGAAGAAGCTCTATGGGTTTTTTTCTGATGGAAATGGAACCGGGGCTGGAGCCCTTTTCTTGAAAAAAAGAAGTTGCTAGCTCATGGGTCATTGCTTCATTTTAGGTGAACTGCACCAAAAGGTCCCATGAATTCAATCATCCATGTTGGTGAATGGTGTCATCCCTTCTATGATGGTGTTTCCTGTAGATATGGTTCCCATCACGAGGTATCTTCCTTTTTGGTCTGACCGTTTGCCCAAGATCCTGCATGTTGAGTCTGCTCTTGTGCTACTATTTTGGCACTGCCATGATAAAGCAGTAATGTTATTATTTTGCACCTTAATCTAGTGGCACTATTAATTTGAGGCAATGTTTTGGCATCGCTAGTGCCACTGATTTTTTTATATGTCGAAAGAGGGGGTTTCCTCTGATTTCATTAAAGAAACCCAACCATAGAGAACCATTATCCGACAACATCTCAGTGTAAACGGGAAGTTATGCAACTACTACTAGAACGGACTGAGTACGAGCAGGAGACAAGTTCGCCACATAAGCTAGCCAGGTAGGGGGACGCAGCACTAGCTCGACCAAGTTTGGATTACAACCTAAATGCTACCACATAAACATCAGGGGGGGAAGATAGGGACTAAAAGAGCCAGCTTCAGCATCCCAGTCTAAGCACCCCCGGCCTCCATCCTTGCGACGCACGGTACACCTTGTTTGTCACCTGCTCGACCCTAGTGTCACTGAAAAAATGAAGTAATAATACAGCTAAAATAGATCGAGTGTCCTCTCTATCATTTCATTTCCAATGTAGATAAAGAAATTGCTTCTCTTTGTTAGTATATGTTTCATCAACTAGTCCCATTGTTAATGTTTAAGCATTTCTGCAAACTGGGGTGCTTAATTTTAGTTGTTCTGCACAAAAATAGAGATTGGAATGTCTCAAGGCCCCTCCTTGTACTAGCGATGTACACTAATGTTCATCACTGGCAGAAGGTGTATCGGGGAGACATGGGTCGATTGCCAGTATGAGGCGTACCGTATGAGGCGTCGCAGGGCCCATCTTGCCCTCGCAGCATGGCATACTATGATACTATCGCAATATATTCTTCTATTTATTAGTGTATGTTTCATCAACTAGTGCCACTATAATGTAAACATGCTTTTTCATTATTTGTGCAAATAGGGTTATTCAGCTGCATTTTGGTGGAACTTCACAAATGTACGGATGGAACCGGCATATATTCAGAGTGCGAGATGTGCCAAGTAAACATTACAGACACCAACCATGCTCCATGCACGCATTGGCATCCACCACCACCATTGGGATGTGTGGCGCTCTCTGTGGAAGGATATTTCTAGACAGCAAATCCTCTGACCAAATACTAGTAGCTTATATTGGCAGTTTTCTAGGGAGTACTCTTTTCTGAAAGAAGCACCAATCTATTTTTCTTTATTTGTACACAGTGTCAGAACTTTGACCCAAAGGTCCAGACCTATTTTAGGGTGATTGGGGTAGTACTCGGAGACTGATTGTAAGCATGATTTTCATTAGCTGTCACACTGATTTTAAGCATGAGCAGATGGAAGATTAGGTTAGTGTGAAGCTTGCCTTAAACCCTATCGCCGCCACTGAAATGAGGCGAGCATCGAGGAAACCATGGAGAACGGCGGGGAAGTGACGTCGCTCCATCCGGCCTCCTCTTGCGGTGGGAAAACGAATACTCCTGTGGCTTCGGCTGGCTCTACACCCTCACGGACGGCACACCGTACTCGATCGATTTGTTATCCTCTTGGTGCTTGACCTTTGACCTGTACGCCCACCACCTCCGCCTGACTTTCGCCTCGAGTGAATCTGTCTGCTCCATCGCCTAGAGGAGATACTCGATGAACTCAAAGTACTGCGGCATGACTGCCGCCGAGGAGTACATCGCTGCCATCATCACCGTCGTCTCGCTCTTTCGCATACATTACCACATGGCCCTCATCGTCCTTGAAATCTCCCACTCATTGTCAAACCAAGTAAGGATCTCCTTCAACCTGGCTAACTTTGCCTAGTCGCCGCCGGTGATCTGCCTGATTCACTACTGCATCCTCTCCATGGATGTACTTCTAAGTGGTCCACTGCTATCTTTGGAAGATGGGAGGAGAGATGCTGGTCTTGCAATAGAGAAGAGGGAGAGGCGAGACGGTGGTTTTGGAATGGAGATGATGGAGAGGAGAGGGGTGGTTTTGCAATGGAGAAGAGGGAGAGGCGAGACGGTGGTTTTGGAATGGATATGATGGAGAGGAGAGGAGGTGATTTTGCAATGGAGAAGAGCGAGAGGAGCGTGCGGCGGTGATTTAGGATTGGATGAGAGGGCCGGCGCGCTGTGACTGGATCAAAATCAAAATCAATTTACCCTTCAATTAAGAAAGCGACCCCACATTAACCAGACTCCCTTATATTCTGGGTCATAATTGACCATGATTTCACAAATAAAATATATGTTATACGTTGCAAAAATAATATAATTTGAAAGTACATTCAGACGAACCAAACCGTACAATTTTTGGTGACATGCATTCACATTTTGCTTGTCAAATACAGTACGTGGTCAAACTTTGACCCAAAATACACAAAACAAAAAAATACTTCCAAGACCAGCGCCGCTCCTCCTCTTAAACCACCGCCGCTCCTCTCATGTTCCAATCTAAATCCAGCGCCGTTCCTCTCGTCTTCCATTTCAAAACCACCGCCCCTCCTCTCCTGTTCTAATCCAAAACCAGTGTCGCTCCTCTCCCGTTCTAATCCAAAACGGCGCTGCTCCTCTCCTCTTCCATTCAAAAACCACCGCCGGTGAGTGAAGGTGTTGTGCAGAAGTAGATCGATGGTGGAGTACAACCGATACGTGAGGATCGTAGACATCGACCCTGTGAAGCTAGCTAGGATGTTGGAGATACTGTCTTGGTTTGACAACAAGGACCAACTAGCAACGATGGCGACATCCATGGCCAAATATCTGCAACAGAGCGAAAGGCGGTGATACTCCCGAAGGGAGTCACGCGGGAGTACATAGAGCTGCTCCTCTGGGCCATGGAGCAAACAGATTCACCGAATCCGATCGTGAGGGAGCGGTGGTGGTAGTATCGATCCCAGATGGAGCATCCACCATAGATTGAAGGATCAAGATCTATAGGATGCCGTTTGTGAGGGTGTCATGCCACAGCGAGCCGGTGAAGTCTTTGTCGACCGAACCCAACTGCAAGAGGTGAAAAGCAGTTGCCCGATGACGCTTCCCCACCATCCTCTCCCTCGCCGTTCACATCGTCTCATGGCGCAGCTGTCTGCCGCCGAAGAATAGGAGGGGACTACCCCCCAGCCCAATAGTCGGGCAGGTTGTGAATTGTCAGGAGGAGCTTAGGGTTGCCAGTATTTGTAGGTTGTGAATTGTGTTTTGTGTTGTGTATTTTGAGAGTACTTTCAGATATGAATGTCTTTTGAATATCAGATTTGCAGTATTGAGCATATGAAGTATTTTATGAATTCTAGAGATCAATTTTTAGCACTTAAAAAATGTAGTTTCATAGGAGTATAAAATTGCAGACAATGTGATTCTCAGAGAAGAAATTGCAAGGTTCAGTTTCAGGTAAGAAACTGCAAGTTCAGTTTCAGATAAGAAACTACAACTTTCAGAGGCAGAGCATTTATATTAACACGGCCTTTTCAAACAGGGTTAACATCATGTTGGAAGTTTTATTCATGCTTGAAAATGGAACTACCAACCAGTTAACATCATGCTGAGCAACATTCATGCATAGCACATCTTCATATGATGCACAGTCAAAAATACACTATTTTCAAAATGTCGAGTGTGCGAAAAATAGAGAAAACGAGGGACAAAGCTTTGGAAAGTGTTGGATGTGATGTGCTTAGATGACAATGGGGACCCACATGTCAATAATGGCAGAGGCAAAAAAATTGGAGATATTTTCCCTGCATCAGGTGGAATCGAACCAGGCAGAACAACTGTTGGGTAGTGTCATGATAACCCGCAAGTATACGGGATAGTTGTAGCCTCTTTCGATTAGTAAGAGTGTCGAACCCAACGAGGAGCTAAAGGTAGAACAAATACTCTCTCAAGTCCTATCGCCATCGATACGATCAGACGCACGCTGACGCTCGCTTACCTAGAACAAGTATGAAACTAGAAGTACTTTGTAGGTGTTGTTGGATAGGTTTGCAACATAATAAAGAACGCGTAAATAAAAACTAGGGGCTGTTTAGATAAAGATTCAATAAAGTAAATATAGCGAGTGTGGAAAAGTGGTGGTAGGAGTTGTGAAATTGTCCCTAAGCAATTGACTACGTTACTAGACCGGTAATCACTATTGCAATTCTATTTGAGGGAGAGGCATAAGCTAACATACTTTCTCTACTTGGATCATGTGCACTTATGATTGGAACTCTAGCAAGCATCCACAACTACTAAAGATTCATGAAGGTAAAACCCAACCATAGCATTAAAGTATCAAGTCCCCTTTATCCCATACGCAACAATCCCCTTACTCGGGTTTGTGTTTCAGTCACTCACACAACCCACTATAAGCGAATCATGAACGAATTGCAACACCCTACAGCGGGAATCCCTCACGCTTGTGCGACAAGGAGGGCACCATAGGACAGCACCAATAATAAAACATGCAACTCAAACCAATCATAGCAATTCATCAATCACCGATAGGACAACGAAAATCCACTCAGACATCATAGGATGGCAACACATCATTAGATAATAATATGAAGCATAAAGCACCATGTTCAAGTAGAGGGTACAGCGGGTTACGGGAGAGTGGACCGCTGAATATAGATGGGGGAAGGTGATGGAGATGTTGGTGAAGATGGCGGCGGTGTTGGTGAAGATCACGGTGATGATGATGGCCCCCTGCAGCGTTCCGGCGCCACCGGAAGCAAGGGGGAGAGAGGCCCCCTTCTTCTTCTTCTTCTTCCTTGACCTTCTCCCTAGATGGGAGAAGGGTTTCCCCTCTGGTCCTTGGATCCCATGGCTTGGGAGGGGCGAGATCCCCTTCGAGATTGGATCTATCTCTCTGTTTTTGCGTTCTCAGATTCTGCATATTCACCTTTCCCTTTATATCTAGAGATCCGGAAATCCGATTGGGGTGAATCTTTCGCCCAGATATTTCTCATAAAATTAGCTTTCTTGCGGCAAAAAAAGAGAGTCAACCACCTTACGGGGGGGCCAGGAGAGTCCAGGGCGTGCCTGCCTCCCTGGGGTGCGCCCCCCTATCTCCTGGCCCCCTCGGGCACCGTCTCGCATTGATTTTACTTCCCAAAAATCATAAATCTACCAAAAAAACTCTCCGTCCATTTTTACCCCGTTTGGACTCCGTTTGATATGCGGTTTCATAAAACATAAAACATGCAATGCATGTGAACTGCATTTGGCATCGGATCAATATTTTAGTCCCAAAAATAGTATAAAAAGTTGCCAAAAGTATATGAAAGTTGAATAATATCGGCATGAAACAATCAAAAATTATAGATACAACGGAGACGTATCATGTCACTTGGCCACTGGGCTAGTTCAGTACTTTCGTTACAAATAAGGCACTTCCTCAAGTGGTCGGATCTCCTCCTGCGCATTTGTGCGCTCGCCGCGGTGCCACTATCTGCCATTGTGAACATGCTGAACGAACAAGAGGAATCTGGAGAGGACTGTACGTGGAGAGGCGGACAGTTGGGAACCACCAGGTCTATGGTCGTACGCAAGCAATTGCCTCATCGAAAAAATACTTCCTCCTAATGCTATACTGACATTGGGGCCTGATAACCCACAAGTGTAGGGGATAATTGTAGCCTCTTTCAATAAGTAAGAGTGTCGAACCCAACGAGGAGCTAAAGGTAGAACAAGTATTATCTCAAGTCCTATCTGCCACTGATACGACTCTATGCATGCTTAGTGTTTGCTTTACCTAGAACAAGTATGAAACTAGAAGTACTTTGTAGGTGTTGTTGGATAGGTTTGCAAGATAATAAAGAGCACGTAAATAAAAAGTAGGGCCTGTTTAGATAAAGAAGCAATAAAGTAAATATAGCGGGTGTGGAAAAGTGGTGGTAGGATGTCACGCCCAAGATGCGACTCTATCCTAAAGGAACTCGAAGGTCCCACCAAGGATAGAAGCGCATCTTGAAGACGCTTTTGCAAGGTGGATATCATTACATCAACATTACATAATAGATGGGGATACATACAAGAGGCATACAATGCCACATGAATACATCAATACATCATACACAAGATCAACATCCGACTACGGATGAAACGCAAGCAGAAAATCAAACGACATCCACCCTGCTAGCCCAGGCTGCCGACCTGGAACCTATCCCCTGATCGAAGAAGAAGCAGAAGAACTCCAAAACAAGCAAACATCGCTCTCGCGTCATGATCATCGCATAACCTGTACCTGCAACTGTTGGTGTAGTAATCAGAGCCACGAGGACTCAAAGAATCCCATTACCAAGGGTATCAAGACTAGCAAAGCTTAATGGGAAAGGAAGGGGTAAAGTGGTGAGGTTGCAGCAGCGACTAAGCAATGTATGGTGGCTAACATACGCAAATGAGAGCGAGAAGAGAAACAAAGGAACGGTCGTGAAGCTAGCAATGATCAAGAGGTGATCCTGAACACCTACTTACGTCAAACATAACCTAGAAACCGTGTTCACTTCCCGGACTCTGCCGAGAAGAGACCATCACGGCTACACACGCGTTGATGCGCTTTAATTCGGATCTGTGTCAAGTTATCTACAACCGACATTAACAAATTCCCATCTGCCACATAACCGCGGGCACGGCTCTCGAAAGATTAAACCCTGCAGGGTGTCCCAACTTAGCCCATGATAAGCTCTCGCGATCAACGAAGGATATTCCTTCTCCCAGAAGACCCGATCGATCACGGAATCCGGTTTAAAAGACATTTCGACAATGGTAAAACAAGACCAGCAAGACCTCCCGCTGTGCCGACAAATCCCGATAGGAGCTGCACATATCTCGTTCTCGTGGCACACCGGATGAGCGACGTCAGTTGGCATAGACCACGTTGCCTGTGGGCACCGGACATCGCTTCGGTTCGGACCAGCACTTAGAGAAGCAACGCCCGGGGCTAAAATAAATATGACCCTCAGTTTGGCCGACCCAAGGGAAAGGTATAGGTGGTGGTGAGGCAAATGGTAAAACCAAGGTTGGGCCTTGCTGGACAAGTTTTATTCAAAGCGAACTGTCAGGGGGGTCCCATAAATCACCCGACCGCGTAAGGAACGCAAAATCCGAGAACATTATACCGGTATGACGGAAACTAGGGCGGCAAAAGTGGAACAAAACACCAGGCATAAGGCTGAGCCTTCCACCCTTTACCAAGTATATAGATGCATTAATAATATAAGAGATATTGTGATATCCCGACCAAAATCCTGTCCACCATGGAGAAATCTTCAACTTCACCTGCAACTAGCAACGCTATATGAGGGCTGAGCAAAGCGGTAACATAGCCAATCAATGGTTTGCTAGGAATGGTGTCAAAGGTTAGAGGTTCATGGCAATTTGGGAGGCTTGAAGAGCAAACGATAGGTAACGTAGCATAGCGATAGAACGAAGCAACTAGCATAGCAATGATAGTAGTGAGATCCAGGGTAGCGGTCATCTTGCCTGAAATCCCGCCAGGACAAAGAACGAGTCCATGAAGAAGACGAACGGTAGTAGTCGAACGAATCCTCACAATCGCAACATTACCGGAACAAAGAAGCAACACCGGAAAGAAACAAACAACATGGTAAACACACAGGCATAATCATGGCATGATGCACGATCAAGTATGATGCATATCCGGTTTAATGAGGCATGGCATGAATCTACTAATTGCATAGATCAAAAGTCCCTTACTGACCATGAGCCAAAAAGGCATATAAAATATGATGGCACCCATGTAAACATGGCAAGTTATATTACAGATTCAAACATGGCAGGAACAACAATAAGTAGGCATGTTGGTGAGCTTGAACCACTCACCACAGAGCAATACATGGCATGGCAAGGCAACCAACAGTAAGAAGACATGTTTATGAAGCTAAGCATGGCAAGAACAAGTTCATAGGATGCATGGATCACTAGAAAACAATCATGGAAACATTGAACTTGATGTTAACAAGCTGACAGCAACATCATCAAGCAACTTTGGAGCAAGATATGAACAATCTACAGCAAGCTATAATTGCAACCAAGGGCATGAATGGATAGAGCAGAACATGTAGATCAAAACATGTTTATAGAACATCTCTAGATTATGCATAGAATGATTAGTAGCAACATGTTAACATAGCAACAAAATATAACTGAATCAGCCTAGCAAAACAGTAACAGCAAGTACCCTACTTAACAAGCTCGATTCACTCACCACAAGTCATTGCATGACAAGATAAGCATAGCATCATCAAGAAGACATGTTTGTGTAACCAACCAAGGCAAGAACAAGTCCATAGCATGCAAGGACCAACTATAGCAACCTTGGCTAAATTGAATAACGAGTAAACAATCTGCCAGGAAACATTTTGAAGCAAAAGTAGAGCACCAAAATGACATGCTATACTACTCCATAATTGCAAACAAGGGCCTGGATGGATAGACAATAACCATATGTTCAAAACACCCTTACTGAAGTATCTCAAAATATGCATGGATCTCTCTGTAGCATCAAGTTTACGTGGCATCAAAATAACAGCAGAACAGGGACTAAAATCAGCAATATCACAAAGCCTAGTTTGCATGCTTGTGCTAGTCACCACATTGATCACAAAAATACATGGAATACACCCCTTGAAAGATGGTATGGCATAGATCAAAACACATGTAGACATCAACCTCATAGGATGCACACATCAATCATGGCAAAAATGACAAATGAGCAAGTTATAACAGTTTTAGCAGATTAACATCAACATGCACTCTTCCAACAGCATTTCGGGCATCAAGATGAGCTCAAATGAAAATGATGCAATGGAATGAAATGAAGTACTCGTCGAGACGAACAATTTGACATATTACACGCACGAAACGAAGCTACGGATGCAGAGATACAGCATGATGAACATGGCATGATAATATCAGGGACTTAGCCGATTTAAAAAAAACATGATATGCACAAATTACTAAAACGTGCCCGGGGCGAGGGTTAAGCGAGCTCACCCATTGGGCTCGGCCCATTTGCAGAGGAGTAGGCGGCAGGCCGGCTGGGCCGGGGCCGAGGTGGGGCTGGGCAGGCCGAGGCGAGGCCGGCCCGCTTGGTGGCCCATGTCGGCGGCGTGCGGTGGCGGCGGATCGAGCGCTGCTCGATCGCGGAGGAGCAGGAGGCCGGCGGCGAGGGACTCAGCGGCACAGGGGAGCTCACCGGCGAGGCGGGTCGCGGATCTGGGGCCGACGCGCGGATCGGGCCTCACGAGGTCGGGCGCCATGGCGGCGCAGGGCGGCGCTGGGACCGGCAGCAGGGGCACCGCGGGAGGCACGGAGCGAGGCGTGGCGGCGGGCGGCGGAGGATCGAGCGACGAGGGTCGGCGCTGGCGGCGAAGCTCGCCACCGCGCGATCGGGTGCGGGCGGCGGAGATTCGGGCTGAGCGGCGGCGGCGGCCGGATCCGGCGGCGGCCGGAGCGGGTGCCGGGCGCGGCGACGCCGGGCGAGACGGGCGAGGCGCCGGGCGGCGGCGCGAGGCGCGCCCGGCCGGGACCAGGCGGGCTGGCGATGGGCTGGCGGGCCGCGCGGAGGGAGGCGGCGGGGACACGTGGCAGCCTCCCATTGGCTGCGGGCGGCGGCGGCGAGCGTCCGCGCGACGGACGTGTCGTGTCCGCGCGGGGAAGAGGCTAGGGTTAGGGTGGAATTTCATCCGCGAATTTGGAAGGTGAGGCATATTTATAGGTAGAGGGGGCTAGGAGAGTCCAAATGGGGTGCGGTTTTCGGCCACGCGATCGTGATCGAACGACCGAGAGCATGGAGGGAAGTTAGATGGGTTTTGGGCCACTTTGGAAGGGGTGTTGGGCTGCACACAAAAGAGGCTTTACGGTTACCCGGTTAACCGTTGGAGTATCAAACGGACTCCAAATGGCACGAAACTTGACCAGGCGGTCTACCAGTGGTATACCAAGGCCGCTTGGCAAGGCTCGGTCCATTCCGAGAACGTTTAACACCCGCACGAGAGAAGAGGCCAAAAGGGGACGCGGGAGGACATAGGAGTGCCGGATTGCAAAACGGACAACGGGGAAAATGCTCGGATGCATGTGATGAACGCGTATGCAAAATGAAATGCACATGATGACATGATAAAATGCAACACGCAAGCAAATGACATGGCAACAACGATGAATAACTGGCGGACACCTGGCACATCGAATCTGGGGCGTTACAACACTCCTCCACTAACAAGAGATCTCGTCCCGAGATCTTAGGACCGAGACGGAAGGAAAAAGGGAAGAGGTGAAGCAAGAACTCAAGAGAAGAAGCAAAGAATCGCGAGCACTTGAGAAGAAGAGAGGAACGACGAGGATGACGAATCGAAAGCTCACGGAATTAGATAGACTATGAAACGACTCGTTCTAACCGGAGTGGTTAGAATGAGAAAAGAAACGAATAAGACTTAAAGAATTTAGGTAGCACTCCGGCTAAACATGGGGGAAAAGAACAAGCACTTGGGAGGATGGAATAATACTTGATGAAGACGTGACACGAAACCTCCAGAAAGAATTGAAAGAATTGAATTAAAAGAACGGAGAAGAAAATGACAACTTGTGCCACGAATGAAATAGAGAGCACCCTTAGAAGAAAAGATTGAATGGAGTTGTTGAGAAAATCAACAACGAAAAGAATAAGCTTGTTGTGGACTTATGGATAACATATCAAAATTATGAGGTGATCTCCGACCACAAGCGGAAATGATTGGATAGCTGAGAAGAACGAAGAAATGCAAAACTCCACTTCAAAAGGATACAGAGATTTAATTGCACCTCAAGATGCAAGAACAAAAGATACCAGAACTCCTTGAACAAGAATCTCGATGAACTCTTGAAGAATGAATTAAATCATGAAGAACCACCCTGAAGAACTCCAGTGACAAAAGGATGATGAGATAGAATGAAGGATGAAAGAATAAGATGAGCCTTGCGATGATTTAGATGGAGGTTTCGGCGAAATGACCGAGGAAATTTGAACTCCGGAAAACAAAAGATGAAAACACTTGGAAATAGAATTTATTCATTAAGAATAAACTCTGAAGGAAGGGATTAATCACTTGGATGAAATAAGAATAAGATTTATTTCATGCTTATCCTTCATCAAATTAAATTGATGACAAGCAATGGATTTATCATACTACTTATTCTTCTTGAGAAAGGATTGAGAAGGGAAATATGGCGCAAAACTTGAGAAAGTCTTCATGAACCACCGGTAGAATTGAAAAGAGCGAATGAATTAATATGATAATCAAAGAAAAAAGAATCTGAAAGAACCACCGTGAGAATTCGAAAATGACTGATGAAAGAGACTTAATCACCGGGAAGAATTCGAAAAACAAATATGCTTGAGGGGATTTAGATACATGAGAACGAAGAGATCATGAACTGATTAGAGGGTATTTGAACGATGCACCGGTAAGATTTGGAGAATGATAGCTACACGCTGAGAAAGAAGAATTATGACATGATTGGCGTCAGAGGAAAGAAATGGAAACAACTCATGAAATGCTCCGGATGGTAAGAAAAGAATTCCCACAATCGAAATAATTATGAGAGGATGGCATCAAGCTTGAACTACGCATCTTTGGAAGAATGGGTAAGGATTTAAGAGGAACTCTTCTTCGGTCTTCAAATGACGACGAGGAACGCCACCAAAATTACTGAGATACTCCAGTAGAATGGAAAGCAAAGAAGTTGAGCCAACAATGAAAAGAATTTGAAAACGATCTTGGAGAAGGCATGTGACTGATGGAATCCATTCTTACGTCGCACTTTGAAAAGAATTGAGAATAACTCCGGGAGAATTAGAAGAGTCAGGTAAGATCTTGGGAAAAGACCTGTGAGTTAGGGCCCACTCAAAAGAAAACACCGTTGGAAATGATTTTAAAGAGAGATTGCACCGGATGAATTAAATGACTTGAATGAGATAATAATCTCCAAATAGCTTGGACGGATTAAGAATGGAAACACAAATCTTCTGAGATATCTTCAGCACTCCGGAACAATTGAATAGCAAGCGGGGAATGATTAAGAGATACACCGGCATACGAAAACACTTGAAACAAGGAAGGGAATATGATCAACACCGAAAACTTGACTTGAATCCACCGGAGAAGAAAAATAACAAAGAATGATGAACTCAAAGTTCCGTTAGTATCTTCCTGAGAATCACCGGATAAGAACATTGACGGAAAAGAATGGAGAGACTTCCCATCAATAAAAAGGATACTTGATTAAGAAATCTAAGTCCTTGAAGAAAAAAAGGGTGGGAGGGCGGGAAAACAAAGGCAACTTGGGGACGGATGAAACAAACACCGTTGAGAAAACTTAGAAATGATCTTGCGGGTGGGGAGAATGATCGGATCCACTTGAAGAGAAGCAACGCCGGTAGGAACAGAATTAACATGACAACCTCGATGAATACGAAGGATTAGTATTCCCATAGAAATATGAGAACACCATTTAGGGAAGGTATGGATTCAACACTTGACATCGAAGCAACTCGAATACCACAAATAAAATAAAATAAAGAATTTGGCTTGCAGAATAAGCCGGAACAAATACATATGATAGAGATTTACCCAATCCCATATCATGCATCTATCGGAAAGATATTCTAGGAGCTACTTGAATTCCCACCTATAAACTCCCGAAACTTTCTGGTTATGCAATCTGGTGTTGGGGATACAGGGGAAGCAATATATCTCACCCAAACTAACAATACCTACATCCAAGTTGTATCCATCCGTCAACACATAACCAGGAAACCTTCGGAAATCGTGTAGCTCAACCTTCAAAAAGCATCCGTTATACAAGCTATGGCAATACTCTCGAACTCCCCAGTACTGGGTGGCGTCGAGGTTATCTCACCAACAACTGCATAAAAGAGATTTTCGATGTCGGCAAAACTCAGGTATTCCGAACTGCAACGATAAAATTATGATTTACAACACCGTGGAGCTCAACTCCCCGGACACCGCCACAACCCCTAAATGTCAGGAGGCACCAAGAACAATGTTCTCGTCATAAGAATATCGGAACGATTCCAAGATACCCGCGTGATCCTAAAAATTTTTAGTGAAATTTGAGGAGAGGAAAGACAAAACATTTACGTCAGGAGTCCTCACCAGAGCGACGAAGGGGGCTGAGGAGTAAAAAGAATCCTACTCTCCGATATATATAATCCTAAGACTCAAAATAGTTTTCTTCTAGACTCAACAATGGCCAACAATCAAGGGGGCTCCTATGGTCGGTCGAGGCTCTGATACCAACTTGTCATGCCCAAGATGCGACAATATCCTAAAGGAACTCGAAGGTCCCACCAAGGATAGAAGCGCATCTTGAAGACGCTTTTGCAAGGTGTATATCATTACATCAACATTACATAATAGATGGGGATACATACAAGAGGCATACAATGCCACATGAATACATCAATACATCATACACAAGATCAACATCCGACTACGGATGAAACACAAACAGAAACTCAAACGACATCCACCCTGCTAGCCCAGGCTGCCGACCTGGAACCTATCCCTTGATCGAAGAAGAAGCAGAAGAACTCCAAAACAAGCAAACATCGCTCTCGCGTCATGATCATCGCATAACCTGTACCTGCAACTGTTGGTGTAGTAATCTGTGAGCCGCGAGGACTCAGCAATCCCATTACCATGGGTATCAAGACTAGCAAAGCTTAATGGGAAAGGAAGGGGTAAAGTGGTGAGGTTGCAGCAGCGACTAAGCAATGTATGGTGGCTAACATACGCAAATGAAAGCGAGAAGAGAAACAAAGGAACGGTCGTGAAGCTAGCAATGATCAAGAGGTGATCCTGAACACCTACTTACGTCAAACATAACCCAGAAACCGTGTTCACTTCCCGGACTCCGCCGAGAAGAGACCATCACGGCTACACATGCGGTTGATGCGTTTTAATTCGGATCTAGTGTCAAGTTATCTACAACAGGACATTAACAAATTCCCATCTGCCACATAACAGCGGGCACGGCTCTCGAAAGTTTAAACCCTACAGGGGTGTCCCAACTTAGCCCATGATAAGCTCTCGCGATCAACGAAGGATATTCCTTCTCCCAGGAAGACCCGATCAGTCTCGGAATCCCGGTTTACAAGACATTTCGACATTGGTAAAACAAGACCAGCAAGACCTCCCGCTGTGCCGACAAATCCCGATAGGAGCTGCACATATCTCGTTCTCAGGGCACACCGGATGAGCCAGACGTCGGGTTGGCATAGACCCTGGTTGCCCAGGGGGTTCCGGATATCGCTCGGTTCGGACCAGCACTTAGAGAAGCACTGGCCCGGGGGGCCTAAAATAAAGGTGACCCTCTGGTTGGCCGACCCAAGGGAAAGGTATAGGTGGTGGTGAGGCAAATGGTAAAACCAAGGTTGGGCCTTGCTGGACAAGTTTTATTCAAAGCGAACTGTCAGGGGGGTCCCATAAATTACCCGACCGCGTAAGGAACGCAAAATCTGGGAACATAATACCGGTATGACGGAAACTAGGGCGGCAAGAGTGGAACAAAACACCAGGCATAAGGCCGAGCCTTCCACCCTTTACCAAGTATATAGATGCATTAATAATATAAGAGATATTGTGATATCCCAACCAAAATCCTGTCCACCATGGAGAAATCTTCAACTTCACCTGCAACTAGCAACGCTATAAGAGGGCTGAGCAAAGCGGTAACATAGCCAATCAATGGTTTGCTAGGAATGGTGTCAAAGGTTAGAGGTTCATGGCAATTTGGGAGGCTTGAAGAGCAAACGATAGGTAACGCAGCATAGCGATAGAACGAAGCAACTAGCATAGCAATGATAGTAGTGAGATCCAGGGTAGCGGTCATCTTGCCTAAAATCCCGCTAGGACGAAGAACGAGTCCATGAAGAAGACGAACGGTAGTATTCGAATGAATCCTCACAATCGCAACATTACCGGAACTAAGAAGCAACACCGGAAAGAAACAAACATGGTAAACACACAGGCATAGTCATGGCATGATGCACGATCAAGTATGATGCATGTCCGGTTTAATGAGGCATGGCATGAATCTACTAATTGCATAGATCAAAAGTCCCTTACTGACCATGAGCCAAAAAGGCATAGAAAATATGATGGCACCCATGTAAACATGGCAAGTTATATTACAGATTCAAACATGGCAGGAACAACAATAAGTAGGCATGTTGGTGAGCTTGAACCACTCACCACAGAGCAATACATGGCATTGCAAGGCAACCAACAGTAAGAAGACATGTTTATGAAGCTAAGCATGGCAAGAACAAGTTCATAGGATGCATGGATCACTAGAAAACAATCATGGAAACATTGAACTTGATGTTAACAAGATGACAGCAACATCATCAAGCAACTTTGGAGCAAGATATGAACAATCTACAGCAAGCTATAATTGCAACCAAGGGCATGAATGGATAGAGCAGAACATGTAGATCAAAACATGTTTATAGAACATCTCCTGATTATGCATAGAATGATTAGTAGCAATATGTTAACATAGCAACAAAATATAACAGAATCAGCCTAGCAAAACAGTAACAGCAAGTACCCTACTTAACAAGCTCGATTCACTCACCACAAGTCATTGCATTACAATATAAGCATAGCATCATCAAGAAGACATGTTTGTGTAACCAACCAAGGCAAGAACAAGTCCATAGCATGCAAGGATCAACTATAGCAACCTTGGCTAAATTGAATAACAAGTAAACCATCTGCCAGGAAACATTTTGAAGCAAAAGTAGAGCACCAAAATGACATGCTAGACTACTCCATAATTGCAAACAAGGGCATGAATGGATAGACAATAACCATATGTTCAAAACACCCTTACTGAAGTATCTGAAAATATGCATGGATCTCTCTGTAGCATCAAGTTTACATGGCATCAAAATAACAGCAGAACAGGTACTAAAATCAGCAATATCACGAAGCCTAGTTTGCATGCTTGTGCTAGTCACCACATTGATCACAAAAATACATGGCATTCACCCCTGGAAAGATGGCATGGCATAGATCAAAACACATGTAGACATCAACCTCATAGGATGTACACATCAATCATGGCAAAAATGACAAATGAGCAAGTTATAACAGCCAATGATTAACATCAACATGCACTCTTCCAACAGCATTTCGGGCATCAAGATGAGCTCAAATGAAAATGATGCAATGGAATAAAATGAAGTACTCGTCGAGGCGAACAATTTGACATATTACACGCACGAAATGGTGCTATGGATGCAGAGATACAGCATGATGAACATGGCATGATAATGTCAGGGACTTAGCCGATTTTTTAAAAAAAACATGTTATGCACAAATTACTAAAATGTGCCCGGGGCGAGGGTTAAGTGAGCTCACCCATTGGGCTCGGCCCATTTGCAGAGGACGAGGAGGCAGGCCGGCTGGGCCGGGGCCGAGGTGGGGCTGGGCAGGCAGAGGCGAGGCCGCCCAGCCAGGCCCACGCCGGGCGGCGTCTTGGTGGCGGCGGATCGAGCCTTTGCTCGATCGGAGGAGCAGGAGGCCGGGCGGCGAGGGACTCGCGGCGCAGGGGAGCTCACCGCGGAGGCGGGTCACGGATCTGGCCGAGGCGCCGATCGGGCTCACGAGGTCGGGCGCCATGGCGGCGCTGGGCGGCGCTGGGACCGCGGCGGGCACCGCGGGAGGCGCGGAGCGGAGGGCAGCAGCGGCGGGCGGCGCGAGGCTCGGGCGACGAGGGTCGGCGCTGGCGGCGAAGCTGCGCCATCGGGCGCGGTCGGGTGCGGGCGGCGGAGATCCGGCAGCGGCGGCGGCGGCGGAGCGGGCCACGGTGGCGGCGACGCCGGGCGAGACGGGCGAGGCGCCGAAGCGGCGGCGCGAGCCGCGCCCGTCCGAGACCCGGGCGGGCGGCGATGGGCTGGCAGGCCGCGCGGAGGGAGGCGGCGGGGGGACACGTGGCAGCCTCCCATTGGCTGCGGGCGGCGGCGGCGAAGCGTCCGGCGTGGACGGACGTGTCCGGCGGCGCGCGGAGGAAGAGGCTAGGGTTAGGGTGGAATTTCATCCGCGAATTTGGAAGGGGAGGCATATTTATAGGTAGATGGAGCTAGGAGAGTCCAAATGGGGTGCGGTTTTTGGCCACGCGATCGTGATCGAACGACCGAGAGCATGGAGGGGAGTTAGATGGGTTTTGGGCCACTTTGGAAGGGGTGTTGGGCTGCACACAAAAGAGGCTTTACGGTTACCCGGTTAACCGTTGGAGTATCAAACGGACTCCAAATCGCACGAAACTTGACAGGCGGTCTACCGCTGGTATACCAAGGCCGCTTGGCAAGGCTCGGTCCATTCCGAGAACGTTTAACACCCGCACAAGAGAAGAGGCCAAAAGGGGACACCGGAGGACATAGGAGTGCCGGATTGCAAAACGGACAACGGGGAAAATGCTCGGATGCATGTGATGAACGCGTATGCAAAATGAAATGCACATGATGACATGATAAAATGCAACACGCAAGCAAATGACATGGCAACAAAAACGAATAACTGGCGGACACCTGGCGCATCGAATCCGGGGCGTTACATAGGAGTTGTGAAATTGTCCTTAAGCAATTGACTACTTTACTAGACCGACAGCAAGTTTTATGTGGGAGAGGCATAAGCTAACATACTTTCTCTTCTTGGATCATATGCACTTATGATTGGAACTCTAGCAAGCATCCGCAACTACTAAAGATCATTAAGGTAAAACCCAACCATAGCATTAAAGTATCAAGTCCCCTTTATCCCATACGCCACAACCCCCTTACTCGGGTTTATGCTTCTGTCACTCAAGCAACCCACTATAAGCGAATCATGAACATATTGCAACACCCTACAGCAGGAATCCCACACGCTTGCGCGACACGGAGGGCACAATAGGACAGCAAGATAACCCCAAGCAAATTAAACCAATCATAGCAATTCATCTATCACCGATAGGACAACGAAAATCTACTTAGACATTATAGGATGGCAACACATCATTGGATAATAATATGAAGCATAAAGCACCATGTTTAAGTAGAGGGTACATCGTGTTGCGGGAGAGTGGACCACTGAATATAGATGGGGGAAGGTGATGGACATTTTGGTGAAGATGGCGGAGGTGTTGGTGAAGATCGCGGTGATGATGATGGCCCCCGGCGGTGTTCCGGCGCCACCGGAAGCAAGGGGGAGAGAGCCCCCCTTCTTCTTCTTCTTCCTTGACCTTCTCCCTAGATGGGAGAAGGGTTTCCCCTCTGGTCCATGGTCTCCATGGCGTGGGAGGTGCGAGAGCTCCTCCGAGATTGGATCTGTCTCTCTCTGTTTCTGCGTTCTCAGATTCTGCCCTGGCATCGTTTCTTTTATATCTAGAGATCCGTAACTCCGATTGGATTGAAACCTTCGCCCAGATATTTTCGCAAAAATTAGCTTTCTTGCAGCCAAAGAAGGGTGTCAACCGCCTTACGAGGGGTCCACGAGGGTCAGGGGCACGCCCAGTGAAAGTGGGCACGCGGGCCACCCTCGTGGCCACCTCGGGCACCGTCTCGCGTTGATTTTACTTCCCAAAAATTATAAATATTCCAAAAATAAGCTCCGTCCATTTTTATCCCGTTTGAACTCCGTTTGATAGTGGGTTTCTACGAAACATAAAACATGCAACAAACAGGAACTGGCACTGGGCACTGGATCAATATGTTAGTCCCAAAAATAATATAAAAACTTGCCAAAAGTATATGAAAGTTGAAGAATATTGGCATGGAACAATCAAAAATTAAAGATACGACCGAGACGTATCAGCATCCCGAAGCTTAATTCCTTCTCGTCGTTGAGTAGGTAAATGATAAAAAAGACAATTTTTTATGTGGAATGCTACCTAGCATAATCTTGATCATATGTCTAATCATGGCATGAATATTAAGACACAAGTGATTCAAAGCAATAATCTATCATTTGACATAAAAACAATAATACTTAGGGCATCCCAACAAACAATCATGTTTTTCAAAATATCGATGTTTTAGAACGTTATCCATACAAAATCATATAGTCTGTATGCTCCCTTTTCTTAACACAAGGTGCCCCTCATGCCTATCCCGGTGTTAGCCCAGCAATTGTTTCATACTTTAGTATTCTCAAACTTTTTCAACTTTCACGCAATACATGAGCGTGAGCCATGGATATAGCACTGTGGGTGGAATAGAATATGATGGTGGAGGTTATGTGGAGAAGAAAAAAAGGGAGAAAGTCTCACATCGACGCGGCTAATCAACGGGCCATGGAGATGCCCATCAATTGATGTCAATGCGAGGAGTAGGGATTGCCATGCAACGGATGCACTAAGAGCTATAAGTGTATGAAAGCTCAAACTGGAAACTATGTGGGTGTGCATCCAACTTGCTTGCTCACGAAGACCTAGGCACTTGAGGAAGCCCATCGTTGGAATATACAAGCCAAGTTCTATAATGAAACTTCCCACTAGTATATGAAAGTGATAATATAGGAGACTCTCTATATGAAGAACATGGTGCTACTCTGAAGCACAAGTGGGGTAAAAGGATAGTAACATTTCCCCTTTCATTTTCTTTTTTTGGATGGGCTTCTTTGGCCACCTTTTTTTATTTAGGCTTCTTTGATCTCTTTTTTTTATGGGGCAATGCTCTATAATGATGATCATCACACTTTATTTACTTACAAGTCAATCTTACAACTCGATATCTAGAATAAAGATATGACTCTATATGAATGCCTCCGGTGGTGTACCGGGATGTGCAATGATCTAGCATAGCAATGATATCAAAAAACGGACAAGCCATGAAAACATCCTGCTAGCTATCTTACGATCATGCAAGGCAATATGACAATGAATGCTCAAGTCTTGTATATGATGATGATGGAAGTTGCATGGCAATATATCTCGGAATGGCTATGGAAATGCCATGATAGGTAGGTATGGTGGTTGTTTTGAGGAAGATATAAGGAGTCTTATGTGTGATAGAGCGTATCGTATCACGGGGTTTGGATGCACCGGCGAAGTTTGCACCAACTCTCAAGGTGAGAAAGGGCAATGGACGGTACCGAAGAGGCTAGCAATGATGGAAGGGTGAGAGTGTGTATAATCCATGGACTCAACATTAGTCATAAAGAACACACATACTTATTGCAAAAATTTATTATCCCTTGAAACAAAGAACTACACGCATACTGCTAGGGGGGAGGTTGGTAGGAGTAAACCATCGCGCGCCCCCGGCCTTCACGCAAAGATAAACAATCAAAATACAATGCGCGCCAATTTGGTTACATAGTTAGTAGACCATACGTGCATGCTTCGGGAATCACAAACCTTGACACCAATATCCTTACTAAACACAACCATCTACTAATACCTCCCACATATTATCATCTCTATATCGCAAAACTATTGCAAGGAATCAAACATATCATATTCCGCGATCTACAAGTTTTATGTAGGATTTTATGACCAATTCCTGTCATCTCTCTAAATATATATAAGTGAAGCAAGAGAGTTTAATTCTTTCTACAAAAGATATGCCCATCCTCTAACAAATATAAGTGAAGCAAAAGAGCATTCTACAAATGGCGGTTTTCTATGTGAAGAGAAACAGGCAATCCAAGCTTCAAATGATATAAGTGAAGCACATGAAGCATTCTATAAAGCCATACTCAAAAGATTTAAGTGAGGTGCAATAAGCATTCTATAAACCAACTGAGGGAGTCCTGGACTAGGTGGTGTCCGGATAGCCGGACTATCATCATCGGCCAGACTCCAAGACTATGAAGATACAAGATTGAAGACTTCGTCCCGTGTCCGGATGGGACTTTCCTTGGTGTGGAAGGCAAGCTTGGCAATACGGATATGTAGATCTCCTACCATTGTAACCGACTCTGTGTAACCCTAGCCCTCTCCGGTGTCTATATAAACCGGAGGGTTTTAGTCCGTAGGACGAACAACCATTACAACAATCATACCATAGGCTAGCTTCTAGGGTTTAGCCTCCTTGATCTCATGGTAGATCCACTCTTGTACTACCCATATCATCAATATCAATCAAGCAGGAGTAGGGTTTTACCTCCATCGAGAGGGCCCGAACCTTGGTAAAAACATCGTGTCCCTTGTCTCCTGTTACCATCCGCCTAGACGCATAGTTCGGGACCCCCTACCCGAGATCCGCTGGTTATGACACCGACATTGGTGCTTTCATTGAGAGATCCTCTGTGCCGTCATGATCAGGAAGGATGCCTCTTCCCGTCTTTAAAGACAGTATCATCACCAAAGGAGCCTTGGCCGCTGGCCAAACTATCCGGCTAGGTGGTTTTCTCATGACCATGTGTTCGGCCACCGCTTCGACGATGACCTCTCGGGTCATCAAAAGCAATCTTCACGTCAACTCGGAATTCGCCGAGCAGCTGGATCCAATAGAGCTCTCGTCCGTAAACGAGCTCTTGGATCGCATCGCCGCCCTGGGAGTCGCTACAGACTACAATCAGATTGGGCATAAAACCAATCTAAGAGAGATTAACTCTCCCCAGGTTACCCACCACGTTGCGGTGGTAGAGGAACAACGCGGCGACTCTTCTTCTGTATTGAAAACTAGTTATGTCCGGACTCCCGAACCCTCCATGCCGGATTCCCACGGAGGGACGGACGTCGATCAAGCACTGAACCTAAAGTCAGGCATCGGACCAGACTCGTTGAACAACGTCCAGCAATCCAAGCTTCCAAATTCGGAAACTTTTCGGCCCTTGAGCCTCGAGATGGGCAGGGTTCCGGACTCAATTCCACCCACCGACCCAAACATATGCGATCTATCTCAAATCCGGCAAGAGCCCGCTGAAACAGTACATCATTACTGGGCCAGATTCCTCCTGATATGGAGAGGATAAAAGACTGCCGTGAGGAAAATGCACTTTCAATTTTCTGCAATAATTGCACGGACAAGGGAATCTTGAACGCCGTAAGTCGTTGTGAAATTACACGCTTCACGACCAAGGCGTCCATAGTACGAAAATATCAGTGCGATGGAGAGTTTCCAAAACCAAACTAAGTTTTGGGACATTCCGCCCCGAATACAACCCCAGTCTCAAACAAAGGGTGCATCATGCTCGGCACCGGTACAAAAACCAAAAGCAAAAACCCCATAAAGGGCACGGAACCGTCTTGGTGGGATGGCTCACGGACCTGTAAAATTCACAAGATGTATATGCCACCCCAACACATAGCCTTCGAGCATGTTGGATATTTGCGGCAGGTGGCCAAAAGTGGCGAAGAGCTTCTAGCCCCGGAGAACCACTCCAACCGTATTCAAAGACAAGGTCGATAGTCTTGAGACTTTCGCATCAAATAATATCGGAAGCGAACAATCCGCAGCCTCGCCAAGTCTACCAAGTAGCAACAACAAATCCATGGAGCGACATGGCCATCACCTTCAACGCCAAGGATTTAACCTAAATTCGAACAGCCCGAGCACCAGCCGCATTGGTCCTCAGTCCAATAGTGGACGGCTTTCATCTTACCAAGGTACTCATGGATGGCGGCAGCGGATTAAACCTCATCTACGAGGAAACCCTTTGAAAAATGGAAATAGACTGGAGCCGCATTGAGCGAAGCAGCACAACCTTTAGAGGAAGAATCCCTAGCCGAGAAGCACGCTGCAGGAAAAATCACACTTGATGTGGTGTTCGCTCACGGACAATTACAGGTCGAAGAGGTCACGCCCAAGTGGCCCGCTCAGCAGCGGATATCATGCTATATTAGGACGAGAGGCATTCACAATTTTTCAAGCCATACCCCATTACGGGTACATGAAGCTTAACATGCCCGGCCCAGTGGAATAATCACTCTTGTCGATGATCCGCACCAAAGACTCGCTACGAAAACAAGACAGCCGCACTAGCCCTAGAGGCACTATCCGAAGCCTTAGTGGCAGAAGAGCTCACGGCGCTGCGCTCCACAGTAACAGGGATGATGTGATACTCGACAAGAGATCCAAGTCCACCTCTTTTAAACCAGCGGACGAAATAGTCAAATTCCAGGTCCAATCAATGGACCCAACAAAGACGGCCTCCATTGGGGCACAGTTAAACCCCAATTTAGACGCCGCACTACGGGAATTCCTTCGGGAGAATTGGGACATCTTTGCCTGGCATCCTTCAGATATGCTAGGAATCCCACGCAAATTGGCAGAACACAGCCTAAACATCCTAAAAGGATTCAAGCCAGTCAAACAGGCTCTTCGGAGATTTTCCGAACCCAAAAGATAGGCAATGGGAGAGGAGCTAGCCAAATTATTGGAAGCCGGATTCATCAGAGACATCAAACATCTGTACTGGCTAGCAAACCTGGTGATGGTACCAAAGAAGGACAAATCATGGCGCCTATGTGTCGATTTTAAAGACCTCAACAAGGCTTGCCCAAAGGATCCTTTCCCCCTTCCCCGCATCGATCAGATAATCGATGCTACTGCATGGCACGATTCATTGTGCTTCCTCGACGCGTACTCCGGCTACCATCAAATCAAGATGGCGGAGGCGGACCAAGCCGTAACGGCATTAATTACTCCATACGGACCATTCTGCTTCAACACGATGCCCTTCGGACTCAAAAACGTCGGCGCAACATATCAGCGCATGATTCAGACATGTCTGGCTACCCAGATCGGCAAAACAGCAGAGGCATACATAGACGACGTGGTCGTCAAAACCAAACACGTCGAAACTCTAGTAGACGATTTGAGGCTCACATTCGACAACCTCCGAGCATATGATATTAAGCTGAACCCGAAAAATGCGTTTTCGGTGTACCAGCCGGAAAGCTCCTGGGCTTCATTGTATCTGGTAGAGGAATTGAAGCAAACCCAGCCAAGATCCGAGCTCTCTCACAGCTGGATATTCCAAAAGACCTCAAACAAATACAAAAATTGACTGGATGCGTGGCGGCTCTAAGCCGCTTCATCTCCTGTTTGGGAGAAAAGGCATTACCCCTCTATCGCCTCCTCAGGCGCACTGAACACTTTGAATGGACGGATGTTGCCACTTCCGGACTCGAAGAAATAAAAGCCATATTGACAACAAACCCGGTCCTGGCCGCCCCTAACCTGGGCGAACCAATGTTGTTATATATCGCGGCAACACATCAAGTAGTAAGCGCGGTGCTCGTCGTCGAACGAGAAACAGAAGGGCATAAATTCCCTCTTCAAAAACCAGTGTACTACGTATCCACTGTCTTAACTCCATGCAAGTCCCGGTACCCGCATTATCAAAAGATAGCATACGCGGTGTTCATGGCATCCCAGAAGCTGCGACACTACTTTCAAGAGTGTTCGATAACAGTGGCCTCTGAAGTACCCCTCAATGACATTATAAACAACCGCGACGCGACGGGCAGGATTATGAAATGGTCCATCGAGCTCTTACCATTCGACATAACCTATAAAGCACGGCGAGCTATAAAGTTGCAAGTTTTAGCGGACTTCATCGCTGAATGGACCGAAGCCGAACTCCCTAAAGAGTATGGCGCATACTCCAATTGGATTATGAATTTCGACGGCTCCAAAATGTTGGCCGGCTTGGGGGCTGGCGTTGTATTGACGTCCCCAACCGGAGACATAGTCCAATACGTACTTCAGATAATGTACACGGACTCCAACAATGCAGCCGAATACGAGGCCCTCCTACATGGTCTCCGGATGGCAATCTCCATGGGTACTCAACGCCTAGAGGTGCGCGGGGATTCAAACCTTGCAATATCCCAATTAAATGGAGACTTTGACGCCAAGGATCCGAAAATGGCAGCCTATCGTAACGCTGTCCTAAAATGTCACCGGTTCAAGGACTCGAATTCCACCACGTAGCAGGATAATAACCAAGCAGCCGACATGTTGGCACGCATCGGCGCAAAACGCGACGCTGTCCCTCCAAACATCTTCCTGGAGCGGCTCTTTAAGCCATCCGTACTATGGGAAGAGGAGTCCGGAAATAACAACCCAGAAGCAACCGCACCACCCAACGCAGAACAATCTGACATAATCGGCGGCTCAGCTGATGAAATAACACCTTCAGCCCACGAAATAATGGCGGTAATTGCCCCATGGACAGAACCATTCACTACTAGGGAAAAGCCTAGCAGCAGCGCGGGTTTTAGGCCTATCGGCAGACGGTACCAGCTACTAATAAGGCGCCATGACTAACTTATAGCGATGGCGCTGGTGACACCAGCCTTCAGTTAACGATATAGATAGCGGGTTTAAACCCGCGCTACTACTAATCTGTAATCTCGGAAAAAAAATTGAATTTTTTCGAAAAAAAAATTTTGATTTTTTTTCGAAATTTTCAAATTTCTGAATTATTTTAACTCAAATCTCTAATCACCCCTAATCGCTGCTCAATTTAATCTCTAATCACCCCTCATCATTCCAAATCATCTAACTTCCCGGACGGTCACCCATCCTCTCACTACTCCAAATGAGCACGCTTAACTTCCGGTTCTATTCTCCTCGCTTCCAAGTCTGCACTTGTTGTTTTCCGACAATAGTGAGATGTCAATCCTATTAACCTCAGGAATTTAGCTTGAGCATGAAGTCACACATTTCACTGTTTGAGTTTGAAACTATTGTTCTAAAAAATTAGTAACACTAATATTTCTTGAATAATTAGTTTGACCACAGTTTGACCAGATTTGACCAAAATTCAAAAAAACTAAAATAATTATTTATTAACACTAATATTCTTGAATAATTAGTTTGACCATAGTTTGACCAGATTTAACAAAAATTAAAAAATAATAATTTTTTTTGAATTTTTTTGCCTCCAGATCTTAAAAGCCCCGTAACTTTTTTTCTGTTAGGCTTTTGAGGATTTTGAAAACGTTTAACGGGGTGCCCCCCGTTAAATTCGGATGTAACTTTTTGAGTAGATGCTTTTCATATAAAAACTTTTTCATCCGAGTTCAGATGCAAAAGTTATGGCCATTTTACAAATTTCCAGAGAGATTTTGCAAATAAAGTCAAAATTCATATTTGTAAATTTTCCCAACAACTAGACCACATATCACATGGGAAACTTATTCCTTTTATTTTTTTGACATTTTTATCATTTTCTTTTATTTTTTTTTTAAACTGAAAAGGCGGTCCACAGGGGGGGTAGACTTTGCCAAATAGGCCAGACCCCGCGCTACTACTATGACAGATTTATTAGCGATGGCGGGTTTTAACCCTCGCTACTACTAAGTTGATAGCAAGATGCGGGTTAGTAGTAGCGAGGGTTAAAACCCGCTCTCGCTATGAACTTAGCAGCGAGGTTAAAACCCTCGCTACTACTATGGCATATCCGGGGGCACGGTGCAGCACCGCTTAGTAGTAGCGAGGTTACAAACCCGCGCTGCTGCTATCAACTTAGTAGTAGCGAGGTTTAAAAACCTGCGCTGCTAGTAAGTAGCAGTAGCGAGTGTTTTTAGCCCTCGCTGCTGCTAAGATTCTGTGTATAGCCCTTTCCCTAGTAGTGATTCCTAGCCTATTTAATTAACAGGAACTTCCCGAAGACCAAAATGAGGCCCGCTACATAGTTCGGCGATCTAAAGCCTACAAGGTCCATGAGGGAGAAATTTATAAGAAAAGCACAAGCGGAGTCCTTCAAAGGTGCATCTCCGAAGAGGAAGGGCGAAACCTTCTGGCTGAAATTCACGCCGGACTAGGCAGACACCACGCTGCAGCCCGGGCCCTCGTAGGCAACGCCTTCCGACAGATTTTATTGGCCGACGGCCGGCAGATGCTCAGACTTAGTCCAACGATCGTCGGTTGTCGACTCTTTGCTAATCGAGCCACATGCCACCCACCGCCTCAAAACTATACCCATCACCGGCCGTCATGATCCAGGGGCTTGATATGGTTGGACCCCTTAAAGGGGGAACCCACAAGGAAAAGGACCTATTGGTCATGGTGGACAAATTCACCAAATGGATAGAGGCCAAGCCAGTTAAAACGGCCGAATCTGGAGCAGTGATAGACTTCATATGCGGGGTAGTACACCGTTATGGCGTCCCCCACAGCATCATCACCGATAACGGCATGAACTTCACAGCCAACGAGGTTAAACTCTGGTGTAAAAATATGGGCATTAAGCTCGACTACGCTTCAGTCTATCATCCTCAAACCAACGGTCAAGTTGAACGAGCAAATGGTCTAATAATGAGCGGCATCAAACCCAGACTAGTGCGGTCCCTTACGGAATCTAACACGCACTGGGTAAAGGAGCTCGACTCCGTACTCTGGGGGCTGCGGACCACGCCAAACCGTACTACCGGATTCACATCATTCTTTATGGTATACGGCGCAGAGGCAGTTTTGCCCTGCGACATAATTCATGACTCACCTCAAGTGCGCATGTACGAAGAAAGAGAAGCCGAGTTGGATCGGCAAGACAGCTTGGACGCATTAGAGGAGGAGCGCGACGTGGCAAAGGCTCGTTCCGCATTCTATCAGCAACAGGCTCGAAGATATCAAAGCAGAGAAGTACGAGCTAAAACTTACAATGTTGGCGAACTAGTTCTCGCTGCCGACAAGAAAAGGACAAACTCAAGCCCAAATGGGAAGGTCCCTTCATCATCGACCAAGTCTTGACCGGCGGAGCATACCGTCTGCGAAACGCATCGGACAACCGACTCGAGCCAAATCCATGGAACGCCGCCCGCCTCCGAAGATTCTACGCCTAGCGCCGGACTCAGAGTTCGTCTCCTTCCCCCGTCCACCTTTTATACTTCAGTTGCCTTTTGTCTCTCTCTTTTATCCCACTTTTTTCATAAAGCCCTTGAGGGCCGATTTGCGCATGGTTCGCACACACTTGATGTGCTACCCGCACTCATTATACCTGGGGGCTTCTTTAACAGAAGCTTACTTATACGGGCTTCATGCCCAACACATGTGTCAAACTTCCTCATGTACCTTTTATTCACCATTATATGCATCGATATGACTTAAGTTTTGGCCAAGTTGGGTTGCCTGGCTCCTGTGCTTACCCCTACGTTCCCGATTGTTTGGCTAGGAGGTAAAGGAGCACCTCTGCGATTATTATCGCGGATCAGCGGATGTGTACCTCGACTGGGTGAAGCCGAAAGCTAGCGTTCTTAAGGGAATATTCGGTCGGTGACTTGAAAGATGATTTTTTACCTATCTATTTATCTGCCCCCAGATGTTTTCCTGCTCTTTTCGCAGTCCGGACATGCACTTTAGAGCATGCCTCCCAGGGAAAGGAACCCTTAACGGAACTATTCTCCCTGGAAGATGTTTCTTACTAACCATGTAATATAACATAACTAGTTGGGCACTTGTCTGATAAAGCACTAATGACCCCTACGCCTGGTCTTCATGCATGCCCCGGTTTTTTCATAACCGAGAAGGTATTCGGACACACTCCGTACTCTAGGGTCCCGAGGTTGAAGCGAAAAGGTCGGCAAAGACAAACGATCTACAATCTGGCTAGAAGGCATTTTACATGTCATTTTAAATACATCATCAAATTGACTGACTGTACTCCTCCTCAATCCCGTCTAACAGGCTGTCTAATTTATAGTCCCGTTGGGAATACTTAGCAGCCAACTCTACTTGGCCTTACACTAAGCTCACAGGGATCTCCTTCCCATCAGGCCCCATAGGTCTGACCTCGGCCATGTGGTTTGGATCCGCCTTCTTGTACCGCGTCTTCACCATGGCCCAGGCCTCCCTGGCACCTTGACGGCAGGCCGATATCTTCCATAAACGGAAGCGCTACCGTGCTCCCTGAAGCTTCTCCGCAAGCTCTCCAAGGCCCTCAGGTAGGGAGACAGACGGCCATAAGGCCTGGACAACGCCAATCATCACCTGCCGAACACGTTCAAGCAGTTGCACTAGCTCGGGAAGTTGGTCACCCGTTGAACCGGGCATTTCCTCCGCATGGCGACCTGTGAGCACACCTACAGACATATTTCTGTCAATCGACTTCCTCGCCGAACTCTTCTTTTCAAAAGAGTTTGCTCAAGCACTTACTATAGATGCCGCGACGAAGCCGCTGATTCTCCTTCACGGAGCCAGACAGCTCGGCCCGAACACCTTTTAGCTCTTCTCCAAGCTGGGTGTGGGCGTCTTGGAGCTTGTTCCTCTCCTGCTGCACCTTCATAAGCACCCTCTCACCGGCCTTCAGCTGGCGCAGTAGCTGTTGCTTGTCCGGATCCAGTCCGGCAACATCTGCAATATCATTGTCAGACTTATACGCACGCCGCACGCCGCTTATCCTTTTAAAAATAATGTGTTACCCGAGGGGGTCTCTGTGCCTCCTCCTGCGGCAGCTAGTGCGGCCTCATGTTGGGCCTTGCACTCTTGTAGCTCCTGGAACAATTGGGTATTCTTCTCCGTAAGATCCTGCACATTAAATGATCCTTAAATCAGTTATTTTAACAACTTTAAGTCTCGGGGGCGACTGGCATATACAACTATTATAATCCCTTACCCGTATGTCTTTTACATACTGCTCCGTGGCTCTGGTTAAACCATCTTGAGCGGCATGGAGGTGCGCGTCTCCCGCGTTAAAGGCATTCAACGCCTCTGGGGAGAAACACGCGTCACGCAGAACTGTCCGGCGACGCCTATGATTCATGGCGCTCTCCACCTCGCACTGGTGGCGGACAGCTGTCGGCATCCTCCGTTGGAGGAGTACCGGCTCGCGCCTTGCGCCGCCTCCCCCCCGACCAGGTGTTGGAGCCTGGTTGGCGAGGCTTGGTTGGCAACCTCTCAGGCACCGTCCGAAAGCGCTCTTTCTCTGGAAAAGTCATGAGCATTAATACACCTCCTAGGAATCTTTTCCCTAAATAACGGTCATGAGCTATACCGTTGCGATGGCGTTCGATTTGCACCACACCCTCTTCCGCCCTCTTGGGTCGGATCGACCCTTGTTGGTCACCCCCGCGGTTCGGCTTCCGCCTTGAAGGCACCTCTCGCGAGACACCGCTGTATACGGTGGTCGAAATCTGCAAGGACGAAGTAATGGTGTCGAGGACTCCGGTCATAATTACCTGGGAAGCCGGTGATAAGCCTGGGTAGTCAGCCGTAATGGCGACTAGAGCATTGTCCATGCTGAGTTGGTGGAACACCCCGTCGATTAGCTCCACCTTTATGTCCAGATCCTCTTCGGAGGCCGGATCAAGGGATCTTCCCGGATCCTCGGGTTGTGGAGCCAGACTATGAATGCCCTCCACATCCCGACGCAGTTCTTGCGTCGAAATCGTAAAGTAAGGTACTTAACTTTGAAAGCACGGGTCGGATAAATTAAACGTCCGCTTACCCAGCTCCGAGGGTTATTCATGGAGAACCCATTCAATGGGCTCGTCTGGAGGAAGTCCTCCTTCTCCCCCTTGTACAAGCCGGACAGGATCTTCACCAGATCTGCGGCCGATCCCAGCCCCTTGCGGCCATGGCGGGTGGCGTCATTTTCCCCGTTGAAATCCCACATGGGGTGGCCCCTATATTGGAGCGGCTGCACCCCTCGCATGATGCACGTGGCCATGACTCCAATCATGGTCACTCCTGAATGGGCCAGCAACCTTATCCGGCCCATCAAGTAATGGACGCTCCTGTCTTCCTCCTGTCGAGGGCTCCACGGGCGCCAACTTAGGCGTTTCTTCATAGGAGCCTTGTTGAACTCCGGGAGGCCGATCCGAACTGGGTCCGGCAGTGGAGCGTCTAACACATAAAACCATTCCGAGGGCCAGTCTTCGGACGCCTTCTTTGGGGTTCCGGATAGATATCCGGTCCCGGCGATGAGCCATATTTCGGCTCCGCCCACTTGATATATTAACCCCTCGTGAGAACGGGGTATGAGGCAAAATAATCTCTTCCATAGCGCAAAATGGGGCTCGATGCCCAGGAACAGCTCGCAGAGAGCTACGAAACCCGCGATGTGCAGAATATAGGCGGGCGTGAGGTGATGAAGCTGGAGTCCGTAGAACTCCTAAAGCCCCCGGAGGAACGGATGAATGGGAAATCCGAGCCCCCTTATGTGATAAGGGACGAAGCACACCCGCTCCCCTTTGGAGGGACTAGGGGTGGCCTCCGCTTGCTTTCCACCTTTGTAGGTGGCCAGCCCGGCTCGAACCGGGACCATAAAGGTCGGAGGAAGGTATCCCTCCGCTTGGAGCGTCACCAGCTCATTGTGCGGAACTGAACATCTCCTCCAATCTCCTGGCTGAGGGCTGGGAGCGCGAGAGGAGGAGCCGCGTCGACGGTCCATGATGGAATGGGTTTTTGGTCAGAAGCGCTCCGATGAGTACTCGCGGAAGGAAGATGGTGTGATTTGGATCTGGATTCTTGCCTCTCTTATAGGCAGATTATTGGCGCAGCTAGGGGGTAAAATATAAAAATACCATGGCCTTTCGCATTCGTGCGACACGTGGAAGAGGGCCATTAATGGGCGTGGGAGCCAAGGAGCGCAACATTTGTAAGGAAGCCGGACACTATTCGGCAAACACATGGAATTTGGAGGAGAACCCGCCTTGCAACGTCGAAGACAATATACGCGCCGGACTCGTCGTCATTGAAGCCTGGTTCGGGGGCTACTGAGGGAGTCCTGGACTAGGGGGTGTCCGGATAGCCGGACTATCATCATCGGCCGGACTCCAAGACTATGAAGATACAAGATTGAAGACTTCGTCCCGTGTCCGGATGGGACTTTCCTTGGCGTGGAAGGCAAGCTTGGCAATACGGATATGTAGATCTCCTACCATTGTAACCGACTCTGTGTACCCCTAGCCCTCTCCGGTGTCTATATAAACCGGAGGGTTTTAGTCCGTAGGACGAACAACCATTACAATCATACCATAGGCTAGCTTCTAGGGTTTAGCCTCCTTGATCTCGTGGTAGATCCACTCTTGTACTACCCATATCATCAATATCAATCAAGCAGGAGTAGGGTTTTACCTCCATCGAGAGGGCCCGAACCTGGGTAAAAACATCTTGTCCCTTGTCTCCTGTTACCATCCGCCTAGACGCACAGTTCGGGACCCCCTACCCGAGATCCGCCGGTTTTGACACCGACACCAACCAAGGACTATATCATACCAGCATGGTGCCTAAAATAAAAATGAAAACTAAATGCAAAAGACGCTCCAAGACTTGCACATATCGCACGAACGAAACGAATACGAAAACATACCGATACTTGTTGAAGAAAGAGGGGATGCCTTCCAGGACATCCCCAAGCTTGAGCTCTTGCCTCTCTTCCTTTTCTTCATATCGAGACCTCCTCGATCAAACATACTTCATCCACACAAAACTTCAACAGAAAACTCGATAAGATCCGTTAGTATAATAAAGCAAATCACTACTCTAAGTACTGTTGCCAACCAATTCATATTTTGTTTTTGCATTGTGTCTACTGTAATATAGCTTTTCCATGGCTTAATTCACTGATAGAAATTGATAGTTTCGTCAAAACAAGCAAGCTATGCATCAAAAACAGAATCTGTCAAAAACAGAACAGTCTATAGAAATCTGAACATTCACCATACTTATCTTACCCCAAAAATCTTACCAAAATTAGTAAAAATAAACAATTTGTACAGAAAGATAGTGCAAAAAGAATCAGAACCATTTGGCATTCCAGTAAAAAATGTAAAATCGCGCACTACAGTCAAAGTTTCTGTACTGCACCGTACAAACCGACAAGCATTATAAACATCCTAAAGGCAAACCTTAGCACATTATTTTTCTTATACAATGGAATTAGACAAGGAGATAATTATTTTTGATGAAAAGTTTCTGTAATTAAGATTCACAAAGTTTCCGTGAGCATGAACAAAGTTCAAGGAGCTCTCCCACTTCAACAATGCTTGTCTTTCTCACTTTCACTTTCCTTTTTGAGAAGTTTTGGGTTCCCCTCCTTGTTTTTAGACTATATAAAGGCACTCAACAGAAATAAATGACTCTCTAAAACTTCCGGGTTGTCTCCCTGGCACCGCTTTCTTTAAAGCCATTAAGCTAGGCATATAGTGCTCAAGTAATGAATCCACCCGGATCCCAAGGTATATCAAAGCCAATTTTAATTAGCAATGATTTGTAATTTAGTAGTGAGCAGAAAGTAACATATATCATGCAACAATGAAGTCTAACTCTCTTCCTATGCATTGGCATGTCATAATAGAACACTTCATGCACACATAGTAAAGGCCAATGCATAGTATAAGCAGTTTCTTGCAATTTTATCATATTGGAAACATAGAGAGGTGGAGATATAGTTCCTCTCTCATAATAATTGCAAGTAGGAGCAGCAATCACATGCATATCACATTCATCAAAATTATCATGTGCAATTGTAAAAGGCAACCCATCAATATAATCCTTAATAAGGAAAAACTTCTCCGATATAGTGTAGTTGGGAGAATTCAAAAACATAATAGGACTATCATGCGTGGGTGCAATAGCAACAATTTCATGTTTAACATAAGGAACTATAGCAAGTTCATCTCCATAAGCATAATTCATATTGGCATATTGGCCACAAGCATAGCAAGCATCATCAAAAAGGGATATTTCAAATGAATTAAAGGGATCATAGCAATCATCCTTCGGTAAGCACGAAGGGAAATTAAACAATGTATGAGTTGAAGAGTTACTCTAAATAGAAGGTGGGCACGGGAAGCTAATCCGCTCTTCCTCCTTTTGTTCTTCGCTCTCCTCATCATCTTTTTCATCCAATGAGCTCACAGTTTCATCAATTCCTTCTTCCATAGACTCCTGCAAAATATTAGTCTCTTCTGGGATAGCGGAGACTTTGTCAATAAACGCATCAATATCGGAATTGTATTCATAATTTTCATAGCAATATCTAAGTATAGCAAAATTTTCAGGTCTGTAAACTGAATCATCAAAATCTTCAAACTCTTTAAACATAGAATCAGTCTCATAAGCACCCATGAAAGCAACAAATTCTTCTATTTGTTCCACATCATAGTAATCATAGATACCATTAGCATAAGAAGCAAAGGTTTTATCATCATTGAATTTGCATGAAAAGGGAAGGTGTGGAGCCTTCGTCCTAGAGCAACAAGTATAATCATGTCTCAAGCATAGATCCCGAGCATACCAACGCAACATATAAATTTGATCCCATAATAGTTTCCCTTTTTGTGTCAAGCGATAATCCCTAAAGTATTCATGTTATTCCAACGTGTCTCCCACAACATAATTGATTGGGGTTTTCTCAGGATTATCAAAGTAATACATAATTTCTTTCACATAACGAGCATCGAGGGTTTTAGGAGGTTCCCCATCTCCATGAGTAGCAAGTACACCTAATTTTTTTGGTATTTTGTGTTCCATATCCATAACTAAAGATAGAAAACAACTTAGAATAGCAAATAAAAATTACTTAGTGATAAAGCAAACAAGCACACACGAGAATATTCACCCCACGCTATGACACCACAGCAACGGCGCCAGAAAAAGGTCTTGATAACCCACAAGTGTAGGGGATAATTGTAGCCTCTTTCGATAAGTAAGAGTGTCGAACCCAACGAGGAGCTAAAGGTAGAACAAATATTCTCTCAAGTCCTATCTGCCACTGATACGACTCTACGCACGCTTAGTGTTTGCTTTACCTAGAACAAGTATGAAACTAGAAGTACTTTGTAGGTGTTGTTGGATAGGTTTGCAAGATAATAAAGAGCACGTAAATAAAAAGTAGGGGATGTTTAGATAAAGAAGCAATAAAGTAAATATAGCGGGTGTGGAAAAGTGGTAGTAGGAGTTGTGAAGTTGTCCTTAAGCAATTGACTACATTACTAGACCGATAGCAAGTTTTATGTGGGAGAGGCATAAGCTAACATACTTTCTCTTCTTGGATCATATGCACTTATAATTGGAACTCTAGAAAGCATCTGCAACTACTAAAGATCATTAAGGTAAAACCCAACCATAGCATTAAAGTATCAAGTCCCCTTTATCCCATACGCCACAACCCCCTTACTCGGGTTTATGCTTCTGTCACTCAAGCAACCCACTATAAGCGAATCATGAACATATTGCAACACCCTATAGCGGGAATCCCTCACGCTTGCACGACACGGAGGGCACAATAGGACAGCAAGATAACCCCAAGCAAATTAAACCAATCATAGCAATTCATCAATCACCGATAGGATAACGAAAATCTACTCAGACATCATAGGATGGCAACACATCATTGGATAATAATATGAAGCATAAAGCACCATGTTCAAGTAGAGGGTACAACATGTTGCGGGAGAGTGGACTGCTGAATATAGATGGGGGAAGGTGATGGACATGTTGGTGAAGATGGCGGAGGTGTTGGTGAAGATCGCGGTGATGATGATGGCCCCCGGCGGCGTTCCAGCGCCACCGGAAGCAAGGGGAGAGAGCCCCCCTTCTTCTTATTCTTCCTTGACCTTCTCCCTAGATGGGAGAAGGGTTTACTCTCTGGTCCATGGTCTCCATGGTGTGGGAGGGGCGAGAGCCCCTCCGAGATTGGATCTGTCTCTCTGTCTCTCTCTGTTTCTGCGTTCTCAGATTCTGCCCCGGCACCGTTTCTTTTATATCTGAAGATCCGTAACTCCGATTGGATTGAAACCTTCGCCCAGATATTTTCCCAAAAATTAGCTTTCTTGCAGCCAAAGAAGGGCGTCAACCGCCTTACGAGGGGTCCACGAGGGTCAGGGGCACGCCCAGTGAAAGTGGGCGCGCGGGCCACCCTCGTGGCCACCTCAGGCACCGTCTCGCATTGATTTTACTTCCCAAAAATCATAAATATTCCAAAAATAAGTCTATCCGTTTTTATCCTGTTTGGACTCCGTTTGATATTGGGTTTCTGCGAAACATAAAACATGCATCAAACAGGAACTAGCACTGGGCACTGGATCAATATGTTAGTCCCAAAAAGTTGCCAAAAGTATATGAAAGTTGAAGAATATTAGCATGGAACAATCAAAAATTATAGATATGACGGAGACGTATCAGCATCCCCAAGCTTAATTCCTGCTCGTCGTCGAGTAGGTAAATGATAAAAAAGATATTTTTTTATGTGGAATGCAACCTAGCATAATCTTGATCATATGTATAATCATGGCATGAATATTAAGACACGAGTGATTCAAAGCAATACTCTATCATTTGACATAAAAACAATAATACTTAGGGCATCCCAACAAACAATCATGTCTTTCAATATATCAATGCTTTAGAACGTTATCCCTACAAAATCATATAGTCTTGTATGCTCCCTTTTCTTAACACAAGGTGCCCCTCATGCCTATCCCGGTGTCGTCCAAGCAATTGTTTCATACTTTAGTATTCTCAAACTTTTTCAACTTTCACGCAATACATGAGCGTGAGCCATGGATATAGCACTATGGGTGGAATAGAATATGATGGTGGAGGTTATGTGGAGAAGACAGAAAGGGAGAAATTCTCACATCGACGCGGCTAATCAACGGTACATGGAGATGCCCAGCAATTGATGTCAATGCGAGGAGTAGGGATTGCCATGCAACGGATGCACTGAGAGCTATAAGTGTATGAAAGCTCAAACTGGAAACTATGTGGGTGTGCATCCAACTTTCTTGCTCACGAAGACCTAGGCACTTGAGGTAGCCCATCATTGGAATATACAAGCCAAGTTCTATAATGAAAATTCTCACTAGTATATGAAAGTGATAATATAGGAGACTCTCTATATAAAAACTTGGTGCTACTCTGAAGCACAAGTGTGGTAAAAGGATAGTAACATTGCCCCTTTTATTTTATTTTTTTGGATGGGCTTCTTTGGCCACCTTTTTTTATTTAGGCTTCTTTGGCCTCTCTTTTTTTATGGGGCAATGCTCTATAATGATGATCATCACACTTTATTTACTTACAACTCAATATCACAACTCGATATCTAGAATAAAGATATGACTCTATATGAATGCCTCCGGCGGTGTACCAGGATGTGCAATGATCTAGCATAGAAATGATATCAAAAAATAGGCAAGCCATGAAAACATCCTGCTAGCTATCTTACGATCATGCAAGGTAATATGACAATGAATGCTCAAGTCATGTATATGATGATGATGGAACTTGCATGGCAATATATCTCGGAATGGCTATGGAAATGCCATGATAAGTAGGTATGGTGGTTGTTTTGATGAAGATATAAGGAGGCTTATGTGTGATAGAGCGTATCGTATCACGGAGTTTGGATGCACCGGCGAAGTTTGCACCAACTCTCAAGGTGAGAAAGGGCAATGCACGGTACCAAAGAGGCTAGCAATGATGGAAGGGTGAGAGTGCGTATAATCCATGGACTCAACATTAGTCATAAAGAACAAACATACTTATTGCAAAAATTTATTATCCCTTGAAACAAAGTACTACACGCATACTCCTAGGGGGAGGTTGGTAGGAGTTAACCATCACGCGCCCCCGGCCTTCACGCAAAGATAAACAATCAAAATACAATGCGCGCCAATTTGGTTACATAGTTAGTAGATGAGGGAGTCCTGGGCTAGGGGGTGTCCGGATAGCCGGACTATCATCATCGGCCGGACTCCAAGACTATGAAGATACAAGATTGAAGACTTCGTCCCGTGTCCGGATGGGACTTTCCTTGGCGTGGAAGGCAAGCTTGGAGATACGGATATGTGGATCTCCTACCATTGTAACCGACTGTAACCCTAGCCCTCTCCGTGTCTATATAAACCGGAGGGTTTTAGTCCGTGGGATGCACAACCATTACAACAATCATACCATAGCTAGCTTCTAGGGTTTAGCCTCCTTGATCTCGTGGTAGATCCACTCTTGTACTACCCATATCATCAATATCAATCAAGCAGGAGTAGGGTTTTACCTCCATCGAGAGGGCCCGAACCTGGGTAAAAACATCATGTCCCTTGTCTCCTGTTACCATCCGCCTAGACGCACAGTTCGGGACCCCCTACCCGAGATCCGCCGGTTTTCACACCGACATTGGTGCTTTCATTGAGAGTTTCTCTGTGTCGTCACCGAATAGGCTTGATGGCTTCTTCAATCAACAACGCCGTCCAGGGTGAGACTTTTCTCCCCGGACAGATCTTCGTCTTCGGCGGCTTTGCACTTTGGGCCAATTCACTTGGCCGTCTGGAGCAGATCGAAAGCTACGCCCCTGTCCATCAGGTCAGATTTGGAAGCTTAAACTTCACAGCCGACATCCGCGGAGACTTGATCTTCGATGGATTCGAGCCACATCCGAGCGTGTCGCACTGTCACGATGGGCACGATCTAGCTCGCCGCGGACAAGATTTTGAGGCCGCCGCGCTAATCCGCCCGACCCATAGTTCGGATCCGACCGCGCAGACGAGGATCGGTGGCTGGACACCGCCAGAGCTGCAACGCTACGGCGATGGAGCCAACATCGACCTTGTCCTTTGCAAGGCTCGTGACTCGAGGTGCGGACTCCTTGCGGACTCAACCTCCTGCGCCCGCCGATCGAATCCGATTTGGCGTCGATCATGGAGTTCACTGCTGCGGACATCTTTCAGCACTCACCCTTTGGCGACATCCTGAATTCGCTAAAGTATCTCTCGTTATCAGGAGAGCCCTGGCCGGACTGCGGTCAAGATGGCTGGGATGCGGACGACGAAGAAATTCAAAACCCACCACCCACTTTGTAGCCACTGTCGACGATCTAACCAACATGCTAGACTACGATTCCGAAGACATCGGCGGTATGGACGACGATGCCAGAGACGATCAAAAACCAGCGCCTATCGAGCACTGGAAGCCCACCCCAACTCATGATGTATATATGGTGGACACCCCAAAAGGGAGCGATAACGAGGAACAACGGGACACGGCGAAGGATAATCCCCCCGAAAAACAACCAAAACGGCGACGCAAGCGCCGCCCCAAGTCCCGCCTCGACAACAACAGCACCCATAATGACCCAGCCATAGAGCAGGTCAAACCAGTGGACGACGAACATGCAACCAAGCAACCAGCCGAATAGGACGAATCGGATAATCAATCCATGCCCGGCGAAAACAACAGTCCAGACGATCTCACGCCGGACACACCACCGGAGCATAAGAACCTTCACAAAAGAATTGTCGCCACTGCAAGAAGTCTGAAGAAGGAAAAACGGAAGCTCAAAACAGCGGAAGACATACTCGGAATGAGGTGGAGCAAAGTACTCAAGACTGTGGACAAATATGGCAATGGCCACCAAACAAAGAGCTACCCGAAGTGCAAGCTACTGCCAGAATTCGACGAGGAGGCCATAGAGCCCCCACAGTCAAAAAGCAAAGAGGCCACCTGGCCGGATAGACGACCAGATGACAGGCCAAAAGCAACAAGCGGCACCGCACACAAGCCGACACATGATCCTCGTAAAACAGATGGCCCGGTCAGGTCCATTTATGGGCCAAAAAAGAGGGCCCCAAGAAGCAACACAACACGCCGCATGTTCGAAGACAACGGCACGCCTAAATACAGGGGCGCCGCACACCCACTATGTTTCACCGATAAGGTGCTGGATCATGAATTTCCAGCGGGATTCAAGCCCGTAAACATAGAGGCATACGACGGAACAATAGACCCCAGAGTCTGGATTGAGGATTACATCCTGCACATACACATGGCTAGAGGAGACTATCTCCACGCCATAAAATATCTACCCCTCAAGCTCAAAGGGCCAGCTTGGCATTGGCTCAAAAGCCTCCCAGAAAATACCACTGGAAGTTGGGAAGAGCTCGAGGACGCGTTTAGAGCAAATTTTCAAGGGACTTATGTCCGCCCTCTGGATGCAGATGATTTAAGTCACATAACTCAACAGCCCGGAGAGTCAGCGTGCAAATTCTAGAACAGGTTCCTTACCAAAAAGAACCAAATAGTCGACTGCCCGGACGCCGAAGCCTTAGCAGCTTTTAAACATAATGTCCAAGACGAATGGCTCGCCAGACATCTCGGCCAAGAGAAGCCAAGAACAATGGCCGCGCTAACAAGCCTCATGACCCGCTTTTGCGCGGGGTAAGACAGCTGGCTAGCAAGATGCGGCACCAGCGACCCGAGTACATCCGAGATCAGAGATGGAAACGGAAAATCACGACGCAGAAAGGACCAGCGCCGAAATAAAGAAAAAAGCCCAAAGAACATGGCAGTCAACGCCGGATTCAAAAGCTCGCGGCCGAACAACAAAACACTACCTCTTAAGGACAACAGTGACGAGCTATCCAACTTAAACAAAATTTTGGATCGGATATGTCAAATCCACAGCACCTCCGGAAGGCCTGCAAACCACACCCACCGAGATTGTTGGGTCTTCAAACAGTCCGGCCGACTCAACGCCGAACACAAGGGGCTCGACGCGCCAAGCGAGGATGACGACGAACCCCACCAGCAGAGCGCCGGAAAACAAAAGACTTTCCCACAAGAAGTCAAAACAATAAACTCACTTCATGTGATAATACGGAACAACAATGCGGCACCCGCCAAAGTAGGTGTCGCACGGTCCACCCCAGCGGAACCTCGAGATTGGATGTCAAAACCAATTACTTTCGACCACCTGGACTATTCCAGAAGTATTCGAAACACAGGATGGACTGCTCTGATATTGGATCCTATAATCAACGGACTACAATTTACACAAGTCTTGATGGATGGCGGCAGCGATATAAACCTGCTATATCCTGACATAATCCGCAAGTTGGGGATAGACCTTACTAAAATTCGACATAGCTGCACTTCCTTCAAAGGAGTGACGCCAGGCCCTTACGCCAAGTGCACGGGCTCCTTACTACTAGAAGTTGTGTTCGGGTTACCCGACAACTTCCGACGCGAAAAGCTAATCTTTCATATCGCCCCATTCAAAAGTCGCCATCAAGCACTATTGGGACGTGAAGCTTTTGTCCGCTTTAACGCAGTACCGCACTATGCGTCTCTTACACTCAAAATGCCCGGTCCACGCGGCATCATATCATTAAAAGAACATTTAAGACCCCGGACACGGCTAGACGAGTCCGGCATAAATAAGCTAGGGGCTCCCTAGCCACACACCCCTTTACAAGGGGCTGTGCGTATGAGCAATAATGAGCTAATATAAGCTCAGCTTTATTCATTCATTCATATTTCGATTTTTAATACATTTTTTGCACGATTTCCTTTCAAGCTAAGTTCCTCTCTTTTTGCAGATGAACAACCTGCACACCCGTCCAGGATACGGCACAACGGAGACACAGGTGCAGACGTGCAGCAGGGACCCGTCGCAAGGATTCTTTTCAGATTAAGTCCCTATGTAAACCTTTCTTACTGTCTTTTGGTGATTCACATCCCACGGTTTTTCACCATAACCAACAACGAGGCTGGCGTTTTGGCATCGGCCGCGCCAGAAATTCTCGCTTGTACCTGGACACTAGGGGCTTAGGGCATTGTTCTACCCGTTATTATAAAGACCGAATACCTTAGGGAGTGTTCGGCGTCTCGAGTTAGGCCTTATATGCATCAGCTTCGAATCATGTCTTTGGTCAAATGTTGGGTTTGCCCGGCTCCTGTGTTTTGATGCCTTACGTTCCGTATCATCGGCTAACGCGGCACTAGGAGAACTACTGCGATTGTGCCCCGGTTTGGCCGGGTGAGCACCTCAGTAGAGAAAGCCGAAAACTGACTGTCATGATGTAGCGAGAGACTGGTCAACCACTCGATCGACCTCCGTAATGTTTAGAATTCCTCCGCTTTGATGAAGGACCGCTTCCCGGTCAGGCACACACGCGCCCCAAATATGGGTGCGGTGCCCCTAGGGGCTATATCGTAACCCCACCCTCGAACTCCTATGGCTAAGTGAAAGTGATAAAGCATTATAGTCCGATTGCCTCGTTTGCTACGCTACCACCTCCTTCACAGGACCAAGACGTTGGATTAAGTGTGAAAATGCGCTATTTCGCAAACACCCCCGCACTATGTGCGTGGAGGCTGAAGCCGAAGACTGCCATCTTTCAGGTTATACACAAGTATACATTAACAGCCGCACGGGAGATATTTCTACTTGAACGCACAAGTACAAAAAGAGCTTATATTATAAACATCGTTTTACAAACCATAACGTTCATTTAAACATGACATTTTTTGAGCATTGCGACTCTATTACACGAGCACCATGCAGAACTTCCCCAAAATAGTGCTCGGCGGGTAACCGGCTCTCGTCCAAACCCTGGGCCGCAACAGCGGTGGCATCCATCTCCGCCCAGTGTGTCTTCACACGGGCGAGCGCCATCCTTGCACCCTCTATGCAAGCTGACTGCTTCATCGCCTTGACATGCGGCACCGCCCCAAGATATTGCTGCAATAAGCCAAAATAACTCTCCAGCTTGGGCCTATCCGGCCAGACATGAGCCACGATATCTGTCATGGCAAGTCCGGACAGCCTATTTAGCTCAGCCCACTCAGCCAACCGATCGGTCAGCGGAAGTGGACGCTCCGGACTATGGAATTGAGACCAAAACAGCTCTTCCGTCTCGTGATCCTTCCGACTTGAAGTGCACAACGCATCTGCCGCTTTCGCCGCTAAATCCATATAAGGATCCTCCGGACCCCAGCTAGCCAAGCCGAGCATACTTTGGATCTGTAAACCTCGGCGCAGCGAAAGGGCTTGCCACCACAATATCTCCGCCCGGCGCAGCTCTGCTTTATAGCCCGCATTGCGAGCGGGCATCCTTGGCTTCGGGTGGCCTTCCTCAGTCTTCTTGTTCCGCTCGGCGTTCTTTTGCAAGAACCTCATAGCGGTCGGTAGCATCTTTCAACTTCACGGCCATTTCGCCATCTCCTCCTCGCTTGAAGTGAGCAGCCTTTTCGGCTTCTAGCTCTTCGGCCGCCCTCGAGGCAGCCGCATCACTCCTTCTGGCCTGCTCCTTGGTTCGAGCAAGTTCTGCCCGAAGGCTCTCCACAGCAGCGGCACCATCTGCATTGAGCACACATGTTGTAAGGAGGGCTTGGCTCCTTACTAGGTGACCACGGAAAAAAACCTACCTTGTGACTCGTCAAGTCGCTTATTGACCAGTGCGATGTCCGCATCCGCAACGTCAAGTTGCCGCTTTAGTTCGGCAACTCCATCAGTCCGGCTGGCCACTGGACTATCCGCCACCTGCATAGGAAAGGCAAAAATCAATACCTGCGATTTTGATCCTCGGCGTGCTGTCGCTCTCGACAACCTACCGAGTCCCAGGGGCTACTAGCTATACAGGGCGCACTTCATGTGTAAAACTGTCAAAAGGCATGTCATTTTTGCATACCTCAAACCCCGCCAGCAAGCTTCTAACGGCATCATGCAACCCGCCTTCGGCGAATGAAATTCTTTCAATCACCATACTCATCAATGTATGGTGATCTTCTGAGATAGACGCCCTCTCAAGCAGATCCCTCAGCTCCCCCGGCCGTACACTAGTTGGCGCCGAACTCTTCGGCTCTGCCGAACTCGGGGATACTCTCCGTGATGACACCTCAGGGTCGTCCGCTCCACCTGACGGCGCGGCGGATGGAGGCGTCTCGCTCTCCATCATCTCCGGACAAAGGTCCCCCGAAGACGAGCTCATCTGAGAAGGACGGAGATCCGAACTACAAGGTAAAAACTTAAGTTATCCTCAGAAGCACAAATAGGGATGTCCCTTATTACAAAACTCCCTTTTTTTCTACTTACGGCTCGCTGGAGGGCTGATTCTTTAGGGGAGACTGTGCGGCCGGGGCCTCCCCCGACGCAGGACCCTCTGGTGAAGATCTCTTCCCCCGCTTCGGGGCTTTGGCCTCCGGGTTTTTGGAAGCGGTCCTCTTCTCCCCTTGGAAGGAGGGATTCTCGATCCCCCCTTTCTCAAAAGCCTCCTCGGTCGAGGTGGTAGCTCCTCTGTTTTCCCCTTCGCCTTCCTCTTAAGGCGCAACCTCCAAAGATCTGACCAAAGACGGATCCGCAAGGTCTCTGGGAGGGGGGCCGGACACCGTATCAACTTTGCTTGCGCTATCCACTCCTGTTTAGAGGACAATTGGTTAAAAGGCGAATCATAGAAAGGCAAACTACCGGTATGTCCGGACTCAGAGCTACTTACTTGTGTATCCGGGCGATTGCAGCTTAGGCCGGCGTCCTCGGTCAATTCCGGACACATCTCTTATGATCCGAAGAACAATTTGTACATCTCCACGGGTGTCGTACCCATGAAGTGTTGGAGAATTCATGGTCCCTCCGAACTAAACTCCCACAACCGGAGAGGACGGCGTTTGCAGGGCAGGAGACGCTTAATCAACATGACCTGCATCACCACGACCAGATCGATCTCCCTCGCTTGGAGGTCTCGAATCCGGCCCTGCAATAGGGGCACGTCCTTTGACGGCCCCCAGTTGAGCCCTTGGCTGATCCATGACATCAGCCGCCGTGGAGGGCCCGAGCGGAAGATGGGCGGCGGCTTCGCTGCTGCCCCAGGAGCGGTTATGTAGAACCACTCGCTGCCACAAGCTGAGCTCCTCTGAAAGAGCCTCGGGCCATGGAGCATCGGCCCTTCGCATAACCGCCCGCCGCAAGACTCTGCTTGACGCCCTCGATCATCTTCGCCCATGTCAAGGTCTTAAGCCACAAGCCGAAGTGAGGGGTAACGCGGAGGAAGGCTTCGCAGACGACAATGAATGAAGAGATATGGAGGATGGACTCAGGAGCCAAGTCGTGGAATTCCAACCCATAGTAAAACATGAGCCCTCTCACAAAAGGATCCATCGGGAAGCCTAAACCCCAACGGAGGTGGGATACAAACACGACATACTCGCCGGGCTCGGGGGTAGGAATGACTTGCCCTTTGGCGGGCAACCTATGCGAAATCTCGTAAGTCAGGTACTTGGCCTCTCGCAGCTTTAGCACGTCCTCTTCCGTGACGGAGGAGGGCATCCACCGCCCTCAGAGGTCGGAGCCGACATTGTTGAAGGTCCAAGCGCCAATTTGGGGCTCTGGGTGTTGGAACTCGGGGCAAGGAGTAGATTCGATTAAGGATTGAAGAAAAGAAACGAGCCTTGGTCCCATTATAAAGAAGGAGAATACCAAGAGTCGTCCCCGTGACCGTTCGGGACTCGCCTCCGATAGAGGGGGCGTGGCAATGGGAACGGTTGGGTTACCCATGTCCGTATTGATGGGAATCCCGGAAAAAGGGGAACACGATCTCTGCTTCGACAAGACGTGCCAAGGAAACCGCTTCGCTAAACACGTTGAACTGGTATAATAAAAAATGATTCAAGTAAAGGCTTGGTAGTGGCGTGACGACACGCCACAAAATATGTCAGCATATTGAACTTGTGTAAATATTATTCTCTCTACGGTGGAATGTGGAATTTACTTTGCAGAGCCGGACACTATCCTGGTGTTCACAAATCTTCTATAAGGAACCCGCCTTGCAATGCCGAACAATATGCGCGCCAGACTCATCGTCACTCAAGCATGGTTCAGGGGCTACTGAGGGAGTCCTGGACTAGGGGGTGTCCGGATAGCCGGACTATCATCATCGGCCGGACTCCAAGACTATGAAGATACAAGATTGAAGACTTCGTCCCGTGTCCGGATGGGACTTTCCTTGGCGTTGAAGGCAAGCTTGGCGATACGGATATGTAGATCTCCTACCATTGTAACCGACTCTATGTAACCCTAGCCCTCTCCGGTGTCTATATAAACCGGAGGGTTTTAGTCCGTAGGACAGACAACCATTACAACAATCATACCATAGGCTAGCTTCTAGGGTTTAGCCTCCTTGATCTCGTGGTAGATCCACTCTTGTACTACCCATATCATCAATATCAATCAAGCAGGAGTAGGGTTTTACCACCATCGAGAGGGCCCGAACCTGGGTAAAACATCGTGTCCCTTGTCTCCTATTACCATCCGCCTAGACGCACAGTTCGGGACCCCCTACCCGAGATCCGCCGGTTTTGACACCGACAGTAGACCATACGTGCATGCTTCCGGAATCACAAACCTTGACACCAATATCCTTACTAGACACAACCATCTACTAGTACCTCCCACATATTATCATCTCTATATCGCAAAACTAATGCAAGGAATCAAACATATCATATTCGGCGATCTACAAATTTTATGTAGGATATTATGACCGATTCCTATCATCTCTCTAAATAGATATAAGTGATGCAAGAGAGTTTAATTCTTTCTACAAAAAATATGCCAACGCTCTAACAAATATTAGTGAAGCAAAAGAGCATTCTACAAATGGTGGTTTTCTACGTGAAGAGAAACAGGCAATCCAAACTTCAAATGATATAAGTGAAGCACATGAAGCATTCTATAAAGCCATACTCAAAAGATTTAAGTGAGGTGCAATGAGCATTCTATAAATCAACCAAGGACTATATCATACCAGCATGGTGTATAAAAGAAAAATGAAAACTAAATGCAAAAGACGCTCCAAGACTTGCACATATCGCACGAACGAAATGAATACGAAAACATACTGATACTTGTTGAAGAAAGAGGGGATGCCTTCCGGGGCATCCCCAAGCTTAGACGCTTGAGTCTCCTTGAATATTTACTTGAGGTGCCTCAGGCATCCCCAAGCTTGAGCTCTTGCCTCTCTTCCTTTTCCTCATATCGAGACCTCCTCGATCAAACACTTCATCCACACAAAACTTCAACAGAAAACTCGGTAAGATCCGTTAGTATAATAAAGCAAATCACTACTCTAAGTACTGTTGCAAACCATTTCATATTTTGTTTTTGCATTGTGTCTACTGTAATATAGCTTTTCCATGGCTTAATCCACTGGTAGAAATTGATAGTTTCATCAAAACAAGCAAACTATGCATCAAAAACAGAATCTGTAAAAAACAGAACAGTCTATAGCAATCTGAACATTCACCATACTTATGATACCCCAAATATTCTATCAAAATTAGGAAATATAAAAAATTTGTACATAAAGACAGTGAAAGTTTCTGTAATTAAGATTCACAAAGTCTATAGTAATCAGAACCATTTGACGTTCTAGTAAAAAATGTAAAATCACGCACTACAGTGAAAGTTTCTGTCTTGGACCGTACAAACCAACAAGCATTGTAAACATCCTAAAAGAAAACCTTAGCACATTATTTTTCTAATACAATGGGATTGTACAAGGGGATAATTATTTTTCATTAGAAGTTTCTGTAATTAAGATTCACAAAGTTTCCATGAGCATGAACAAAGTTCAAGGAGCTCTCCCACTTCAACAATGCTTGTCTTTCTCACTTTCACTTTCCTTTTTGAGAAGTTTTGGGTTACCCTCTTTATTTTTTTTTGTTTTTAGAATATATAAAGGCACTAAACGGAAATAAATTACTCTCTAAAACTTTCAAGTTGTCTCCCTGGCAGCGCTTTCTTTAAAGCCATTAAGCTAGGCATATAGTGCTCAAGTAATGAATCCACCCGGATCCCAAGGTATATCAAAGCCAAATTTAATTAGCAATGATTTGTAATTTAGTAGTGAGCACAAAGTAACATATATCATGCAACAACGAATTCTAACTCTCTTCCTATGCATTGGCATGTCATAATAGAACAATTCATGCACACATAGTAAAGGCCAATGCATAGTATAAGCAGTTTCTTGCAATTTTATCATATTGCAAACATAGAGAGGTGGAGATATAGTTCCTCTCTCATAATAATTGCAAGTAGGAGAAGCAAGCACATAAATATCACATCCATCAAAATTATCATGTGCAATGGTAAAAGGCAACCCATCAATATAATCCTTAATAAGCACAAACTTCTCCGATATAGTGTAGTTGGGAGAATTCAAAAAGATAATTGGACTATCATGTGTGGGTGCAATAGCAACAATTTCATGTTTAACATAAGGAACTATAGCAAGTTCATCTCCATAAGCATAATTCATATTGGCATCTTGGCCACAAGCATAGCAAGCATCATCAAAAAGGGATATTTCAACCGAATTAAAGGGATCATAGCAATCATCCTTCGGTAAGCACGAAGGGAAATTAAACAATGTATGAATTGAAGAGTTACTATCATTAGAAGGTGGGCACGGGTAGCTAATCCGCTCTTCCTCCTTTTGTTCTTCGCCCTCCTCATCATCTTTTTCATCCAATGAGCTCACAGTTTCATCAATTCCTTCTTCCATAGACTCCTGCAAAATATTAGTCTCTTCTTGGATAGCGGAGACTTTCTCAATAAACGCATCAATATCGGAATTGAATTCATAATTTTCATAGCAATATCTAAGTATAGCAAAATTTCCAGGTCTGTAAACTGAATCATCAAAATCTTCAAACTCTTAAACATAGAATCAATCTCATAAGCACCCATAAAAGCAACGAATTCTTCTATTTGTTCCACATCATAGTAATCATAGATACCATTAGCATAAGAAGCAACGGTTTTATCATCATTGAATTTGCATGAAAAGGGAAGGTGTGGAGCATTCATCCTAGAGCAATAAGTATAATCATGTCTCAAGCATAGATCCCGAGCATACCAACGCAACATATAAATTTGATCCCACAACAGTTTCCCTTTTTGTGTCAAGCGATAATCCCTAAAGTATTCATGTTGATCCAACGTGTCTCCCATAACATAATTGAATGGGGTTTTCTCAGGATTATCAAAGTAATACATAATTTCTTTCACATAACGAGCATCGAGGGTTTTAGGAGGTTCCCCATCTCCATGAGTAGCAAGTACACCTAATTTTTTTGGTATTTCGTGTTCCATATCCATAACTAAAGATAGAAAACAACTTAGAACAGCAAATAAAAATTACTTAGTGATAAAGCAAACAAGCACACACGAGAATATTCACCCCACGCTATGACACCCCGGCAACGGCGCCAGAAAAAGGTCTTGATAACCCACAGGTGTAGGGGATAATTGTAGCCTCTTTCGATAAGTAAGAGTGTTGAACCCAACGAGGATCTAAAGGTAGAACAAATATTCTCTCAAGTCCTAACTGCCACTGATACGACTCTACGCACGCTTAGTGTTTGCTTTACCTAGAACAAGTATGAAACTAGAAGTACTTTGTAGGTGTTGTTGGATAGGTTTGCAAGATACTAAAGAGCACGTAAATAAAAAGTAGGGTCTGTTTAGATAAAGAAGCAATAAAGTAAATATAGCGGGTGTGGAAAAGTGGTGGTAGGTGTTGTGAAATTGTCCTTCAGCAATTGACTACTTTACTAGACCGATAGCAAGTTTTATGTGGGAGAGGCATAAGCTAACATACTTTCTCTTCTTGGATCATATGCACTTATGATTGGAAATCTAGCAAGCATCCGCAACTACTACAGATCATTAAGGTAAAACCCAACCATAGCATTAAAGTATCAAGTCCCCTTTATCCCATACGCCACAACCCCCTTACTCGGGTTTATGCTTCTATCACTCAAGCAACCCACTATAAGGGAATCATGAACATATTGCAACACCCTACAGCGGGAATCCCTCACGCTTGCGCGACTCGGATGGGCACAATAGGACAGCAAGATAACCCCAAGCAAATTAAACCAATCATAGCAATTCATCAATCACCGATAGGACAACGAAAATCTACTCAGACATCATAGGATGGCAACACATCATTGGATAATAATATGAAGCATAAAGCACCATGTTCAAGTAGAGGGTACAGCATGTTGCGGGAGAGTGGACTGCTGAATATAGATGGGGGAAGGTGTTGGACATGTTGGTGAAGATGGCGGGGGTGTTGGTGAAGATCGCGGTGATGATGATGGCCCCCGGCAGCGTTTCGGCGCCACCGGAAGCAAGGGGGAGAGATCCCCCCTTATTCTTCTTCTTCCTTGACCTTCTCCCTACATGGGAGAAGGGTTTCCCCTCTGGTCCATGGTCTCTATGACGTGGGAGGGGCGAGAGCCCCTCCAAGATTGGATCTATCTCTCTGTCTCTGTCTGTTTCTGTGTTCTCAGATTTTGCCCTGGCACCGTTTCTTTTATATCTAGAGATCCGTAACTCCGATTGGATTGAAACCTTCGCCGAGATATTTTCCCAAAAATTAGCTTTCTTGCGGCCAAAGAAGGGCGTCAACCGCCTTACAAGGGGTCCAAGAGGGTCAGGGGCACGCCCAGTGAAAGTGGGCGCACGGGCCACCCTCGTGGCCACCTCAGGCACCGTCTCACGTTGATTTTACTTCCCAAAAATCATATATATATTCCAAAAATAAGCTCTGTCCGTTTTTATCCCGTTTGGACCCCGTTTGATATTGGGTTTCTGCGAAACATAAAACATGCAACAAACAGGAACTGACACTGGGCACTGGATCAATATGTTAGTCCCAAAAATAATATAAAAAGTTGCCAAAAGCATATGAAAGTTGAAGAATATTGGCATGGAACAATCAAAAATTATAGATACGACGGAGACGTATCAGCATCCCCAAGCTTAATTCATGCTCGTCGTCGAGTAGGTAAATGATAAAAAACATAATTTTTTATGTGGAATGCTACCTAGCATAATCTTGATCATATGTCTAATCATGGCATGTGTCGGTGTCAAAACCGGCGGATCTCGGGTAGGGGGTCCCAAACTGTGCGTCTAGGCGGATGGTAACAGGAGACAAGGGACACGATGTTTTACCTGTGTTCGGGCCCTCTCGATGGAGGTAAAACCCTACTCCTGCTTGATTGATATTGATGATATGGGTAGTACAAGAGTGGATCTACCACGAGATCAAGGAGGATAAACCCTAGAAGCTAGCCTATGGTATGATTGTTGTAATGGTGGTTTGTCCTATGGACTAAAACCCTCCAGTTTATATAGACACCGGAGAGGGCTAGGGTTACACGGAGTCGGTTACAATGGTAGGAGATCTACATATCCATATCGCCAATCTTGACTTCCACGCCAAGGAAAGTCACATCCGGACACGGGACGAAGTCTTCAATCTTGTATCCTCATAGTCTTGGAGTCCGGCCGATGATGATAGTCCGGCTATCCGGACACCCCCTAGTCCAGGACTCCCAAAGTAGCCCCCGGACCAGGCTTCAATGATGACGAGTCTGGCGCATATATTGTCTTCGGCGTTGCAAGGCGGGTTCTCCTTCAAATTCCATGTACCTGCCAAACAGTGTCCGGCTCCCTTACAAATGTTGCACTCCTTGGCTTCCACGCCCAATAATGGCCTTCTTCCACGTGTCGCACGAATGCGAAAAGCCAGGGTATCTTTTATGTTTTACCCCCTAGCTGCGCAAATAATCTGCCTATAAGAGAGGCAAGAATCCAGATCCAAACTACACCATCTTCCTTCCGCGAGTACTCATCGGAGCGCTTCTGACCAAAAATCCATTCCATCATGGATTTTCGACGCGGCTCCGCCTCTCGTGCTCCTAGCCCTCTGCCAGGAGATTGGAGGAGATGTTCTGTCCCGCACAACGAGCTGGTGACGCTCCAAGCGGAGGGATATCTTCCTCCGGCCTTTATGGTCCCCGTTCGAGCCAGGCTGGCCACCTACAAAGGTGGGAAGCAAGCGGAGGCCACCCCTAGTCCCAACAAAGGGGAGCGGGTATGCTTCGTCCCCTATCTGATAAGGGGCTTGGATTTCAGACATCCGTTGCTCGCTGGCTTCGAGTTCTACGGACTCCAGCTCCATCACCTCACGCCCGCCTCTATTCTCGTGATATCGCGGGTTTCGTAGCTCTTTGCGAGCTATTCTCGGGCATCGAGCCCCACTTTGCGCTGTGGAAGAGGCTATTCGCCTCGCACTTTCTCTCACGAGGGGTCAATATATCAAGTGGGTGGTGAAATATGGCGATCGCCGGACCAGATATCCATCCGAACCCCTAAGAAGGCGTCCAAGACCGGCCTTCGAATGGTTTTATGTAGAAGACGCCCACCGCGGACCTGTTCGGATCGGCCTCCGGAGTTCAGCAATGCTCCTCTGAAGAAATGCTCGACTTGGCGCTCATGAGCCCTCACCGGACGAAGACAAGAGCGTCCATTATTTGATGGGCCGGATAAGGTTACTGGCCCATTCCGGATTGACCATGACTGGAGTCATGGCCACGTGCATTATGCGCGGGTGCAGCCGCTGCAATACAGGGGCCACCCCATGTGGGATTTCAACGGGGAGAATGATGCCACTCGTCACGGCCGCCAAGGGCGGGGATCGGCCGAAGATCTGGTGAAGATTCTGTCTGGCCTGTACAAGGGGGAGAAGGAGGACTTCCTCCAAACGAGCCCATTGAATGGGTTCTCCATGAACAACCCTCGGAGCTGGGTAAGCGGATGTTCATTTATTCGACCCGCACTTTCAAAGTTAAGTACCTTACTTTATGGTTTTGATGCAGGAACTGCGCCGGACTGTGGAGAGCATACATAGTCCGGCCCCACAACCCGAGGATCCAGAAAGATCCCTTGATCCGTCCTCCGAAGAGGATCCGGACATAAAGGTGGAGCTAATCGACGGGGTGTTTCACCAACTCAGCATGGATAATTCTCTAGTCGCCATTACGGCTGACTACCCCGGCCTATCTCCGGCTCCCCAGGTGATTGTGACCGAAGTCCTGACACCATTATTTCGTCCTTGCGCATTTCTGACCACCGTACACAATGGTGTCTCGCAGGAGGTACCTTCAAGGCGGGAAGCCGAACCCGCGGCGGCTGACCAACAGGGTCATCCGCCTCAAGCGGAAGAGGGGTGCGGTGCGAATCGAAACGTCACCGCAACGGTATAGCTTGCGACCATCATTTAGGACAAAGTTCCTAGGAGGTGTTTGAATGCTCATGACTTTTGCAGGACAAAGAGTGCTCGCCGGACTGCGGTCGGAGAGGTTGCCAACCAAGCCTCTCGCCACCTGTGCTCCAACACCTGGTCTCGAGGGGGAGGCGAGCGCAAGGCGCGAGCCGGATACTCCTCCAACGGAGGATGCCGACAGACTGTCCGCCACCAGGTCTGAGATGAACAGTTTTTCGTGACGCGTGCTTCTCCCCTGAGGCGTTGAATGCCTTTAACGCTGGGACGCGCACTCCGTGCTGCTCAAGATGGTTTGACCAGAGCCACTGAGCAAAGATGTAAAAGACATACGGTAAGAGATTTTAATAGTTGTATATGCCAAGAGCCCCGAGACTTAAAGTAGTTAGAGTAACTGATTTAAGGATCATTTGATATGCAGGATCTTCAGAGAAGAATACCCAATTGTCCCAGAGCTACAAGAGTGCAAGGCCCAACTTGAGGTCAAGATTCATTGTCAGCAGGAGGAAACACAGAGACCCCTCCGGTAACACATTATTTCTAAAAGATAAGCGGTGCTCGGCGTGCGTGTAAGTCCGACAATGATATTGCGTATGTTGCGGGCTGGATCCGGACAAGCAACAACTCATCGCCACCAAGGCCGACGAGAGGGTGCTGACGAAGCTGCAGCGGGAAAGGAACAAACTCCAGGATGCCCACGCCCAACTTGGAGAAGAGCTGAAAGGTGTTCGGGCCGAGCTGTCTGGCTCCGTGAAGGAGAATCAGCGGCTTCGTCGCGGCATCTATAGTAAGTGCTTGAGCGAACTCCTTTGAAAAGAAGAGTTCGGAGAGGAAGTCAATTGACGTAAATATGTCTCAGAGGTGTGCTCACAGTCACCTGCGGAGGAGATGCCCGATCAACGGGTGATCAACTTCCGAAGCTGGTGCAACTGCCGAACGAAGTTCGGCAGGCGATGAGCGGCGCCGCCCAGCCTTATGGCCGCCCCTCTCCCTACCCGAGGGCCTTGGAGAGCTTGCGGAGAAGCTTCAAGGAGCGCGGCAGCGCCTGCTTATGGAAGATATCACCGCCGCCAAGGTGCCAGGGAGGCTCGGGCCATGGTGAAGACGTGGTACAAGAAGGCGGATCCCAACCACATGGCCGAGGTCGGACTGTGGGGCCCGGCGGGAAGGAGATCCTGTGAGTTTAGTGTACGCCAAGTAGAGTTGGCCGCTAAAATTCTAACGGATCAGAATTAGACAGCCTGTTAGACGGGATTGAGGAGGAGTACAACACCAATTTGACAATGTATTTAAAATGACATGTAAAATGCCTTCTAGCCGGATTGTAGATCGCTTGTCTTTGCCGACCTTTTCGCTTCAACCTCGGGACCCTAGACTCCGAGTGTATCCGAATACCTTCTCGCTAAGAAACAACCGGGCATGCATGGAGACCAAAGTAGGGGTCATTAGTGCTTTATCGCATAAGTGCCCAACTAGTTATGTTATATTACATGGTTACTAAGAAACATCTTCCAGGAGAATAGTTCCGTTATGGGTTCCTTTCTCGGGAGGCATGCCCTAAAGTGCATGTCCGGACTGCGAAAAGAGCAGAAAAACATCTGGGGCAGATAAATAAATAGGTAAAAATCATCTTTCAAGTCACCGACCAATATTCCCTTAAGAACGCTAGCTTTGGCTTCACCCATCTAAGGTACACATCCGGTGACCCGGCAAGAATAATCACAGAGGTGCTCCTTTACCTCCTAGCCAACAATCGGGAACGTAGGGGTAAGCACAGGAGCCAGGCAACCCAGCTTGGCCAAAACTTAAGTCATATCGATGCATATAATGGTGAATAAAAGGTACATGTGGATGTTTGACACATGTGTTGGGCATGAAGCCCGTATAAGTAAGCTTCTGGTAAAGAAGCCCCCAGGTATAATGAGTGCGGATAGCACATCAAGTGTGTGCGAACAATGCGCAAGTAGGCCTTTAAGGGCTTTTATGAAAAGGGTGAGAGAAAAGACAGAAACGAAAGACAGCTGAAGTGTAAAAATTTGGACGGAGGAAGGAGACGAACTCTTAGTCCGGCGCTAGGCGTAGAATCTTCGGAGGCGGGCTGCGTTCCATGGGTTCGTCTCGAGTCGGTTGTCCGATGCATTTCGCAGGCGGTATGCCCCGCCAGTCAGGACTTGATCGATGATGAAAGAGCCTTCCCATTTGGGCTTGAGCTTGTCCTTTTTCTTGTCCGGCAGGCGTAGAACTAGTTCGCCAACATTGTAAGTTTTAGCCCGTACTTCTCTGCTTTGATATCTTCCAGCCTGCTGCTGATAGAATGCGGAACGAGCCTTGGCGACGTCGCTTCTTCCTCCAATGCGTCCAAGCTGTCCTGCCGATCTAGCTCGGCCTCTCTTTCTTCGTACATGCACACTCGAGGTGAGTCATGAATAATGTCGCAGGCGAATCGCCTCTGCGCCGATACCATAAAAATGGTGTGAATCCGTAGTACGGTTGGGCGTTGTCCGCAGCCCCGAGCACGGAGTCGAGCTCCTCTACCCAAAGGCGTGTCGATTTAGTAAGTGACCGCACTAGTCCGGGTTTAATGCCGCCATTATTAGACCATTTGCTCGCTCCACTTGACCGCTGATTTGAGGATGATAGATCAAGCATAGTCGAGCTTAATGCCCATGTTTTTGCACCATGATTTAACCTCGCCGTACGTAAAATTCGTGCTGCTATCGGTGATGATGCTGTGGGGGACACCAAAACGGTGTACTACCCCGAAGATAAAGTCTATCACTAGTCCGGACTCTACCGTTTTGACTGGTTTGGCCTCTATCCATTTGGTGAATTTGTCCACCATGACCAATAGGTACCTTTGCTTGTGGGTTCCCCCTTTAAGGGGTCCAACCATGTCAAGCCCCCAGACCGCAAATGGCCAGGTGATGGGTATAGTATTGAGGGCGGTGGGTGGCATATGGCTCTGATTAGCAAAGAGCTGACAACCGACGCATCTTTGGACAAAGTCCTGAGCATCTTCCCGGGTTGCCGGCCTATAAAATCCTGTACGGAATGCCTTGCCTACAAGGGCCCGAGCTGCGGCGTGGTGTCCGCCTAGTCCGGCATGAATTTCAGCCAGAAGGTTTCGCCCTTCCTCTTCGGAGATACACCTTTGAAGGACTCCGGTTGTGCTTTTCTTATAGAGTTCTCCCTCGTGGACCTTGTAGGCTTTAGATCGCCGAACTATGCAGCGGGTCTCATTTTGGTCTTCGGGAAGTTCCTGCCTAAGTAAGTAGGCTAGGAATGGCTCTGTCCACGGGGCGATTACTGCCATTATTTCGTGGGCTGAAGGTGTTATTTCATCGGCTGAGTCGCCGATTATGTCAGATTGTTCTGTGTTGGGTGGTGCGGCTGCTTCCGGGTTGTTATTTCCGGACTCCTCTTCCCATAGTACGGATGGTTTAAAGAGCCATTCCAGAAGATGTTTGAGGGACAGCGTCGCGTTCACCGCCGATGCGTGCTAACACGCCGGCTGCTTGGTTATTATCCCGGCTACGTGGTGGAATTCAAGTCCTTCGAACCGAAATGACATTTTTAGGACAGCGTTACGATAGGCTGCCATTTTTGGATCCTTGGCGCCAAAGTCTCTGCACTTGGGATATTGCAAGGTTTGAATCCTCACAGACTCTAGGCATTGAATGCCCATGGAGATTGCCATCCGGAGGCCATGTAGGAGGGCCTCAGATTCGGCTGCATTGTTGGAGTCCATGTACATTATCTCAAGTACATACTAGATGTGTCCCGGTTGGGGACGCTAATACGACGCCAAATTTCCCAAGCCGGCCAACATTTTGGAGCCGTCGAAATGCATAATCCAATTGGAGTATGCGCCATACTCTTTAGGGAGTTCGGCCTCGGTCCATTCAGCGACAAAGTCAGCCAAGACTTGCGACTTTATAGCTCGCCTAGGTTTGTAAGTTATGTCAAATGGTAAGAGCTCAATGGCCCATTTTGCAATCCTGCCCGCTATGCGGTTGTTTATAATGTCGCTGAGGGGCACTTCGAGGCCATCGTTATCGAACACTCTTGAAAGTAGTGTCAAGCTTCCGGATGCTATGAACATCGCGTCGCTATCTTTTGATAGTGCGGTAACGAGACTTGCAGGAGTTAAGACAAGGATACGTAGTACACTGGTTTTTGAAGAGGGAATTTATGCCCTTCGCTTTCGCTCGACGACGAGTACCGCTTATAACTTGATGTGTTGCGCGATGTATAACAACATTGGTTCGCCCGTGTTAGGCGCAGCTAGGACCGGATTTGTTGCCAATATGACTTTTATTTCTTCGAGTCCGGCGAAGGCAGATCCGCCCACTGGAAGTGTTCGGCGCGCCGAGGAGGCGATAGAGGGCAATGCCTTTTCTCCCAAACGGAGATAAAGCGGCTTAGAGCCGCCACACATCCGTCAATTTTGTATTTGTTTGAGGTCTTTGAATATCCAGCCAGACAGAGCTCGGATCTTGGCTGGGTTTGCTTCAATTCCTCTACCGGATACAATGAAGCCCAGGAGCTTTCCGGCTGGTACGCCGAAAATGCATTTTTCCGGATTGAGCTTAATGTCATATGCTCGGAGGTTGTCGAATGTGAGCCTCAAATCTTCTACTAGAGTCTCGACGTGTTTGGTTTTGACGACTACGTCGTCTACGTATGCCTCTACTGTTTTGCCGATCTGGGTAGCCAGACATGTTTGAATCATGCGCTGATATGTTGCGCCGGCGTTTTTGAGTCCGAAGGGCATCGTGTTGAAGCAGAATGGTCCATATGGAGTAATGAATGCCGTTGCAGCTTGGTCCGCTTCCGCCATCTTGATTTGATGGTAGCCGGAGTATGCGTCAAGGAAGCACAATGAATCGTGTTCGTAGTAGCATCGATTATTTGGTCGATGCGGGAAGGGAAGGGATCCTTTAGGCGAGGCCTTCTTGAGGTCTTTAAAATCGACACATAGGCGCCAGGATTTGTCCTTCTTTGGTACCATTACCAGGTTTGCTAGCCAGTCCGGATGTTTGATGTCTCTGTTGAATCCGGCTTCCAGTAGTTTGGCTAGCTCTTCTCCCATTGCCTGTCTTTTGGGTTCAGAAAATCGCAGAAGAGCCTGTTTGACTGGCTTGAATCCTTTTAGGATGTTTAGGCTGTGTTCTGCCAATCTGTGTGGGATTCCTGGCATATCTAAAGGGTGCCAGGCAAAGATGTCCCAATTTTCCCGAAGGAATTCTCGCAGTGCGGCATCTACATCAGGGTTCAACTGTGCCCCAATGGAGGTCGTCTTTGTTGGGTCTGTTGGATGGACCTGGAATTTGACTATTTCATCCGCTAGTTTAAAGGAGGTGGACTTGGATCTCTTATCGAGTATCACATCGTCCCTATTCACCGTAGAGCGCAGCGCAGTGATTTCTTCTGCCGCTAGGGCTTCGGATAGTGCCTCCAGGGCTAATGCGGCTGTCTTGTTTTCGGCGCGAAGCGCTATGTCCGGATCACTAGCGAGAGTGATTATTCCACCGGGCCTAGGCATCTTAAGCTTCATGTACCCGTAATGGGGTATGGCTTGAAAAATTGTGAATGCCTCTCGTCCTAATATAGCGTGATATCCGCTGCTGAACGGGGCCACTTGGAACGTGACCTCTTCGACCAGAATTGTTCGGCGAAATAACACCACATCAAGTGTGATTTTCCGTGCGCAAGCGCTTCCGGCTAGGGATTATTCCTCTAAAGGTTGTGCTTTGCTTCGCTCAATGCGGCTCCATCTATTTCCATTTTTGAAGAGTTTCCTCGTAGATGAGGTTTAGTCCGCTGCCGCCATCCATGAGTACCTTGGTAAGATGAAAGCCGTCCACTATTGGACTAAGGACCAATGCGGCTGGTGCTCGGGTCACTACTAGGAAAAAGCCTTCTAATGGCGCACCGGTTTTGCCTACTAATGGCGCACTACCGGTGCGCCATTAGCATCACGCCACTAGAATTCTTTTCTAATGGCGCACCTGTGGTGCGCCATTAGAATCTGGTATTCTAATGGCGCACCACATAGGAGTGCGCCATTAGTAACAAATTTTTTTCAAATTTTTTTTGCAGGATTTTTTTTAAAAAAAATTCAAAATTTCCAATTTTTTTTGTTTTTTTCTTAATCTCAGGTCACTATGGCTTAATCTCGAGTCAATATGCTTAATCTCAGGTCAAATCGCACTCCATAGTCAAACTTCCCGAAAGGTCACCCATCCCTCTCACTACTCCAGCCTGAGCACGCTTAACTTCCGGGTTCTATTCTCCCTCGTTTCCAAGTCTGCACTTGTTGTTTTCCTGACAATAGTAAGATGTCAATCCTATTAACCTCGGGAATTTAGCTTGAGCCACATTTCACTGTTTGAGTTTGAAACTATTGTTCTAAAAAATTAGTAACACTAATATTTCTTGAATAATTAGTTCGCACACAGTTTGACCAGATTTGACCATAGTTTGACCATATTTGACCACAGTTTGACCATAGTTTGACCAGATTTGACCAAAATTCAAAAAAACTAAAATAATTATTTATTAACACTAATATTCTTGAATAATTAGTTTGACCAGATTTAACAAAAACTAAAAAACTAATTTTTTTGAATTTTTTGCCTCGGATCTTAAAAGCCCCGTAACTTTTTTTCTGTTAGGCTTTTGAGGATTTTAAAAATGTTTAAAGGGGTTCGTATGCAAAAGTTATGCCCATTTTACAAATTTTCAGAGAGATTTTACAAATAAAGTCGAAATTTATATTTGTAAATTTTCCCAACAACTAGACCACATATCACATTTAAAACTTATTTTCTTTTATTTTTTTGACATTTTTATCATTTTTTAATTTTTTAAAACTGAAAAGGCGGTCCACAGGGGGTGCATTCGGTGGAAGTCAAGGCAAACTATTAATGGCGCACCGTGGGTGGTGCGCCATTAGTAGTTAAACTAGTAATGGCGCACCACAACCACGGTGCGCCATTAGTAGTTTTGAAAAAAAATATAATTTTTTTTGAAATTTTGTTTGAAATTTTTGATAAAAACATAGTAATGGCGCCGGTGGGCGGTGCGCCATTACTAGTTAAACTACTAATGGCACATCGTCAACCGGTGCGCCATTACTAACAAAAATTTTATAAAATTTTTATAATTTTTTACTTCTTTTTCAAAACTTCTAATGGCGCCACGGTGGGTGTGGTGCGCCATTACTAGTTAAAACTAGTAATGGCGCACCACACCCATGATGCGCCATTAGAAGTTTTGAAAAAATTAAAAAACAAATTTTTTTTACTAATGGCGCACCGTGGGATGTGGTGCGCCATTAGTATTTGGAAACTAATGGCGTACCAACACATGGTGCGCCATTAGTATATAGCAATGGCGCACCACATGTCTGGTGTGTCATTAGAATCAATCCTATCTATAGCCCTTTTCCTAGTAGTGGGTTGTTCGGAATTTAGGTTCGTCGCTGGCGTTGAAGGTGATGGCCGTGTCGCTCCATGGAATTTTTGTTGCTACTTGGTAGACTTCGGCGAGGCTGCGGATTGTTCGTTTTCGCATATTATTTGATGCGAAAGTCTCGAAGACTATTGACACCGTCTTGGCATCTGTTGGAGTGGTTTTCCGGGCTAGAAGCTCCTCGCCACTTTTGGCCACCGTCGCAAAGATCCAACATGCTCAAGGCTATGTGTTGGGGTGGCGCTATAGATCTTGGAATTTTACAGGTCCGCCGAGCCATCCCTCCAAAGTACGGTTCCGTGCCCTTTATGGGGTTTTTGCTTTTTGGTTTTTGTACCTGGTGCCTGAGTGTGATGCACCCTTTTGTTATGCACTAGGGTTGTATTCGGGGCCGGATTATCCCAAAACTTAGTTTCGGTTTTCCGGAAACTCTCCATCGCACAGTACTTTGGTACTATGGATGCCAGGTCGGTGAAGCGTGTAATTTCACGGTGACTGACGGCGTTCAAGATTCCCTCGTCCGTGCAATTATTGCAGAAAATTGAAATTGTGTTTTCCTCTCGGCAGTCCTTTATCCTGTCCATAACCAGGAGGAATCTGGCCCAATAACGATGTACTGTTTCAGTGGGCTCTTGCCGGATTTGAGATAGATCGCATATGTCTGGGTGGGTGGGTGGAATTGAGTCCGGAACCCTACCCATCTCGAGGCTCAAGGGCCGAGAAGTTTCCGAATTTGGAAGCTTGGATTGTTGGATGTTGTCCAACGAGTCCGGTCCAATGCCTGACTTTAGGTTCAGTGCTTGGTCGAAGTCCGTCCCTACGCGGGAATCCGGCATGGAGGGTTCGGGAGCCCGGACATGACTAATTTTCAATACAGGAGAGGAGTCGCCGCGTTGTTCCTCTACCACCGCAATGTGGTGGGTAACCTGGGGAGAGTTAATCTCTCTTAGATCGGTTTTAAGCCCAATCTGATTGTAGTTTGTAGCGACTCCCAGGGCGGCGATGCGATCCAAGAGCTTGTTTACGGACGAGAGTTCTAGATCCAGCTGCCCGGCGAATTCCGAGTTGACGTGAAGATTGCTTTTGATGACCCGAGAGGTCATCGTCGAAGCGGTGGCCGAACAGGCGATCATGAGGAAACCACCCAGCCGAATAGTTTGATCGGCGGCCAAGGTTCCTTTGGCGAAGATACCGTCTTTGAAGACGGGAAGAGGCATTCTTCCTATCGGTGACGGCACAGAGGAACTCTCAATGAAGTCACCAATGTCGGTGTCAAAACCGGCAGATCTCGGGTAGGGGTCCCGAACTGTGCGTCTAGGCGGATGGTAACAAGAGACAAGGGACACGATGTTTTTACCTGTGTTCGGGCCCTCTCGATGGAGGTAAAACCCTACTCCTGCTTGATTGATATTGATGATATGGGTAGTACAAGAGTGGATCTACCACGAGATCAAGGAGGCTAAACCCTAGAAGCTAGCCTATGGTATGATTGTTGTAATGGTTGTTCGTCCTATGGACTAAAACCCTCCGGTTTATATAGACATCGGAGAGGGCTAGGGTTACACGGAGTCGGTTACAATGGTAGGAGATCTACATATCCGTATCGCCAAGCTTGCCTTCCAAGGAAAGTCCCATCCGGACACGGGACGAAGTCTTCAATCTTGTATCTTCATAGTCTTGGAGTCCGGCCGATGATGATAGTCCGGCTATCCGGACACCCCCTAGTCCAGGACTCCCTCAGCATGAATATTAAGACACGAGTGATTCAAAGCAATACTCTATCATTTGACACAAAAACAATAATACTTAGGACATCCCAACAAACAATCATGTCTTTCAAAATATCAATGCTTTAGAACGTTATCCCTACAAAATCATATAGTCTTGTATGCTCCCTTTTCTTAACACTAGGTGCCCCTCATGCCTATCCCGGTGTCGGCCAAGCAATTGTTTCATACTTTAGTATTCTCAGACTTTTCAACTTTGACGCAATACATGAGCGTGAGCCATGGATATAGCACTAGGGGTGGAATAGAATATGATGGTGGAGGTTATGAGGAGAAGACAAAAAGGGAGAAAGTATCACATCAACGCGGCTAATCAACGGGCCATGGAGATGCCCATTAATTGATGTCAACGCGAGGAGTAGGGATTGCCATGCAACGGATGCACTAAGAGCTATAAGTGTATGAAAGCTCAAACTGGAAACTATGTGGGTGTGCATCCAACTTGCTTGCTCACAAAGACCTAGGCACTTGAGGAAGCCCATCGTTGGAATATACAAGCCAAGTTCTATAATGAAAATTCCCAGTAGTATATGAAAGTGATAATATAGGAGACTGTCTATATGAAGAACATGGTGCTACTCTGAAGCACAAGTGTGGTAAAAGGATAGTAACATTGCCCCTTTTATTTTATTTTTTTGGATGGGCTTCTTTGGCCACCTTTTTTTATTTAGGCTTCTTCGGCCTCTTTTTTTTATGGGGCAATGCTCTATAATGATGATCATCACACTTTTTTTACTTACAACTCAATATTACAACTCGATATCTAGAATAAAGATATGACTCTATATGAATGCCTCCGGCGCTGTACCGGGATGTAAAATGATCTAGCATAGCAATGATATCAAAAAAGGACAAGCCATGAAAACATCCTGCTAGCTATCTTACGATCATGCAAGGCAATATGACAATGAATGCTCAAGTCATGTATATGATGATGATGGAAGTTGCATGGCAATATATCTCGGAATGGCTATGGAAATGCCATGATAGGTAGGTATGGTGGTTGGTTTTGAGGAAGATATAAGGAGGCTTATGTGTGATAGAGCGATTGTATCACGGGTTTGATGCACCGCTAAGTTTGCACCAACTCTCAAGGTGAGAAAGGGCAATGCACGGTACCGAAGAGGCTAGCAATGATGGAAGGGTGAGAGTGCGTATAATCCATGGACTCAACATTAGTCATAAAGAACACACATACTTACTGCAAAAATTTATTATCCCTTGAAACAAAGTACTACACGCATACTCCTAGGGGGAAGGTTGGTAGGAGTTAACCATCGCGCACCCCCGGCCTTCACGCAAAGACAAACAATCAAAATACAATGCGCGCCAACTTGGTTACATAGTTAGTAGACCATACGTGCATGTTTCGGGAATCACAAACCTTGACACCAATATCCTTACTAGACACAACCATCTACTAGTACCTCCCACATATTATCATCTCTATATCGCAAAACTATTGCAAGGAATCAAACATATCATATTCAGCGATCTACAAATTTTATGTAGGATTTTATGACCAATTCCTGTCATCTCTCTAAATAGATATAAGTGAAGCAAGAGAGTTTAATTCTTTCTACAAAGGATATGCCCACGCTCTAACAAATATAAGTGAAGCAAAAGAGCATTCTACAAATGGCGGTTTTCTATGTGAAGAGAAACAGGCAATCCAAACTTCAAATGATATAAGTGAAGCACATGAAGCATTCTATAAAGCCATACTCAAAAGATTTAAGTGAGGTGCAATGAGCATTCTATAAATCAACCACGGACTATATCATACCAGCATGGTGCATAAAAGAAAAATGAAAACTAAATGCAAAAGACGCTCCAAGACTTGCACATATCGCACGAATGAAACGAATACGAAAACATAGCGATACTTGTTGAAGAAAGAGGGGATGCCTTCCGGGGCATCCCCAAGTTAGACGCTTGAGTCTCCTTGAATATTTACTTGGGGTGCCTCGGGCATCCCCAAGCTTGAGCTCTTGCCTCTCTTCCTTTTCCTCATATCGATACCTCCTCGATCAAACACTTCATCCACACAATACTTCAACAGAAAACTCAGTAAGATCCGTTAGTATAATAAAGCAAATCACTACTCTAAGTACTGTTGCAAACCAATTCATATTTTGTTTTTGCATTGTGTCTACTGTAATATAGCTTTTCCATGGCTTAATCCACTGATAGAAATTGATAGTTTCATCAAAACAAGCAAACTATGCATCAAAAACAGAATCTGTCAAAAACAGAACAGTCTATAGCAATCCGAACATTCACCATACTTATGTTACCCCAAATATTCTACCAAAATTACGAAAAATAAAAAATTTGTACATAAAGACAGTGCAATATAAATCAGAACCATTTGACATTCCAGTAAAAATGTAAAATCGCGCACTAAAGTCAAAGTTTCTTTCCTGCACCGTAGAAATCAACAACCATTGTAAACATCCTAAAGGCAAACCTTAGCACATTATTTTTCTAATACAATGGAATTGTACAAGGGGATAATTATTTTTGATGAAAATTTTCTTTAATTAAGATTCACAAAGTTTCCGTGATCATGAACAAAGTTCAAGGAGCTCTCCCACTTCAACAATGCTTGTCTTTCTCACTTTCACTTTCCTTTTTGAGAAGTTTTGGGTTCCCCTCTTTATTTTTTTTGTTTTTAGACTATATAAAGGCACTCAACAGAAATAAATGACTCTCTAAAACTTCCGGGTTGTCTCCCTGGCAGCGCTTTCTTTAAAGCCATTAAGCTAGGCATATAGTGCTAAAGTAATGAATCCACCCGGATCCCAAGGTATATCAAAGCCAATTTTAATTAGCAATGATTTGTAATTTAGTAGTGAGCACAAAGTAACATATATCATGCTACAACGAATTATAAATCTCTTCCTATGCATTGGCATGTCACAATAGAACAATTCATGCACACATAGTAAAGGCCAATGCATAGTATAAGCAGTTTCTTGCAATTTTATCATATTGGAAACATAGAGAGGTGGAGATATAGTTCCTCTCTCATAATAATTGCAAGTAGGATCAGCAAGCACATGCATATCACATTCATCAAAATTATCATGTGCACTGGTAAAAGGCAACCCATCAATATAATCATTAATAAGCACAAACTTCTCCGATATAGTGTAGTTGGGAGAATTCAAAAAGATAATAGGACTATCATGTGTGGGTGCAATAGCAACAATTTCATGTTTAACATAAGGAACTATAGCAAGTTCATCTCCATAAGCATTATTCATATTGGCATCTTGGCCACAAGCATAGCAAGCATCATCAAAAAGGGATATTTCAACCAAATTAAAGGGATCATAGCAATCATCCTTCGGTAAGCACGAAGAGAAATTAAACAATGTATGAGTTGAAGAGTTACTCTCATTAGAAGGTGGGCACGGGTAGCTAATCCGCTCTTACTCCTTTTCTTCTTCGCTCTCCTCATCATATTTTTCATCCAATGAGCTCACAGTTTCATCAATTCCTTCTTCCATAGACTCCTGCAAAATATTAGTCTCTTCTTGGATAGCGGAGACTTTCTCAATAAACGCATCAATATCGGAATTGAATTCATAATTTTCATAGCAATATCTAAGTATAGCAAAATTTTCAGGTCTGTAAACTGAATCATCAAAATCTTCAAACTCTTTAAACATAGAATCAATCTCATAAGCACCCATAAAAGCAACGAATTCTTCTATTTGTTCCACATCATAGTAATCATAGATGCCATTAGCATAAGAAGCAAAGGTTTTATCATCATTGAATTTGCATGAAAAGGGAAGGTGTGGAGCCTTCATCCTAGAGAAATAAGTATAATCATGTCTCAAGCATAGATCCCGAGCATACCAACGCAACATATAAATTTGATCCCATAATAGTTTCCCTTTTTGTGTCAAGCGATAATCCCTAAAGTATTCACGTTGATCCAACGTGTCTCCCATAACATAATTGAATGGGGTTTTCTCAGGATTATCAAAGTAATACATAATTTCTTTACATAACAAGCATCAAGGGTTTTAGGAGGTTCCCCATCTCCATGAGTAGCAAGTACACCTAAGTTTTTTGGTATGTCGTGTTCCATATCCATAACTAATGATAGAAAACAACTTAGAATAGCAAATAAAATTTACTTCGTGATAAAGCAAACAAGCACACACGAGAATATTCACCCCACGCTATGACACCCCGGCAACGGCGCCAGAAAAAGTTCTTGATAACCCACAAGTGTAGGGGATAATTGTAGCCTCATTCGATAAGTATGAGTGTCGAACCCAACAAGGAGCTAAAGGTAGAACAAATATTCTCCCAAGTCCTATCTGCCACTGATACGACTCTACGCACGCTTAGTGCTTGCTTTACCTAGAACAAGTATGAAACTAGAAGTACTTTGTAGGTGTTCTTGGATAGGTTTGCAAGATAATAAAGAGCACGTAAATAAAAAGTAGGTGCTGTTTAGATAAAGAAGCAATAAAGTAAATATAGCGGGTGTGGAAAAGTGGTGCTAGGAGTTGTGAAATTGTCCTTAAGCAATTGACTACTTTACTAGACCGATAGCAAGTTTTATGTGGGAGAGGCATAAGCTAACATACTTTCTCTTCTTGGATCATATGCACTTATGATTGGAACTCTAGCAAGCATCCGCAATTACTAAAGATCATTAAGGTAAAACCCAACCATAGCATTAAAGTATCAAGTCCCCTTTATCCCATACGCCACAACCCCCTTACTCTGGTTTATGCTTCTGTCACTCAAGCAACCCACTATAAGCGAATCATGAACATATTGCAACACCCTACAGCAGGAATCCCTCACGCTTGCGCGACAAGGATGGGCACAATAGGACAGCAAGATAACCCCAAGCAAATTAAACCAATCATAGCAATTCATCAGTCACCGATAGGACAACGAAAATCTACTCAGACATCATAGGATGGCAACACACCATTGGATAATAATATGAAGCATAAATCACCATGTTCAAGTAGAGGGTACAGCGTGTTGCGGGAGAGTGGACCGCTGAATATAGATGGGGGAAGGTGATGGACATGTTGGTGAAGATGGCGGGGGTGTTGGTGAAGATCGCGGTGATGATGATGGCCCCGGCGTTCGCGCCATCGAAGCAAGCGGAGAGAGGCCCCTTCTTCTTATTCTTCCTTGACCTTCTCCTAGATGGGAGAAGGGTTTCTCCGTCCATGGTCTCCATGGCATGGGAGGGCGACAGCCTCCGAGATTGGATATGTCTCTATCTCTCTCTCTGCTTCTGCGTTCTCAGTTACGCACCGCTTTTTTATATCCGAGATCCGTAACTCCAATTGGATTGAAACCTTCGCTCGGATAATTTTCCAAAAATTAGCTTCCTTGTGGCAAAAGAAGGGTGTCAACCGCCTTACGAAGAGCCTATGAGGGTCAGGGGTGCGCCTAGTGAAAGTGGGCGCGCGGGCACCCTCGTGGCCACCTCGGGCACCGTCTCGCGTTGATTTTACTTCCCAAAAATTATAGATATTTCAAAAATAAGCTCTGTCCATTTTTATCCCGTTTGGACGCCGTTTGATATTGGGTTTCTGCGAAACATAAAACATGCAACAAACAGGAACTGGCAGTGGGCACTGGATCAATATGTTAGTCCCAAAAATAATATAAACAGTTGCCAAAAGTATATGAAAGTTGAAGAATATTGGCATGGAACAATTTAAAAATATAGATACGACAGAGACGTATCAGGGCCCATTGGTTTGTCAACATAGTTACATTTTTTTAGGTGCTTCAACATAGTTACTATAGGAGATAAATTCACAACGAAGCCGGGGAGCTGGCAGGTATCATTTATTATCACTGGGGCAGCAAGTATCAGCTGGGTTTTGGGCTACCCCGTATAGGCTTTCTTTTTTAACATGCACAGCCCACGACATGCCGGTTTGTATTTTCTTGAGGACCGTCATGTATCGATCGGCCTATGGACCTCCCATTCGAGGTTTTATTTTTTCTAAAACATCAGCAGCCCAATTTATTTATTTTTTTGAAGAAAACGCAGAGGTCTGTTCCATTTTTCTACTCCCTCCGTTCCGAATTACTTGTCTTGGATTTGTCTAGATACGGATGCGTCTAGACTCATTTTAGTGCTAGATACATCTGTATCTAGACAAATCTAAGACAAGTAATTCGGAACGGAGGGAGTATATAAGAATAGGAACGCCTGGTCCAACTTATGTTTCCCTTCTAACTATATTATATATATTTAAATTATTTTATATGTTATTATATATTATTGTTTTTGTCATCATATATTTAACAGATACTTACATGTGTAAGAAAACAATGTCCCACATCTTATTAACTTATAAAAATAATTTTTAACAATAAAATCCTGGATTGTTTTGGTAACGAAAATCCGTGTGATTGTGTACAAAAGCTTGGTAAGACTTATTATTTAAATATATTTATAACAAAATGCTCAGCCCCTGTTTATTTTTTGATAACATTGTTGCGCCCAACCCAACATTATAATTAGAATCAGCCCAGCAAAATCATGTATTTCAGGAAAGTGCAAATGGCCTGTAATTTTTTAGGAAAAAAATAAATGGGTCGCATGGATGCAACATTATTTGTTCACCCAGCCCAGCTAATGGACTGTAATTCTAAAAAAATCAAATTGACTGTAAATTCTGAAAAAATGGGTTGAATACGTGCCACATTTTTGGAGGTTGAAATGTGGGCCAATAGGTCGAAGCCAACGCAAGTCGTTGTCAACTTAGTCAACAAATGATTCTGACATCGTTAGGCGTTGGATTTACATCCAACGACCAGCATCCATCTTCAATCTCTCGTCTTCTTCCTCCAGTATTGTCAGACCACCGATCCCGCCTCCCATCGCTAGCAGCTCGCTTAGCACGCCACCGTGAAGCGCTACCCCACCGTTGGCCAGGCCATCCCTCCACCCCTACACACCTTCTGTTCTTCTCCGCCGGCTGCTGAACCACACCGCACCAGAACCAGTTAACCCTCGTACACCTCTCCGTCTGTGACTCTACTCCCGTGTCTTCCCATCTCCAACTCGTTGCTGTCCGGGGCCTCGCCGTAGTCCACCACCTTGGATGCGCTCGGCACGGAGTGGTCAACATGGTCAACGAACGACATCCATCAGAAGTAGACTATGCGTGGAGAGGCTGACAGTTGGGTCCAGGGCCGCACGCAAGGAAATGCCTCCTTATTACGCGTAAAATAATGATTCCTCCACCTGACAGCTGGGACCCACCGGAAGGGCCTCTATATTTCATGAAAAAAACGTTCCCCCCTCCCCCCGCTGACAGGTCAGACCCACTAGCTATACCTTCGCACGCAAGGAAGTGCCTCCTTATTACGCACAAAAAATGAATACCCCCTGCTAGCTGGGACCCACCATAGTGGGAGGCTGACTTTTGGGCCTACTAAGTTGACGGGGACGTTGGGCTTTGTCAACTTAGTCAATATGAACGATTCTAGCTCCAGTGATCGTACGATGTCCATCCAACGGCCGTAGTGCTTCTTCAACCTCTGGTCTTCTTGCTCCAGCCGCCCAAATCAGCACCGGTCATGCCGCGTGCTCCTGCCTCCCATGGCCGGCTGTGATGCCGTGGAGGCCTCATCGCCCCCTACTACTCCCACCGCTGGCCAGGCCATCCCTCTACTAAACCACACCCCCTGTTATTCTGCGGCGACGTCAGCCTCACACCGTAGCCGAACCGCTGAACCCTCGTACTCCTCTCCGCATGGGCATCCACTGTCGTGTCTTCCCCGGCTCCACGTTTTCCCCTTCCTAGGTCTCGTCGTCGTCCACCGCCCTGGTGCTCTCAGCATGGCGTGGTCAACGTGGTCAAGGAACGACTTCCATCAAGAGTATCAGACGTGGAGAGGCCGACAAAAGGCCCATGGCCACAAAGAAGGAAGTGCCTCCTTATTACGTAGAAAATAATGATTCCTCCACCTGACAGCAGGGACCCACCGGACGGACCACCGTATTTCACGAAAAAAATATTTTCCCCTGACTACTGGGACCCACCAGCTACATCTTCGCACACAAGGAAGTGCGTCCATCTTACGGGAAAAAAATGATTCGCCCCCCTGACTGCTGGGACCCACCAGCTACATCTTCGCACGCAAGGAAGTGCCTGACAGTCGGGACCCACCTGGTTGAAGCGTATGTAGCGTTGTCATTCTGGTCGCGAATGTGTACGTACATACCGGGTCGATGTAGAGGCGCACGCAGTCGTAGTAGAGGCGCCGCGACGAGAATGTACACGCGTCGTCTGGCCGCCGTGGTGCAAGAAAGTAAATACGACCACATACGTACATACGGGCAGGGAACGCCTACTCACGGATACGTACGGCCAGGGCTCGTGTACATGGCTGGGTCGGAATGGAGAAACTGCGTAGTCGTCGTGTTCATGGGGAGCCAACCGGATGGGTCGGAACAGAATGCGTCGTGTTCATTGGGAGCCAACAGGCTTGGATGGAACAGCCGATGGAAACGAGGCCTGGCGTACCGCAGAATGGAGGAAACGGCCTTGTGTTCGACCGACCACGGTCGAAACGGGATCCTGTTCATCGGGAGGGGTCTGGCATACCGCAAACGGAGGAAACGGACTTCTCTTGGACCTCCTACAGTTGAAACGGGGTCCTGTTGATCGGGAGGGGTGTGGCGTACCGCAAAATGGAGGAAACGAACTTGTGTTGGAGCCCTACGGTCGAAACGGGGTTCCTGTTCATTGGGAGGGGTGTGGTGTACCGCAAAACGGGACTCCATGGGATAATGTTCATCTCCACCATCGACTGCCTCCACAGGCTACTGTTCATCTAACGTCGACCTCCTCCAGCCTCCACCTGCGACTGTTCATCCACGAGCTCCTGTTCATCCAGCTAGGGCTGGACCAAAAGCTCGTGAGCTTAATGAACGCTCGATAGTTCGGCTCGTTAAGCTCGTAGCTCGCTTCTTAATAAACAAAGCCAATCATTGATTTCAGCTTGTTAAGCTTAACGAACTTAACAAGCGAGCTAACGAGTTTCACGAATAGCTCATTAAGCTCGTTAGTGACAACACAACACATATTTTCATCTTATGTGACAAACTTTTTGTAGCACCTCAGCGCATCTATTCAATCTAATCGACATATGAGGCAACAAACTAATGCATTTTTTTGTAGTCACCATATCTCATCTTGAAAACGACACCTACACATTCATCATGTATATCATAACACATTATGATCTGTTAACAAGCGCTCACGAGCTTAACGAGCTTCAAACGAGTCAAGCCGAGCAGGGTTTTCTGCTCGTTAATCTTAACGAGCTTAAAGAGCCGAGCCTTAACGAGCACGAGCTTAACGAGCCGAGCTGCCCGTTAGTCCACTCCTACATCCAGCCTCCACCGCTCCTCCATCGGCTACTGTTCAACCAGCCCTCTCCACGGGGTCCTATTCAACCACCCCTCCATGGGCTACTGTTCATCCAGCCCTCCACCGCTACTGTTCAACCAGCCCTCCACCGGCTACTGTTCACCCTTCCCTCCACGGGGTCCTGTTCATCCATGCCCAACCGGCTCGATCGATCGTGGTCCTGTTCATCCAGCGGCAACACCACGGGGTCCTGTTCATCCAAGCCTCCACCAGGAACTGTTCATCCAAACCCCACCCCCACCCCCAACAACACTCACTGTTCATCCATAGGCAACATCGATCGGCTTCAGTTAGCAGCAGTAGCGAAGGAATCACTCGATCGGGTTCAGTTAACAGCCATCGATCGATCGCTCGGGTTCAGTAACGCGTAGCCTGCAGTCCAATCGCTCGGGTTTAGTTAGGCGAACACCTCGCTTGGGTTCAGTTAGAGCCCAACGCCTCGCACCCACGCACGTAAGTGTATGAGAGAAACACGCATCGCTCGGCCCCCAACCACTCACCGTAACCGGGAACTCCCCGATATTTTCCTCGCCCTCGCTTCTACCACGGGTTTTTCCTTCATGAACGGCCCAAAGAATGTCATGCAGCTGCGTCTCCGGCCCGCCCAGGATGAAAAGACCATTTTTTGTCATGATTTTTTGTCATAGAAGTAGGAACCCACCACATCTATGATGATACCGGGTTTTGTCATAATTATCGTCATAGAAGTGTCATAAGTATGACAGGAAAAAATTCGTTCGGCCCAAAATGTCACGGATGTGTCTTTTTTTGTAGTGGTAGCAAATAGTAAACGGGCACAAAAACGGTATTGCAATGCTTGAAAATGAGGCCTAGGGTCCGTACTTTCGCTAGTGCAATCTCTCAATAGTGCTAATATAATTGGATCATATAACCATCCCTTAAAGTGCGATGAAGAATCACTCCAAAGTTCCTATCTAGCGGAGAACATAAGACGGAATTGTTTGTAGGGTATGAAACCACCTCAAAGCTATTCTTTCCGTTCGATCTATTCAAGAGTTTGTACCAAAATAACACAAAGCTATTCTTTTCGTTCGATATATCCTAGAGTTCGTACTAAAATAACACCAAAGCAAATTCAGATTTATAATATTCCATCCAGCACGAAGAACTTCAAAGAGTGCCCCAAGATTTCTACCGGAGAAACAAAAGACGAGAACGTGCATCGAACCCTATGCATAGATTACCAGAATGTCACTGCGGGAATCCACGAGTTGAGTGCCAAAACATATATCAAGTGAATCAATACGATACCCCATTGTCACCACGAGTATTTAACTGCAAGATATATATCAAGTGTTATCAGATCCATAAAAGTATTCAATCCAATAACAACGATATCTCAAAGGGAAAAACTCAATTCATCATAACAAGATAGAGAGGGGAAAACACCATATGATCCGACTATATGAACAAATCCCGCGATACATCAAGATCGTGACATCTCAAGAACATGAGAGAGAGAGATTAAACGCATAGCTACTGGTACAAACCCTCAGCCCCAAGGGTGGACTACTCCCTCCTCATCGTGGTGGCCGCCGGTGATGATTCCCCCCTCCAGCAGGGTGCTGAAACAGGGTCTAGATTGGATCTCGTGGATACAGAGGCCTTGTGGTGGAGGAACTTCTGATCTAGGGCTACCCCAAAGGGTTTTGGAATATTTGGGAATTTATAGGGCGAAGAGGCGGTTCAGGGGGCGCCCGAGGTGGGAAGCACCCACCAGGGCGAGCCTGGCCTCCTGGCGCGCCCTGGTGGGTGATGCTCCCCTCGAGCATCCCCCCAGGTGCTTCCTTGGCCCACTGGCTTTATTCTGGTCCATAATAAATCCACAAGGATTTTTGCGGTGTTTGGACTCCGTTTGATATCGATTTCCTGCGATGTAAAAAACAAGCAAAAAATAGCAACTGGCACTGGGTCAAGAGGTTAGTCCCAAAAATGATATAAAGTTGCTATAAAATGATTGTAAAACATCCAAGAATGATAATATAATGGCATGAATACTTCATAAATTATAGATACGTTGGAGACGTATCAACTTGCACCAGCACCTGCACCTGCACCAGCACCGGCTCCTGCACCTGCTCATAGCAGCCCGTCCTCTGTGTCGGACGTGCTCGGTAGTGCTTCATCTTTGGATGAGCTCGACGCCCTAACGGTACCTATCACACTGGCCTTCTTCAATAAATCTATAATCTCCCGTTTTCATTGCCTTTCGGATGGCTCACATCGCAGACATGTCTTTTTAGGCCGACGCCCCGTGCACCATATCGTACGACATCAACAGCCAGAAGGTGGACGTGGGGAAGGCAACGATAATGAAGCCGAAGGAACAATTGTTCCACAGCCGGCCGATCCCCCCTGGCGTCTTCAAGGTTTCGATGGCTAGTGTCAAACTGGGCCATGAGAATTTGGTTCCTCCGGTACTAGGGGCGATGACGACGAGACCCCGCGGCGGCTTGGCGATTGCAAGACATGGGTCCTGTTGTGGCCAAAGAGTTTGCTTCATCTGGAGGCGGCCAAGAGCACACCCACGACCACGCAGCCTCCGCAAGGTATGAACATCAGCACCCCACCTACCCAATTAGCATCACCTGTCGTGATGAGTGATAGTAGACTAGGTGAGGAAGAGGCTCCATTGGTCGCTGATGACGTCACCATAAATGAGGATGAGGATGAGGATGACACTCAACAGTATCTCAATACTAGCGCCATTGATGATGGAGGATTGATGGCTCAGCAGTATGAGTACTCAGGGTTTGAGCGTTATGAGTCGGTGCCTGAATTGCCGCCTCCGGAGTCTGAACATACTATAGACAACATTCCACCAAAGAAGCATAGGAAGAGAGCAAGGAAAGGCAACAATAAAGCTGCTGCTATGATCCAGTTGCCTCCGCAGCCTCGGGTTCAAGGTCGTATAACTGTCCGCGGTGCGGTGAAATACCATATCCCCGGTGAACCAATCCTACCTAAGGCATCGGTACAGGCCATACACATCGATCTAACGAGACTTCATGACGACGTGCTATGGAGAGAGAAAAGCTTAATCGCCTCGGAAAATCCAGGATACCCACTCTAGTTGTTAACATGCCGCGGAAAAGGTTGTACGTCGACTCATTCCCCACGGAGAAGTTCTTCCTTTGATTCGATTACATCTTCGACATGTTTCACTTGAAGAAGATGGATTTTACGTTTGTCCGCCTTTATGCCTTGTACATGAACTACATCATCGGGATTGAGCAGATACCTTATATCTATGTCGTTGGCCCGTACTTCATGCATGAGGGCTTCTTGGCAGTCTGCGCAGAGTACCGTCAATACACGAGGGACTACATCGTCGATTTCATGGTCGCCAATAAGGACAAGGAGACAATTCTCATGCCTTATCATCCCCTGTAAGTCATCCGCGCGGATATCCTTCCTTTGATTTCAAACATTCATTTCCACGGTGGAGGCTAATTAATTTGAGGTGTACTTATTTTGCGCAGCCACGGGCGCGCCATCCTCATCATCCTTTATGCCCGATACTCACACGCTCTTTACATGGACTCGTCGAAGAACATGAACAAAAAGGATTACACCCACATCAAGTCTGTTCTCGATAGTGCTATCTTTTTCTAAGTCGTACGGGCTGGAGAGATCAAGAACAAGAAGAAGAGGAGCGGTAGGCCCGCCTTTAGCCATAAGACCGACTTCTGCTGCATCCAGCAACCGAGTGATGGATTCTATGTCCTACACCACATGCTGGAGTACAGACGAGATTAACAGAACCTTCGCATGTCACCTACATCCGGGATGCCCATATTCTGCAATGGGCAAGGAACGTAGGAGATATAGAGGATCATCGGCTTCGAGCTGAGTTCTATCACATCCAGCGCGAACTTGCCCAAATCATCATAAAGGAGGTCCTCGAAAAAATAGGGTTGTTCTACGAGGAAGGGCAAATGTCGCGGGAAGACGTTCGAACACGTGTAGCCGCTCAGTGTCTCCACCTGAAGCATTTCACTAAGCTTGGGGACTATCTCCCTGACTTGGAGGGATGGAACGACATGTTTGAGTGATTGTCGATATATAGTCCATACTTTCTGTATGACGAAACTTTGAGTTATGCATGACGAAACTTTATTTGTGATGTAATTAAACCATCCTCCTCGACTAGCGAAGATCACTCTAGTTAGGGCATTTAGGGTACGATGAACTTTGTTATTTATGCTTATGATATGTTGCTTCTATTTTTGCCAAGTCTGTTTGTTTCTGTTGCTCAACTATATATGTTGCATATCATCGACTCATGTGACGATGTAGGTGCATAGATGATCGATGGCGAAGAAGTACTACACCAGGAGTATACGACGAGTGGCCGGAGTGTCAGGCCCAGGTGTATCGGTTTCCGGTTTTTGAGCGACTACCGGTAGTTAGTTTAGGTTCACGCTAGTGCGAGAGAGGGATACGAACTCATGTACTGCATAGTTCTGCTCTCACTCATAGTGATAGCTCTTCTCGCATATATCATTATTTAGATGGATGACGATGTAATTGCAAGAACTTGTATCTCTATTTTTGAGATGATGATGAGAGACCACTTTGTGTTGGTGATGATGACATGATTTGATGCTAGATTACATTTGTATGTGTATGATATGCTAAAGATTATTGTATAAAGCATGTTAAAATACAAAACAAATATGCAGAAACAAACAAAAACTAATAAAACAAACAGTAGCGAGGGGGCAGAGTTAGCAGCAGCGTGCCCTTACCAGTAGCGCGCCCTAGATTAAAGCGCTGCATATATTAGCAGTAGCGTGTTGTGCCAAAGCTCGTTGCTACTAGCCATGTATATCAGTAGCGTGGGTCAAGACGCCGCCATCGATACATGTTAGTCAGTAGCGCCATATCGAGAGCGCGGTGCCCCGCCATCGATACACCTAATCGCTGCCATCGCTAGGCTTTTTCCAAGTAGTGCGGTAGGGCAAGTTTGGGTGCACTCTTTATCACATCAATAAAATGGACACTTTTTTTCACACACTAGCATCACCATGCCAAGCATCCATGATAAAATTCATTGAGTTCTGACATTTTATGCATTTTCTAATGTTTTTCGGGTGAAAAAACCCCATACATTACACAACATGTGTTAGGTGTCCGAATTCCTTCAAATTTTGCATGAAGACCTGCCATTAGTAGGCCCACGTGCTGGCAAAATTTGATGTCATTTCATGCATGGCAAGAAGTACACCATGTTTAAAGGTGGTGGTTCGGGTCGGCCGGTAGGGTAAGTCTAGATGCGGGTTTTTTTCACATCAATAAAATGGACCCAATTTTTTTCACAAGCTACCATCACCATGCAAAGCATCCATGATAAATCTCTTTGAGTTCGGACATTTTATGCATTTTGTAGGATTTTTTCGATGAAAAACCCCAGAAACACTATCTGAACGTGACGCAATGTGCGTTCGGTGTCCAAACTCCTTCAAATTTTGCATGGAGGCCTCTCATGAGCATATGCCCACATGCTGGCAAAATTTGGTATCATTTCATGCATGACTAGAAGCACACCATGTTCAAAGGTGGTGGTTCATGTAGGCTCGTAGGGCAAGTTTGGATGCATTTTTTTCACATCAATAAAATGGACCCAAATTTTTTGCACACTGTAACATCATCATGCCAAGCATTCATGATAAATTTCATTGAATTCTGATATTTTATTCATTTCTAGGGGTTTTCCGGTGAAAAAAACCCTAAAACACTAGCCGAATGTGATGCAACGTGCTTTTATAAATGTCTATGAATTTGAAAACAATCATGGGATTTTATAAAATGATTGTAAAAGTTGAAAAGAGTTCCTGGATATGGAAAAAAGTTCATGAATTTGAAAAACTAAGTTTGAGAATTTAAGAAAATGTTCACGAATTTAAATTGAGCGAAGTTTGGGTTCGGCGGAATGTTTCTCAGAGTACCTTTTTCGACATCATTCAAATGGACCAAATTTATTCTAGGACCTTGTATCACCGTTCCAAGGCACCATGCCAAGTTTTTTTGATTTCATCAATTCTGCATTTTCAAATAATGTTCGTGCTTTCAAAATTTATTTGGAACTTAAAAAATAGTTATGTATTTAAATTTTCTCTACACAAATGCGATAAATGTTCGCGGAAATTCAAAATATATTGGTTTCAACTCTTTTTTTATATTTTTTATTTTTTTTCCTGAAATTTCATAGTGTTTTTCAAAAATATTCATGTTTCAAATTTTGTTTGTTATTTTTATAACATGTTCGTGTTATGACATTCTGAGCAATTTGGAAAGATACCAACAACTTTTTGATATATTTGTACATTTTTTAAAATGCAAATATTTGTACGTTATAAACAAAATTTTAAAAGCATACATTTTTTAAATTTTGAAAAAAATATAAGCATGTGCATCTTTTGAAAACTAATAAAGATACGAAAAAAGAAAAAAGAAAAATGAATAGAAAAACAAAAAAGAGATAGTGATTAAAGGGCTGATTTAACAATGGGCAGGCCCAGCAGCGAACTGAAGTAGGAGAAAATACAAAAAAGAAGCAATTACACAGAAGCAATAGGATGCCCTAATTGGTTAGTGTAGTTGTCCTTAGACCAAGAGGTCTTGAGTTCAATTCATGTACTTGCACCTTTTTTCACTTAAACAGAAAGTGAAAAACAGCCGAGGGCGCCGCGTATGTTTACCCAGGTAGTGTATCGTCGAGGGTGAAAAGACTATCGTACCCTTTATTATGAATGGATATAGAGAGAGATCTGTGCCGCTTGACGCATGGCAGTGCATCAAGAAAAACGGTCGGACGCCGCCCCATTACCTACCCAAACGGACAACCGATTTGCAGGAATTCAGATGCGCGAACACGACCATGGATATAGGGCACTGTGTCGGAGGGCAAAATTGGTGTGGACTTACCAAGGTCCAAAGCTTTGACCCCAAAGGAAGGCTGAAGCCGGTGTGTGACGCGACATGCAGTGCATCGTGTGTGCAGTGGATCACGAGAAAGGTGCAACTAGGCCTAGCTAGCTACCAGGAAATCTGGACAGGATATCATGGCACGCCCGCAGGCGGATCTCGTCTTGATGTGATGGTTTCTGCCCACCCATGGATGAAGAAATTTGTTTGTGTGTAGTACATGCTAGATACATGCCTTCACGTACTAGACTGTTGGTAGATTTGGTGGTTGGAGTTTGTCGCTTCTTTTTTCTACACGTACAGAAACGAGAAGTACAACGGGGGATCCGATCGATCTCTCATCTACACGCATATTCATTTTCAATGGAGAGTAGAGAGAAAAATGCATCATCGCTTTGATAATTGAACTGGAATGCGAGACAGAGTAGACTGAAAATTTAAGATGCAGGACACGTTTCAGTACGACCATCACCACTTGAGTAGTACTGTGATGCCTTTGTTCCTTGTTTGGGCCATGCACGCGCTGTACTTGCAGGTCTGCGTGATTGGATCCTACCTCGTGGAAAATTATTGGGTCTATAAACGTTCGTAATCCTACACTAGAGTGACATAACTCACGGAGAGAAAATGATGAGAGAGAGAGAGAGACGTTACGGACTTGCGGTCCGTGGGCAAAAACCACAATTTTGACCTGTGAATGAAAAGAATTTACAAATTGAACTGTCTTTGAAATTTTTTCACTTCACTGACCCTTTTGTGTAGCGCCCGACAGTCAGGCGTCACACTACACTGTGCAGCGCCTGAATGACAGGCGCTACATATCTGACCAGCATCGCACCTCAGATTACCTAAAAATTGCTAAGTCAATGTGTAACGCCTGAGAGCTAGGCGCTATACAATTGGTTTTGCTTTGCTGCACTGTCGTGAGCCGACGAGAGATACATGCATGCTGACCTACACAATTGGTTTTGCTTTGCTGCACTGTCGTGAGCCGACGAGAGATACATGCATGCTGACCCAGCTGTCGCGCTCTGTGATAACGGTCAGAGACCAGCGTATGTCACAGGGTCACGAGGCCCAACACATATGCATGCAAGTCCATCCATTACCTTATCACGATCACGGGAAAATCAGCGGCGGCTTCGTCCTCACACACTCACACCGGCAAGCAGCCTTGTGTCACTGGTCTCTTTCGACGTGGCGTGTTGTTGGGGAGACGCAGGATACGCCTGCATGCAATTTTAACATGATCCGGTCTTTGGCCAGGCCAGCTGGGTCAGCATGCATGCATCTTCCGGCACGACGTGACCACTGCCTGAGCTCCCCAGTCCCGCGCTATATAAAAACCCGCGGCACCTCTCGTCGGCTCGCGACAGCGCAGCGAAACAAAATCAAAACCCCCGACCCCTCTCAGTGTAGCGCCTAGAAGCTAGGCGCCGCACTGCATAGTGTAGCGCCTAGCTCTCAGGCGTTACACACTGACTTAGCAATTTTCACCATTCGGGTGTGATGTCGGTCGACGTAGCGCTTGTCGCTTAAGCGCTGCAGACAAGTAGTGTGACGCCTACCGTCGGGCGCCATACTAAAGGGTCACGAGTGAAATTTTTAAAGACAGTTCAGTTTGTGAATTCTTTCCATTCACAGGTCAAATTTGTCATTTTTGCCCGGTCCGTGGGGCAGGCAGGGCAGACATCAAAGATATGCATGGCTCCCCTCTCTTCTTCATCTCACATCAATCGATCAACGCTGCAGATTCCGGTTGCAATGGTATATACACATGTCAGATTTGCCCACCGTACGTCCTGCAAATTGCTTGCTTTTCTGTAGTAGAGCTTCATTGCTTGCTTTTCAAAGCCAAAGACACGACACGGAGTGGTATGCATCAATAGAGTGTGGGCAGTTGATCAGATCCAGGAGACGATCGATGCCAAAAAAAAACACGCAGAAAACCAGACGCAAGGAGAAGTAGAAATCTGTAGCAAGATTAACTTGCTCTCGTGATGATTGCAAAGATGATCAACTAGCTAGGACTAGCCAAAGCTACTTTTGCGCGCACACACACCTGGCCGCCGGACGATTCGAGCTGATCGCCTGCATTCGTCGCGGCTTGCTTTGCATCGGCCCACAAGAGCAGAGGGGGTACAGGAGATGAGATGAGAGGGTTAAAGGCACGGAGTGTGATTGGTGGGAACTGGCACTGCCACCGTACCGGCCGGCGCTGCTTTGCATGCAGCACAGCCTGATCCACACTGACACTGCCACAGATTCGGCAGCATGCATCTCGATCTCGGTGCCATGATCAGTTGCAGTTTGCAGGTGGCCATCTCCCTGGAGGACCACGCATGCATGCCCATGCACGTCTAGGAGTAGTAATCACCAAGGCTTTCCCATGCTCTAGAAAGACAATTATTTAGGAACGGAGGGAGTAGTATCCATGATCACCGATGATGCACCAACGCGATGTGGAGGGATCAAGCAGTGGCAGTGCCATGCAGGATATACTGTACATACGTACGTACGTAGCAGGGCAAATATATACATGGGCAGTCTTTCTGTAGTGGACGTGATATCTCACACACACACACACCCAAAAAAAAAAAAACAGAGCCAGGAGAGGAGTTTGGAGACGGGTAGGAGTACTTTGCATGCATGCATGCACGGGATCGGGAGATCGGTCGTATCTGCGATGGGATTCGCTCGGGTTTCCACGGCCGTCCCTTTCGCTGCCGCGGCACCATGCGCGCGCCCCGGCCGTCCGGCAGCCGCTTGCGGCAGCAGCACCGTGCCGCTCCCTGTGGCACTGGCAGTGCCATTGATCATGCCTTGCGCGCCGTGTGTGTGCTCCGCCTGCCACCGCAGATGCTCCTCACCTCAGCGTGTAGCAGCAGATAGATGCTGCTGGTGTGCACTTTAGCTTGGTCCCCCGGCCTGACTAGCCATGGAGGGAGGAAACAAAATCTGCTTTTGACTCTGGAGAAGCCGAAAGGAAGGGCTGGGTAATTGCACTGCAAACAGAAACAGACATGTGTCTGCACTAGCAGTTCCAGACTTGGGTCACCATAATGCAGCCTTCGTATTTTCTTTTGCTTTTGTCTGAAATTAGTAGCTATAATGCTATATGCAGTCAAACAAAGAAAAAGGTAGATTAAGAACAAGCCACATTAAAAATATACTTAAAAGGATTTTATAATAGGAGCCAAAGTCTATCACTGATTTACATATAATTTGTGACTTCAAATGTCATTAAGCGGCAATTGCAAAATACTAATGAAGTATAGGCAATGTCGCCATTCGACGTTTCTAGCTACTAGTTGGCCATCATCGGAGTCGAGGGTCTCACCAGCTTTCCAACAACAATCAAGTAAGCGCTGCCGCTTGGCCTCCTCAAAGGAGTGGCAAGCCCAAGATGCAACTTCTCCTATGGCTCGTGTGGGGGGTGGGGGGTGGGGGGGCCTCCATTTCGCGGACAGAGAGCTCAGGCACAACCCCGATTGGATCCTCGGGTCAGGCTCGATGGGGATGGGAACGACGGGCACGACAACGTCCTCTTCGTCAGAAGAGTTGTACCAGTGATGCGACACGGGTGGGAGGCATTGTGATGGGGTGATGGCGCCTAATCCAGGGCGGCCGCCACTGGAGACGCCAGATCACACGCAGCCACGCGGTTAGTGGGGCCTGGGGAGAGGTTGAACCGCCAGACCACGGCCTCTTGGACCACAAGTTTAGCCAATAGTTTGTGGCACGTCGCATTGTGGTGTTGAGCTCGTCGCGAAGAGGGGAGGACGCAGCGGTGGGTTAGTGTTGCGATAGGAATGCGTCATCGGGCTTTTATACCAAGGGATGGCGAGCGAGCCAGGGGGAATGAGTTGCCTGATGGGAATTCGCGAGATCGATCGCACCAATAATGGCAACTAGGCCGACGATGTTTAGAGGTCACATTGTCGGTGATTTTTCTGTGCGGGTGTGAGTCGCATGACTGGCAATGCCACCTAAAACAAAGAGCGTAGGGGTGGAGGCGTGAAGCGCAAGAAGGTAAAGTTTCTTTCATGCGCGAGCAGTTGAGTTCGGAATGCACTCCAAACCAGCCCTTCGCAAGGTCCAAATATGGAGTCTACAACCTTGATTTTAGAGCGAGCTCCTAAAACTTTGACGATAGAAATGTTTATAACAATTATGTTAGTTTGTTACGGTATCATTTTTTGTGTTTTCGTCAAAATAGCAGTTATTATGGCGATCAGAAATAAGTGACGCATATGTATGCTAGAGTTGCTCTTACACTTATTATTAAGCACACTCACACTGAGTCCTCCTACTCGCTATGGACCCAAGAGAGGCCACTCGTGCAGCACCTTGCACTATGGGCTAGGCCCAGTAGTGTTTTTTTCCAGCGCAGCCGCTTGTGTAATTTGGTTTGCTCCACTTTTTTGTCATACCTGTTCGCTAAAATAAAAATATTCATGAATTTCAAATATGTTCGGAAGTTTCAAAACTATTTGTGAATTCAGAAGACTTTCCTAATTTCTGAAAATGTTCGTAAATATGAAAACAAACACATGAATTTAAAAAGTTCATGAAAAAAATGTACATGAATCCAAAAAATATTCCTGAATTTGAAGAAATGTTCGTGAATTCAAAAATTATTCCCACACAAAAAAAACAATCTGAATTTCTAAAAATATATATAATCAGTAAAAAACTTGGGCAATTTAGAAAATGTTCCTTAATTTAAAAATAAATGCACTTTCTAAAAAAGGAATTCAAAAAAATGTCCCTGAAATGAAAATCATGAAATCCGAAAGTATTCACAAAATAATTACCCAGTTTTGAAAAACGTATATTCTTGAAATCAAAAAATATTTATGAATTTAAAAAATTATATACAAGATTTTATCAATGTTCCAAATTTCCTAGAAAAATCAAGTATTCAAATAATGTTCCTTCATTTCAAAAAAAGTATTCGCAAAATTTAATGAGGTTTAAAAAATAAAAATAGAGGAAAATAAAGGGGGAAAGAACAGAAAAGAAAAGGCAGAAAAAAAAGAACAAGAAAAACATCGGAAAACACAGTAAAAGAAGAAAACATGCTATTGGAAAAGTCTTAGAACCTTCTAAAAAACTGAAGGCGGGAGAGTCCTAGGAAGTCTAGTTGGGCCGCCCCTTATGTGTGCGCAGGAACCACAAGACAAACACCGACCGAGAAGGAATTGCCACTTACACATATTGAAACTGCAGATCCCGCATTGATCTCCTTAATTGAGACACATGTTCTAAAAAAAATATTGATACGCATGGTTGGCATGTAAACTAGCTCCAAAAATGACACCTATGACTAGGCAATACAATGATCGGTTCATGCAAATATGAATAGAAAATAATAAAAACAGAACTACCTTCTACAATGCACGACATTACAAATAGTAAGCAAATTTTGCAAAAGGGTTGTTTAGTAATGTGATAATAATTGAGTGGAACTGGGACATAAATATGGGGGAAAAGTAGAGGTATGTTAAAGAGGCGGAAGGGCAATGTACATATTACAATTATGCCGGCGAGTGAGGGCAACGAGAATAAAAATAATAAGAAACGGATATAGTATAATTTGCAAGCATGGTACGGAAAGAAACTCAATATTCATATGACATAATATGGCAAAATGCGAGAATGATTAAAATTTGGTAACTCGACATTGAAGATCTTGGTATGAAGCAGAGATCATTGTTAATAGTAGATATAATAAACTAAACTTTGCACTAACAAGAGAACGCATCTGTTGTGTTGTGTTGCCAACGTATAATCTGGATTAATTTCCAGTTGACGAATGGAAGTAATTTTCTAGCTAAACCAAACAAAATGATTACAATGTAGAAATTCCCTGGTGAGCATCGTGAAAAAGTGCATTGGGTACATAGGTAGCATTACAAGGAAGCATGAAATTTTGAAAATAAAACAAAAATAAATATTGCCGCCAACTGAGGAGGCATATTTGTGGAAACGTAACATATACTCCCTCTGTAAAGAAATATAAGAGCATTTAGATCACTACTTTAGTGATCTAAACGTTCTTACATTTCTTTACGAATGGAGTATGAAGCAATGAAAGGTTGTTAGTCAATTTTTCTTTTTTTGAACAAAGAGTCATTCATTCATTGATTTCAGAAATGACAAAAATGATGCTGCTGTCTCTTTGGATGCTTTCATCGCCCGGATCGATGAGGCAATCTCGCAGTAAATTCGCACACACTACTTTCTTCCTCATCAAAGTTAATTACCTTCAAGGGCTTGCGTGGGTGAGGTCATGTGCAGCAGCCTTTGCTGCCATGCATAAACATTGGAAACATTAATGTGCTGGCGTTTGATATGATACGAATCCTCTTCTATCATCTCACAGATCACGAAAATTAACTGCTCTGCTTAAAACGGCATTGATCTCGTTCTCATCCGATACATGCATGGTTCGCAAACTGTAATTAGCTCCGGAAATGACAAGCATTAATCAAAACAATCCAAGAACTCGTTCATGGATCTACGACGACCCGATACTGATCGGTGATCGGAGGTCCAAACCTTAGCTAGAGCCTCAGGGACAGGTCCAGGGAACCACCCACGCCGCCGGACGGCGACGAGGAGAAGGGCGGCGTCGTCCTGCGCAGCTCGGACTCGTCGGGACCGCTGTGGCTGGTGACCCTCGTCGGGAAGAACTCGATCTCCCGCACCTCCTTCCTCCCCTCCGGTGCCACCAAGAACCCTTCTCCGGTCGTCTCCTGCATAGCATATGGATCGGGTGTTGCAACACAATCATCAGTTGGTTCTGACAAATCTAGATGGATCTGCAAACGCCTGGAACCAATTCACGTACCTTGCGAGCGGCGGTCATGGTCATGGCGGCGCCGAGATCGTAGATGGAGTAGCATGGCGCGTTGGTGGTGGCGGTGGCAGGGCTCCGTGTTCCTCTATCTGCCATGGCCACCATTATCTGAAGATCAACACAGACGCGCAGGAAGGAAGACAAGATTGGTTAATTGACACAGCAAAAAATGAATCTGGGAGGAGTAGAAAGTTCTGGAATTTTGGATGTGGACGGACGGAGTACCTTGGAGCAGAGGTCGCAGCGTTGGCCCGCGTGGAGGCAGGAGGCGGAGGAGCACGCCGGACGCCAGATGGTGCTTTGGCTTGAAGGGCACTCTGGCGCCGGCACCTGGAGCTGCGGCTGCTGGCCATTGCCCGCCGGGACGAAGCCCCCCATGCGGCCCCAGCGCTCCATGAAGTACTGCTCCTCGGGCGCCACGCCCTGGACGTAGCGGACGGGAGCCTGCGGCTGCGGCTGCGGCGCCGGAGGGGCGGGGTGCGGCTGGACCACGAGCAGCGAGTAGTAACGCGAGCCGGTGGCGGCGTCGAAGGCGGGCAGGTAGTCGTGGTGGTGCTGCAGGACGACGGGGTTGCCCTGCGCCTGCAGGCTGGCGGCGGCGGCCTCCAGCATGGCGGCCGCGGCCGCGGCGTTGAGGTCGCGCAGCGGGTCGACGCCGCCGCAGCGCAGGCGCTCGAGCTCCGCCACGCCGAGGCCGCGCTGCGGGGTCTTCCTGGGCGGCGCCCCGCCGCGGGAGGCCGCCTGTTGCCTCCCCGGCCCGGACGCCGCCTGCCGGCGCAGCCGCGCCCGCGCCACCGCGTCTGAGAGATCCGGCACGACGGCATGGGCCGACATGTCCGCCGCCGCCGGCGTGTCCTCCGAGGCGGCGCCGAAGAGGAAGGAAGGCGTGGGAGCCATGAGGGAGGAGAGGAGAGAGCTGGATGGCGATCGACGGTGGCACGTGCGAATTGGTTGCCGGTGGCTGTCTCCTCCAGGGGGCGCTCGTTTTATAGCGGCTGAGCGGCGGCGAGGAGACACGGCGTCGCCTGCCGTATCTCGCCGCGGTCTAATGATCCGCTCTCGTCTGTCTCACTCGCGCCAGGCAGACAGACGGACAGACAGGTGGGGCACGACGTATCAAACGACTAGTCCTGGTCCAGACGCGGCCGATACGGGAAGCAACTCCTGCTGCCAAGTGGGCCCGAACGGTCGGCTCTTCGGAACACGCTCCGCTCCTGTCGTGTAGCAAGTCGTCCATTCTATCCTCTCGATATGATATTTCCCCGCTTGTGAAAAAAGGCAAGAAACAGATCACACGAAACATAAGTCGTTTTAGACATTTCAAATTGACTACAGCATACGGATGTATGTAGACAAAACTTAGAGTGTAGATTCATTCATTTTGTTCTATATGTAGTCATTTGTTGAAATCTTTAGAAAGATCTATTTGGAAACGGAGGGAGCAACACTTTACATACGTGAAACAACAGAAAATACATCGCTCAAGATCATGTTGCAAATAAATCCATATGTCCAATGGCTAGCTGCAAAAACAACTGTGGATGTGGTGTAGCAATCTCCGCAGCCGTTCTTCGTGAGCTGGACGGTGAGGCGACGCTCGTGCTGCACGGACGTCTTCTCGGTGGTCCTGGACCGGTCGAGCGGCTAGGACTCCGTGAGTGCACGGTGCGCAAGGACCAAGTCTGGGGCGTTGTCCGACGTAGCAAACGCTGCTGATACACGTTATATTTACTCATTAAATGGCTATAACTAGCTGCAAAAACAATTGTCGAATGGTGTAAGAGCATCTGAGCTGGTTGAGCTGGTTGTTGAAACGACGCCCTTGCTGGGCGGACGTCTTCGCGGGGTCGTGGACCGGTCGAGGTCCCAGGCCTCCGTTAATGCAAGGTCCGCGAGGACCCAGCTGGGGCAACGTCCGACGTAGCGAAAGCTGTCCAGCGATACGTGTTATATTTAGTCATTAAATTATCACAACTAGCAACAAAAACAACCGTGGAATGGTGTAAGAGCATCTGAGCTGTGTGAGTTGGTCGTTGACGCGACGCCCGTGCCCTGCGGACATTTTCGTGGTGGTCCTGGACCGGTCAGGGCCCAGGCCTCTATTAGCGCGAGGACCCAATCTTGGGGGAAGTCAGACGTATGAAACGCTCCCAGGCGGTATGCGTTGCGTCGTGACCTAGATAATGCAGGAGGCGTCCATGGGCGTTCACGAGCGCAGAGGAGGCCTCCTTCGTGGTGACCGGGCGTCGGAAAGGCGGTGATGTCAGTGTCCTCTTGTTGTTGTGCCAGAGGCTGGATGACGATGGCGCCGACCGGTCGAAGAGGCACAGCGTGCTACGCGGGGATTCCTCCTTCACGCAGCATGGGGGGGGGGGGCTCCCGCTTGATGCGGTGGCGAGGTTGGCTTGTCCGTGACACAGTGTAAAGGCGGCGAGGGAAGTGGTTGACCATGGTCGCATAGCAATAGCTCGAGGAGGAGCTCTAGGTACACCTAGTACTCATGTTCCGGCATGGCGTCTTTCGCGGGGAGGGGCAGTTACGGTTGCTCCACCTCCTATTCGGAGGAGTGCACAATCTCCTCCTTGTTCATCAGGGTAGCGGAGGAGGAAGTCCCCGGAGAAGGTGGGCAGCACCACGCTTTCCGCCTAGAAAGGTGAATCCACCGGCCGGCACCAAAAACCAGCTGCTCTAGCCGGACTTGGTCATCTTTGTTGTGTAGAGAGAAGGAGCGGCGACGGTGGTGAGCGGGGAGGAGAGCAGTCGGGCGGCGGGGCGTGGAGAGGAGATAAGATGCGTTTTGGCCGATGTCGACACCCTACTTCAATAGTCAGGGCATGCGGAACGACGTCGCTTCAATGTGGCACAACGATTTGATTAGGCTTCTCAGTCAGCGCGTTGCTCGACAGTGGCTGCATCTAGTCGCATCCGCTCTGGAGCGGCTGACTGATATGAATTTGTGGCGATGTTTCAAGAGCAGGAGGCGCGGCAATGAGTTTTGGTGGGACCGCATAGTCAGATGCGTATGTGGCATGAGTAGACACCTGCAAACTTCCCTGAATTTGATGCCAGTTTGCGGGAATTCAGATGCCACGAATCGTAGGGCACTGTGTTGGATGGCAAATTGGGGTGGACTTACCATGGTCCGAAGCTTTGACCCCGGAGGAAGGCTGAAGCCAGCGTGTGAGAGGACATGGCAGTGCACCATGTGTGGAGTAGATCACGAGAAAGGTGCAGCTAGCTAGCAGGAAATCTGGACGGGACATCATGGCACGGCCCAGGCGGATCTCTTCTTGATGTGATGGTTTCTACCCATGGACCCATGATGAAAATTGTTTGTGTGTATAGTAGATTACATGCCGTCACGTACTACACTGTTGGTAGATTTGGTGGTTGGAGTTTTCCACTTCTTTTTTCTACACACAAATTAGAGTTAAAATGGGGCACCCGATCGGTGTCTCATCTGCTCGCAGATTCTTTTCTTGAACGAAAAGTGGAAAATGCATCATCCCTTAATTGAACTGGACACTGGACTGCGAGACAAGTAGACCGAAAATTTAAGATGGAGGATCTGTTCCAGTACTTGATGCCTTGTTCCTTGATTCGGCCATGCACGCGTTGTACTTCCAGGGCTGCGCAATTGGATCCTGCCTTGCACAAAAATGATTGGGTCTATAAACGTTTGTAATCCTACACTACAGTGACATAACTGAGAGAAAATGATGAGAGAGAAAGAGAGAGAGAGCGAGCTTCTCATGGCTGACGCACAAGGTTGCAGCCTTGTCCTAGGGGCCGGTACAACAAAGATGCCTCCCTCCACCGCTTTCCTACCCTTTTTGTGTGGAGCAGGAACCACAACAACCAAGTTTAGCTCAAATTAACCCTGTTTTGAAAGTACTGTATTTGACAAGCTGACTCTTTTTTTAGACATAGTTGACTCTTATCTAAGACACCTCAAACGCTTAGGGGGCCGGCCTGCTCACTGACCGGTCACAAAAATTCAATCCAGGCAGACGCCTCAAACGAGCCTCAAACGCCTGGGTTGATCAATAACCATCATTTTCAACACAAATATGGGGCGGATATGGGGCACCCGGGCGTGTCCGCCATGGCGGCCCGGCCCACGCTGGCCCACCCGACACCACGTGTTTTTCTCCCCATCCGCTCGCTGGACCAAACCCTAGCCACTTAACTTCACATGTATTCCTCCATATTGTTGCATGTAACAATATGGATTTGAGTTGTCCGGTGGTTATAGAATCAAATATTTTAGACGTGACTGGTCACTGTCCGCTGGCGTTTGAGGGGTCGGATTTGCCAAGTCCGGCTGTAGATGCTCTTAGTTTTACACGGGAAATACTAAGGTCAATGGTGTTTTCCTCTAGCCCACAACCTTCCCGGCTGGCCGTCTGATACCGCACGGTAAGAAACCCCATAAACCTCGGTGTTTCCTATCCTAATTTTTTCCGTTCAAATATTGTCCTTTTGAGTGCATAATTTAGCCCTAGGTTTCTTGTTGGTGGTGGTGGTGGCGGTGAGATCGCAATTTTTTGTTGGTGATTTTTTTTAGCCCTAGGTTGAACCCTAGATCATCATTTTTGTCAAAAATTCAGCCATGTATCACGATTTGGTTTGATGTATGGATGCAAGTCCCCTCCATTTGGGAGAAATGCGTTGTATGTATAGATGCATATCAGTTTGAGAGAGATGCATGCACATTTCTCATGGCCATGCACACATACTTTTTTTATTTGCATGGACGCAAACTTGCAGCCTTGTCATAGCGGCCGGTACAAAGACGCCTCCCACCAGCGCGCTTTCCTTTTTGAGTGGGGCAGGCACGGCAGCAGACATCAGCCAGAAAGATATGGATCCCTCCTCTTGAGATGGATCAATGCTGCAGATTCCAGTTGCAACGGTATTATACGTGTCAGATTTGTCTTCCGTCCTCTTTTATCTTCGTGGGTGCATATATTTTTTTTTTTTACTTAGAACTTTTGAATGCCAAAGATACTCCATCAAAGAGTGACACGTGCCGATCAATATAATTGGGGCGGCTTAGGGTCTGCAGAAGACGATGCCAAAATTGAACATGCTCACACAAGGAGAAGCAGAATGTGTAGAAAACTAGGGCGCAGTGCATGCCGCATATGCTGTTTGCAAAGCCCTAGGGATGATACTAGTACATGGGATCCAGGGAAAGAAAGGTGTAGCCAAAGCCACTTTTGCACACGCACACACACTGGCCGGACGGATCGACCTGATCGCCTGCATTTGTCGCAGCTTGCTTTGGATCAGCCCACAAGAGGAGAGGGGGTACAGTACAGGAAATGAGATGAGACGCCGGGTTGAAGGCACGGCGTCTGATTGGTGAGAACTGGCACTGCCACCGTACCGGCCGGCACTGCTTTGCATGCATGCAGCACAGCCTGATCCACACTGCCACAGATTCGCCGGCATCTCGATCTCGGTGCCATGATCAGTTGCAGTTTGCAGGCGGCGATCTCCCTGGAGGACCACGCATGCACGGGTTGCACGCCCATGGAGAATTCGGAAATCCTACTCCAGGACTAGGACTCTAGGAGTAATCACCAAGGCTATGCCATGAAGAACCCATGATCACCGATGATGCATGTGGAGGGATCAAACAGTGGCATGCAGGATACATACGTACGTAGAGTAGCAGGGTACATGGGCAGTCTTTCTGTACGTAGTGGACGTGGTATCTCACACAAAAAAACAGAGCCAGGAGAGGAGTTTGGAGACGGGTACTTTGCATGCACGGGATCGGGAGATCGGTCGTATCTGCGATGGGATTCGCTTCGGTTTCGATGGCCGCCCCTTTCGCTGCCGCGGCACCATGCGCGCGCCCCGCCCGGCAGCCGTGCCGCTCCCTGTGGCGCTGGCAGTGGCATTGATCATGCCATGCGCGCCGTGTGTGTAGTGTGTGCTCGATTCGATCGGTGCTTGCCTGCCACCGCAGATGCTCCTCGCCTCAGCGTGTTATATGTAGTAGTAGATAGCTGCTGCTGCTGCTGCGCTCTACGGCTCTAGCTCGGTCCCCCGGCCTGACGAGCCATGGAGGGAGGAAACAAAATCTGCTTTTGACTCTGGCGAGGCCGAAAGGCCTGGGTAATTGCACTGCAAACAGAAACAGACATGTGTCTGCACTAGCAGTTCCAGACTTGAGTCAGCATAGTGCAGCCTTCGTATTTTCTTTTGCTTTTGTTTGAAATTAGCAGTTATGAGTCAAACAAAGATTAAAGTAGATTACGAACAAACCACATTCCAAATACTTAGAAGTTTTTATAATAGGAGCCAAAGTCTGTCACAAATTTACACATGATTTGTGACTTAAAATGTCATTAAGCGGCATTTGTAAAATACTAATAAAATATAGGCAATGTCGCTATTCGACATTTCTAGCTACTAGTCGAGGCCATCGTCGGAGTCGGGTGCCTCGCCGGCTTTCCAACAACAATCGAGATCGGTCGCGCCAACAATGGCTGCAGGTCGTCCGACGATGTTTTCTTTCTTCTTTTTTTGATGGATCCAACGGTGTTTAGTGGTCACGCCGTTGGTGATTTTTCTGTGTTGGTGTGAGTTGTCCGAGTAGCAACGCCACCTAAAGCAAAGAGCGTAGGGGTGGAGGCGTGAGGAGCAAGAAGGTAAAGTTTCCTTCACGCGTGAGCAATTTTGTTTTCAATGCACTCCAAACCAGCCCTTCACAACCTCCAAATGTGGAGTCTAGGGGCTCGATTTTAGAGCAAGCTCCTTAAACTTTGACCATACAAATGCTTATAGCAATTCTAATACGGTATCATTTTGTGTGTTTTTGCCAAAATAGCAGTTATTATGCTGATCAGCAATAAGTGACACATATACTAGAGTTGCTCTTACACTTGTTATTATTTAGCAAAGTGACACCGAGTCCTCCCATGGGCCCGAGAGAAGCCGCTCACGCGGCACCTTGCGCTATGGGCTGGCCCAGTAGTGTTTTTACCCAGCGCAACCACTTGTGTATTTTGCTTGCTCTACTCTTTTTGTTGTAGCTCTAGGCTAAAAGAAAAATATTCATGAATTTCAAATATGTTTGGAAATTTTAAAAACTATTCATGAATTCAAAAGAGTTTCCCAATTTCCAAAAATGTTCGTAAATACAAAAATATACACATGAATTTAAAAAATTCATGAAAAAATTGTAAATAAATCCAAAAATATTCTTGAATTTTAATAATTTTGTGATTTAAACAAACATTGGAAAACCAAAGAATACTCCAAATTTCAAAATATATAATTAATACAAGAGATGGGTAACGTACAAAATGTTGTTGAACTTAAAATAATCGATTTTTCAAAAAACACGAGTTCAAAAAATGTTCCTGAATCTATAAAAATCATGAAATCCAAAACTATTCACAGAATAATTACACATTTTTCAAAAACATATATTCTTGAAATCCAAAAATATTGATGAATTTCAAAAATTATTCATGTTATTTTATCAATGTTGAAAAATTCCTAGAAAAATCATGAATTCAAATAATGTTCCTGCATTTGAAAAAATATATTCACAAAATTTAAAGAGGTTTACAAATTTAAAATAGAGGGAAAAGAAAGGGAAAAATAGAAGAGAAGAAAAACAGAAGAAAAAAAACACGAAAAGATCAATAAAAGCGTTGGGAAACACATTAAAAAAGAAATCATGCTATTGGGAAGGTTCTAGAACCTTCTAAAAACCGGGAGCGGGAGAGTCCTAGGAAGTCTAGTTGGGCAACCCTTATCTGTGCGCGCAACCACTGGACAAACATCAACGGAATAGGAATTGCCACTTGCACATGTCGGAATTGCAGCTGCGACATTGATCTCCTTATTTGATATTCCCTCCGTTTTTATTTACTCTGCATATTAGAGTTGACTGAAGTCAAACTTCGTAAGGTTTGACCAAGTTTATAGAAAACAATATAAACATTTACCATAGCAAATCTATATGATTTTAAAGTACATTCATTAATAAATTTAATGGTATTGATTTGTTATTGTATATGCTCATATTTTTGTTTATAAACTTTGCCAAAGTTTACAAAGCTTGACTTTGACCAAAGTTAATACGTAGGCTAAATAAAAACGAAGGGAGTACCATGGTTGGCATGCAAACTAGCTCCAAAAATGACAACTATGACTAGGCGATACAATAAAAAAAAGGCAGCACGTAAAAAACACACCGGTACGTAAATGATCAGTTCATGCAAATATGAACAGAAAATAGTAAAAATAGAGCTAAGCTCTCTAATGCATGACATTACAAATAGTAAGCAAAATTTGCAAAATGGTTGTGGCCTTTAGTGATGTGATGGTAGTTGAGTGGAACTGGGGCGTAAATATGAATAAAAGAATATGGCAAAATGCGAGAATGATTAAAATTTGGGAACTCAACATTGAGGATCTTGGTATGAAGCAGAGATCATTGATAGCAGATAATAAACTAAACTTGGCACTAATAAGAGGATGCATATGTTGTGTGCCAACGTACAAACTGAATTGATTACCAGTTGATGAATGCATGGAAGCAATTTTCTAGCCAAACAAAACAAAATGATTACAATGTAGAAGCACCCAGGTGAGAATCACGAAAAAAGTGCATTGGGTACAAAGGTAGCATTACAAGGAAGGTTGAAATTTTGAAAATAAAACAAAAACAAATATTGCCGCGATCTGAGGAGGCATATTTGTGCCAGCCCAAGATATATATGAAGCAATGAAAGGTTGTTTACTCATTCATTCATTGATTTCAGAAATGACAAAAATGTCTGCTGCTCTCCCTTTGTGAAAGGTAATCTCGCACTGTAACCTTCAAGGACTTGCGTGGGTGAGGTCATGTGCAGCAGGCTTTGCTGCCATATGCATTGCAATTGCACACGCTAATTACAAGTCCAAAAGAAAAGAAATGGGTATACAGTAGCATGCATACGCAATGGGGGCATTCATCTCGTTCTCATCCGATACATGCATGGCTGGCAAACTGTAATTAGCTCCCGAAATGACAAGCATTAATCAAAAACTATCTAGCAACTCGGTCATGGATCTACGAGCGGATAGTGATCGGATGTCGGAACCCTAGCTAGAGCCTCAGGGACAGGTCCAGGGAGCCACCCACGCCGCCGGACGGTGATGAGGAGAAGGGCGGCGTCGTCCTGCGCAGCTCGGACTCGTCGGGACCGCTGTGGCTGGTGACCCTCGTCGGGAAGAACTCGATCTCCCGCACCTCCTTCCTCCCCTCCGATGCCAGCAAGAACCCTTCTCCGGCCGTCTCCTGCACATCGATCGGGTGTTGCAACACAGCCATCAGTTAGTTCTGAAAAATCTAGATGAATGATGCCGAAACGCCACGAACCAATGCGCGTACCTTGCTTGCGGCGGTCATGGCGGCGGCGAGATCGTAGATGGAGTAGTCTGGCGTGTTGGTGGTGGCGGCGGCGGCAGGGGCCCGTGTTCCTCTATCTGCCAGGGCCACCATCGTCTTTGTAGGCGAGATCGAGAAGATCAACACGGACGCGCAGGAAAGAAGACGAGTTTGGTTAATTGGCACACTAAAATTTGAATCTGAGAGGAGTAGAAAGTTCTGAAATTTTGCAATGGACTGGACGGACAGACTACCTTGGAGCAGAGGTCGCAGCGTTGGCCCGCATGGAGGCATGGAGGCAGGTTGCACACCGGACGCCAGATGGTGCTTTGGCTTGAAGGGCACTCTGGCGCCGGCACCTGGACCTGCGGGTGCGGCTGCTGGCCATTGCCCGCCGGGACGAAGCCCCCCATGCGGCCCCAGCGGTCCAAGAAGTACTGCTGCTCGGGCGCCACGCCCTGGACGTAGCGGACGGGAGCCTGCGGCTGCGGCTGCGGCGCCGGAGGGGCGGGCGGCGGCTGGACCAGGAGCGGCGAGTAGTAGCGCGAGCCGGTGGCGGCGTCGAAGGCGGGCAGGTAGTCGTGGTGGTGCTGCAGGACGACGGGGTTCCCTTGCGCCTGCAGGTTGGCGGCGGCGGCCTCAAGCATGGCGGCCGCGGCGGCCGCGTTGAGGTCGCGCAGCGGGTCGACGCCGCCGCAGCGCAGACGCTCGAGCTCCGCCACGCCGAGGCCGCGCTGCGGGGTCTTCCTGGGCAGCACCCCGCCGCGGGAGGCCGCCTGCTGCCTCCCCGGCCCGGATGCCGCCTGCCGGCGCAGCCGCGCCCGCGCCACGGCGTCGGAGAGGTCCGGCACGACGGCATGGGCCGACACGTCCGCCGCCGGCGTGTCCTCCGGGGCGGTGCCGAAGAGGAAGGAGGGCGTGGGCGCCATGAGGGAGGAGAGGAGGGAGCTGGATGCAAGGGCCGGTCGACGGTGGCACGTGCGAATGGGCTGCGGGTGGCGAGACGGGAGAGGGTGGCTGTCTCCTCCCGGGGGCGCTCGTTTTATATCGGCGGCGAGGAGACACCGCGTATCTCGCCGCGGTCTAATGATCCGCTCTCGTCTGTCTCACTCGCCAGGCAGACAGACGGACAGACAGGTGGGGCCCGGCGTATCAACGACTAGTCCTCGGTCCTCACGCGCCCAATGGGCCGATACGGGAAGCAACTCCTGCTGCCAAGTGGGCCCGAACGGTCGGCTCTTCGGAACACGCTCCGCTTCTGTCGTGTAGCAAGTCGTCCATTCTATCCTCTCGATATGATATTTCTCCGCTTCTCAAAAAGGCAAGAAACAGATCACACGAAACTACTCCCTCAATCCGGAAATACTTGTTGTAGAAATGGATACAACTAAAATATATCTGGATACACCATTCCTCGGACAAGTATTTTCGGACGGAGGGGGTATAAATCGGACATTTCAAATGGACTACAACACACGGATAAATATAGACATAGTTTAGAGTGTGAATTCATTCATTTTGTTCTGTATGTACTCATTTGTTAAAATCTATCGCTCAGAATCATGTTGCAAATAAATTCCTATGTCCAATGGCTAGCTGCAAAAACAATTGTGGATGTAGTGTAGGAATCTCCGGCGCTATTCTTTGTGAGCTGGTGGGTGAGGCGACACTCGTGCTGCACGGACATCTTCTCGGTGGTCCTAGACCAGTCGAGGGGCTAGGCCTCTGTGAGTGTGGGGTCTGCAAGGACCCAGTCTGGGGCGTTGTCCGACGTAGCAAACGTTGCTAATACACGTTATATTTACTCATTTAATAGCCATAACTAGCTGCAAAAACAACTGTTGAATGGTGTAAGAGCATCTGAGCTAGGTGAGCTGGTCATTGAAACGACGCCCTTGCAGCGCGGACATCTTCGCGGTGGTCCTAGACCGGTCGAGCTCCCAGGCCTCTGTTAACGCAAGGTCCGCGAGGACCCAGTCTGGGGCGACGCCCGACGTAGCGAAAGCTGGCCGGCGATACGCATTATATTTAGTCATTAAATGGCCATAACTAGCTACAAAAGCAACCGTGTAATGGTGTAAGAGCATCCGAGCTGCGTGAGCTGGTCGTTGAGGCGACACCCATGCCGCGCAGACGTCTTCGTGGTGGTCCTGGACCGGTCAGGGCCCAGGCCTCTATTAGCGTGAGGACCCAATCTTGGGCATAGTCGGACGTATGGAGCGCTGCCCTGCGGTACGCGTTGCGTTGCGGCCTATACGGAGGAGTGCACAATCTCCTCCTTGTTCGTCGGGGTAGCGAAACAGGAAGTCCCCGGAGAAGGTGGGCGGCACCACACGATCCACCTAGAAAGGCGGATCCACTGGCCAGCACCAAAAACCAGCTGCTCTAGCCGGACTTGGTCATCTTTGTTGTGTAGAGGGAAGGAGCGGCGACGGTGGTAAGCGGAGAGGAGAGCAGTCGGGCGGCGGGGCGTGGAGAGGAGACAAGATGTGTTGTGGCCGACGTCGACGCCCTGTTTCAATAGTCTGGGCATGCGGAATGACATCGCTTCAATGTGGCACAACGGTTTGAGTAGGCTTCTCAGTCAGCGCGTTCGCATTAATTGAAGCTGCGCCACCCTCCCGTCCGGTCATGCCGCTCGGCAGCGGCTGCATCTAGTCGCATCCGCTCTGGAGCGGCTGACTGATATGAATGTGTGGTGATGTTTCAAGAGCAGGAGGCGCGGCAATGAGTTCAGATGGGACCGCATAGTCAGACGCGTACGTGACATGAGCCTGGACACCCGCAAACTTTCCCAGATTTGATGTCAGTTTGCGGAAATTCAGATGCCATGTATCATAGGGCACTGTGTTGGATGCCAAAATTGGTGTGGACTTACCATGGTCCGAAGCTTTGACCCCGGAGGAAGGCTGAAGCCAGCGTGTGAGAGGACATGGCAGTGCACCATGTGTGGAGTGGATCACGAGAAAGGTGCAGCTAGGCCTAGCACACCTAGCTACCAGGAAATCTGGACGGCACATCATGGCACGGCCCAGGCGGATCTCTTCTTGATGTGATGGTTTCTGCCCATGGATCCATGATGAAACTTGTTTGTGTGTATAGTAGATTACATGCCGTCACTAGTAGAAAAGGGGGCAATGGTCCAGGCCGGTCCAGCCCATTAGTCCCTTGTTCAATCCGTAACCGGGACCAATGGCATCGGACCGGTTCATGAGCCCCGGGCGGCCGGGCCACGTGGGCCATTGGTCCCGGTTCGTCTGGACCTTTTGGTCCCGGTTGGTGGGATGAACCGACCAATGATCCCGCCTGGCCCATTAACCATTCGTCGGTTCGGTAGCACGAACCGACCAAAGAAAACCCTTAGTCCCGGTTCGATGCGACCAACCGGGACCAATGGTGGTGTTATATATACCCCCGTGCAAGAGCAGAGCACACCGCCTGCTTTTTTTCTGGCCGAGGGGAGAGGGCTTGGTGGTGCTCTAGCTCACCTCATATGCACACAAGGTGTTCGATGGAATGCCCGAGCCACACTACTTAAGGTTTCTCCTCTCCAAGCTCGACCGCCAAGCTCCATTTTCCTCCATATTTGTCTAGGTTTAGCGGTCCGTCACGCCCCATCCCGCCTTCAACGTCGCCGATCACCCGCACCGATCTCATCGGCGGCACCACCGTGGTGAGCCTCTTGTTCTTATCTTCTTCCAAAGGAAAAATATTCTTATTTGTATGTTTAGATAGATATATACTTGTATAATTTTCTTACTTTTATTATTGCATCTTATATAGTGCGATGGTTTTGGTATCCGCCCGTCGGCCCTCGTCCCCGCCTATGATTCGGATGTGGTATATATTATCTTTTCATAACTATTGGTTCATTTATTATTTATGACAATTATGCCGACCAACGTGACATAGATTTTATTCATCTAGGAGGTTGTTGAACCGAAATTCCAACCGACCCTATTGTCGAGAGGTTAAATTTAGTTGAAGAAGAAAACAATTTGTTGAAGGAAAAAATTAGAAAAATTGAGGAGGAGAAGATGATATTGGAGTTGCATGTTGCGGATGTCGCCGATGATCACAAGATCAAGATGGATGCAATGCGCTTGAAGATTAGAAAGATTAGAAAATATGCCATTCATACCGAGGCTTGGTATCATTATGTCGTTGGATCGGTTGTTACATTGGTTGCGATTATGATCGCATTTGTTTCGCATTGAAATGTTTTACATAGTTTCAGTGTATGGTTTAATTAATTTAGATGCTCGCAGAGCTTTATGTTGTTAGATGAGAACTATGTATGTACTTTGGTTTTAATGTGATGATGAACTTCTATTAATTTGGTCACTTAATTAATTATCTATTCATGATCTCTAATGATTTTTGACACACTTAATTATATATAATGCACACAAATGAACCGCAATGGATGTACGGTTCAAGACACACCTCCGAGTACATTAAGGGCGTGCATAATTTTCTCAAGTGGCTGAGGCAAAAGAGCGAATGGTTTTATGTGTTGTCCATGCCCTATATGTGGGAATACGAAGTCTTACTCGACCGGAAAATCCTGCACACCCACCGCTTTACAAGGGTTTCATGCCACACTATAATGTTTGGACGAGGCACGGAGAAATAGGGGTTATGATGGAAGACTGCGAAGAAGAAGAGTACGATGACAACTATGTGCCCCTGAATACGGTGATGCTCCGAAAGATCAAGAGGAACCAGACGATGTGCGATGATGATGCGCAACGGAGAAGCTGCTGAAGATCAAGAGGAACCAGATGATGTGCCCGATGATGATGATCTCCGCCGGTCATTGTCGATGCAAGGACGCAATGCGAAAGTCAAAAGAGAAGATGAAGTTCGATCGCATGCTAGAGGACCACAAAAAGGGTTGTACCCCAATTGCGAAGATGGCAACACAAAGCTAGGTACCGTCTCGAATTGCTGCGATGGAAGGCGAGAATGTCAGCTCGATAAAGGATTTGAGAAGCTACTTAAAATATTGAAGAAGAAGCTTCCAAAGGATAACGAATTGCCCGACAAGACATACGCAGCAAAGAAGGTCGATGCCCTCTAGGATTGGAGGTGCAGAAGATACATGCATGCCCTAATGATCGCATCCTCTACCGTGGTGCGTATAAGGATCTGAACGCATGCCCGGTATGCGGTGCATTACGGTATAAGATCGACGAGATGACCTCGTGATGTTGACGGCGAGCCCCGTGAAGAGGGTTCTGCGAAGGTGATGTGGTATGCTCCTATAATACCACGGTTGAAACGCTTGTTCGAAACGGAGAGCATGCCAAGTTGATGCGATGGCACGTTGAGGACCGTAAGAAAGACGGAAGTTGAGAGCACCGGCCGACGGGTCGCAGTGGAGAAAAATCGAGAGAAAGTATTGGGATGAGTTTGCAAGTGAGCCAAGGAACGTATGGTTTGCTTTAAGCGCGGATGGCATTAATCCTTTCGGGAGCAGAGCAGCAATCACAGCACTCGCCCGTGACTCTATGTATGTATAACCTTCCTCCTTGGATGTGCATGAAGCGGAAGTTCATTATGATGCCGCTTCTCATCCAAGGCCCTAAGCAACCCGGCAATGACATTGATGTGTACCTAAGGCCATTAGTTGAAGAACTTTTATAGCTGTGGAATGGAAACGGTGTACGACGTGGGATGAGCACAAACAGAGGAATTTAACCTAAAGGCGTTGCTGTTCGTGACCATCAACGATTGGCCCGCTCTCGAGAACCTTTCGTGACAGACAAACAAGGGATACCACGCATGCACGCACTGCTTACTTGACATCGATAGTATATACCGCAAGCTGCGGGAAGAATGTGTACCGGGCCATCGCCGATTTCTTCCGACCAACCATCAATGTCGAAAGAAAGGCAAGCATTTCAAAGCGAGGCAGATCACCGGAAGAAGCCCGCCATGCGTCTGGTGATCACGTACTTGCTATGGTCAATGATTTACACGTAATCTTTGGAAAGGGTCCCGCGGACTAGCTGTTCCGAGTGACGCCGAGGGACACGCACCCATGTGGAAGAAGAAATCTATATTTTGGGACCTACCCTCTTTGGAAAGACCTAGAGGTCCGCTCTTGATCGACGTGATGCACGTGACGAAGAACCTTTGCGTGAACCTGCTAGGCTTCTTGGGCGTGTATGGGAAGACAAAAGATACAATGAGGCACGAGAGGACCCGCAACGTTTGCACGAAAAAGACGGCATGCCTCCAAAGCAAGATGAAGGTCCCGCCACTATGCTCTTACCAAAGAAGAGAAGGAAATCTTCTTTGAATGCCTGCTTAGTATGAAGGTCCCGACCGCTTCTCGTCGAATATAAAAGGAATAATAAATATGGCGAGAAAAAGTTTCGAAACCTAAAGTCTCATGATCGCCACGTGATTATGACGCAATCGCTTCGGTTGCATTGAGGGGCTTCTACCGAAAACGTCCGATTAGCCATTGTGAAGCTATGTGCATTCCTCAATGCAATATCTCGAAGGTGATCGATCCGAAACCATACCAAGGCTAAGGAGTGATGTGGTGCAATGTCTTGTCGGTTTCGAGCTGGTGTTCCCACCATCCTTCTTCAATATCATGACGCACGTTCTTGTTCATCTAGTTGACGAGATTGTCATTCGGGCCCGTATTTCTACACAATATGTACCCCTTTGAGAGGTTCATGGGAGTCCTAAAGAAATATGTCCGTAATCGCTAGGCCGAAGGAAGCATCTCCATGGGCCATCAAACGAGAGGATGTCATCGGGTTTTGTGTTGACTTCATTCCTGGCCTTAAGAAGATAGGTCTCCCTAAATCGCGGTATGAGGGGAGACTGACCGAAAAGGCACGCTTGGAAAGGACTCAATAATATGCAGGACGGATATTCTTGGTCTCAAGCCCACTACACAGCTTCTACGAAACTCTACCTTGGTGACCCGTATGTCGATGAACACAAGAACGATCTGCGCTTCAAACACCCGAGCAAAGTCGACGATCGGATTACATGTGAACACATCAGACTTTCAGCAGCTTGGTTGGAAGCACGACGAGGTGACAACACTGTTTGTGAGGAGCTGTACTTGTTATCCAGGGACCATCTTTGACCGTATTGATTTGGAAAGGATACGAGATAAATGGGAATACATTTTACACGATTGACCAAGATCAAAAGAGCACCAACCAAAACAGCGGTGTCCGCTTTGATGCAACAACCGAGAGGGAAAGGACACATATTATGGTTACATAGTGGACATATGGGAACTTGACTACGGACATGATTTTAAGGTCCCTTTGTTTAAGTGCAAATGGGTCAATCTGTCGAGGCGGTGCAGAGTAGACCCACAAGACGGAATGACAACAAGGATCTGAAAAATCTTGGGTACACCGACGAACCGTTCGTCCTAGCCAATGATGTGGCACAGGTTATCTATGTGAAGGACATGTCCAAGAGACCGAGAAAGAGAAAAGATAAGGAAGCAAATACATCATACGATGAGCCAAAGCGCCACATAGTTCTTTCAGAAAAAGGGACATCGTGGGAGTGGAGGACAAGATGACATGTCTCAAGATTATGAAAAGTTTCATGAAATTCCTCCTTTAAAGTCAAGGCTGACCCCAAAGATCCCGATAAACGATGAAGATTATCCATGGTTACGGCGCAATAAGCAAATGACACAAGCGAAGAAAAAGTGAAGACTTTCTCCCGCAACTATTGTTCGTTTATGATACCATTATATTGTAACTGATGAGTATGATACCATTTTTCGTTTTGTACATGCACATGCTATGTGTGGGTCAATTTATGATACCATGCCAACTTTCAACTTTTTCAGAGTTCATTTGAAATGTCTTATGGTTCGGCCCTCGTAATAATTAAAAATAGCAACAATAAGTATTTTGTTGTAAGTAGAAACAAAATAAATTAAATAAAGCAAGAAAGAAAACAAAAAAGTGTTTTCAAATTTGAAAATTAGTAATGGCACTAACAGAAAGTTTATAATTTTCCTAAAACTAGAAGCAAAAAGATTTAAAAAATAGAGCAAAAAACAAAAGAAAATAAATAATGCAGAAAACAAAACAAAAAAACAACAATAAGTATTTTGTTGTAAGTAGAAACAAAATAAATTAAATAAAGCAAGAAAGAAAACAAAAAAAAAAGTGTTTTCAAATTTGAAAATTAGTAATGGCACTAACAGAAAGTTTATAATTTTCCTAAAACTAGAAGCAAAAAGATTTAAAAAATAGAGCAAAAAACAAAAGAAAATAAATAATGCAGAAAACAAAACAAAAAAACAACAATAAGTATTTTGTTGTAAGTAGAAACAAAATAAATTAAATAAAGCAAGAAAGAAAACAAAAAAAAAGTGTTTTCAAATTCGAAAATTAGTAATGGCACTAACAGAAAGTTTATAATTTTCCTAAAACTAGAAGCAAAAGATTTAAAAATAGAGCAAAAACAAAAGAAAATAAATAATGCAGAAAACAAAACAAAAAACAACAATAAGTATTTTGTTGTAAGTAGAAACAAAATAAATTAAATAAAGCAAGAAAAAAATGCCACCTCTTGGGCCGCCACGCCTGAATACGATCGGTATCCCTATTTGGGCGTGATTCAGGCCCGAGAAGGCCCAAGGTCCAACAGCAACGAAGGAGCAAGTAGGCCCATAAGCCTGCAGTTCAAAGGAGTTCAAGAGGGAGCGGCGGTGGGGCTTATAAACCATCGCGCCCCTCTCAACTAGCGAGTGGGACTAAACTTTGGCCCCGACGCAGGCAATAGGGGCCTTTGGTCCCGGTTGGTGGCACCAACCGGGACTAAAGAGACTTTAGTCCCGTTGTAGCCACCAACCGACCATAGGTCGCAGCTTCCCGCCCTTTGGGCTGCCGAAATTGAGAGTTTGGTCCCGGTTGGTGGCTCCAACCGACTAAAGGTAACATTAGTCACGGTTGGTGCCACCAACCGACCAATCGCGCTTTGTATATAAGTGGCACTTTGCGCTTTTGCGCTTCATCGCCACATTGCCCCCGACGACGCCGAACGCATCGACGCCGCCAGTTGCTGCCCGACGCCGCCGCGCCGCTTCCCGCTGCCGCGCCGCCGCCGCCGTCGCCGCCGTCCTCCCCGAGCCAGCGCTTCGCCGTCGTCCGCCCCAGCTCTGCCTTGTCGCCGCCGAGAACTCCACTTGCCGCCGCCGCCCACGGGCCCCAGCCCCGTCGCCGTCGCTGCCGCCGCCGCCGCCCAGCCTCCGCCATCACAGTGAGCCGCCACCCCAGACCGCCAGGCTCTTTTTTTTTCATTTTATTATTTTAGTTTTTTTCTGTTCATATAATGCATATATATGTGTATGTGTATGTATATATGTTCATATATGTTATGTATATGTTTCATTTTTATTAGTTTTTTTCTGTTCATATAATGCATATATGTGTATGTGTATGTATATGTTCATATATGTTATGTATATGTTTCATTTTATTAGTTTTTTTCTGTTCATATAATGCATATATGTGTATGTGTATGTATATATGTTCATATATGTTATGTATATGTTTCATTTTATTAGTTTTTTTTCTGTTCATATATGTGTATGTATATATGCGCTCTGTTCATATGTGGCTATATATATGCAAAAGATAGATTTTAGAAAAGTTCGTTTTTTTCTGTTCACAGATTTTTTTGTTGATATTAATTATTGTAGAATATGCAAATGTTGGTATATTCATATGAACAATGCATTAGGCAAAACCTTTGTTTTTTTTTTGGAATTTTCTATTTGAACATTTTTTTAAAACAAGCAATACTAAAAGAATGAGAGGAAAAGGAAAATAAGAAGAGGAAGAAAGGAGAAAAGAGGAGAGGAAGAAGAGGAGAAATAAATAAGAAGAGGAAAAAGAAGAAAAGAAGAGGAGAAGAAGAAAGGAATAGAGGAGAAAGGAGAAATTCTATTTTTCTTCTTCTCCTCTATTCCTTTCTTCTTCTCCTCTTTTTTTCTTCTTTACTTCTTCTTCTTCTTCTTCCTTCTTCCTCTTTCTTCCTTTTCCTTAATTATTTTCCTTTCTCGAGGGAGAAGAAGAAAAGAAGAGGAGAAGAAGAAAGAAAGGAAAGGAGAAAGAAGAAACTTAAACACGAGGGGTGGTACCGATACCCCTCCCCGATATGTATATGTATGTCGCGTCGTTGTCGATATAATTAACCCCTCTAGATACAACTGCAGCAGCCCCTCGGCCCTCTCGCTCGACCAAAACTCTCGAGGACACCCAAACCCTAGAGAGAAAACGATGTTGAATAATAATTGACATGTTGTCAATATTTGCGTAAACTATGGAGCACTCCGAGACGAAGAAATGCGAGCGATGTTGGGGAAATAATCGCAAATGGAAGTGATGATGTTGCGTCATTTCTCATCGACACCGCTGGTCGATGGATGAAGAAGAGGGCTATGATTATGATGGCTTCACTCATTAATGCCGTACAAGAGGAGGACTATGTTCATGATGGCTCCGGTGACACAATGGAGGTACAAGACGAAGGAGACCGTGTGCGAGCCGAGTCACCGAACCGAGTCCGCCAGGTATATATATATTAGTTAAGCCCGTCTTGACAAGTTAATTGATGCATCCATTGTTTTGGTATATGTACACATATTAAGTATCGTCGTCTTTCTTCCTTATAATTTCTAGCCCTCCGGATCGAGCACAACTTCGCACGGAGACGAGGCCCAAGAAAAGTTGAGCTCGGATGAAAAGTTTGAGATCATAGAAATCGCGCCCGACGGCGAACCGATTGAACCCAACCGGACAAAGAAGGCATTTTCGCTCGGTCGGGGGTTCTTGTTAGGGACAGATCCCGATCAAGATCCAAAGAATGGTATAAGCTGCTAAGGATGAAGACGCCGAGGTGTCTTATGTCAATGATATGCGTAAAGAAGATCTTTGGAATGAGTGAAGGCAAATTTCACCCTACCGCCAGAGGAGGATCCGGAGAAGCCGCTTAAAGAGCAATTAATCAAGTCTTGTGCTCTTAAGAAGATGGCTGGCCTAATGAGGAGGTGGAGGAAAGAGCTGAACCAGTTTGTCAAGAAAAAGAGACACCAGAATTCATCGGCAAATATGAGAAGATCAAAGATCATCGCCCGCATTTGTGGCCCACATGACATCGGAAAAGAGTAAGAAGATGTCGGAGACAAACAAGAAAAATGCTGCGAAGAAGACGCTTCACCATCGCACGGGTCGTGGCTACCTCAAAGCCCGCCTAAGTGGTCCAAGGCTGAGCATGATCTGCTTGAAAAGGGATCGAACCAGAGGCGATCTTGCCGCCGCACCGTTGCGGACTTGGTTCTTCGGGCTGGCGGAACCTTGGACCTATAAACAGGCGGTGTCGATGGACGAACGAGCAACTGCAAACACCACCAAGAAACTTCGACAATATATTGATGCTGCGCAGCGAGGGACGTTCCTTCCAAACAGGAGAAGGACGAGCTCACAATGGCCCTTGGGAATCCCGAGCACCACGGACGGACACGAGGCACGCCAGCTCGCTTCCGTGGAAGGTTGGTTTTCCGGACGCAGGGGTTACAAAACCCACGAGAGGAGGAAGAAAGTGGAGCATGACCAAATGCAGCGTTGCTTGGAAGGGTAATGGGGCTAGAGGATCGAGAAGAGGAACGAAGCAGCAGATCGCAACAAACGACATGCGAAGCTTCCCGGTTACCCCGCCATCTCAGCAGAAGCAGCGTTGCTTCCACCGAGCTGCTTCACCGGAGCATGTCTTGACGGCTCGCCAGCTATCCGTGGATGGTATCACGGAGTCTCAAAATTGCCACATTATGGCGCGATGCATGAATTTGAAGGTCAAGGCGGTTGTTGGCCAAGTTTATCCTAGTGGACCCGCACAACTTATCACCGCCACCGATTCCGTAAGGATTTGCTAAGGTGATGGTGGATGAAATAACGGAGGGATTTGAGGACCTCGAGCTTGAGCACCCTACCGTGAAGGGGAGACTAGGCTGGGTTCGCTCTCAAGACTCCATGCCTATGGCGGAAGGAGCTCATCGACCTTCTCGAATCGGGCGCCTCCGCCTCCTCCTCATCCGGCGAGTCAGGCACTCCGCCTCCTCCACCGCCTCCTCCTCCGGTGAGTGACGATCGAGGCACGCATGGCGGCACTCCGCCTCCTCCGCCTCCTCCTCCGTGAGTGAAGATCAGGCACGCGTGGCGGCACTCCGCCCCTTCTCCGCGGCGTGGCGGCACTCCGCCTCCTCCTTCTCCGCCTCGCCAAGAAGGGCGGAAGAGACCCGCCCGCCCGGCTGCTCCGATCGTCGTAGTCCTTCTCCTCCGCCTCGTAAGCAAGCACGAAGGAAGATAGACGCCGCAGCCGCCTCCGTCTGCTCCGGCGTCTAGCAGCACAAGAAGAGAGAGGCAATCTGATACGGTCCACCTCTAAAGCCTGTAGAGAAGTTACCGTATGAGAGGAGCAAGGAGGAAAACGATGCGATCGTGCAGACCCAAGTGAAGGAGTTCTTTGAAGGGGTTAAAGCAAAGATACATCCACCTCCGGAGGAGAAGGTCGATCCGGTGAAAGCAAAGCGCACTCTCAATGCCCTGAGGAAACCACCAAAGTCTCCGCCGAGAACCAACTATGAGCGCATTACTGAATAGACATATCTCCAAGCCAAGCGGTCGGGAACTACTATCACTGATAAAAGGTTAAAAGAACAACGGGCAAAGGGGAAAAAAATTGCCCAGCTCGGCGAACAAGCACAGCAATCGTGCCCCCCGCTGAATGTGTCTAATCCTCCGGGGACGGTGGCCGGTTATGGCAATCTTGAAGATTACCTGCCTGACGATGCACTTCCTGATTTCATGGAGGTGGACTTATTCAGATACGAGTACGGGAAGCCTCTCGTCAAAGATGAAAAGTCTCTGACAACAATGATGCGAAGATTCCACAGTTGGTACATGAAAACCTGCAGAGAGTCTGAGGGGACGAACACTTTGTATCTGAATATTAAAGAGGAGCACGACCTCGTTTCAAATGATCTGTTGTCTATTCCATTTGAGGAGTTCTTCGAGTTCTTCAATCAAAAGGCCCTCGATAAATTAATGGTCTTTTGCTACTACTTGTAAGTACTATTTCTGTCATTAGTCTTTATATATAGCTCGGCTCTTTCATTGCATGTATTTATAATTAATTATCCTCAATATATTATGCAGATTGAAGATCGTCGAGTGCAAAAAAAATGAAATCTATGATATTGGGTTCATTAACACAAATATCATAGATGTTTTTCTGGTTGAAAAGCACGCCGAAGAGGCCGAGGACAACTTGCTACAATCATTGATCAAAAATCAAAACAAAGATACCATACTCTTTCCTTACCACGGCCCGTGAGTGTTACTGTCGTGTGCATATTCGGTTTTCCATATTACTCGAGCGAGGTTAATGTAATTGATGAGTTATGCATGCGTGCAGTACCACTATATTCTTCGGAGATTAAGCTTGAGCGTGGACTAGTAACCGCCTTAGACTCGAGACGGAAAGATCCCAAAGACCTATGCGGACATGACTGAAATGCTCGACAAGTAAGTTCAATCGATCATTATCGCACCATATCGGCAACTTTTGTTCATTTCCGATATCTCAAGTAATAACAAATATTTTCTTTGTCTTGCGTGGTTTGAAACAGTTCACCGCACAAGCTCCGGATCGCCAAGGAGCTGCGATATACATACCAAAGTAAGTACTCTTGGCGCATCTCCGCTGATTCTATAGCTATACTTTCATCAATGCCATTTATATAATGCTTCATTATCGCTTTGATTGACCTCTATTTCTCGTAAAGTGCTTGTGGCAGGAGGAAGGGAATGATTTACATGGATACTACGTGTGCGAGTTCATCCACAACGCGACATTGAAAAACAAGCGAGGCTACTCTAGAAGACAATATGAAGTGCGTAAGCAATAATATTCGCAATTTCATTTTATTACACCATCATTTCTGTTGAGTTTCATTCATATATATGTATTAATTAACCCCTTCTTCAAATTAATTAGACTTGGCGATGCGGATGAACTCCTACCACCGGATCGCATGAAAGCAATTCAAGAGGAATTGGCGGGATTCTTTCTTGAACACGCCATCAAGAAAGCCGAGAATACCATGTGGAACTTGAATTCAAATGCTAGTGGTTTGTAATTAAGAGATCTTATATAGATTGTACATGTATGTAGCCAAGAAACTTGTTGTTCGACCAATCTCTCGAGAAGGAGAGGTCGATCGATCACTTCTCTCGGTATGCATGACTTAACTTCAGATCAATGGTTCTCTCGATCACTTATGTATATTTACTACGTGGCGTCGAGCAAGCACGGACATAATTAAGAGAGGACACTTCTCTCTATTAATTAGCTAGCTAACGAAACACCTAAATTAACCCCCAAAACCCCCAACCCCCTCCTTTCAAAAAAAAACCAGGCCATCGAATGCAGACACGCGTGGGCGCCTTTTGGTCCCGTTGGAGCCACCAACCGGGACCAAAGGCCCTCGACCGGGCTCGGCGCACAGGGCCACGTGGAGGCTCATTGGTCCCGGTTCGTGTTTGAACCGGGACTAATGGGTTGAGGTATTAGTAACGACCCATTAGTCCCGGTTCCTGAACCGGGACTAAAGGCCTTACGAACCGGGACTGATTGGTGGTTTTCTACTAGTGCGTCACGTAGTAGACTGTTGGTAGATTTGGTGGTTGGAGTTTTTCACTTCTTTTTTCTACACACAAATTAGAGTTAAAATGGGGCACCCGATCGGTGTCTCATCTACACGCAGATTCTTTTCTTGAATGAAAAGTAGAAAAGAAATGCACCATCGCTTAATTGAACTGGACAGTAGACTGCGAGACAGAGTAGACCGAAAATTTAAGATGGAGGATCCGTTCCAGCAGTGTGACCACCACCACTTGATACGTACGTACTTGATGCCTTGTGTCCTTGTTTCGGCCATGCACGCGTTGTACTTTCAGGGCTGCGCAATTGGATCCTGCCTTGCATAAAATGATTGGGTCCATAAACGTCTGTAATCCTACACTACACTGACATAACTCAGGGAGAGAGAGAGAGAGAGATGCATGCATGCATGTTTCTCATGGCTGACGCACAAGGTTGCAGACTTGTCCTAGCGGCCGGTACAACAAAGATGCCTCCCTCTACCGCTTTCCTTTCTTTTTTGTGTGGGGGCAGAAACGACAAACATCACCTTGCTAACCAAGTTTAGCTCAAACTAATGCTACTTTAAAGGTACTCCCTCCGTCACATAAGTGTAAAAAAAAGCTCTTTTATTTTCTTTTCTTTTCTGTGAAGCTTCAGTAGTTGTTTGTCAAAGCCAAAGATACTCTAACACAGAGTGACATGTGCCGAAATTGAACATGCAGAAAGCCACGCGCACACACACACACACACACACACACACACACACACACACACACACACACACACACAGACACAACACAAGGAGAAGCAGAATCTGTAGAAAACTAGCTTGCTGTCGTGATGACAAATATGATCAATTAGGGCGCAGTGCATGCAGTATATGCCCTTTGCAAAGCCCTGGGGATGATACTCCATGGGATCCTGGGAAAGAAAGGTAGCCAAAGCTACTTTTGCGCACACACTGGGGTCTGATCGCCTGCAATTGCCGCAGCTCGCTTTGCATCCGCCCCCAAGCCCAAGCCAAGAAGGTTAAAGGCACGGCGTGTGATTGGTGAGAACTGGCACTGCCACCGGCCGGCGCTGCTTTGCATGCAGCACAGCCTGATCCCAAGCCAAGAAGGTACTACCTCCGTCCGGATTTATTAGGCCTATGAGCCACTGGAGGACGTCCGGATTTATAAGGCCACTGCGTGCATGTTGCTCCCTTTTTCCTCGTTTTCTTTCCCTAGTAGTTACTGTAGCAATTTAATAGCCAGCTTTTTCTCTGGCAATCAGCGCATGCGTCCCTTTGTATTGGGCAACCATGCATGCTGCATGCGCCGATGCGCATGTAAGCCGCTGCATGTGGACTTTTTCTTCATGGATGCAGATAGAGGTGAATCAATAGAGCTAATTATTACAGCTCCTTGGTACTGCTGTTTTGGTCTTGGGACTAATAATCCCGGACGGAGGTAGTACTCCTACTACAGGAGATGAGATGAGATGAGACGCCGGGTTAAAGGCACGGCGTGTGATTGGTGGGAACTGGCACTGCCACCGGCCGGCACTGCTTTGCATGCAGCATGCAGCACAGCCTGATCCGCACTGCCACAGATTCGCCAGCATCTTGATCTTGGTGGTTGCAGTTGGCAGGTGGCGATCTCCCTCGACGCCCACGCACACCCACGCAGAATTCGGAAATCCTACTGCTCCAGGACGAGGACTCTATGCCATGCCATGAATCCATGATCACCGACAATGCACCAACGGGATGTGGAGGGATCAAGCAGTGACACGTACGGTTTTTTCTTATGGGACAGTGGCACGTACACAGGTGGCAGCAGCGGCGGCGCCAGGAATTAGGCAAGCCCCAGGCCGACCCAGGCAGCTTTGTTCACTGTAGCATTATACGTACAATACTCGCTACAGTCAACGAAGCAAACAACCATCACGCCCCAGGCAGCCGCCCTGTCTCCGCCACTGGGTGGCAGGGTAGGTACATGAGCAGTATTTTTCGTATTGGACGTGGTATCTCATGCCAACTCCAACGCACGACCCTAACTGGACGTCCATTTCGTCCAGATATTGTCCGTTTGGGTCGGCAAAACGGATGCCTATGTCTGGTCTGTGCCGGCCGCCTGTCTGTGCACCCAACGCGCAGCCGCATCCCAAACATTGTTCATGTTGGAACCCCAAAAAAAATCTTCCAAAAAAGGCATTGCAACTTGAAAAAAAGACCAAACAAAGGCATTGAAAAAGCTTTAAACACAATATATAACAAACTTTAAACAATCCATGTCTTAGTCACGACCCACATAGTACTTAAGTTTAAATGAAAAATAAAACATAAAAACGGTAGATTTGCCGCCTGCCCGCGCCGCCGATGCCGTCCCCGTCTTTAGGAGCCATGAAAGTGCGTTATATCGACTAGAGGGGGGTGAATAGGCGATTTTTATGAAATTCTTCACTGAGGAATTTGCCGGTGAGGAAATTCCTTAGCGAAGAACTATTTGCAGCGGAATAAGTACTCAGAGGTAAACATAACAGATTACACACATAGTCAGCATGATGAAATGAAGACAAACAGAGTACAGGAAGCGTAAACACAGGATAACAAGATGAAGACAAACAGACTGAAGAAATTGAACTGAGGAATTTGTGAAAGTCTTCATCAAAGTCTTCAAGCACGAGATATGAACAACATACAACATGTAATGAGGAAATGAAAGAGTTGAGGAAATAGAACCAATCAGTTGGTGAAGACAATGATTTGGTAGACCAGTTCCAACTGCTTTGTCTCGGTTATGCGTCTGTTGGAGCGGCCGAGTATTTAAACTCGAAGACACACAGCCCGGACACCCGCCTCGAGCCGCAACTCAGACACCCAGTCCTCACCGTATTCTCCTTGAACTAAGACCACGCAGCCTCGTCCAATCACTCGTGGTAAGTCTTGGTGACTTCCAAACCTTCACAGACTTGGTCACTCGGCGATCCACAATTCCTCTTGATGCTCTAGACCTTGACGCCTAACCGTCTGGAAGAAGCACAGCCTTCAAAGGTAACAAGCGTCGGATCCACGCAGATCAATTTCTTCATGATGCTCAATCACTTGGGGTTTTTCTGGGGGTTTGGTTTTGGATTTTCCTCACTTGATGATTTTCGCCAAAGTCCTCTGAGGATGGGTTGCTCTCAAATGACAAGTGTCAAGTTCTCTCGGAGCAGCCAACCAGCTAGTGGTTGTAGGGGCGGCTATTTATAGCCTAGGAGCAGCCCGACATGATAAGACATAAATGCCCTTCAATGATATGACCGTTAGGTGGATAAGATATTTTGGTCCGCCCAAGAAAGACAAAGAACGGTCGGAAATTTGACTTCCAAAGTCCTCGGGGCTATCATGTTCCTCATCGTAGGCAATTCAGACTGGCGAATTCCTAACTCCTCGATCGAACAAAGTCATCAATGACCGGAAGAACTGCGTCTCACAATGAAGAATTTGACCGAATCAGATGAGATTTCCAATGGCTTCACTCAAGGGATTGGTAGGTGTAGGATTTTGAGTTGAGCATCACATGGAAATTTTTCCTTAGTATTTCCTCGACCCCTTTAACAAGACGGTGTTTCCTATGACTCAAGAAAGAGAAATGAAACTACGAAAACAAAAGTCTTCACGCTTCATATTCCTCGAATGAATATCAAGTCTTCATGGTCACACCAATTTCTTCACTTTCAAAGTCTTCGAAAGTCTTCGAATATCAAAGTCTTCAGTCGAAGAACTTCATTTTTAGGGGTCGACTTTCTCTGTAAATATCAAACTCCTCATAGACTTATAGACCTGTGTACACTCACAACGCATCAGTTACTTAACCTATAAGTCTTCAATACACCAAAATCACTAAGGGGCACTAGATGCACTTACAATCTCCCCCTTTTTGGTGATTGATGACAACATAGGTTAAGTTTTCAACGGGGATAAACATATGAAGTGTAAATACTGATATTGAGGAATTTGATTGCAAGATATAGAAGAACTCCTCCTGAATATGTGCATAATGAGGAATTTGCTTTTGAGGCAATGCACATTAGAAGATTTGAATCATGGAGATCTCCCCCTATATCTTGTAATTCATACACGCATTTGATACATATACTATGAAGAATTTGAAATGCATGATGAAATATGGTGCCTGATGAGATTCAGCATGCATGCAATAGTATTAACTAGGAATGAGCATGCGGAATATCACACCAAAGGTTTTAGAGCTCAAATATCACATTCAGAGCTTAGTGCTTCAAAAGCATCAGAGCATAACGCGTATCAAAATCGAGCATCGAAGCACGATCAAAAGTATTAGAGAGCACGATGCAAAGTCAGCACAATGCACGATCAAAAGTATCGAGGCACCATCGGATTTAAGATTACAACTCGATCCAATAAAAGTTTCGAAGAACGAGTTGTAACTTAATAAAACGCCCATAGAATAAACCCGCTTGAAGACTAACTCAGATTTCTCCCCTTTGTCATCAAATGACCAAAAGGATCGAACGAGGACTAACGCCTCAAGATATTCAAGTCGATGGAGGAGCGCCAGTATTGTCGGGGTTGGTTGTTGAAGTAGGGCCTGCCGCAGTGTCGTCCAAATCTTCAAATTCATCAGTTTCGCGATGAAGAATAAGAGCTGGCCACCAAATCTGGAACTTTGACTCTCTTGAATTTCTTCGGAGGTGGTGCGACCAGTCATAAGCTTCCTGAAGACCCATAGTCTTCAATTCTTCCGCTGAATAGACATGATTCGAACAGCCAGTGCGGTTGAGGGTTTCATGAAGGTAGTAATGGTTTTTCTTCACAAAGATTATGCGTTGAGGTCATATTATGAAGAATTGCAGCAAATTGGCGCTTGACCCATTTCGATTGCGATCAACCTTCCGATGAAGACCGAGGAGTAACTCACGATCACCATCACCACAGGTGCCGTGGGCATGAGGCTGTTTCTTGGTTGAGGTATTTGCGGCAGTATCATGCATAGCAGAGTCGTCATTGGTGGAGTAAGATGCAGCTTTGCGAAACTGACCATCCAATGGACGAGTGCCTTCATCAATTACAGCTGCTGCTTTGCCCTTGTCATCAGATGATGAAATTGGTTGCTTGAGGACTTCAATGGGCGGCAGGAAGCTGCCATGATTCAGAGTGTCAGCCTTGTAGTTCAGTGAAGATCTTGCCCTTATGAATCTCATGATCCAGGGCGCATATGGCTTCAGCTCAAAAGGTGACATTGCAATATTGGCCAGAGTCCTCATGAAGAAATCATGGAAGTTGACTGGAACGCCATGAATGATATTGAAAAGCATGTTCTTCATGATGCCAACGACATCTTCATCATTTGAGTCGTGGCCTTTGATTGGACTCATAGTCTTTGTCAAGATTCTGTACACAGTCCGAGGCACATATAGCAAATCCTTGACGAGGAATTTGGTTCGAGGGGCTTGGCCAGGCTTCAGTGGCTTCATCAGTACTTGCATGAAGTGATCAGACAGTTCACGTTCATTGTAGAGGCAACGAGCAGAGTCATGAGGAGGATCAAGAGGAAGGACACGAAGCAATTCGGTTGCTGGTGCCTTGTAGTGAGTATTTTCAGTCATCCAATCCAGAACCCATGAGTTGATGTCTTCTGCATCTCCGGTGATGTGCAGGGTGGCATAGAACTGAAGAATGAGTTCTTCATTCCAGTCACATATATCGGTGCAGAAATTCAGCAGCCCTGCATCGTGAAGAACACGGAGTACTGGCTCGAAGCACGGCAGTGATTCCATATCCACATGAGGAATATGCTCATGGTCGAAGATCTGGCCTTGTCGAATAGCACTGAGGAATAGAAGTCCAGAAGCGTCTTTTCCTCATTCGAGCAGAGTCATACGGATTGTAGGCAGTGAAGAACACATGCTCAGAAAAGAAATCTTCAGCCTTGAACTTTTGCTTGCTCGAAAATGGATTCTTTGGCTTGGGCAGAGGAATATCTGTTATTTGAAGCACAACCTCGGGAATCGCGATTTCAGGTTCTTCAGGCTGAGAAATTTCTGGTTCCTCTCTTTGTGCAGTTTGAGGATCAGCAGTTGGTTCTTCAGCGCTAGTGGCTGGAATCTCTTCGTTGACAGATGATGTGGGATGAGTTTCTTCAGAGCCCATTTGAACAGTAGTTGTCGGTGACTGAGGAACTTGTTGAAGCGGAGTGAAGAGGGGAGTATTGGGGTGCTGACTTTCCCAAAAGTCATCGTTCATTACAGGTGTAGTGCTCCCAATATCCACATCTTCATCTTCTTTTCAATTTCTCACCTTTGCCTCTTCACCGTGAACCGAGGCACGGTGAGGAAGCAACAGAGTTGAAGGAAAGCTTCCACTTCAATTTCTTCATCAAGCTGTTACAAGTAGCAACAGATTGATTTTCTTCATCCGATCCGCTTGGGATCGTGTATTCTTCTCCAAAAGGAACAATTTCCTTAGATGACATGGAGGAAATGGGAATGGCATCAATAGGATTTTCAATGAGCTGGTCATTGGCTTCAATTTCTTCGCACCAAGAATTTGACGCAGCTTGATGCCTTCCTTTTCTTCACGCAGCTCGCTCTGCAGCCTTTGTCTTCTTCACTTCATAGGCGAAGGAAGAATTGGAGTTGGTGTTGGTGCATGAGGAGCCGACGATTGTTGTACAGTTTCTTGAGCACAACCGTGTGCAATGCCTGTTTCCTTCAGATTCTTCAGCGCACCACTAGTGGATGCCATGGGAATTTCTTCAGCAATTGGAATGGAGTCATCAGCCCCGAACTTGTGTTCTCATCAAGACGCTGAAAGTCATCATCGATCTTGGCATGTTCTTCAAAGACAGGCTGAGCAGATTCTTCAGCCTGAGGATTTTCTTGTTGCGATGGAGCTGCAACAGTTGACATTTTCTTCGTCAGAGTGACGAATCTCACCTTGGCTCCTTGCCAGTCAGCATTGTAAGCATCAAAATCCTTGCTGAGTGCTTGGATTTCTGATTGAGCTTTAAGAAGTTCTTCAGGAGTCAAGTTGATAATGTTTTTCTTCATAAGCTTCTCCTTTCTGGCTTTTGCTCTCTTCAATTCACGAGCTTTTTCAAATTTCCATTTCTCCTCAGAGATGAAATGGTTCAGCATATGACTTTGACCAGGGGTCAGTGGCAGATCCGGAAGAGGAGTGTGTGGATCCTGATGCCACAGGTCAATGAAGTCTAGGATCTTCTTCGGATCCAAAAGCAGAGGTACACTTGTTCCTTTGGCTCTAGCGGCCTTGGTCAGTCTGTCTCTGATGATTTCTTCAAGTTCTTCATCAGAGGCTTCATCATCAGAGGGAACATTGAATGTAACCTGTTTCTTCTTCGGACTTGGCCGAGGACCGCGTCCAGTAGTTGCTTGTCTTCAGCAGAGTGGGACCTGTTGAGGACATTGGTGCAGCTGAGGAACTTGCTGAAACACCAGAAGCAATAGAGAATCCTTGAGTCCTTTGACAAGTGGCAAGATGCACAGGTGTTGAGGACTTGGAGGGAGCTGCTGAGGATTTTGAATGAGCAGCGGCAGTCTGAGGAATTTGCCGTGAGGGCGTAACTGAGGAACTGGGCCGTGAGGGCGCTGACGGTGAAGCAATTGGCTTGCGTGCAGGCTTCTTTGGCATTGATTTTCTCGGTTTGACCGAGGGCTCAGCAGCAGCAGCAGCAGCAGTATCCTCATTGAATTTCCTCACTGCCTCCTTGGCTGTCTTGCCAATTTGGCTTGGCGCTGGACCATTCTTCAGAAAGTCTTCACCACGTTTGCGGCTGGTGGGATCAAGAACTTGGCCAAAAGCGGAGGAGCTCTTGGGCATGGAGGATTCAGAGCGAATTTCCTCATGTACTTAGGAGTGACATAGCGGTATTCTCGCCATTCTCGTGCCCATCTCCTTTCTATTCTCTCAGATCGCACTTTGCGCTGGTTCTTAGTCTCCTTGCCAAACTTGGATTCATCAAAAGTGCGATGAGTCTGTATATTTCCTCGGAATTTCAAAAGCAGATCATGACTTCGGTTTCTTTCCTCCTTCTGCGGTCTCTTGCCTTCGCCATTTTCTTGGTGAGAATTTGAACAATAGAGCACTCAAGAAGTATGCAGTTTTTCTTCGAGGAACGCTGCAAATGAGTTAAGTTGATGAGAACCTAGTGATTCAAAGAATGGACATGAGTACCGTGAACGAGTGTAGGTGCGAGGAATTTGGAGAGGTCATATCGTTCTCGTAAGATTTTTCAAAAGAAGCAAGTTTTGAGGAATTTGACCAGTTTGAGCCTTGAGGAATTTCACTAAGCGCTTGCCTTAGGTTCCAGAGTTGTATGATCGAAAAATCCGCACAATTGAGGAATCTTGAAAAATGAATGCTTAGGGAGATAAATCAAGAACATATAGTGTGTGAGGTGTTCATATGTGAAGATTTTGAAGAGTAAAAACACCTTTGAAGATTTTCGTAAAGATTTGAGAATCAACGCGAGTAATAAAAGTGACTTTTAATTACCCGAATCAAGAACACGATTTAACAGAGATGAACTGTAGTGAAGTTCGTCACGTTAGATCTCACACGCCCTAACTTGGCAGAGGAAGACAGCTACGGCGGGCGGAGTGAAGATTTCCGCGACCGCGCGAATCTGACGGCGATGAGGTCGAGGTAGTGAAGCTTTTCCTCACCGGGGCGATGGAGTAGCGGCGGCGCTTAGGGTTTGAGGAGAGCTCGAGCGAGAGACAGCGATCGAGCGGAGTAAATGAAGTGAGGAGGGTAAAGGGGTATTTATAGCCACGGTGAAAAACTGTTCACCAAGATTTTGGACTAACATGCCCTGCCCTTTCTCCTTCACGCGACGTGTGTCACCCACGCATCTTGTCGTATAAGATCGTAAGATCGTGGGTGATTAAACTAATACATCATGGGATGCGGAACGGTTTGAGCGGTAAAACCGAAAATTTTGGATAGGATTTGTTTAAAAGTGTCGTTCGCAATTTCTTCAAATTGTCAAGGACCAAAGAAGACTTTGAACGAGTTTCAATCGTAACGCACATGAAGAATTTGTGAATAGATTGGATTGAGTATAGCATAAAGGAAGGGTCCGATCACATTCACTTAGCGTAAATCGCAACTTGAAGAATTAGCAATAAGTGAATGTTGTAGAGGACATAAACTTATATATATATATATATATATATATATATATATATATATATATATATAGCCAATGAAGAAAGACGACGAAATGTGAAGATTTTGCAAAGTTGAAGAATTTGCAAAAGCGAGGAATTTCAAAATGAGGAAAACTCAAATTGAAGATTTTCAACTTTTGTGGTGGCGTAGCTCATCAGATAAGAATGATGATTTCAGACACAGCGTACAATTGTTGTAGGGTTCGAGAATCAAATTCTTCATTGATTTCTTCACACTTAGAGTGTTATTCTTCATTGATTGAGGAACAACGCTTTCTTCATGTGTTGCACATCTAAGTCATCAATTATGCATAAGGGTTAGGATGTGTGTCCTTTTCAAAGAACATTCGAAGATTCTAAGATATTTAGCTCACACCGCAACTTGCTAAATCTCTTCTCATCCAAGGGCTTGGTGAAGATATCAGCTAGCTGTTCTTCAGTCTTCACATGCTCGATGGAGATATCGCCCTTCAACACATGATGACGAAGAAAATGATGACGAATCTGGATGTGCTTAGTTTTTGAGTGCTGAACTGGGTTGTGTGCAATCTTGATGGCACTCTCGTTGTCACAGAGGAGAGGCACATTCTTCACGTTGACGCCATAGTCCTTGAGGGTTTGCTTCATCCAAAGCAGCTTGAGCACAAGATGACCCAGCAGCAATATATTCAGCTTCAAGAAGAGATGATACACACGCTGCTTTCTTCGAGGACCAATGCACCAAAGATCGTCCGAGGAAATGACAAGTGCGGATGTTGACTTGCGGTCCACACGATCACCAAAGATAGTCGAGTCGAATATCCAATGAGATCAAAAGCAGAGCCCTTGGGGTACCATAATCCTAGTGTTGGTGTGTGAGCTAGATATCAAGAATATGCTTCACAGCCTTATGGTGTGATTCCTTCGTGCAGCTTGAAATCGGGCACACATGCAAACACTAAGCATTATATCTGGCCTAGATGCACATAGGTACAATAAAGAACCAATCATGGAGCGGTATACCTTGTGATCGAAGTCAGTACCATTTTCATTAGTGCATAGATGACCATTTGTGGGCATAGGAATTTTGACGCCTTTGCAATCTTGCATGCCGAATTTCCTCAAGACATCTTTGAGGTATTTCTCCGAGATATGAATATGCCATTGTGTTTCTTGATTTAATTTGAAGACCTAAGAAGAATTTCAACTCTCCCATCATAGACATTTGATATTCTTCACTCATCATATAGGCAAATTCATCACTATATCGTTGGTTAGTACAGCCAAAGATAATATCATCAACATATATTTGGCACACAAACAGTTCACCATCATATGATTTAGTAAATAGAGTAGGATCGAGTGAACTGGTGTGAAGCCATTCTTCACGAAGAATTCCTTGATGTATCATACCACGCCGAGGGGCTTGCTTGAGGCCATAGAGAGCCTTATTTAGTCTCAAGACTTTGTCGATTCTTGGGATCTTCAAAACACGGGGTTGAGCAACATATACTTCTTCCTCAAGCTTACCATTGAGGAATGCACTTTTCACATCCATTTGATATAAGATGATATCATGATGGTTAGCATAGGCAAGTAAATGCGAATAGCTTCAAGTCTAGCAACAGTGCAAAAGTTTCATCGAAATCAAATCCTTCAACCTGTGTAGCCTTGAGCTACTAGTCGTGCCTTATTCCTCACAACGAGGCCATTTTCATCTTGCTTGTTGCGGTAGATCCACTTTGTGCCAATGATATTATGCTTGCGAGGATCCGGCGATCGACCAATTCCTGGACATTGTTCAGCTCGAATCGATGTAATTCTTCTTGCATAGCCCTAATCCACTCCGCTCCGAAATGCTTCATCTACCTTAGTGGGCTCTGAGATAGAGACAAAAGCATAGTGCCCACAAAAGTTAGATAAGTGTGAGGCTTTTGAGCGGGTGAGAGGACCTGGTGCGCTGATGTCATCGATGATCTTCTCCACTTGCACTTCTTTTGTAATGCGTGGATGAGTTGGTTGTCGCTGAGGATTTTGATCAGCATTTTCTTCAGCACCAATTTCCTCATCATGTTCTTCAGTGCATCACTCGACGTTCTTCACGATCGGGAATGAATTCTTCACCGATTCTTCATGGGAATGACATCCTCGCTTGCCTTTTGTGCTTGATAGCATCCTCGGTGCTGGTTCATCTAGCATGAAGGTAGGTGCTCTCTTGCGAGCCATTAGTTTCATCGAACCGCACATCTACAATGGTCAACAATCTTGTGAGAACAATATTGAAGACTCAGAGGTGTGCGAGTCCTTTCCGTAACCAAGCATAAAACCTTCATGTGCTTTGGTGCAAATTTAGAATTGTGGTGAGGATCTCTAATCCAACATTTAGCAATCAAGACTTTGAAATAACTCACATTGGGTTTCTTGTCGCTGAGAAGTTCATATGCGTCTTCTTGAAGAATTTGTGAAGATATACTCTGTTGATGATGTGGCGAGCAAGATTAATTGCGTTAATCCAAAAACGCCGAGGCGTTTTGTATTCATCAAGCATAGTGCGAGCCATCTCAACAAGAGTTCTGTTCTTGCGCTCCACGACGCCATTTTGCTGAGGAGTATAAGGAGCAGATAATTCATGAGTAATACCAAGTTCATCGAGATAGGCATCAAGACCAGAATTCTTGAACTCAGTTCCATTGTCACTTCTGATATACTTAATCTTCACACCAAAGCTGGTTGAAGCCCTCGAGGAAAATCGTTTGAAGACTTCCTGCACTTCATGTTTGTAAGTAGCAATGTGTACCCATGTATATCGAGAATAATCATCAACAATGACAAAACCATATAGAGATGCATCATTAGTGACTGCAGAATAATGAGTAGGTCCGAAGAGGTCCATGTGAAGCAATTCAAATGGACGAGTAGTGGTCATGATAGTCTTCGCTGGATGCTTGGCCTTGGTCATTTTTCCGGCTTCACATGCTCCGCATAAGTGATCCTTGAGGAATTTGACATTCTCAATGCCAATGACATGCTTCTTCTTCGCAAGCGTGTTCAAATTCCTCATGCCCGCATGACCAAGTCGTCGATGCCATAGCCAGCCTTCCGAGGCTTTTGCAAGTAGACACATGGCTGGTTGTGGTCCCAGAGAAAATCAACAATATACGATCTCCTCTCCTAAAGCCTTCAAGACTTTGGAATTGTCGACTTCCATAATCACAACACAAATGATATTTGCCAAAGACAACAACCATATCAAGATCACACAAAGATTGAGATCGACATGAGATTGTATCCTAAGGATTCAACAAGCATGACTTTGTCCATGTGCTTATCCTTAGAGATAGCAACCTTACCAAGACCCAATACTGACTTTTGCCTTTGTCAAGAAATATGATATGCTTCAGAGGTGACGGTGATAAAGGAGCATCCATCAATAGATTCTTGTCACCAATATGTGATTTGTACACCCACTATCGAGGACCCATTCGGTGGTTTTGGGTTGATCATCCTGCAGATGAATTAGTGTAACTTACAATCTCATATGCTTCATCGATGAAGAATATGATATCAAGTTCATCGGATGAATTTCATCAAGCAAAGAAACAGATATAGCAAGATGAGGACGTGTGAAATGAAAGTTCATTTCATCATGATTCGCTGCGCCCTTTCGAGCATTTTGTCGTCCCCAAAGAAATTCTTCAGACGCTCGAGCACGCCCGAGACCTGACCCTGCAGAAGAGATTAGTTCTTTTCTTCACCACTCACATCCGGAGGGGTGGCAAAGAGTTCATCATCCCGCGCGAGCACCATGTGAGAAAGGTGGCAAAGATGCCAAACCATTTCGCTTAGCATTGAGGGGTTAGGGTAAGATATGAATAAGCGAGTAATTCTTCGAGGACTTATGAACATAATGGTTTGAAGAATAATGCACATATTCATAGCCCTTAGCTTTACCTCATGAGACAGATTTGTTAGCATGATAATAATCATATGAGGATTTTGATCCAGTTGAGGAATTTGATCCTCGTGAAGGATTTGGTCCGTATGAGGATTTGGATCCATATGAAGAGTTTGGTCCATATGAAGAATTTGATCTGGGGTTCCTGTTCTTCACAGGTGGTGTCATGAGGACATTCACCTGAAGACTTTCAACACAGCTTTTGGGAACCCAGATTTTCTTCATAGGTAAACCGTTCCTGCAGTTAGTGCCAACATATCTAGCAAATACTTCACCATTCTGATTTTTGAACAGTTTATAGTTGGAGTCAAATGACTCATTAGAAGAATGAGGAGATTCACATGTAAAGCCAGATAAGTTAGATGGATCAACTGGAGGTCCCTTTGCAGCAACCCATGAGGTTTTGGGATACTGCTCAGGTTTCCAATATGTTCCATCGGCATTCAGTTTCCTCTCAAAGGCAATACCCTCTTTCCTAGGGTTTCTGTTGAGGATCTGCTTTTTGAGCACATCACAAAGTGTCTGATGCCCTTTGAGGCTTTTGTACATGCTGTCATGTACAATTCCTTCAACCTGCATTGTCAAGGATACTAGCAAGGTCCTCGATGAGGAATTAGTGATAGCAGAGGCAGATGAAGAATTTGTAACATTTGAAGCATTTGAACATTCAGGTGAAGAATTAGCAGATTCACGTTCAATGCACTTTAAGCATGGAGGAACAAATTCTTCCTGAGAAGCGCTGATTTGTTGAGCTAGTAATGAATCGCGCTCCTTCTGAAGATCTTCATAACATACTCTTAGCTTTTCAAGATCTGCCTTTCTTTGAATAGCTTCAAGGGAAAGCTTCTCATTGTCTTGCTTTTCTTGAAGAAATTCATAAGAAAGTTTCTCATGATCGAGACAAGAGGGAGTTATGATGACCTTGAAGGTTATCATACTTAGACCAAGTCTCTGAAGATTTTCATCGTGGCTTTAGTGCGATCCATTTCTTCACCCAACATATCATCACTTCTATCTAGCATGTTTTGAACCTTTTCAAGAGCCCGTTGTTGTTTCACAGCAATTTTAGCAAGTTTAGAGTAGCTAGGCTTAAGATCCTCATCGATTCATTTTCACTAGAATCGAGGAGTTGTATTTGAGTACCTTAGCTGCTTTTGCCATGAAGCAATAGGTGGGGCGTAGCCATCATTATCTTCATCGTGCTTGTTGGTGGAATCAGTTTCTTGATGTTGAAGATGGACTTGTCGACGAAAGCAAGAGTAACGGCCGACTTCGCCACACGGCACTCAGATTCTTCGGACTCCTCCTCTTCATCATTTTCCTCGATTCAGCTTCAAAGTCCATTTCCTTGCCAATGAATGCCCGAGCTTTCTTGGAGCTGCCCTTCTTGTGAGATGAAGACTTTGATGGTTTTGAAGACGAAGATTTTGATGATTACTTCTTCTTCTTCATTTCATCGTAATCGTAGTCCTTGTATTTCTTCTTCTTCATTTCCTTTTCCCATCGAGGACAATCTTGAATATAGTGACCAGGCTTCTTGCATTTGTGGCAAAGTCTTCTTGTAGTCACCGGATGAAGAATCACTTCCCTTGAGGGTTTTCCAAAGCGACCACGCCTTGTGAATTTCTGGAATTTCTTCACCAGAGAGCTAGATCCTGCTCGATTCTTCAGATCACCAAGGCTACTTCCGAATCCTCACATTCGAGTCGACACAACCTTAGCCTTCAAGGCACGTGGTTTGCCATAGTTTGAGCCATAGAGATCTCTCTTTTGACAAGTCGGAACTCGTGAGTGTTAAGCCTTCGAGGATATCGGCAGGATCAAGTGATTTGTAGTCAAGACACTCTTGTATCATCACCCCGAGTATCGATGAGGAATCAAGCGATCTTAGCAGTTTCTTCACCACTTCATGGTCGATGATGTCGATGGCACCGAGGGCTTGAAGTTCATTTGAGATGTCAGTGAGGCGATTGAAGGTTTGTTGAACATTTTCGTTGTCGAGTCTTTTGAAGCGGTTGAAGAGATTCCAAGAACATCAACTCGAGAGTCACGCTGAGTTGAGACTCCTTCATTTACTTTGGACAGCCTATCCCGATAAGCTTGGCGCTTCCAAGCACTCACTCTTCCATACCGTCCTTTGCTCGATGGCCACAGATGATATTCTTCGCTTGAGAGTCGAGTTGTTTGAATCTCTTCACGTCAGTAGCGGTCAGTGTTTCAGTGACAGCGGGGACACCATTTTCCACAACATACCAAAGATCATTATCAATTGCCTCAAGATGCATCCGCATCTTGTTCTTCCAGTAGGGATAGTCTGTTCCATCAAAGGTAGGACACCCAGCCGAGACCTTGATCATACTGCGGTCGACATAACTAGAACTCCGTGGTTAAACTAAAATCACACGTAACAAGGAGTACCTTGCTCGATACCAATTGAAAGTGTGTTATATCGACTAGAGGGGGTGAATAGGCGATTTTATGAAATTCTTCACCGAGGAATTTGCGGTGAGGAAATTCCTTAGCTAAGAACTATTTGCAATGAATAAGTACTCAGAGGTAAACATAACAGATTACACACATAGTCAAGATGATGAAATGAAGACTAGAACAGAGTACGTGAAGCGTAAACACAGGATAACAAGATGAAGACAAACAGATCAAGAAATTGAACGAGGAATTTGTGAAAGTCTTCACCAAAGTCTTCAAGCACGATATGAACAACATGCAACATGTAATGAGGAAATGAAAGAGTTGAGGAAATAGAACCAATCAGTTGGTGAAGACAATGATTTGGTAGACCAGTTCAACTGCTGCCTCTCGGTTATGCGTCTGTTGGAGCGGCCGAGTATTTAAACTCGAGGACACACAGTCCGGACACCCGCCTCGAGCCGCAACTCAGACACCCAGCCTCACCGTATTCTCCTTGAACTAAGACCACGCAGCCTCGTCCAATCACTCGTGGTAAGTCTTCGGTGACTTCCAAACCTTCACAGACTTGGTCACTCGGCGATCCACAATTCCTCTTGATGCTCTAGACCTTGACGCCTAACCGTCTGGAAGAAGCACAGTCTTCAAAGGTAACAAGCGCCGGATCCACGCAGATCAATTTCTTCATGATGCTCAATCACTTGGGGTTTTTGTGGGGTTTGGTTTTGGATTTTCCTCACTTGATGATTTTCGCCAAAGTCCTCGGAGGATGGGTTGCTCTCAAATGACAAGTGTCAAGTTCTCTCGAGCAGCCAACCAGCTAGTGGTTGTAGGGGCGGCTATTTATAGCCTAGGGAGCAGCCCGACATGATAAGACATAAATGCCCTTCAATGATATGACCGTAGGTGGATAAGATATTTTGGTCCGCCGCCCAAGAAGACAAAGAACGGTCGGAAATTTGACTTTCAAAGTCCTCGGGGCTATCATGTTCCTCATCGTGTAGGCAATTCAGACTGGCGAATTCCTAACTCCTCGATCGAGCAAAGTCATCGAGGACTAGAAGAACTGCGTCTCTGTCATTGAAGAATTTGACCGAATCGTATGAGATTTCCAATGGCTTCACTCAAGGGATTGGTAGGTGTAGGATTTTGAGTTGAGCATCACATGGAAATTTTTTCCTTAGTATTTCCTCGACCCCCTTTAACAGTACGGTGTTTACTATGACTCAAGAAAGAGAAAATGAAACTACGAAACAAAAGTCTTCACGCTTCATATTCCTCGAATGAATATCAAGTCTTCATGGTCACACCAATTTCTTCACTTTCAAAGTCTTCAGAAAGTCTTCAGAATATCAAAGTCTTCAGTCGAAGAACTTCATTTTTAGGGGTCGACTTTCTCTGTAAATATCAAACTCCTCATAGACTTATAGACCTGTGTACACTCACAAACGCATCAGTTACTTAACCTATAAGTCTTCAATACACCAAAATCATTAAGGGGCACTAGATGCACTTACAAGCCACCGTCCTCGTCCTCGTCATCCTTGGTCAGCTCAATGTAGGGAGGCAGCGTCCAGAGGTGGGGTGGCAACCCCCAAAATGGCCCGGCGTTCTGTGCAGGCGGCGGTGGTGGTGAGCACGCCGCCCGCGGTGCTGGTGGCGGCGACGACGACGGCAGGGCTGCATGGCACTGTGATCATCCCCGACCATGACTGCCCTACAGCGCCTCGTTCCACACTGGGGTGGGCGGCCGGTCCTCCATGGCCTCCTCCATCACCTCCTCCTTCACCTCCTGCTTGACGTCCAGCTCCGGCTCATAGACGTCCACGGCGGCCGAGAGCACCAGCAACTCCTCCAGACCCACCCACTGCGCCTCCTACGCCGCTTGTACTCCCTCTCGGAGTCCTCCATGATGGCCCGCACCAGCCGCTCCTCCTCCTCGGCCGTCATGGTAGAGCTGCTGGTGGCGTCGACGACGGGGAGGGAGAGGGCGTCGGCGTCAGGCCACACACACGAGTCCGACCGCGCACTCTGGGTGGGCTCAGTGCGCGCACACACGACGCGCCGAGCGGGCTACGAGCACGGTCGGCAAAGTAGGTTTGCCGACGCATGTCGTGCCCATCCTGGAACCAAGTGTCCCAGAGCGGCGAGTCGACGTCGTAGCGCCGGTCGGCGAGGTACTGGCGCGGGATGTGGGCGCACCGGCGGGTGATCTCCTATAGGCGTGCGCGGTCGCTCGCCGGCACGGGGGTTCGACACTCGATACGGGCTCAGATGCCACCCATTGGGGAGGTGGGCATTAGACCACGGCAATGGGGTGCCCATCTGCACGTACCAGCGGCAAACATCCACCTTGATGTATGGTGGGAAGCGTGCCGGAGCTGCCAGAGGGTAGATCGAGAATGCGGCCGGCGAGGTGGAGTGAATGGTCGCGCTTCCTGACGAGGCAGATGACGAGCCTGCCTTGTTGTCGTGCTTGCCCTTCTTGCTCGGCACCCACTTCCAGGAGCCCATTGCGACGGACGGCGGTGAGCGAGGTGAGCTAGGGTTTGGTGTCGGACACGGAGGGAGCAATGGAGTGGGAACGGTGTGGGGAAGTGAAAGTTGACTGGCCAGTCCACGGCTTCGCCACGTTGCTGGGCGGCTGACCGGCAGGCCCGTCCACTCGTGTGACCCGAGGTGGACGGCGAGAGGACGCATGCGCGTCCGTTCTGTGCCCGTTTGATCGTAAAGCCTGATATAATTTGCACGTCGAAACGACCAGATACGGACATTTTTTGTCCGATTGAGCTAAAACGGGCACACCCGGACCGGATGGGTCGTGTGTGGGAGTTGACCTCACACTAACAAACAGAGCCAGGAGAGGAGTTTGGAGACGGGCACTTTGCATGCACGGGATCGGGGTGGGACGACGACGGGAAGAAGGAGATCGGTCGTATCTGCGGTGGGATTCGCTTCGGTTTCCAATCCACGGCCGTCCCTTTCGCTGCCGCGGCAGCATGCGCGCGCCCGGGCCGGCAGCCGCTTGCGCCAGCAGCAGCGTGCCTTGCGCTGTGGCACTGGCAGCGGCATTGATCATGCCATGCGCGCCGTGTGTGTGCTCCCTTCGATCGGTAGATGCTCCTCACCTCAGCGTATAGTAGTAGTACTAGTAGATAGATGCTGCTGGTGTGCGCTCTAGCTTGGTCCCGCGGCCGGCAGACTCTGCCTAGCCATGGAGGAAACTAAATCTACTGGTAGCAATGAAAAACAGACGTCTGCACTAGCAGTTCGAGACTTGAATCGCCATAATGAAGTCTTCATATTTTCTTTTGCTTTTGCTTGAAATTAGTAGTTCTAATTATATGCAGTCAAACAAAGATTAAATTAGATTCATGTCAAAAAAGTGAGATTAAAGTAGATTAAGAACAAACCACATCCGAAATACTTACAAGTTCTTACAATAGAAGCCAAAATTTATGGCAAACTTACACATAATTTGTCACTTAAAATGCCATTAAGCGGCATTTGTAAAATATTAATAAACATAGGCAATGTCGCTATTCGACGTTGCTAACTACTAGTCGAGGCCGTTGTTGGAGTCAATCGTCTCGTTGGCTTTCCAACAACAATGGAGTTTGCGCTGCCGCATGGCCTCCTTAGGGGGAGGGGGGTTCCTCCGCTTCGCGGTAGGAAAGCTCGGGCACGACCTTGATGGGAACAACGGGGACGACAACATCCTCTTCGTGGGAGGAGTCATACCAGCTGCATGACACAAGTGGAGCTCATTGTCACGGGGATAATGGCGTCCGATCCAAGGTCATATGCATTGAGTCCATAGGTATGTAAATACTATCAAAAGGGGATGAGGTTGTGATCACGGACTAACTACTCAAGTGCTTAGAGATCATGCTCCAAAAGCCTCAGTCAAACTCTCACATTCCATTATGTCTAAAACCCTAAGTCAAACTCAGTCTCAGTTATCCACTCCAATATGGACTCACCGAGTTAACCAATGACATAGTCATTGTCTCATTGCCTATTGAAGGAAATATGCCCTAGAGGCAATAATAAAGTTATTATTTATTTCCTCATATCATGATAAATGTTTATTATTCATGCTAGAATTGTATTAACCGGAAACATAATACATGTGTGAATATATAGACAAACAGAGTGTCACTAGTATGCCTCTACTTGACTAGCTTGTTAATCAAAGATGGTTATGTTTCCTAACCATGAACAAGGAGTTGTTATTTGATTAACAAGGTCACATCATTAGTTGAATGATCTGATTGACATGACCCATTCCGTTAGCTTAGCACACGATCGCTTAGTATGTTGCTATTGCTTCCTTCATGACTTATACATGTTCCTATGACTATGAGATTATGCAACTCCGTTTACGGAGGAACACTTTGTGTGCTACCAAACGTCACAACGAATCGGGTGATTATAAAGGTGCTCTACAGTGTCTCCGAAGGTACTTGTTGAGTTGGCGATTTCGAGATTAGGATTTGTCACTCCAATGTCGGAGAGGTATCTCTGGGCCCTCTCGGTAATACACATCACTTAAGCCTTGCAAGCATTTCAACTAATGAGTTAGTTGTGAGATGATGTATTATGGAACGAGTAAAGAGACTTGCGGTAACAAGATTGAACTAGGTATTGATACCGACGATCGAATATCGGGCAAGTAACATACCGATGACAAAGGGAACAACGATGTTGTTGTGCGGTTCGACCGATAAAGATCTTCGAGAATATGTAGGAACCAATATGGGCATCCAGGTCCCGCTATTGGTTATTGACCGGAGACATGTCTCGGTCATGTCTACATTGTTCTTGAACCGTAGGGTCCGCACGCTAAGGTTTCGATGATGCTTATATTATGAGTTTATGTATTTTGATGTACCAAGGTTGTTTGGAGTCCGGATATGATCACGGACATGACGAGGAGTCTCAAATGGTCGAGACATAAAGATTGATATATTGGACGGATATATTTGGACACCGGAAAGGTTCCGGAGAAGTTTGGAGCTCCGGAGGTTACCGAACCCCGGGAGGTATATGGGCCTTATTGGGCCCATGTAGGAGGAAGAGAGAAGGAGCAAGGGAGGGCGCGCCCAAGCCCAATCCGACTGGGAGGGGCCCGCCCCTTTCCTTTCTCCTTCCCCTCTTCCTATTACTACTACTAGTACTACTTCCTAATAATAGTACTCTTTCCTTCCCTCCAAATAAGATAAGGAAAGAGAGGGAAACCTACTTGGAGTAGGTTTCCCCCCTATGGCGCCCCCCTAGGGCCGGCCACCTCCTCCCTCCCTCCTTTATATACGGGGTAGGGGGCACCCTAGGACACACAAGTTGATCATTGATCGCCCTTAGCCGTGTGCGGTGCCCCCTCCACGATATTACACCTCGATCATATTGTAGCGGTGCTTAGGCGAAGCCTGCGGCAGAGAACATCAAGATCGTCCACCACGCCGTCGTCTTGACGAACTCCCCTCGGAGCCTCTCTGGATTGGAGATCGAGGGTGCGCCATCGAGCTGTCTGCGTGTCAAGAACTCGGAGGTGTCGGGTAACGGTGCTTGGATCGGTTGGACCGGAGGACGACGACTACTTCCTCTACGCTGCGTCCAACGCTTCGCTTCGGTCTCACGAGGGTACGAGACAACACTCTCCCCTCTTGTTGCTATGCATCACCATGATCTTGCGTGTGCGTAGGAAATTTTTTGAAATTACTACGTTCCCCAACACCTATACCCTAACATTTGGTCTCATCGAATTGGCCCTTCGGTCCTACCAAAGAGCACTTGCCAACCTTCTTTTGCCAACTCAAAGTTAGTCGAAATTTCTGACCGGTTTCAGTCGGTTACACCGAATTGTATGGAAAGTGCTTTGTTCGCCATCTCTAGGTCCCACCGAATGGTTTCATCCGGTCTCAACGAAATGCCTGAAGTTCAAACATTTTGTACAAGTTTATCTCACTGAGTGGTTTCAACTGGTCCCACTGAACTGTGCATAAAGGTTTGACTATATATATTGCCACAAATTCCACCAACTTTCAGAGAGCAACCAGAGCGAAGCATACACTTCCCATATCCTTTTCAGAGAGAGAGAGAGAGAGAGAGAGAGAGAGAGAGAGAGAGAGCTCCTTGTTTTGAGATATGACCGGTTCATGCAAATGTGAACAAGATAAAAAAATAGAAATACATTCTATAATGCATGACATTACAAATAGTAAAAAAATTGCAAAATGGGTGTGCCCCTTTAGTAATGTGATACTAATTGAGTGGGACTGAGACGTAAATATGAAGAAAAACTAAAGGTGTGTTAAAGATGGGAAAGGCCAATATACATATTACAATTATGCTGACGAGTGAGAGCAATGAGAATAGAAAAAGAAGAAACATATATAGTATAATTTGGAAGCATGGCATGGATGATCGAATGAGAACCGCGAAAAAGTGTACTAGGTACATAGGTAGCATTGCTCTCATTGCTCTCACTCGTCAGCATAACTGTAATGAGAATGAGAATGAAAGGTTATTGCTCAACAATTCTCATCATCACTGGAAGCACTAAAGATTGAAACTAGTTAGGGATTAAATAGAATTTCCTGAAAATTCCAAACAAATACAATTTCCTGCCTACGTACTATGGATGATCGAATGATCTAAATGCTCCAACAACAAAATTGTTCGATGACTAATGACCAAGTGCATGAACATAACAATCTAACAGAGAAGAACATAAAGTACCGAAAGACTAGCCGGCAGACTGTGCATTAGAAAGAGAAGTGCAATTTGGCAATTACAAATCATAAAATTAGAGGTGATCAATGAAGTACGATACATCCTATTGTGAGATTGGGCACTTTCAATATGGGGGAAATGCCGGGGGCCATTGCAGTGTTCTACTCCAGCAAGCAATTCAGCAGATGGGTGACCGGGCGAAGCACCAACCATGGAAGCGATGGGGATTGACCCCCTAATGTTGGGATGGTGCACCTGCCATGTCCCCATGGGGTTGCATACATGGAGAGGAAGATGGAATGAGGAGAAGCAGGTGAACGGGTTTGGGCGGTGGGGAATTTGTGGCCCTCCTCGATGAGGTGACAAGGAAGCAAGCGATGTGCCGCGAGCTCGAAGGTGATGCCCAGTCGAAGATGGCAGGACGAGGTGGTTGACGGCAAGCTCGGCAGCGGTATGAACTAGGCGAGAGGGAGAGGGGGTTCAAGGGAGCAATTAGGGATGGGTTATGCGTGACCTATGCAAGCGGTTTTACAGTTTTTTTTGAATAGGAAGCAACGACAGGATAAGGAATATCGTCACTGTGAGATCCAACAAGAATCGACTTTGCTTCGAATCATACTATAGATCAAATTTGTTTCCCTTCTTGTACATAGAAACGAGAGATAAAATGGGGGATCTGATGAGGCATTTTGGTTCCCGGACTCGAATGAGCCCTGGAGTTAAAAATACAAAATAAATTAAAAAAATCGATTTCTGTATGGAGAAAGATGACCGAGTGTGTGATGTCCGTGCCAAATTTCAGAGCACTTGCATGTTTGAGTAGCTCTCAGTGAAATAGACAAATTTAGGGTGATTGAAAATGTTTACTATTTGTGCACTGTTTAGACATGTTTTTTTTCTGACAGCTATTCAGATGTTCAAATCCTTTGAAATTTGGCACGCGCTTTACGCAGTTAAATATCTTCCATCCAAAAGAATCAGATTTTTTTAAAATTTTCTAGTATTTTTTTTAATTTACTGTTCATCGACCAATGAACCAAACTTAGAGTTGGATATTCGGGGATCCGATCAATGTCTCATCTACAAGCAGATTCTTTCTTCAATGAAAAGCAGAAAATGCATCGCAAAATGCCAACGGCGGTCGACCTCCATGGAGGTGGGTATTTTGAAAAAAAAAAATCAAAAAACATATTTTAAGTTTCAAAAAAATGATGGACTGGTGTGAGAGTGAGACAGAGTAGACCAAAACTCCATTGAAGAGGGGGAGACCGCCACTTGATGCCTTGTTCCCTGTTTCGGCCATGCACCCACTGTACTTGCAGGTCTGCACATTTGGATCGTGCCTTGCAGAATATGATTGGGTCCATAAACGTCTGTCTGTAATCCTACAGTAGAGTGACATAACCGAGAGAAAATGATGAGAGAGAGAGAGAGATGCATCATGCATGCATGTCCCTCATTGTCATGGCTCACGCACAAACTTGCAGCCTTGTTGTAGCTAGTGGCCTGGCCGGTACAAGAAAGAAGCCTCCCTCCACCGCTTTCCTTTTTGTGTGGGGCAGCCGGGCGAGCGCCGTGCTTGTAGCGGCCGGTACAAGGACGCATGCTTCTCATGGCTCGAAAAAAGACAAGACATGGATATTGTCATTTCTGAAGAGGTAATAGCACCCCAGATACCCTAACTTGCATGGAATGTGATGATTTAGTCCTAAACTTGCAAAATGCTACTCCATCATACTCCAACTTGCACTAGATGTGATGATTTAGTCCCCGGCCTATCACAGCACGACAAGTGGCAGCCAGCTGGCCGGACAAGTCGTCGCCCGAACTTTTATAAAAAACACCCTGCATTTTGTCTAATTAACCCCTGCTACAGGTAGCTCTTCTGTTGCTCCGCGTCCTGAATTTCGACGACGGCACCGGCAAGGTGTGGCGGTTCCGCTACTCGTACTGGAACAACAGCCAGAGCTACGTCCTCAACCAAGGCTGGAGTCGCTTCGTGAAGGAGAAGGGCCTTGGCGCCTGAGACGTCGTCGGGTTCTACCGCTCCGCCGCCGGCAGCACTGGCGAAGGCACCAAGTGTTAGAAAATAAACCGTGACGCGTGTGAGTCCGTGGTCACCAGCGTGTGTGCGTGTGTATGTCTAGGTCTACACCGGACGCCGGTGCATGGCTGCGTGGGTGCTCGAGTTCGAGCCGCAGTCCATAGGCGTCGTGCGCGCGTAGAGCTAGCTAGTTAGTTGGATACGTCGTGCGCGCGGCCGTATCAGTAGTAGTTAGTTAATGTGTAGTAGTTAGTTAATGTGTAGCGTGCATGCAATAGTCAGTTAGTGCATGCATGTAGTTGTAGATATCCGTTGGTTGCCAGCCGAGACGTACGCGTACGAGCGCGCATCGTGGGCGCTGGCGAGTGCGGATCGCGCGAAACAGTAGACCTGGCTGCCCGTGCCCGCCAGCCGCGCCTCCAGCACCTCGGCGAAGCAGTGCGCCAGCCTCTGCGTGGCGTCTCCCGTCGGCCCGGAGTGCTGGTTGATCTGCCTGACCAGCTCCGTCACGCCCCGGCGATCGCCCGCGGCCACGGCCTGCGCGCAGTGGATGAGCATGGTGCGCAGGTCAGACCGCCTCGCTCTTCTTCGCGCGCGTCGTCTTCCCGTTCTTTCTTCTTGGCCTCGCTGTCCATGGCGAGGCGCAGCTCCTCTATCCCCTGCATGCATGCCTCGTACTCCTCCAGCATTATTTCGTCGAACATCTCGCGGGCGCCGGTCTCCTCGCTGTCCGGCATCATCAGCTTGCTGCTCCTGGCGGTCTCCGCCTCCAGGTCGTCCTCGTCGTACCTGTACCTGTATTTGCGGCCCCGGCCATTGCCGGACGTCGGTGTTCCATTCGCCACCTCCTTCTTGACGGTGAAGCCGCGCTCCTTGCCGGGGATGGCCTCGAGGAGGGTGTTGTTGGTCGGCAAGAACTTATTGGCCTCCTCCATGCCCTTGAGGAAGGCCGAGTTGAGCATGTCCATGTCACCGCCGTTACTGAAGAAGGCCGGGAGCAGCCCGCTCTGGCCGCCATCGCCGGCAGAAAACATCGCCATCTTCCGCTCGGCCTCCTTCTCCTCCGCCGGGCCATTTAAGATTGCCGAACTCTGTGTGCCCGGGCTGCCGCCGTTTTGGCCGAAGAAGCCGCTGGCCCAATCGGCCGCGCAAGTTGCGCCGGATTCTGCTGGAACCCCGCAGCTGGGGCGTCAGCAAGGAACAGGATAATGTTTAATTAGACAAGACGCATCGTGGGCGCTGGCGAGTGCGGATCGCGCGAAAATATAAATCGCGCGAAACAGAAGAGCTGCATGTAGCGGGGGTTAATTAGACAAGACGCAGGGTGTTTTTTGTAAAAGTACAAGCGACGACCTGTACGGCCAGCTGGCTGCCACTTGTCATGCTGTGATAGGCTGGGGACTAAATCATCACATCTAGTGCAAGTTGAGGTATGGTGGAGTAGCATTTTGCAAGTTTGGGACTAAATCATCACATTCCATCACATTTCTGAATGTGGGTTACCAATTTCGATCTGAAAATTTTAGAGTATTTTCCCGGCCGACATCACCCAGAAATATATGGCTCCTCATGCTGAGATGGATCAATACTGCGGATTCTGGTTGCGATGCTACATACATATCAGGTTTGCCTACTAGACAACTGGACGCCAAAAAACAAAGACGATCAACTGAGGTGCAGTATATGCTGTTTGCAAAGCCCTATGGATGATACTAGTACATGGGATCCCGGGAAAGAAAGGTGTAGCCAAAGCTCCTTTTGCACACACACTGGCCGGACGGATCGAGCTGATCGCCTGCATTTGTCGCAGCTTGCTTTGGATCGGCCCACAAGCCAAGAGGGTACAGGAGATGAGAGGGTTAAAGGAACTGGGGTGAGTACTGGCACTGCTTTGCATGCAGCCGGCCAGCACAGCCACAGATTTGCCATCATCTCGATCGATCGCTGCCATCATCAGTTGTACTCCAGTTTGCAGGTGCCGATCTCTCTCGAGGACCACGCGTCCATGTCCACGAAGAATTCGGAAATCGTACTGGAGTCTAGTGAACGTAACCATACCACCCTTCCTGCATTGCAGCACTAGCTAGAGCAACTCTAGTAGAGTAATCAAAATTAGAGTCGCGCTGCATAATGTTTTGAAGGAGCGAGCAACCACCGACGATGATGCTCCCCATATGGAGCACACATATGGTGCCGATGACTTGTGGAGAAGTGATGACGATGACGCATAATGGCAACTTCGACGGTGGTCTTCTCTTCTCTTCGGCGTGTGTGGGCTTCATGTGGGCAGGCAGGCTGGCCTGTGTGTCCCGGTTATCGGGGCGTTTGTGATGGTTTTCGTCCATTTTTTATTAATTAACGGGCAATATCTCCTTCAAACTCAGATAACGCAAATATTTTGCGTCTTTTTACACAAAAGACAAATGTTTCGGAGTTCAGTTGGTTTGTGCGCAAACACATAATCACCAAACAGCAGCCTTCGTAACTTTTTTTTCATTTGCTTCAAATTTGTAGGGGCGATTTAAGTGACATTTAATCTAACGAAACACATGTATCAACACAATAGCTTAATTAACAACTACATAAGAGACCAAAAATTCATCGCATTACATATATTCTGCTATTTGAGACATCATTAAGCAACAGTGTCGCTATTTGACATTCCTTTAGCCGCTACTACCACTGCTCCGCCACCGCGGCCATTTACTCGGCCTGGTTCGATAGCTCGTTGAGGTAGGTGAAGTTGTCGTCGCCTCTCGGCCTCTGCATCCTAAGATGCATACACCCATCATCTTATTGTATACTAGCATACATGCTCATGCATTTTAATGGGAGAAAAAAAAATGATCCTAACATAATAAGCATGACTCAAGACCCCTCCACAAGTCCAGCTCATCTATTTTAACATAGGTCACATCTGTGTCGTCGCTTATAAAATCCTCCTTCCAGTCTTCATCGACCATGGTAACGTGTCTCACCTCCATCCTAAAAGGACACCATCCTAAAAGGACATGTAAAAGAAAACATCCTGGGTGTCGTGTCTAACCAACCAAATACAAAACATCAGCACGAAGACAACACCACTAGAAGGAGAAGGTTGTCGGCGTCAACCACTGAGTCCAGATCATGTTGCAAAATTGCCATATTCGTGTCCTTCGAAATTCTCTGACAATGGATAGCCTGCTTTGGCTGAAAGATACTACCCCCGTCCGGGTTTATTAGGCCCCGTAGTATTTTGGGTCAAACTTTGACATTTCATATGACTAAAAAAATATAGAATATATGCTAAAAAAGTATATCGTTGGATTTGCACTTGAAAAAGCTTTCCAGAGATATAATTTTGGTGACATATAGTTTATATTTTATTAGTTAAATTTGTTGGTCAAACCTTAGCCCAAAATGAGAGGGGGTCCTAATAAACCCGAGCGGAGGTAGTAATTCTTATAGAAGAGCCATCAATCGAACCTTCCATTATAGGCCTGCCCCGCCGCTATGGGCGGTAACACGAGAAGTAGATGTTGGTGGCAATGACTGCCGCCATCCCAGATCCAAGCGAAACAAATTGTATTGTCTGCTAACCACTTACACCTTCTGCGAGCCCGGCCCAACGCCCATTGATATCCAACCAATTTTGCGCTACGGGGTGTCAAGGGGAAGGTAGGTGACGGAACGGACCAGCAGCTTCCCTCATCTGGGTAAGCATCACAAATGGCACATCAAAATCCAGGGCTCCATAGCATCAAACACAGCACCGTGTTGCCAGCCACCACCGACCGAAGAGCGCGGTCGATTACTGTTTACCGCCCCTCCGTATGCCACTTGACTGCCTCCATTGTGAGAAGCTCCATCACTCCCTTCGCCGGTAGTAGCAAGACGTCGCCCCCCAAGTCATTTGGAGGGCAGCTAAGTTGTATAGGATCGACAAGCTAATCATATTTATGTGATATGTGGGTGTTCTTCATTTTATTCCCTGGTAAGACGTGGTTAGATGCTAAATCGAGAGAACCGATCAGATGGATTGTTAGTGGGGAGTGTTCCGTCCTGCATGACGACCTTTGTATTGAATGATTGAATCAACGATTCGGCGTTCGTTATTCAGAATGTATGGAATTAGTTTAATAATTTTGAGAAAAATAGCTGAGTAGCTAGAATATTTTTCTCAAACACGTGTTGGAGTGTGCCATTTTCATCGCCGTCATCTTTTATCTACTACGTGGTGCATCTTTAGTTTGGAGCTCCATGATTCTCGTCCAGCTCAAGAAACGTTGTCAAAAATTGTACTACATGCAGTTTTCCTAAAAGAAAAAAAAGGACATGCAGAAAGCCAGATACACACATCGAGCAGAACCAGTACAAAATTTCCTCCCGTGTTGCAAAGATTATCAACTGCAGTGTATGCTCTTTGCAAAGCCCGAGGAGATGATAGCTAGTACGAGTAGTAGTAGGTTCCATGGCAAAGTGTAGCCGATGCTACTTTTGCGCGCTGGCCGGATCGATCCGATCGCCTGCGTTTGTCGCAGCTTGCTACGGGCAAAAGCTGGTCCCGAAGAGGGTTCAAAGCACTGGCTGCCATCGGTGAGAACTGGCACTGGCAGTGACACCGGCATGCACTGCTTTGCATGCAGCACGGCCTGATCCACACTGCTGCCACAGATTCGGCAGCAGCATCTCGATCTCGGTGCCATGATCTGATGATCAGTTGCAGTTTGCAGGTGGCCATCTCCCTCCCTCCACGCCCACGCACGCACGCCCACGCAGATCAATTGAGGCACCTATGGGATGGGGAGAGACCAAGCAGAGGCATGCAGGCTTTAGGTAGCTGGAGGAGCCAGAAGATGGGCATCGAGATCGGTCGTATCTGCGCCGGGATCCGCTTCGGTTTCCATGGCCGTCCCTTTCCCTGCCGCGGCGGCATGCGCGCGCCCCGGCCGTCCGGCAGCCGCTTGCGCCAGCGGCGCCGTGCCGCGCGCTGTGGCATTGATCATGCCATAGGCGCTGCGTGTGTGCTCGATTCGATCGGCGCCTGCCTGCCGCCGGAGATGCTCCTCACCTCAGCGTGTAGTAGTAGTAGATATATACTCCTAGATGCTGCTGCTGCGCTCTACGGCTCTAGCTCGGTCCCCCGGCCGGGCCGGCAGACCCTGGCTACCACGGAGGGAGGAAAGTAAAACTGTTTTTGTCTCTGGAGAGGCCGAAAGGGCTAGCTGGGTAATATCAGTGCAAACAGACGCAGACGTCGGTCTGGACTGGCAGTTCCAGACTTGAGTTGAGCTGCGTGTCTTTACTGTTCATCACGTACGCTAGCGGCATGCATGCTGCCTTCTCGCCAGCTTTTCCCCTTTTTCTTTTTTGGGTGTGTGGGGGAGTACGACCTCATCAAAGTTCAAACTGCGCTATCTCGTCTACCTCCCCAGCTTATCCAAGGACTACTTGTTAAGCGCATCTCCAGCCGCGCCCCCAAGAAGGCCTCCCCAGACGATTTTTTCGCGCCGGCGCCGAAAAAACGTCCCAGTCGCGCCCCCAGGATGCCGAAAATCGCCGGTTCGCGCCTTTTTTTCGCCCGGCGGTCACAGGCCGAACCCGGCGCGCTGGGGAGCCGTTGGGGGCTCCGGCGCTAGTGAAAAGCGCGCATGGCCCACGCCGACAGGGGAAAAGTCAAGTTTTTCCCGACTCGCCAGCACCCGCGCCCTCGGCCACCACTAGCTGTATCCGGCGACGGTCGCCGCCTACTCGCCTAGATAGCCATTCCCGCTGAAAATAGCGGTAACCGCGGCAACCCTCCCGCAAAGACTAGGCGGTGCGGCCGCCGCTTCCGGCCGCGGAGGCGCGCTTAACGGCGGGTACACGCCCACGAGCGCAAGGTGTTCGCGTTTTGCTCGACTCGGCGATGGACTCGATGAGGAGGAAGAGCTCGCCACCGGCCGAGGAGGAAGCCGCGGCGACGCCCGTAAAGAAGAGCATCGATGGTGCTCGCCGCCCTCACCCACCGGCCGGGCGAGCAATGAAAAGCCGCGTCGAGGTGGCTCGGCGCCGGGCGGTGAAAGCAAAGAACCGCATCGTCTGCAAGGCTATCGCATGCTCTACTCCGACTACTTCGCCGATGCTCCACTTCATGGCGAGAGAACATTTCGCGCCGTTATCGGATGAGCCAAAGCTCTTCCTCAGATTGTGAATTCCATCCGGAGTTCGACAACTACTTCAAGTGCAAGATGGATTGCATCGGGCGCTCTTGGATTCACCTCCATCCGTAAGTGCACGACAATGATGAGGATGCTTGCATATGGAGCTCCCAAGGATTCACTCGACGACTATGGGCGCATGGCCGAGTCCACCAAAGATAGAGTGTTTCTACAAGTTCGTCGGGCAAGGTGGCGTGTTTGGGCCACAATACTTGAGAGCACCCAATGCGGAAGACACCGCCGGATCCTAGCTTAGAATGCAGAAGAGGATTTCTGGGATGCTTGGAAGCATCGATCGCATGCATTGAAATGGAAGAACTGCCCATTTGGTTGGCGGGGATGTACAAAGGCGCCAAAGGCGGTTGCGATGTGGTGCTTGAGGCGGTAGCCACACAGACCTCCGGATTTGGCACTCCTTCTTTGGTATGCCAGAACTCACAATGACATCAACGTGTTGCGGTGCTCTCTGTTTTGCCAAGCTCGTTGAGGGCCATTCTCCTCCGTGAACTTCGAGATCAATGGGCACCAATACAACAAGGGTACTATCTAGCCGCGGCATCTATCCGAGATGGTCGACATTTGTGAAGATGATCTCAAACCTCGTGCGGGGAGGCAAGAACGCTGGTTTATGAAGGTTCAAGAGGCTTGCGGGAAAGATGTCGAGCGGGCATTTGGTGTGCTCCAATCTCGATTCGCTGTTGTTCGGTACCCTTCCGACCTGGTCGAAAGATCAAATGTGGGAGATCATGACTTGTCTGTGTCATCTTGCACAACATGATCATCGAGAGCGAGCAAGAAGACCCAGTGTTTGACATCGAACCATACTACAGTGCAGGGTCCTCTAGCGAAGTTGATCACCAGCTACCGGCAACTTGGACTGCCTATCTCAAGATATCGCCAAGAGATCCGAGACCCACAGTGCATCATCAATCGCAGAAGATCTGATTGAGCACCTATGGAGGCTCAAGGGGATGCCGCGTGATGAAATACGAGTTTTATTTGTTGAACTATATAATTTGTATTGAACTATTTGTTGTTGTACTATTTTGTTGAAGTATTTGATTTTTCTGTAATGAAATATGTGATAAGGAATAATTATGTTGATCAATAAACGCCGAGAAAGGGCGAAACCACGCCGAATATGGGCCTATTCTCGCCCATATGGGCCGTTTATTCGCCGAAATTGGGCTGCAAAGTGGGCCAATTTCGCGCTGGCGAGCAAGCGGCGATCGGCGAAAATCACCCAGCGCCGAGTGTCTCGTCGCTCTCGTGGGGCGATTTTTAAAGCCCCGGGGGGGCAACGGCTGGAGATGCCCTAAGTCGTGTAGATTAGACTGCACCTTGGACCTTGGCACACGGCAAATTAACCTAGACGTGTAGGGAAAGGGGGAAAAGGACTGCAGTAAATATGAGACCGAAATGTGGATGCAGGTAAGATAGCATGCGGCGTGGCAGTTAGGCCGCTGGACTAAATATGGCCTCATATGCGCCGGCCCCTGCTGCTGGATCGAGATTTTATGGCCGCTGTACGTCGCTGGTGTGGTGTGGATGTGATACTTGCTGCCATGGCACACGCAGGAAACAGAGACTTATGAGAGGCGTTGATGCTCAGCGGCTCACGGCAGGCTAGAGGACTGGAGATCAAGAGGCTTGCAGGAAAATCTTTTCCAGAAGAAGAAGCTGAATCTATCACCTTGAATACTATGGTAGTTCCCGCGTGCAAAGTCACCCTACTCGAGTGCAATGAAGCAAGTCTGATAACGGGAACCCTTGGAGACAGCGCAACGGGCGTGTCTTTCGCAACTGTCTCATGCATTGTTGAGGAGTTCAGCATTGTGGGGGTTGGCCAGGAGGCTCATCTGATCTTTTGTGGGGGATTGTGTTTGTTGCTGGAGTAGGTGTTGAGTGTTGCTTCTTGCCATTTCTGCTGGGAGCATTGTTTGCATGTCTTGTACTCTCCCTCGGTCCCTCCGTTCCTAAATATAAGTTTTTTTTAGAGATTTCAATATGAACTACATATAGATGTATATAGATATATTTTAATGTGTAGATTCACATATTTTGTTTCGTATGTAGTCCATATAGGAATCTCTAAAATGACTTATAGTGTTTAGGAATGGAGGTAGTAATTAACTCTCTTCCTTCTATAAGGCTATAGTACACGAATTGTGTGCACTCGAAAAAAAAAACTGATAGCTCTACAACTTGCAGTGCATCATGTTTTTCTTGAAAGCACATATGTAACTTTATTCAAACAAAGAAAATCATTACATGTACAATGCTTTGGATCAAAGATCCAAGAAGATCCAAGATGCAGAAGCCGGGGGTCATCCTCCTTTCAAAAGAAAAATATGCAAGTAGTTACAAACCAACTTTTACAACTAATAATTACAATAAAATCTCTTAGTTACACATTTTTCATGGTAATATTTGTTGACAAACAAAATTCTCCCAAGCCTTCAACAAAGACATTGTAATAAGGCTGGAGTGGCAACATTGCTACTTGTACATCTGCAGGAACATGATTACCAATAAAGTTTCCAGAGAGCCTCCGAATTCGTGCATCCCATCCAGGAAGATGGGAAGCCATAAACGAACAACGAACTTGGGCCGGGAATTATCCCCTAGAACAGCAGACGGTAGAACTGATCTTCACCGTAATAACAAGGAAAGACTCCAACGAAACAAAAATTCAATCAAACCAACCAGAGCGCCATGACAGTTTGACAAAAACGCAATAGGTCTGTAAGATCGATCATGCGATGAGAAAAACATAAACACTGCAGGAACAATTGCACTAAACCTGCAGAGGAAACATAGCTGTCGCTCTATAACATCACTTGAAAAAACGTCGTCGTAACAGGAAAAAAAAACTTGCACGAAAGCTTCTAGAATCATCTTTTCTTAGAGCATCTCCAATAGCATGTGTATATTTGGATGTCTATATATTCATATAGACAATGGTCTAAAAAGATTCCCTCATATACACATCCAGTTTTGCATCAGAACGTCTATATACATGGACCATGACAGGTGGCCCGTTGCTGGGGAGAGGAAGAAATCATGACTACAGCTGAGTTTAGACAACGCCTTCACATTGTCCAGGCGTGGACATTGTCGAGGTCGATTTAGAGGATGTGTATATTTGGACAACCATATAGACAAGCTGTTGGACGCCTGTTTTAGGCTCACGTCGTGAAAAACGAGTATAGACATCCATATAGACAAGCTATTGGAGATGCTCTAAAATCATATCTCTTTTTAGACAAACTCTAAAGAGGTAATATCACTAGTGGTGCTTAAACTTGCCACCGTTGTTCACTTTGGTGCTTGAACTTGAAAAATACATCAAACTGGTTTTAAAACTTGGCACAAGCGTGCAAATACGGTGATAATCCTATCTGTAGACATATAATGCGTTGATGTGGCACCGTATATTGATTAGCACGCACACGTGGCGCGGGACCCACAACAGAGGGTTTGCTTTATATATGTCTCTATGACCAGCAGGCCCCATATGTTAGCGTTCTTTTTTAGAATTTGTAAAAGGTACGTAAAATTTAATGATGGTATTAAATATAAATTTCAAATATTAGTGTGTTTATAAATATTATACATACAAAAGATAATTTATTTAGAAAAATATTCAGAAAAATTTAAATAGTTTGGACGTATTATTTTTTGGAAAAATCATATAAACTAAATTGTATTTCTGGTTATAAAAATATTTATATAGTTTAGAATATCATAAATATTGGTGAAATTACAATTCATAAATATTATTTTAGTTATAAAAAATTGAATAATGATATGCACATTTTCATAATTCATAAGTTTGTTGTTTAATTATTTTTCGTATAACTAAGAAATATTCTTAATTATGGAAAAGTCAAAAATATAAATGTGTACATCTGCTTATATTTCAGTTATATAGAAATTATGCATATGTGCAAACGAGTGAAAGTTATCACTAGCGAATATTAATAAAATTATGAATATTGTAAAATTGCGTGAAAATTTTATAAATTAATTATTTTATTTGTACGTATAATATTTATAACACACGAATATTTGAAATTTATTTTTATTACTGTGAATATAGTTGACAAACTTTTTACAAAATTCTAAAAAAGCAAACATGCCCAAAATGGGCTGCAACTAAAAGCCTCGCCCGTCTTCCTGTACGTAACATAAGGTGTCATTTATCTATGTACGATATCAGGATTTGTCAAAAATAAAGAGTACGATATCAGGAACTGATTGGCCAAGTTGCTAGCGCAGTTCTCTTGCAAGCGCTACTTTGCTAGTTCGAAACTGACCGGCTGCAATTTTTATCGTTTGTTTTTCCTCTCGGCTGACATATGGGCCCGCTGGTCAGAGAGATACATATAAATAAAGCATGTGTTATAAGTGGGTCTCATGCCACGTGTGCATGTCGATAAAAATACGGCGCCACATTAGCGCATTATACGTCTGGTGGATGAGATTATCACCGTATATGCACGCTTGTGCCAAGTTCTAGAACCAGTTCGGCGTATTTTTCAAGTTTAGGCACTAAAGTGAACATCGGTGGCAAGTTTAGGCACCATTGGTGATATTACCTCAACTCTAAAATCATCTAAACTGAGCAATTTGCTTCCCAAAACCGGTCTACTGAGACGACCCAAAAGGGTGAGTCACTAAGGCCCAATAGACCATGAAGTTCATGAATTTGCAAAAGATTGCAATTTTGAATATATATTTTTGCAAAAAAAACACAAATTTGAGAAATATTTCGAGAATTTGGAAAAAAGTTTGTGAATTTGAAAATTTCATGAATTTTGAAAAAATAGTGAAAATTTGAAAAGGTTCATAGAACTTAAAAAAACTACGAATATCAAAAAGTTTGCTTTTCTTCAAAAAGTTCATCACGTTTGATAAAAGTTCATAAAAAAGGAAAAAGTTCATAAACTTTTTTTTAAAAAAAAGTGTTTAAGGATTTAAGAAAAGTTCATCGATTTTCAAAAAACGTTCATGAATAGAGTTAGTTCACTGATTTTGAAAAAGATCATAAAAATTAAAAAATAGTTCATCGATTTTAGAAAACCTAGTGATTTTTAAAAAATCACTGATTTGAAAAAAGCTTGTGAATTTAAGAAATTTTTCGACGAATTGGAAAAGTTCAATAATTTATGAAAACTTCATAATTTTAAAAAGGTTAGCAAATTTAGAGAAGAAAATGAAAAAAATGCCTAAGAAAAAAACAAAAGAAAAAGGCAAAACAAACAAACAGTGGAGACGCATTCGACGAAGAACAAGAAAAATAAGTATGGACAGTCGTAGGCTTTCCAGTTGGTTTCTGCGGGTCGTACTAAACCAGGAGGTCGGGTGTTTAAATCTCTTGCGTGAACCCGTTTTTTAAGGTAAAGAAAATGAGAAAGTGTTTGCGCCGGTTTGTTCAATGGGTTATAACCGGCGCCCGGGCTATGTCTCGCCTGTACTGGTTGCTGTTAGGAACCGCCCACAGGAGATGATAAGCTGACCGGCGCATTAAGTCTGCTACAATCATAGCCTCCCAGCCACTTCGTTGGTTCGCTCCACACTGTTTTCATCGGGGTTTTTTTCTTTTTCTCTTTCGATTTTTTATTTCTATTGTTTTTTGTTTTTCCACGGTTTCTTTTTCTTTCTTCATAATACTTCAGCCTTTTTTCACTGTATTTTAGGCATTTTTTTGCGACAACTATATTCGTTTGTTTCTTCTTCGTTTTCTTCAGTTTTCTTTTACATTTCCTTTTGTTTCTTTATCAGCTGTTTACTGGTTTTTTGTTTTTGATCATTGTTTTTTTGGTTTTTTAAACATGATTACATTTTTTTGTACTCATTAAACATTTACCAAATAGTCCCTTTGATAAAAAAAAAGGTGTCGTGGCTTTAGTTAAAATTTGAAATAAAGCCAAGACACTTTTTTTGATCGGCGGGAGTAAATTATTAACATTTTTCCAAATTATATGTTTTCATGTCTACTTTTTACGCACATTTTCCATTTTTCATAAAGTTCTAAACTATTTTTTTGCATACATTTAACATTTTTAAATACATGATTTCAGATTCCTTAAATATTTATTCTGAAACTTTTTGAGTGTGTTTTATTTGTTGCCAATACACCTTGTAATTGTTTATATACTCGTTTTGAACTATGCAAACATTTTTCTAGATTTTTAGAAAAAAAATTCCAAAATGTTAAGAACACATTTTTGAATCTCGAAAACATTTTTTAGATGTGAAGTACATTTCAATTTTCTTTAATGATGATTTTTTATTACACGAACATTTTTCTAGACTGTAAAAACAATTTTTAAAGTGGCACTTACTCTTTTAAAACATGTGACATTTCTTTCGTCATAAACATTTTTCATACATATAAATAACATTTTCCATATACCCCATAAATATTTTTCTACACATGTTTAAATTTGTTCAAATACAAGATTAATATTTCCAAAAAAATAGTATATGTAGTTATATTATTTCTAAGTTTAAAAAACTAAATTTTAAAAACCAGAAATAAGATGTTCAGAGTTAATGGAATTGAAAAATCATGTGTGTCATCATCACGTTATCAGCATGATGTCACAAATGGTTTCTGGGCCAACCAAGGTACGATTCCCTGAGGCGAGGCCGACTAGTGCCTCGCAGCTGGGGGATATGGCGGCGCAGTATAACCGGCGCTGAGCGCGTCAAATAAGAGTTGAGCTTGATAGGCCACATGTAAAATTGGCGTGCATCGATGCGCTAGTGAGCCGGCCCGTTAGTTTCTATAAATGTTTTTTTGCGGTGTGGTTTCTATAATGTAAATTCGCGGATTATGTTTCTTTCATTTAATTTATTTCTATGTCTTCCTTATTTTTCCAATTTTTCTTGTAGTCACCATAAACTATACAAATTAAAAGTTAATTTACATAAATTTTGGAAAGAATGAATATTTGTGACTTCTACAAAATGTTCACGCCCGTTAAATAAATTTTCGAAAGAATCAATAAATATTCATGAAACTTTAAATTTTTACACAGTAAAAGACGGTTTGTGTAATTTAAATAAAATATTTCACAGTGTTCAAAATAAGTTCAGTATTTCAAAAAGTTTGTCTATATTGAAAATTGTTGGTCCAATATAGAAAATTGATTGTAGTATTTCAAATAAATGTTTCGCACAAATTTAAAAAGTTCACAACATTTATCAATATTGTTAACGTATGTCAAAAATATGCTGATGGAATTTTAAGAAAAAGTTTCATGCCATTCAATAAATGTTCAATAGGTATTTAGTAACGATTAAAATTTATTTGAAGAGAAAGGGTGAAATATGTACTAAAAATGTTCATTTCACAAATGATCAATGTATATAAAAACAATGTTGCAAATGTATAGAAAAATGTACAATGTGTATTAAAAAAATTGGGATGTTGGAAATAAGGTTAGATGCCCCTGCGCCGGAGGCAAGACGAGGATAGATCTCGCAATAGGCGAGAAATAAGGGCGCCCCTATTTCCCGCTTACTGCAAGACGAACGGAACACTCCGTCCAAGGTTCCTGGGGCCACAACTTCGTTTTATTCTTGTTTTTCTAATATTATGATTATACTTCCTAATTTTCTAGAATATAACAATATTATATCACTTTTCATAAAAATTGAAAAAACATGTTGACCTAGCCTTTTAAAATATTAAATGTGTATAGAGAAAATGTTCCTCACGTATATGAAAAATATAAACAATGTGTGTGAAAAAAGTGACTGTGTATTTTTAAATTTTTTATTCAATCAGTTGAAAAATGTTTAAAAGGTATTCGGAAAATGTCAATCACGCATTTGACAAAAATGGTAAATGTTATTTGGGAAAATTTAAAATGTATTAAAAATGTTTATATTGCATTTGAATTTTTTTTGTCAAGCTTGTATTAAAAATGTATTAAAATGCTAAATGATTGTAAACAATATTGAATTAATCTTGTATTTTAAAATCTTTAATCAAGCATTTATAAAATGTTTAAAACGTGTATAGAAAAAAATTGACCTTATATCATAAAATGTTAAACTTATATTCAAATAATGTTACATGCATTAGGAAAGTATTAGATATATACCAATAATGTACAACACATATTGGAAAAAGTAGACATTGGATAAATATAAGTTCACAAAATGTTAAACATGTATTTCAAACTATTAACTGTGTATAAAAATGATTCAGATGTGTATGAAAAATATTGAATTTGTACTAAAAAAAGTTAACATTTGTTGAACCAAAGAGAAATCTATGAAAATGACAACAAAATAAAAATGAAGAGAAGCCAAAACCTAAAACAAAACAAAAAAATCAAAAGCCCAAAGAAACTAATTCAAAGGAATGGCAGCAAAGAAAACCAAGAAAGAAAGGAAGAAAACAAAGAAATAAATAATAGAAAAACACAAAAAGAAAGAAAGTAAAGCAGAAAAGCCCAATAAAAACCGAGAAAGAAAGAAATAAAAACAAAAAAACGATGAAAGAAATGCAGAAAACAGATCAAAAAGCTAATGAAACAAAAAAAATCTGTGAAGAAACAATGAAAACAGAAAGAAAAATGAAAAAAAAAAACACAAAAACCCGGAGCGAGAACCAGCGAATTCAGCGAAAAGGAAACAAAATCCATCGAAGGAAAAAGGATGAAAATGGGCAAGTCCATTAGCTGCAACGCAGGGGTAAAACCTCCAAGGAGACCTATGGTAGCCTCACTATAAACGAGACATAACATCTGCGGAGAATAGACCTGGATTGCCACACGCAGACATCATTCTTTGATAATAAGTTCTCGTAGGCGAAATTCAGGAGAGTACAAAGTTTATTATTGAGTACGGCTCTTCCGTGGGTCGGGTCATCAGCCTGGCAATTATGGACCATCCTTCAAGTTATAGGGCCCATCACTACATGAGACGTCTCCTTCATAAACCCAAAGGGGAAGCTCCTAACCGCCGGCACCGGTTAGGAGGAAGGGCGCCCGTGCAGCATCCCGCATGGGCCTGTCCAACTAGAAGCATTAACTTCAGTTCCCTCGTTCTCTAAAAAAACGGTTTGCTATGTCATGGGGTGGCCTATCATGGTTGACCGTTCCACCGTTAACTTTTCAAAAAAAGAGGGAATTGAAAAAAGTTCGTTGATTTTGATAAAAGTTCATCAATTTTGAAACAAAGATCACAATTTTAAAAAAGTTCATCGCCTTTGAACAAAAAGTTCATCAATTTTGAAAAACAATTCAATTTTTTTTAAGATGTACATAAAACTAGAAAATTTACAAATTTGAAAGAAACTTCATCGAAAAAAATCAACATTGAATAAAAGTTCATCAATATTCAAAAAAAAATTTAAAAAGGTTCAAAAAATTGAGAGAAGTCCGTCAATTTTGATAAAAGGTTCATGAAAATTTGGAAAAAGTTCTTGCAATTTGAAAAAATAAAAAAATGAAAAGAAAGTAAGAAATAAAAAAAGAAAACATAAAAAAAATAGGTGGAGACGCAAAAAAAAGTGGGCCGGCCCGCTACTAGACATGTTCATGAAAATCTAAAACCGATGGAGGAGTGACTCGTCGCCAGTTCATTGCACTGCTATTGAAGCATGCGTGACACGGGAAATGCCCTTTGGTGGACGCATGCATCGGTTGACTTAGAAAAAAACATATTTCCACAATTCCAAAAAAAATCAACGTCTACAAATTTTGGGGTTGCCACTACAACTCCTCAGCGTGGTAATTATGGACCGTGCTCCAATTTTGCGGTTGCCACTACAAGTGACGTCTCCTTAAAAAACCGAACGGGAAACTCCTAATCGGCGTCTTCAACAGTGTTAGGAGAAATGGCGTCCGCGCTGCATCCTTAATGGGCCAACCCAATAGGAGGCGTTAACTTTAGTTTGCTCGGGTGGGTCGTGAGTTGAGCTATCACAATTGACTGGTCAACTATTGATTTTTCAATAGAAAACATTTTTAGAAAGAGGGAATCCAAAAAATTTCATTGATTTTGATTTTTTTTTCATCATTTCGAGACAAAGCTCACAAAATTGGAAAAAGTTCATCGACTTTGAAAATAAGTTCATTGATTTTTAAAATAATCATCAATTTTGAAACAAAGCTCATAAACTTTAAAAAAGTTCATCAATTTTTAAAATAAGTTCACCAATTTTGAAAAAAATAAAAAAATCATCGAATTTGAAAAGAGTTCATCAAATTTTAAAAAAATAGTTCATGAAATTCAAAAAATATTGAATTGATTATTTTCCATCAATTTTGAATAAATGGTTCATCGATTTTGAAAAAAAAGTTTCAGCATATGAAAATTTTAAGAAATATAAAAAACTCTGAAGGAAAATAAAATAAAATATAGAAACAGAAGGTGGAAGTCAGAAAAAAAGAACATGAAAAAGGAAATGGGCTGGCGCAGTAAGCGCCTTGTAGGAAATGCCACTGAAGTTCAAAAAGAAGAGGAATTGCCAACTGAAGGGCACGAAATTAACACGTCAGCTCATGTGATGTTACCATCAAAAGTGAAGGGAAAAACCTCATGCGAAACTGCTCTATGAACGACAAAACATGGACGATGTGTGGACGACAACAAATCCAACGGCAGTTGCACCGGTGTGGGCATCTATGTGTGCGGCCAGATTATCACTGTCGTTCATGAGTCGTCTGATTTTGTCGTCCGTATAGCAATGTTCAACCTCATGCGACGTAGACGTATGCTCGGCGCCTGCGATCAATGTCGTGAATCCTTTTTGTCCGTGCAAGCTACTAGTACTCTAGTAGAGCCGTGGGTGTGTTTCGACACGAGTGCGACGGGTTTACGCATCGAGGAGCAGCAGATGCGCTTCAGGTTTACGGTCCACAGTAGCCTCCACTTGAGTGCTGACAAAAATCAAGATCAAGATCAATGCACGAAGTTGCCTCGAAGCTTCGTTTCCCTTCTAGTATTCCAAACCCAGTCAGTTCTGCGTACAGATTTAGAGCAAAAGAAAAATAGCTTGCGGTAATTGCCTTCGGCTCCTAGGTGCACATGCACCCATTGTCGAAATATACATTTTGAAAAGTTAAAAAATTTGAAACAAAGATCACACGTGTATATCTGGACATTTTTGTGTGTGCACAAGGTTTTAGTAAAAAACGACGTTTTTTGTGGCTTGCGTAAAAAAGACAATTTCTGATGCTTCATTCTAACTATTCACGAGGCATTTCTTTATTTTTTTTACACAAGCCACAAAAAACGTCGTTTTTCACTGAAACCTTGTGAACGCACATAAAATGTCCGGATATACACGTGGAATTTTTGTTCCGAATTTTTCAACTTTTCAAAATGTGTATTTCACAATGGGTGCATATGCACCTAGGAGCCAAAACGCCGCTCTCAATAGCTTGTACCTTGTTGAAAAAAGTCCAGTTTACTACCCTAAACAAAGTGGGTGGTTCACATTACCCCCTGATCTATTTTTCGATTCCTTTACCCCCTAAAAAATCTCATACCGGACAAAAAACACCATAAGTGGTTTACCTAGACCGGATGGTGACGTGGACACGGTCAAAGGTGGTATTTGACCTGCGGATGGGTCCCACTCGTTAGTTTTTAAAAAAATCAAAGAAATGGAAGATAAAAGGGGCGGCCCCTAATGCAGTAGCAGCCGGCCACAACAAGGCGCGGCGGCCAGCCGGCGCCGGATTCAAGCGAGAGACAGCGGCGCCGAAGCGGGCGACCGGCGCAGCAGCGCAGCGATGCGCGCGCAAAGTGCAAGTAAGTGGTGCGCGCGCCGAGGATGACGACGCTGGCAACGTGGCGAAGCGAGACGAGGACGAAGGCGATCGGGGAGGGCGGGGCGATGCCGCGAGGGCGAGCGGAGGCGGTGGAGCCGGGCGGCGGCCGGGATGACGGCGCGAGCAACGCATGGGGGCGGTCGGGGACGACGGTGCAAGCTCGGGGAGGAGGTAGGGCGGCGCAGGCGCACGGCCTGAGCGGCGACGGGGCAGACGACGACGGAGCCAACGCCGCGGAGGGCGAGGCAAGTGTAGGATCGAAAGTATGTCTAGAGGGGGGGTGATTAGACTACTTGACAATATAAAAATTTAGCCTTTTGACAAAGACAAGTTTTTCGCAGATCCACAATTATGATCAAGTCAAGCATCACCCTACACATGCAATTCTAGAGTATAGGCAGCGGAAAGTAAATTGCACATGTAGTAAAGAGGGGTGGAGAAGAGCAAACGCAATTTTGGAGACGCGGTGATTTTTCTCGTGGTTCCGATAGGTGGTGCTATCGTCATTCCACGTTGATGGAGACTTCAACCCACGGAGGGTAACGGCTGCGAGAGTCCACGGAGGGCTCCACCCACGAAGGGTCCACGAAGAAGCAACCTTGTCTATGCCATCATGGCTCACGCCCACGGAGGCTAGCCTTACTCGGGTAGATCTTCACGAAGTAGGCGATCTTCTTGCCCTTACAAACTTCTTGATTCAACTCCACATCTCGACGGAGGCTCCCAAGCGACACCTAACCAATCTAGGAGGCACCACCCTCCAAAAGGTAATAGATGGTGTTGATGATGATGAACTCCTTGCTCTTGTGCTTCAAATGATAATCTCCCCAACACTCAACTCTCCTCACTGATTTGGCTGTGGTGGAAGAAAGGATTGAGTGGAAAGCAACTTGGGAAGGCTAGAGATCAAGCTTCATATGGTGGGAGTGGAGCAACTTGATCTCAACACAAGGGTAGGTAGTTTTCTTCTCAGAAATGTAAGGTAGGAGTGGTAGTTCTTTATGATGGCTCTCTTCACGAATGAAGAGGGGGTGAAGGGGTATTTATAGCCTCCACACAAAATACAACCGTTACACACATTTGACCAATCTCGGTGGGACCGAAGTTGACAACTCGGTGAGACCGAAAGTTCAAATCATGTGAACGTTGGGATTTTCGGTGGGACCGAAAATACAATCTCGGTTAGTCCGATTCGTCCAAAGACATGAGCTTGCCAATCTCGGTGGGACCGACTTCATCATCTCGGTGACACCGATTTGATGATGTATTACTGAAGCTTGGCAACTCAAGTTTCGTGAGACCGAGTTCGAATCGGAAAATCCAAATTTCTAGGGTTTGGCTTTATGGTGAGGTGGTTCATCTCGGTGTGACTGGGTTTGGAAAATCGGTGGGACCGAGATTACTTATGAGTGTGTATTGTAGTGAGAGTTGCTGATAGTTTAGGAGATGTATCACTAAGCACTTTGAGCAACCAGATCATTAACATAACCTCATCCCCTTTTAATAGTATTGGCTTTCCTATGGACTCAATATGATCTTGGATCACTAAACCAAAAATGGAGTCTTGAGCTTTTGCCAATGCTTGCCTTAGCATTTTGAGGGTCCACTTCTTCATCCTTGCCATACCCATATCAATGAACTTTCTGAAATGATTCTCAAGAAACTATTAGTTCAATGATATATATGTTGTTATTAATTACCAAAACCACCCGGGATTAGTTGCACTTTCAATCTCCCCTTTTGGTAATTGATGACAACATATAGATCAAAGCTTCGACAAAGGATATAATCAATGAATAATATCGTCGCTTTGAGAAGTATGTGATAAGTAAGAGCTCCCCCTAAATTTGTGCATTATTTAAGATTTGCGTTTGAATGCAAATGCACAATCGATTAGGATCATGGGTCACTCTTCCATGTCACATACATCTTGGTGGAGCGCACAAAATGATAAGAATGAATAGCATGCACCCAATCACCAAGACATGAGTAAATGGTCATACAAGATAGGAATAGCATATGATAAACATTAAGCACACATTAAGGCATAGTACGACCAAGCACTCATTAAAGTAGAATCAAACGTAGTATCAAACACACTGAATGTCTCGAAAACCAAAAGTATCTCAAAGAAACCGCAAAAGAACGAAAGAGCAAAAGCGCAAAGACAACAGCACTCTCTCTCTCGAAGTCCTATGATCTATACAATTTCTCCCCTTTGGCAACAAGTTACCAAAAGTTCGAAAAGGCATAGAGCTAAGCGTCACCGGGGACTCTGCTGGCGGCTCTGTGCAGGTTGATGTTGAGTTGATATGGCAGATCGGCGAAGACTTCACTGATGTCTGTGGAGCCGGAGGAGTGGTCACGGAGCTGGAGCTGGAGCAACCGATGGAGCTGTGGAGGTGCCGAGGCTGTAGTCCCGTGTCATCCTTTGGAATAGCAACTGATTGGGGTCTTGTGGGAACCGGAGCAGCTGTTGATAATCATCTGGACTAAGTCATCCTGCATCTCGCGATAAGCTCTTCCTTCTCCTCTTTGCTTCCTCAATGTCGCCTCAAGCTTGTTGACATTACTTGCACTTCATCACTTCACATCCAGAGCATGGATCTTGTCTTCAACAATCCTCTCAAGGCTCTCCGAGACTGTATAATGCTGGCAGCGTTGTTCAATCCTTTGGGTAGCTTCAAGGAGCTGCTCTCCAACACTCTTTGGTTTAGCTGCTGCTGCTCTTTGCTTCTTTGTCGACTTTGGCTTTCTTGGCAGCCTCAATCTTTGCTTGACCTTCAACGATGTTGGATCCTCCTCATCCATCACAACAACATTATCCTCATGCTCAGCTGCGGTGGTAAGTGTGCTCTATCCAACAAGTATGTGCCCGTGCCAAACTTGGCATTGATAAGCATCTGAATATGCGGGCAAATCCACATGACCTCTTCGGTCACCGCAGTCCTCTTGATGGTCTCAACTATCAAGTCCATCACCTTGAAAGGTGCCTTCTCATCAAGTATATGCAGCATGTTGATAGAATATCCTCGATCATGCGATGATCTCGGACTTGGGCATCAAGGTATGCCTCGTAATAGTGTTAGTGGTAGGTAGACCTGCTGGAGATAGTACACTGAGCCGAGCTTCCATATTCCCAAATCTTTAGCTGGAACCTCTTTGTACATATTCTTCATGGATTCATGGTTCTTCTTTGGAATACCATAGACATCAATGTCATCTTCTCTTTGCACTGGAGCATTCAGAAGTTCTGCCCATTCTTCAACAGTTGAAGAGAATCTTTGGCCTTCAGTCATCCATGTGATCTTTCCATCCGATAGAAATGAGTCAGGCATAGAATTGCATAATCATCTCATCATTCCAATTTGTCAACTTCTGACCTACAAAGTCTGCAACACCACATGCAGTGAAGCTTTCATGCACATGTGGAAAGAAGTCTCTATGCTCTTCACTGTCAATGTATGCCCAGTCAACGTATCGTGTGTCTGCAACTATGGGCTTCTTATCCATCAGCACTGTCTCATAGAAGTCCTGCTGCTCTCTGGTGTGAAATCTTGGATCTACAGCAGTTCTTCTCCTCACGGCATATGGGTCAGATTGTCTCCATAGCCTGAGACCTCTATCTTTCCTTTCCTTCATGTTCTCAGCTTGAGGATGAGCATCATTGTGTAGTGGCAGTTTACGTGAAGTTTCAGCAAGACAGGTGCTTCATCATCCGACACACCGGTGGCACATCATCTTTCTTCTTTTCTCGGCTGGAATGTTCTGACTGTTTTCTTTGGCTTGGCAAAGAGGCTTTCTTTGGAGCTGCCTTGATGGAGCAGATTGCTTGGGCTTTGAAGTGGCTCCACCGATGGCATCACCCATGAACTTAGACTTCTGAGGAGGCTGGGGTGTTCCTCATCCTCATCTTCCTCTTGCTGCATCATCATGCACAATCCTCTTCCTCTTGGAAGTTTTCTTCACCTTGCTTGTAGTTTCCTCTTCCAAACTCAGCTTCTTGGCAACAGTGGACTGCTTGACTTTCCTGGTGCCCTTCTTGGTCTGCTGACCTTGAGGCTCTTTGGCAACAACCTTCCTCTTGGGCCTGGAGGATACTTCTTCCTCAACAATGAAATCAGAATCTTCTTCATCTGAGTTTCTCTTCTTCCTGGCCCTGGTGGCTGCAGGAGGCAAACCACTTGGTGTACTCCTCTCACCATCATCTGATGAGCTCTTTGGGATCGGGACTAGTGCCCGCCTCGAATATCTGCAATAGGTGACTCGACTGTTCGCTGTCACCGGCATCCGACATGGTGACAACCTGTGAATAGATAAGGTATAGGCAGAGAAGAAGAGTTATCACAAACTGCGAAGTTTTTGCAAACAAATGAGTTCAAATTCTAGTATTAGGTTTTCACGAAGACATTTCGGTCGACCGAGTTTAAAATTCGTGAATCCAAGTGTTCAAACAAAGCATTCACACCACTTTCGGTTAGACGAAATGGGTTTCGATCCCGCCGAAAACACTAGGGTTTCACAGAATCCTCATTTCGGTCACACCGATTTGCACAACTCGGTTGGACCGAAAGGTGCAGTGCAATGGCCATAGGCCAAATCGGTCATACCGAGAATGTAAAATCGGTCTCACCGAGATGTGTTCGGCGGAAACCTAACCCTAAAACTTTTACTCGAATCTAGTCCAAAAGATCTAATCTGGTGTACAGGAAGATTGCAATCGTGGCAAGATTATAGGCAAACCAAACGTGCATTGAATCGGAGATGGGAGCACGAGTGGGATCGAAACTCACCCTAACTTGGTGGAGTTTCTCTACGGCGGCAACGGCGCGGAGAGAATGTCCGTTGACGGCGACGGAGACCTGCGGCGAGGGTGCACAAGCGACGACGGAGACGATCCGGAGACCACGGCGACGGCAGCAAGGGGTGTGGGGGCGAAGCGTTTGAAGTAGAAATCAATGTGCGGCCCACGGAGTATATATACCCTTTGCTGTCGGTGGGACCGAGTTGTAAAACTCGGTGGCACCGAGATGGATAACTGCAGTCAGTTATGCACTTCGGTCACGCCGAAAATCACAACTCGGTTTCACCGAGGTGAAAACCTAGATCAATCCAAATGCTTTCGGTTTGACCGAGTTTGAGTGGGTTGGTCTGACCGAAATCACTTAGAAGGTTTTGGAAGATAGCCCTTGACGGATCGGTGGCTCCGAGTGCTCCTCCCTCGGAGGGTCCGAAAATGACTTGTTCAAAGTTTGTGATGTAAGCATGAATAGAATTTGAGACAAGAAAGCATAGATAGCTAGGGAGGTACTTAGGCATTCTTGTCCATCCATTTGGTCGAAAAATCAAAACAACCAAAACAACAAATGGATGTCCTTGAATGGATAAAATCATGCATCCAACATGCTCACACAATAAGATAGCAAATGAAATATGTGTCAAACATGCACAATCAAAACTCTAGCTACTATCACACAATTTGTCGATGACTAGGTCATCTTTATATGAGTATATTGACTTAGGAGTCAAATGAGAACATTTGATCATAGGTCATACTCATCGTTTAAGCACAAGTGGGGTTACCACTTTTACATAAAGCATTAATGTGTTCACATCATTTGAAGATGCTTTAGCTCAATTCTTTAGAGCAAAGCTCCCCCTAGATGTGAGAACCCCTTTTAAAGGGTCAAACTAACCTTGGGTTGTCGTAGAAGACTTCATGTAGATGTTGAAGATGTGGATGCTCAATGTTGATGTAGATCATCAAGTGTTGGGAGCAATCCTTTGGATTCGGGCACTTTCAATACCTACATGGGTTAGTCCCACAAGGAACAAACAAGGATATCCATGGACATAGATTGAAGTACACAATAGATGATGTCCATGAAAGCAATGATTACCTTGTCCCTTGACTTACCAACAAGAGGGTTTGTGACTCCATGAACTAGTGCAAGGTGTGGAAGTTGATTGCACAAGTTTTTGCCAAAATGAATGTGAGTGAAGTATGTTGGCGGAGTCACCCTCAAGAACTCTCTAGTTCTTCTTCTTCGGGATCCACATCATCTTGATGGGAATCCTTGGGGTTGTAGTTGAGCTTGACGAAGTAGAACTTGACGTTTCCTTGGGAACCCACTTGACCATGGCTTTAGGTGCTTCAACAAATGCATCAATCTCCTCTTGAAGCTTGTCCTTGCCTTTTAGCTTGTGGTCTTGTTGTGGAAGGTCATCTTGAGCTTGTTCCACATTGGAAGAAGTAGGATCATACTTCTCCTTTTGAGAAACAAACTGTGGAGTGGGATATTGACCTTCTTCCCATTCAACACCCTCGACGTTGAACTTTCACTCAAAACCAATTCCTTGATTCTTCCGGTGCCTTCCTTGCTTGCGAACAATTTCCTCAAAGTTCTTGCTTCCGGCAAGGCTCTTGTAGACACCTTTCTCTATAATCCCTTTCAATAAACTATTTTCTTGCTCAAGTGTAACTTGGCTTGAAACATTGTTAGTGGAATCAAGAGAACTACTAGAAGCAACAATATTGGATTTAGCATGGTTATTGTTACTACTAGATGAAGAATTTTTCTTATGCTTGTCATGCTTAGTTTTAATGGGAGGCAAGAAATTAGACAAGAGAAGTCGTTTGGCAAGATATGAAGAACTCTTCTTTCGAAGATCGTCATTGATTGCTTTTAGAAACTCATGTTCTTGCTCTAGAGTGAGCTTCTCGAAGCGTAGCTTCTCATGAGATCTTAGGAGCTCTCTATGATCTTCTTGAGTTGTTTCATGAGCTAACTTAAGAGTGTTTAGTTCTTTAGTTAGACGCTCAATCTCCTTCATAGCATTGTCATTCGACTCTTCTCGACTATAAAGACTACTAGCATGTTCATTATTACTAGGCTCACTAGATTTATCATGTAAAAGCTCATCTTCACCAAGCAAGTCATACTCATCACTATCAAAGTCAATGAATTCAGGGTGTGATACCTTGGGGCCTTTAGCCATGAAGCATCTTCCAATTCCCTCATTTGGTGAATCAAATAAGTCGTAGGAGTTGGAGTTGGAGGATACGAGAGCAAGACCGCAACACCTTCATCTTGACTGTAGTCGGAGTTGGAGTGATAGCTTCTTTCGAATGATTGTCGAGTCGGGCCGGAGACCCATTCACCTACATGAGCTTGATGTTTTCTTCTTGTGTAGCTCCTTGATGACTTGTCTTTCCTCTCCGAATCCTTGCTTCTCCGAGAGGGTCTTCGCTCATAACGATCATCTCTACTCCTTCTCTCTTTCCGAGGTGACTCATCTCTTGAGCTTCTTCTTCTTGGAGATTCTTCTCTTCTCTTGTGGGGAGCCGAGCACTCATTTGAGTAGTGTCCGGTCTTCCACAATTGTAGCAGTTTCGATCACGACTAGAAGATCTCTTTTCATCATATGATCTAGACTTTGAGCTTCTCTCTTTGCTTCTACTCTTGTAGAATTTGTTGAAGTTCTTCACCATTAGGCTTATCTCTTCATTGGAAACTAGCTTGTCACTTGAGGTTGTGGGAGCATCACTTGTAGCTTTGTAAGCAGCACTTGACTTGTTGTGAAGCTCTTCCTTATCCTTAAGTGTCATCTCATGAGCAACAATTCTTCCAATGACTTCGGTTGGCTTGAGATTCTTGTAATTTGGCATCATTTGGATCAAAGTGCACACGGTGTCATACTTTCCATCCAAGGCTCTGAGAATCTTCTTGATGATGAACCGGTCGGTCATTTCTTCGCTTCCTAAGCCGGCAATCTCATTTGTAATGAGAGCAAGCCTAGAGTACATTTCAGCGACTCCTTCACCTTCCTTCATCTTGAACTTGTCAAGTTGACCTTGAAGAACATCTAGCTTTGATTCCTTCACGGACTCGGTACCTTCGTGCATCTCAACCAAAGTATCCCAAATCTCTTTTGCATTCTCAAGACGGCTGATTTTGTTGAACTCCTCGGGACACAAGGCATTGAAGAGAATGTCACAAGCTTGAGCATTGTTTTGCAACATCCGCAATTCTTCCATTGTAGCCAGCGATCCGGAACTTTTCCTTCCTCAAGAATTCACCTTGCATACCAACACAAATAATGCCCCATGCGGCTGGGTTATGGCCAAGAATATGCATTTTCATCTTATGCTTCCAACTAGCAAAGTTTGTACCATCAAAGTAAGGACCTCTACGAAAATTACCCTCACTAGACGCCATACTCTCCTAGGTTGTGAAACCAAGCTTATGGAGTCCAATGCAATGGAAACCAATACAATGGAGACCAAAGCTCTGATACCACTTGTAGGATCGAAAGTATGTCTAGAGGGGGGGTGATTAGACTACTTGACAATATAAAAATTTAGCCTTTTGACAAAGACAAGTTTTTGGCAGATCCACAATTATGATCAAGTAAAGCATCCCCCTACACATGCAATTCTAGAGTATAGGCAGCGGAAAGTAAATTGCACATGTAGTAAAGAGAGGTGGAGAAGAGCAAACGCAATTTTGGAGACGCGGTGATTTTTCTCGTGCTTCTGATAGGTGGTGCTATCGTCATTCCACGTTGATGGAGACTTCAACCCACGGAGGGTAACGGCTGCGAGAGTCCACGGAGGGCTCCACCCACGAAGGGTCCACGAAGAAGCAACCTTGTCTATGCCATCATGGCCTCACGCCCACGGAGGGCTAGCCTTACTCGGGTAGATCTTCACAAGTAGGCGATCTCCTTGCCCTTACAAACTTCTTGGTTCAACTCCACATCTCGACGGAGGCTCCCAAGCGACACCTAACCAATCTAGGAGGCACCACCTCCAAAAGGTAATAGATGGTGTTGATGATGATGAACTCCTTGCTCTTGTGCTTCAAATGATAATCTCCCCAACACTCAACTCTCCTCACCGATTTGGCTGTGGTGGAAGAAAGGATTGAGTGGAAAGCAACTTGGGAAGGCTAGAGATCAAGCTTCATATGGTGGGAGTGGAGCAACTTGATCTCAACACAAGGGTAGGTAGTTTTCTTCTCGAAATGTAAGGTAGGAGTGGTAGTTCTTTCGATGGCTCTCTTCACGAATGAAGAGGGGTGGAGGGTATTTATAGCCTCCACACAAAATCCAACCGCTACACACATTTGACCAATCTCGGTGGGACCGAAGTTGACAACTCGGTGAGACCGAAAGTTCAAATCATGTGAACGTTGGGATTTTCGTGGGACCGAAAATACAATCTCGGTTAGTCCGATTCGTCCAAAGACATGAGCTTGCCAATCTCGGTGGGACCGACTTCATCATCTCGGTGACACCGATTTGATGATGAAGGTTACAAAAGCTTGCAACTCAAGTTTCGTGAGACCGAGTTCGAATCGGAAAATCCAAATTTCTAGGGTTTGGCTTTATGGTGAGGTGGTTCATCTCGGTGTGGTGGTTTGGAAAATCGGTGGGACCGAGATTACTTATGAGTGTGTATTGTAGTGAGAGTTGCTGATAGTTTAGGAGATGTATCACTAAGCACTTTGAGCAACCAGATCATTAACATAACCTCATCCCCTTTTAATAGTATTGGCTTTCCTATGGACTCAATGTGATCTTGGATCACTAAACCAAAAATGGAGTCTTGAGCTTTTGCCAATGCTTGCCTTAGCATTTTGAGGGGTCCACTTCTTCAGTCCTTGCCATACCCATATCGCTGAACTTTCTGAAATGATTCTCAAGAAACTATTAGTTCAATGATATATATGTTGTTATTAATTACCAAAACCACCCGGGGATTAGTTGCACTTTCAGCAAGGCCAAGCGGGGTGCGGTGACCGGGGCGAGCACCTTCGAGCGGCGTCGGGTTCCCGCAGAGAGAGAGAGAGAGAGAGAGAGAGAGAGAGAGAGAGAGAGAGAGACTGACAAGGGGGCCCCATCCAGGTCAAAACCACCGTTGACTTGTGCCACATCAGCAACGGGTGGACACAAAACTAGCCGGGGGTGTTTTGTCCGGTTTTGATTTGTTTGGGTGGTAGAAGAAGCCAAAAAATAGATCAGGGGCTAAAGTGAACTACCCACTTTATTCAGGGTAGTAAAATGGACTTTTTTCTACCTTCTTTAGAAAAACAACTATCCATGGATTAAACATTCAGGTTGGCACAATTTCTTTTTTAGCGGAAAACTGTCGATCTATTCATTTTCAATCATGGCAGTACAACGAACACCAAAAATAATAAAAAATTACATCCAGATTCATAGACCACCTAGCGACTACTACAAGCACTGAAGCGAGCCGAAGGCGCGCCGCCGTCATCGCCCCTCCCTCGCCGGAGCCGGGCACAACTTGTTGTAGTAGACAGTCGGAAAGTCGTCGTGCTAAGGTCCCATAGGACCAACGCCTCAAAACAACAATCGCTGCCGATGAAGAGAATTTTAGATCAAAATGATCCAACCTGAAGACACATAAACAATGACGAACAAAGACCGGATCCGAGCGGATCCACCAAAGACAACCACCGATCAAATCTCGCGAGATCCGCCAGAGACACACCTCCACACGTCCTCTGACAATGCTAGACACACCATTGGGACGGGGGCTAAGCGGGGAGAACCTTATTCCATCTTCAAGAAGCCGCCGCCGTCTCGCCTTCTTGAGTAGGACACAAACCCTGACAAAACTTGAAGAAGCACCTAAAAACGGAGCCCAACCGCCGGTAAGGGCCGGGATCCACCGCGCACCCATGGCCCTAAGGCCACAGGAGACGTGGGAGATCGACGGCGCCATCGACGGGAGGTAGAAACCCTAGCCGTCTTTTCTTGGAGGAGGGACAAAGGGAGGAGACACTATGCAAGCAAATAGTCTCATTCAGGTTGGCACAATAATTGATCGTCTGGCGCAAAAAAACTTATAATATTGCTTCCATCGATTGGAGAAACCTTATTTCTCAATCGACTTTACAAATTTGTTCATATATATCTTCAAAATGTTAATGGTATTGTAATGATTTATTTCATCTAGTATAAAAGCCATAATTCTATAGAAATTGCTTCTAGCTTGTAATATCCATCACCTTCCTATGTTGGTGTTAGGATCTCAAGCCAAAAAAGACATATTTAATCCAAGTGTCATTTTCTTATTACGTACTAGATTTTCCAACTGTTAGTTAACTAGATCACCTTTTTTTAAAACAAGGCAAAATATTGGTCACTTCATTGATTAAGAAAGGAGGTTTTGAACAAGAGCGGCAAAACAGCAAAATAAAACGACATTACAATACTCAAATGCTTTGTACCCGCCAAAGCCCAAAGAGAAACCTCCTCTTTAATCATGTTGATAATAACCATGGAAGGGACATCCGTCTTTCGGAAGACTCTCGCATTACGCTCCGACCAAATCTCCCAACAAATGAACATCATCAAAGGGGCAAGCACCTAGGGAGACCCTACACGAATCTGAAGGTTGACGTTCCACCAGTCTCTCACTGAAGTCCTCGCCGGCCATGTTGTCGTAGTGATGTGATGCATGCCAAGCCACAGTAGAAGGTGATTCCAAAGGTGAGTAGTGAAGCGGCATTGGAAAAGGAGATGAGCCACCATCTCTTGACCTTGCTTGCAAAGTGGATAGAGGCCGCAGTTGGGCTAAGCACGGCGGATTGAATGGTCAAACGTCCAAATCCTATTTTGAAGGACAAGCCCAACAAAGAACTTGCACCAAGGGGGAGCCCAAACCCTCCACACCGAGTGGACGAGATCCAAAGAAGTGTGTCCCTCAAATTGAGCCTTGTAGGCTGAGGAAGCAGACTACACCCCATCCTTTGTGAACTTCTAAATAATGGAGTCTTCCACCTCATCAACAAGGGTTATCGTGCATATCTTCCCCCAAAGATCAGCAAAGTCCAAGAGACTTAACAAATTTATCCAAGTTGAGCACACCCAAACCACCAATTTCTTAGGCCTGCAAACAAGGTCCCAATTTATCTTGCATTTTCCTCCGGAAACCTTAACGGTGCCTGCACAAAGATAAGCACGACGAATACTATCAATTATCTTCATACATTCCACTAGGATATCAGGTGGTTGATACGTCTCCAACGTATCTATAATTTTTGATTGTTTCATGCTATTATATTATCCCTTTTGGATGTTTATGGGCTTTATTTTACACATTTATATCATTTTTGGGACTAACCTACTAACCGGAGGCCCAACCCGTATTGCTGTTTTTTTTTGCCTATTTCAGTATTTCGAAGAAAATGAATATCAAACGGAGTCCAAACGGAATGAAACCTTCGGGAGCGTGATTTTTGGAACGAACGTGATCTAGAGGACTTGGAGTGCAAGTCAAGAAGCAGCCGAGGCGGCCACGAGAGGGTAGGGCGCCCCCCCTATAGGGCGCGCCCCTGTCTCATGGGCCCCACGGGCGGCCACCGACGTATTTCTTCCTCCTATATGCCTACGTACCCCGAAAACATCCAGGTAGCCAACGAAACATAATTTCCACCGCCGTAACCTTCTGTATCCGCGAGATCCCATCTTGGAGCCTTCGTTGTCGCTCCGCTGGAGGGGGAATCGACCTCGGAGGGCTTCTACATCAACATCATAGCCCCTCCGATGAGTTGTGAGTAGTTTACCACAGACATTCGGGTCCATAGTTATTAGCTAGATGGCTTATTCTCTCTTTTTGGATCTCAATACAATGTTCTCCCCCTATCTTGTGGAGATCTATTCGATGTAAACTCTTTTTGCGGTGTGTTTGTCGAGATCCGATGAATTGTGGGTTTATGATCAAGTATATCTATGAGAAATATTTGAATCTCCTCTGAATTCTTTTATGTATGATTGAGTTATCTTTGCAAGTCTCTTCGAATTATCAATTTGGTTTGCCTACTAGATTGATCTTTTTTGCCATGGGAGAAGTGCTTAGCTTTGGGTTCAATCTTGCGGTGTCCTTACCCAGTGACAGAAAGGGTTGTAAGGCACGTATTGTATTGTTGCCATCGAGGATAAAAAGATGGGGTTTATATCATATTGCATGAGTTTATTCCTCTACATCATGTCATCTTGCTTAACACATTACTCTGTTCTTATGAACTTAATACTCTAGATGCAGGCAGGAGTCGGTCGATGTGTGGATTAATAGTAGTAGATGCAGGCAGGAGTCGGTCTACTTGTTGCGGACGTGATGCCTATATACATGATCATGCCTAGATAATCTCATAATTATTCGCTTTTCTATCAATTGCTCGACAGTAATTTGTTCATCCACCGTAATACTTATGCTATCTTGAGAGAAGCCTCTAGTGAAACCTATGGCCCCCGGGTCTATCTCTTATCATATTTGCTTCCAATCTACTTTTATTTGCATCTTTACTTTTTGCATCTATATTATAAAATACCAAAAATATATTTATCTTATCATACTATCTCTATTAGATCTCACTTTCGCAAGTGGCCGTGAAGGGATTGACAACCCCTTTATTGCGTTGGTTGCGAGTTCTTTGTTTGTTTGTGTAGGTGCGTGGGACTTTTGAGGAGCCTCCTACTAGATTGATACCTTGATTCTCAAAAACTGAGGGAAATACTTACACTACTATTGATGCATCACCCTTTCCTCTTCAAGGAAAACCAATGCAAGCTCAAGACGTAGCAAGAAGTATTTCTGGCACCATTGCCGGGGAGGTCTTTGCTCAAGTCAAGACATACCAAGTACCCATCACAAACTCATCTCCCTCGTATTTACATTATTTTCCATTTGCCTCTCGTTTTCCTCTCCTCCACTTTACCCTTGCTGTTTTATTCGCCCTCTCTTTCCCAATCTCCTCCTCTCTCTTTTCGCTCGCCCTTTTTTTCTGTTTGCTTGTGTGTTGGATTACTTGTTGCCATGGCGCAAGATAATACCAAATTGTGTGATTTCTCGAATACCAATAATAATGATTTCCTTAGTACTCCGATTACTCCTCTTAATGATGTTGAGTCTTGTGAAATCAATACTGCTTTGTTAAATCTTGTTATGAAAGATCAATTCGCCGGCCTTCCTAGTGAAGATGCCGCTACTCATCTAAACAACTTTGTTCATTTGTGTGATATACAAAAGAAGAAAGATACGGATAACGATATTGTTAAATTGAAGTTATTTCCGTTTTCACTTAGAGATCGTGCTAAAGTTTGGTTTTCGTCTTTGCCTAAAAATAGTATTGATTCTTGGAACAAGTGCAAAGATGCTTTTATCTCTAAGTATTTTCCTCCCGCTAAGATTATCACTCTTAGGAACGATATTATGAATTTTAAACAACTTGATCATGAGCATGTTGCCCAATCTTGGGAAAGAACGAAATTGATGATTCGCAATTGCCCTACTCATGGTTTGAATTTATGGATGATCATACAAAATTTTTATGCCGGTTTGAACTTTGCTTCTAGAAATCTTTTAGATTCGGCCGCGGGAGGCACGTTTATGGAAATCACGTTAGGAGATGCTACAAAACTTCTTGATAATATTATGGCTAATTATTCTCAATGGCACACCGAAAGATCTTCTAGTAAAAAAGTGCATGCTATAGAAGAAATCAATGTTTTGAGTGGAAAGATGGATGAACTTATGAAATTGTTTACTAAAAATACTCCTCTTGATCCTAATGATATGCCTTTGTCTACTTTGATTGAGAATAATAATGAATCTATGGATGTGAATTTTGTTGGTAGGAATAGTTTTGGAAACAATGTTTATAGAGGAAACTTTAATGCTAGACCGTTCCCTAGTAATTCTCTAATAATTATGGAAATTCCCACAATAATTCTTATGGTAATTTTAATAAGATGCCCTCTGATTTTGAGAATAGTGTGAAAGAATTTATGATTTCTCAAAAGAATTTTAATGCTTTGCTTGAAGAAAAATTGCTCAAAGTTGATGATTTGGCTAGGTTTGTTGATAGACTTTTGCTTGATGTTGATTCTCTTAAACTTAGATCTTCTTCTCCTAAGCATGATATCAATGAGTCTCTCAAAGCAATGAGAATTTCCATTGATGAGTGCAAGGAAAGAACCGCTAGATTGCGTGCAAAGAAAGATTTGCTTTATAAAAGCGCGTTCTTCTAGTTTCCATGAAAATAATGATGAAGATATTAAAGTTATTGATGCGTCTCCTATTAGATCTTTGTTTTGCAATATGAATCTTGGTAATTATGGGACTGATGATGAGTCAACTTTACGTAGAAGGCGTCCCAAGAATTCAGAGTTTTTAGATCTTGATGCTAAATTTGGTAAAAGTGGGATTGGAGAGGTCATGACTTTAAATAGCATTGAACCCACTATCTCGGATTTCAAGGAATTTGATTATGATAATTGTTCTTTAGAAGGTTGTATTTCCTTGTTGCAATCCGTTGTTAATTCTCCTCATGCTTATAGTCAAAATAAAGCTTTTACCAAACATATCGTTGATGCCTTGATGCAATCTTATGATGAAAAACTTAATTTGGAAGTTTCTATACCTAGAAAACTTAATGATGAGTGGGAACCTACTATAAAGATTAGAATTAAAGATCATGAGTGTTTTGCTTTGTGTGATTTGGGTGCTAGTGTTTCCACGATTCGGAAAACTTTATGTGATATTCTAGGTTTCCATGATCTTGATGATTGCTCTTTAAATTTGCACCTTGCGGATTCCACCTTTAAAAAGCCAATGGGAAGGATCAATGATGTCCTCATTGTTGCAAATAGAAATCTGGTGCCCGTAGATTTTATCGTTTTCGATATAGATTGCAATCTTTCTTGCCCTATTATTCTTGGTAGACCTTTCCTTAGAACGATTGGCGCGATTATTGATATGAAGGAAGGGAATATTAGATTCCAATTTCCATTAAAGAAAGGCATGGAGCACTTTCCAAGAAAGAAATTCAAATTACCTTATAAATCTATCATGCGAGCTACTTATGAATTTAGTGCCAAAGATGTCACTACTTAGATCTATCTTCGCTTTTATGCCTAGCTAGGGGCGTTAAACAATAGCGCTAGTTGGGTGGCAACCCAATTTTCTTTGTGTTTTTTGTTTTTGTTCCTGTTTAGTAATAAATATTTCATCTACCTTCTGTTTAGATGTGTTTTTATCTTTTAATTAGTATTTGTGCCAAGTAGAACCTATAGGATAACCTATGATGATAGTTAATTTGATTCTGCTGAAAAACAGAAACTTTGCGTGCACGAATTTAGTTTTGTTAAATCACAGAAACGTGCTTTTGCGTTGATTCTTTTTTCTTAGGATCAATAGACAAATTTTCCAGGACTTCCTATTTTGGTAGTATTTTTAGAGTTCCATAAGTTTGCGTTAGTTACAGATTGCTACAGATTGTTCTGTTTTTGACAGATTCTGTTTTTCGTGTGTTGTTTGCTTATTTTGATGCATCTATGGCTAGTAAAATAGTTTATAAACCATAGATAAGTTGGAATACAGTAGGTTTAACACCAAAATAAATAAAGAATGAGTTCATTACAGTACCTTATGTGGTGGTTTTGTTTTCTTTCACTAACGGAGCTTATATGATTTCCTGTTGAGTTTTGTGTTGTGAAGTTTTCAAGTTTTGGGTAAAGCTTTTATGGACTATGGAATAAGGAGTGGCAAGAGGCTAAGCTTGGGGATGCCCATGGCACCCCAAGATATTCAAGGATAGCCAAAAGCCTAAGATTGGGGATGCCCCGGGAAGGCATCCCCTCTTTCGTCTTTGTTCATTGGTAACTTTACTTGGAGCTATATTTTTATTCGTCACATGATATGTGTTTTGCTTGGAGCGTCGTGTATTATATTAGTCCTTTCGCTTTTTAGTTTACCACAGTCATCCTTGCTGTACACACCTTTTGGGAGAAGCCTACTTGATTGAATTTGTTAGAATACTCTATGTGCTGCAATTATCTCTTTTGAGCTTGATAGTTTTTGCTCTAGTGCTTCACTTATATCTTTTAGAGCACGGTGGTGACTTAATTTTGAAGAAATTGCTAGTCTCTCATGCTTCACTTATATCTTTTTGAGAGTCTTTTAGAACAGCATGGTATTTTCTATGGTTACAAAGTTGGTCCTAGAATGATGAGCATCCAAGTTGGGTATAATAAAAACTATCATAGAAAAGAATTGGATGCTATGATCAATTTGATTCTTGATAATTGTTTTGAGATATGGATGTAGTGATATTAGAGTCATGCTAGTTGAGGTGATTATGAAAAATACTTGTGTTGAGGGTTGTGATTCCCGTAGCATGCACGTATGGTGAACCGCTTTGTGATGAAGTTGGAGCACAATTTTATTTATTGATTATCTTCCTTATGAGTGGCGGTCGGGGACGAGCGATGGTCTTTTCCTACCAATCTATACCCCTAGGAGCATGCACGTAGTACTTTGGTTTTTGATGACTTCTAGATTTTTGCAACAACTACATGAGTTCTTTTGACTAATGTTGAGTCCATGGATTATACGCACCCTCACCCTTCCACAATTGCTAGCCTCTCTTGTGCCGCGCAACTTTCGCCGGTACCATACACCCACTATATACCTTCCTCAAAACAGCCACCATACCTACCTATTATGGCATTTCCATAGCCATTCCGAGATATATGGCCATGCAACTCTCCACCATTCCGTTCATATGACACGCATTACTTTTGTCATATTGCTCTTTGCATGATCATGTAGTTGACATTGTATTTGTAGCAAGGCCACCTTCATAATTTTCATACATGTCGCTCTTGATTCATTGCATATCCCGGTACACCGCCGGAGGCATTCATATAGAGTCATATATTGTTCTAGCTTTGAGTTGTAATTCTTGAGTTGTAAATCCATAAAAGTGTGATGATCTTCATTATTAGAGCATTGTCCTAGTGAGGAAAGGATGATGGAGACTATGATTCCCCCACAAGTCGGGATGAGACTTCGGACTTTAGAAAAAGAAAAAAAAAGAAAAAAAAAGGCCAAAGAAAAAAAAAAGAGAAAAAGAAAGAAGTAAGAAATAAAATGAGAGAAAAAGAGAGAAGGGACAATGCTACTATCTCTTTTTCCACACTTGTGCTTCAAAGTAGCACCATGATCTTCATGATAGAGAGTCTCATATGTTGTCACTTTCATATACTAGTGGGAATTTTTCATTATAGAACTTGGCTTGTATATTCCAATGATGGGCTTCCTCAAAATGCCCTAGGTCTTCGTGAGCAAGCGAGTTGGATGCACACCCACTTAGTTTCTTTTGTTGAGCTTTCATATATTTATAGCTCTAGTGCATCCGTTGCATGGCAATCCCTACTCACTCACATTGATATCTATTAATGGGCATCTCCATAGCCCGTTGATACGCCTAGTTGATGTGAGACTATCTTCTCCCTTTTTGTCTTCTCCACAACCACCATTCTACTCCACATATAGTGCTATGTCCATGGCTCACGCTCATGTATTGCGTGAAAGTTGAAAAAGTTTGAGATTATTAAAGTATGAAACAATTGCTTGGCTTGTCATCGGGGTTGTGCATGATTAAATACTTTGTGTGATGAAGATAGAGCAACAGTCAGACTATATGATTTTGTATTTCTTTGACCATGTTATTTTGAGAAGACATGATTACTTTGATTAGTATGCTTGAAGTATCACCATTTTCATGTTAATATGAACTTTTATTTTGTATCAATTGGATCTGAACATTCATGCCACAATAAAGAAAATTACATTGAGAATTATGCTAGGTAGCATTCCACATCAAAAATTCTGTTTTTATCATTTACCTACTCGAAGACGAGCAGGAATTAAGCTTGGGGATGCTTGATACGTCTCCAACGTATCTATAATTTTTTATTGTTTCATGCTATTATATTACCCCTTTTGGATGTTTATGGGCTTTATTTTACACATTTATATCATTTTTGGGACTAACCTACTAACCGGGGCCCAGCCCGTATTGCTGTTTTTTCTGCCTATTTCAGTATTTCGAAGAAAAGGAATATCAAACGGAGTCCAAACGGAATGAAACCTTCGGGAGCGTGATTTTTGGAACGAACGTGATCCAGAGGACTTGGAGTGCAAGTCAAGAAGCATCCGAGGCGGCCACCAGAGGGTAGGGCGCCCCCCCTATAGGGCGCGCCCCTATCTCGTGGGCCCCACGGGCAGCCACCGACGTACTTCTTGCTCCTATATAAGCCTACGTACCCCGAAAACATCCAGGGAGCCCACGAAACACAATTTCCACCGCCGCAACCTTCTGAATCCGCGAGATCCCATCTTGGAGCCTTCGCCGGCACTCCGCCGGAGGGGGAATCGACCACGGAGGGCTTCTACATCAACACCATAGCCCCTCCAATGAGTTGTGAGTAGTTTACCACAGACCTTCGGGTCCATAGTTATTAGCTAGATGGCTTCTTCTCGCTTTTTGGATCTCAATACAATGTTCTCCCCCTCTCTTGTGGAGATCTATTCGATGTAAACTCTTTTTGCGGTGTGTTTGTCGAGATCCGATGAATTGTGGGTTTATGATCAACTTTATCTATGAGAAATATTTGAATCTCCTCAGAATTCTTTTATGTATGATTGAGTTATCTTTGCAAGTCTCTTTGAATTATCAGTTTGGTTTGGCCTACTAGATTGATCTTTCTTGCCATGGGAGAAGTGCTTAGCTTTGGGTTCAATCTTGCGGTGTCCTTACCCGAGGATGTAAAGGGTTGCAAGGCACGTATTGTATTGTTGCCATCGAGGATAAAAAGATGGGGTTTATATCATATTGCATGAGTTTATCCCTCTACATCATGTCATCTCGCTTAACACGTTACTCTGTTCTTATGAACTTAATACTCTAGATGCAGGCAGGAGTCGGTCGATGTGTGGAGTAATAGTAGTAGATGCAGGCAGGAGTCGGTCTACTTGTTGCAGATGTTGGGGAACGTAGTAATTTCAAAAAATTTCCTACGCACACGCAAGATCATGGTGATGGCATAGCAACGAGAGGGGAGAGTGTTGTCCACATACCCTCGTAGACCGTAAGCGGAAGCGTTAGCACAACGCGGTTGATGTAGTCGTACGTCTTCATGATCCGACCGATCCAAGTACCGAACGTACGGCACCTCCGAGTTCAGCACACGTTCAGCTCGATGACGTCCCTCGAACTCCGATCCAGCCGAGTGTCGAGGAGAGTTCCAAGACGACCGACGGCGTGGCGGCGATCTTGATGTTCTACCGGCGCAGGGCTTCGCCTAAGCTTTGCGACGATATGACCGAGGTGGAATATGGTGGAAGGGGGCACCGCACACGGCTAAGGAACGATCCGTAGATCAACTTGTGTGTCTATGGGTGCCCCTGCCCCGTATATAAAGGAGGGAGGGAGGAGGAGGCCGCCCTAGGAGGAGGGCGTGCCAAGGAGTCCTACTCCCACCGGGAGTAGGATTCCTTCTTTCCTAGTCCAACTAGGTCAAGGGGAAAGAGGGAAGTGGAGAAGGAAGGAAGAGGGGCCGCGCCCAAACCCTTTGTCCAATTCGGACTGGGCTTGGGAGGGCGCGCCTCCTCCTCTGCTCCTTCCCACTAAAGCCCATTAAGGCCCAATACTCTTCCCCGTATTCCCGTAACTCCCGGTACTCGAAAAATACCGAATCACTCGGAACCTTTCCGAACTCCGAATATAGTCGTCCAATATATCGATCTTTACGTCTCGACCATTTCGAGACTCCTCGTCATGTCCCCGATCTCATCCGGGACTCGAACTCCTTCGGTACATCAAAACTCATAAACTCATAATATAAGCATCATCGAAACCTTAAGCGTGCGGACCCTACGGGTTCGAGAACTATGTAGACATGACCTAGAACTATTCTTGGTCAATAACCAATAGCGGGACCTGGATGCCCATATTGGCTCCTACATATTCTACGAAGATCTTTATCGGTCAAACCGCATAACAACATCGTTGTTCCCTTTGTCATCGGTATGTTACTTGCCCGAGATTCGATCGTCGGTATCCAATACCTAGTTCAATCTCGTTACGCAAGTCTCTTTACTCGCTCAGTAATACATCATCTCACAGCTAACTCATTAGTTGTAATGCTTGCAAGGCTTAAGTGATGTGTATTACCGAGAGGGCCAGAGATACCTCTCCGACTATCGGAGTGACAAAACCTAATCTCGAAATACGCCAACCCAACATCTGCCTTTGGAGACACCTATAGTACTCCTTTATAATCACCCAATTACGTTGTGACGTTTGGTAGCACCCAAAGTGTTCCTCCGGTAAACGGGAGTTGCATAATCTCATAGTTATAGGAACATGTATAAGTCATGGATAAAAGCAGTAGCAACATACTAAACGATCGTGTGCTAAGCTAATGGAATGGGTCATGTCAATCAGATCATTCAACTAATGATGTGACCTTGTTAATCAAATAACAACTCTTTGTTCATGGTTAGGAAACATAACCATCTTTGATTAACAAGCTAGTCAAGTAGAGGCATACTAGTGACATTCTGTTTGTCTATATATTCACACATGTATTATGTTTCCGGTTAATACAATTCTAGCATGAATAATAAACATTTATCATGATATAAGGAAATAAATAATAACTTTATTATTGCCTCTAGGGCATATTTCCTTCAGTCTCCCACTTGCACTAGAGTCAATAATCTAGATCACATCACCATGTGATTAACATCGATAGTTCACATCATCATGTGATTAACACCCATAGTTCACATCGCCATGTGACAAACACCCAAAGGGTTTACTAGATTCAGTAATCTAGTTCACATCGCTATGTGATTAATACCCAAAGAGTACTAAAGTGTGATCATGTTTTGCTTGTGAGAGAGTCTTAGTCAACGGGTCTTTCACATTCAGATCCGTTATGTATTTTGCAATTTTTCTATGTCTACAATGCTCTGCACGAAGCTACTCTAGCTAATTGCTCCCACTTTCAATATGTATCTAGATCGAGACTTAGAGTCATCGGATCGGTGTCAAAACTTGCATCGACGTAACCCTTTACGATGAACCTTTGTCACTTCCATAATCGAGAAACATATCCTTATTCCACTAAGGATAATTTTGACCGCTGTCCATGATCTACTCCTAGATCACTATTGTACTCCTTGCCAAACTCAGAGCAGGGTATACAATAGATCTGGTACACAGCATGGCATACTTTATAGAACCTATGGCCAAGGCATAGGGAATGACTTTCATTCTCTTTCTATCTTCTGCCGTGGTCGGGTTTTGAGTCTTACTCAATTTCACACCTTGTAACACAGGCAAGAACTCTTTCTTTGACTGCTCCATTTTGAACTACTTCAAAATCTTGTCAAGGTATGTACTCATTGAAAAACTTATCAAGCATCTTGATCTATCTCTATAGATCTTGATGCTCAATATGTAAGCAGCTTCACCGAGGTCTTTCTTTGAAAAACTTCTTTCAAACACTCCTTTATGCTTTGCGAGAATAATTCTACATTATTTCGATCTACAATATGTCATTCACATATACTTATCGAAATGTTGTAGTGCTCCCACTCACTTTCTAGTAAATACAGGCTTCACCATAAGTCCAGTATAAAACTATATGCTTTGATCAACTCATCAAAGCGTATATTCCAACTCCGAGATGCTTGCACCAGTCCATAGATGGATCGCTGGAGCTTGCACACTTTGTTAGCTCCTTTGGATCGAAAAAACCTTCTGTTGCATCATATACAACTCTTCCTCCGAAAAACCATTCAGAATGCAGTTTTACATCCATTTGCCAAATTTCATAAATTGTGGCAATTGCTAACATGATTCGGACAGACTTAAGCATCGCTACAGTTGAGAAAATCTCATTGTAGTCAACATCTTGAACTTTGTCGAAAACCTTTTTGCAATAAGTCGAGCTTTGTAGATAGTAACACTACTATCAACATCCGTCTTCCTCTTGAAGATCCATTTATTTTCTATGGTTTGCCGATCATCGGGCAAATCCATCAAAGTCCATACTTTGTTCTCATACATGGATCATATCTCAGATTTCATGGCCTCAAACCATTTTGCGGAATCTGGGCTCATCATCGCTTCCTCATAGTTCATAGGTTCATCAGGGTCTAGTTACATGACTTCCAAAACAGAATTACCATACCACTCTGGTGCGGATCTCACTCTGGTTTACCTACGAGATTCGGTAGTAACTGATCTGAAGTTACATGATCATCATCATTAGCTTCCTCACTAATTGGTGTAGTAGTCACAGGAACAGATTTACGTGATTGAACTACTTTCAATAAGGGAGAAGGTACAATTACCTTATCAAGTTCTACTTTCCTCCCACTCACTTCTTTCGAGAGAAACTCCTTCTCTAGAAAGGATCCATCTTAAGCAACGAATATCTTGCCTTCGGATCTGTGATAGAAGGTGTACCCAACAATTTCCTTTGGGTATTCTATGAAGACGTACTTCTCGATTTGGGTTCGAGCTTATCGGATGAAACTTTTTCACATAAGCATCTCAGCCCCAAACATTAAGAAACGACAACTTTGGTTTCTTGCTAAACCACAGTTCATATAGTGTCGTCTCAACGGATTTAGATGGTGCCCTATTTAACGTGAATGCAGCTGTCTCTAATGCATGATCCCAAAACGATATTGGTAAATCGGTAAGAAACATCATAGATTGCACTATATCCAATAAAGTGCGGTTACGATGTTTGGACACACCATAACATTGTGGTGTTCCAGGTGGCGTGAGCTGTGAAACTATTCCACATTGTTTTGAAGACCAAACTCGTAACTCAAATATTCGTCTCCTTGATCAGATCACAGAAATTTTATTTTCTTGTTACAATGATTTTTCCACTTCACTCTGAAATTCTTTGAACCTTTCAACTATTTCAGACTTATGTTTCATCAAGTAGATATACCCATATCTGCTCAAATCATCTTGTGAAGGTCAGAAAATAACGATACTTGCCACGAGCATCAACACTCATTGGATCGCATACATCGGTATGTATTATTTCCAATAAGTCAAGAGCTTGTTCCATTGTTCGAGAACGGAGTTTTAGTCATCTTGCCCAAAAGGCACGGTTCGCAGCATCAAGTGATTCATAATCAAGTGATTCCAAAATCCCATCAGCATGGAGTTTCTTCATCGCTTTACACCAATATGACCTAAGCGGCGATGCCACAAATAAGTTGCACTATCATTATTAACTTTGTATTTTTGGTTTCAATATTATGAATATGTGTATCACTACGATCGAGATCCAATGAACCATTTTCATTGGGTGTGTAACCATATAAGGTTTTATTCATGTAAATGAACAACAGTTTATTCTCTTACTTAAATGAATAACCGTATTGCAATAAACACGATCAAATCATATTCATGCTCAACGTAAACACCAAATAACATTTATTTAGTTTCAACACTAATCCCGAAAGTATAGGGAGTGTGCGATGATGATCATATCAATCTTCAAACTACTTTCAACACACATCGTCACTTCACCCTTAACTAGTTTACATTTATTCGCAACTCCGTTTGAGTTACTACTCTTAGCAACTGAACCAGTACCAAATACCGAGGGTTGCTATAAACACTAGTAAAGCACACATAAAACACCAGATATCAAATATACCCTTTTTCACTTTGCCATCCTTCTTATCCACCAAATTTTAGGGCAGTTCCGCTTCAAAGACCATTTCCTTTGCGATGTAAGCACTCGGTTTCAGGTTTTGGTTCAGCTTTGGGTTTCTTCGTGGGAGTGACAACTTGCTTGTCAATCTACTTGAAGTTCCCTTTCTTTCCCTTTGCCCTTTTCTTGAAACTAGTGATCTTGTCAACCATCAACACTTGATGCTCTTTCTTGATTTCTACCTTCATCGATTTCATCATCATGAAAAAACTCGGAATCATTTTCATCATCCCTTGCATACTATAGTTCATCACGAAGTTCTACTAACTTGGTGATGGTGACTAGAGAATTCATCAATCACTATCTTATCCGGAAGATTAACTCCCACTTGATTCAGCGATTGTAGTACCCGCACAATCTGAGTACATGCTCACTAGTTGAGCGATTCTCCTCCATCTTTTAGCTATAGAACTTGTTGGAGACTTCATATCTCTCAACTCGGGTATTTGCTTGAAATATTAACTTCAATTCTGGAACATCTCATATGGTCCATGATGTTCAAAACATCTTTGAAGTCCCGATTCTAAGCCATAAAGCATGGTGCACAAAACTATCAAGTAGTCATCATATTGAGCTAGCCAAACGTTCATAACGTCTGCATCTGCTCCTGCAATAGGTTTGTCACCTAGCGGTGCATCAAGGACATAATTCTTCTGCGCAGCAATGAGGTTAAACCTCAGATCACGGATCCTATCCGCATCATTGCTACTAACATCTTTCAACACAGTTTCTCTAGGTACATATCAAAACAAACATATGAAAGCAACTTCGCGAGCTATTGATCTTACAACATAATTTGCAAAATACTACCAAGACTAAGTTCATGATAAATTTAAGTTCAATTAATCATATTACTTAAGAACTCCCACTTAGACAGACATCTCTCTAGTCATCTAAGTGATCACGTGATCCAAATCAACTAAACCATAACCGATCATCACGTGAGATGGAGTAGTTTTCAATGGTGAACATCTTATGTTGATCATATCTACTATATGATTCACGCTCGACCTTTCGGTCTCCGTGTTCGAGGCCATATCTGCATATGCTAGGCTCGTCAAGTATAACTCGAGTATTCTGCGTGTGCAAAACTGGCTTGCACCCGTTGTAGATGGACGTAGAGCTTATCACACCGATCATCACGTGGTGTCTCGGCACGACGAACTTTGGCAGCGGTGCATACTCGGGAGAACACTACTTGATAATTTTAGTGAGAGATCATCTTAAAATGCTACCGTCAATCAAAGCAAGATAAGATGCATAAAGGATAAACATCACATGCAATCAATATAAGTGATATGATATGGCCATCATCATCTTGTGCTTGTGATCTCCATCTTCGAGCAATCGTCATGATCACCATTGTCACCGGCGCGACACCTTGATCTCCATCGTAGCATCGTTGTCGTTCGCCATATATTGCTTCTCGACTATCGCTACCGCTTAGTGATAAAGTAAAGCAATTACAGAGCGTTGCATTTCATACAATAAAGCGACAACCATATGGCTCCTGCCATTGCCGATAACCGGTTACAAAACATGATCATCTCATACAATAAAATATAGCATCACGTCTTGACCATATCACATCACAACATGCCCTGCAAAAACAAGTTAGGCGTCCTCTACTTTGTTGTTGCAAATTTTACGTGGCTGCTACGGGCTTAGCAAGAACCGTTCTTACCTCGCATCAAAACCACAACGATAGTTTGTCAAATAGACTCCGTTTTAACCTTCACAAGGACCGGGCGTAGCCACACTCGGTTCAACTAAAGTGAGAGAGCAGACACCCGCCAATCACCTTTAAGCAACGAGTGCTCGTGGCGGTGAAACCAGTCTCGCGTAAGCGTCTGGCGTAATGTCGGTCCGGGCCGCTTCATCTCACAATATCGCTGAACCAAAGTATGACATGCTGGTAGGCAGTATGACTTATATCGTCCACAACTCACTTGTGTTCTACTCGTGCATATAACATCAACGCATAAAACCTAGGCTCGGATGCCACTGTTGGGGAACGTAGTAATTTCAAAAATTTCCTCGCACACGCAAGATCATGGTGATGGCATAGCAACGAGAGGGAGAGTGTTGTCCACATACCCTCGTGAGACCGTGGCGGAGCGTTAACACAACGCGGTTGATGTAGTCGTCGTCTTCATGATCCGACCGATCCAAGTACCGAGCGTCGGCACCTCCGAGTTCAGCACACGTTCAGCTCGATGGCGTCCCTCGAACTCCGATCCAGCCGAGTGTCGAGGAGAGTTCCGTCGACCGACGGCGTGGCGGCGATCTTGATGTTCTACGGCGCGAGGCTTCGCCTAAGCTTTGCGACGATATGACCGAGGTGGAATATGGTGGAAGGGGCACCGCACACGCTAAGGAACGATCCGTAGATCAACTTGTGTGTCTATGGGGTGCCCCTGCCCCGTATATAAAGGAGGGAGGAGGAGGAGGCCGGCCCTAGGAGGAGGCGTGCCAAGGAGTCCTACTCCCACCGGGAGTAGGATTCCTTCTTTCCTAGTCCAACTAGGTCAAGGGGGAAAGAGGGAAGTGGAGAAGGAAGGAAGAGGGGGCGCCCCAAACCCTTTGTCCAATTCGGACTGGGCTTGGGAGGGCGCGCCCTCCTCCTGGCTCCTTCCCACTAAAGCCCATTAAGGCCCAATACTCTTCCCCGTATTCCCGTAACTCCCGGTACTCGAAAAATACCGAATCACTCGGAACCTTTCCGAACTCGAATATAGTCGTCCAATATATCGATCTTTACGTCTCGACCATTTCGAGACTCCTCGTCATGTCCCCGATCTCATCCGGGACTCCGAACTCCTTAGGTACATCAAAACTCATAAACTCATAATATAACCGCTATCGAAACCTTAAGCGTGCGGACCCTACGGGTTCGAGAACTATGTAGACATGACCTAGAACTATTCTTGGTCAATAACCAATAGCGGGACCTGGATGCCCATATTGGCTCCTACATATTCTACGAAGATCTTTATCGGTCAAACCGCATAACAACATCGTTGTTCCTTTGTCATCGGTATGTTACTTGCCCGAGATTCGATCGTCGGTATCCAATACCTAGTTCAATCTCGTTACGGCAAGTCTCTTTACTCGCTTCGTAATACATCATCTCACAGCTAACTCATTAGTTGTAATGCTTGCAAGGCTTAAGTGATGTGTATTACCGAGAGGGCCCAGAGATACCTCTCCGACTATCGGAGTGACAAAACCTAATCTCAAATCGCCAACCCAACATCTGCCTTTGGAGACACCTATAGTACTCCTTTATAATCACCCAATTACGTTGTGACGTTTGGTAGCACCAAAGTGTTCCTCCGTAAACGGAGTTGCATAATCTCATAGTTATAGGAACATGTATAAGTCATGGATAAAAGCGGTAGCAACATACTAAGCGATCGTGTGCTAAGCTAATGGAATGGGTCATGTCAATCAGATCATTCAACTAATGATGTGACCTTGTTAATCAAATAACAACTCTTTGTTCATGGTTAGGAAACATAACCATCTTTGATTAACAAGCTAGTCAAGTAGAGGCATACTAGTGACATTCTGTTTGTCTATATATTCACACATGTATTATGTTTCCGGTTACAATTCTAGCATGAATAATAAACATTTATCATGATATAAGGAAATAAATAATAACTTTATTATTGCCTCTAGGGCATATTTCCTTCAGCAGACGTGATGCCTATATACATGATCATGCCTAGATAATCTCATAATTATTCGCTTTTCTATCAATTGCTCGACAGTAATTTGTTCACCCACCGTAATACTTATGCTATCTTGAGAGAAGCCTCTAGTGAAACCTATGGCCCCCGGGTCTATCTCTTATCATATTTGCTTCCAATCTACTTTTATTTGCATCTTTACTTTTTGCATCTATATTATAAAATACCAAAAATATATTTATCTTATCATACTATCCCTATTAGATCTCACTTTCGCAAGTGGCCGTGAAGGGATTGACAACCCATTTATTGTGTTGATTGCGAGTTCTTTGTTTGTTTGTGTAGGTGCGTGGGACTTTTGAGGAGCCTCCTACTGGATTGATACCTTGGTTCTCAAAAACTGAGGGAAATACTTACGCTACTATTGCTGCATCACCGTTTCCTCTTCAAGGAAAACCAACGCAAGCTCAATACGTAGCAGTGCTGTAAGATGGTAAAAGGCAATAGCTATTAGTACCAACTTATCAAGGACGGCTCGGCCTGCAGAGGCCACATGCCTCCTTGCCAAGGAGGAAATTTGCTGGCGACCTTATCTACAAGGTGCTGAAAATGGATTCTTTTAAGGCGCTTGACAAACAACAGTACATATGCACCACCGGGAAGGCTTGTAGGATGTCGTCGAGATTTATATAGTCTATCAAATGGGAACAATAAGGCTTTAAGCGCAGTTGTAACCAGACCAATCACATCTCCAAATGCGGCCGGGGAAAAAGCAAGGAATTGGACTAAACTCCTTGATGGGCTTAACAAAGATGGTAGCACCATCAGCATACAGAGATGCTCAGTTTGTCGGAGCTCTCCTACTTTTAGTTTAAAAGTCTTCTATCGACTAATTCATTTTTGGTTTGCAAACTATTTGATTTTATAAATTAATTGGAAACTATATCCAATCAAAGAAACTTAAACAAACACGAACAAAAAAAGTCAATGATAAAACCAAAAATTACATCAAAGTTATTCAAAATTGTTGACTCTCTAGTTTGTCTCTAACACCTCCTTGGTCATTTGCATATTGGGTGAAAAAACTGGGAAAGACCAAACTCGTAAATTGAACCAACCTAAAAATATTTTGAAAACTTTTTTTAAAAAACCATCACTGATGGGGAAAAACTTCCCACATGAATATATTTCAAAAATGACTTTATTTTAAAAAAGCACAAGGAGCTTGAGGTTAATAAGTCATGCCACATATCGACATGCTTCTTGATTTGGCATTTTTTAGCCAGCAAGACCATATAGGGTGAGGACAACGATTATATTGAGAATTGCGGTATTGAAATCAACATCAATTCCCCTGAACACTTTGGAGTTTTGAGCATCCCAAGGATGGGCATCATAATGACGGCTTGATTTATTCCAGGAGTCCATCGGGAATCAATGATGACCAAAATACTCTCTTTGTTCCATGATGTAGTGCATGTCAAGATTTCTTTAAGTCAAACTTTGCAAAATGACCAAATTTACAGAGAAAAAGTTCGAACTCGTAAAATGAACCAACCTAAAAATATTTTGACAAGTTTTCTTATATTGTCACCGATGAGGAAAGGCTCCCCAGCTGAATATATTTCAAAATATTTTTCTTACAAAAGCATGAGGAGCTTGAGGCTAAGAAGCCATGCAGACTGACATGCTCCTTGGTTTCATTTTTTAGCCAGTGAGCACATAGGGTGAGGACAACGATTTTATTGATACGATGTGGGAATCAACATCAATTTCCTGAAACACTTTGGAGCTCGGGCATCCTAAATCTTGCATAGGAAGAGCAACATAATGAATGGGCTGATTGATACTGGGAGTCCATTGGGAATCGATGATGACCATAATACTCTCTCTGTTCCATGATGTAGTGCATGTAAGGATTTCTTGAAGACATACTTTTCAAAATTTGACCAAATTTATAGAGAAAAATATCTCATATTTGATATTTTTGCAGGCCTTCTACGATTGGACACGACAACGATGGCGCGAGGACGTTTATCCCTTTTTGAAGGCATTGTTGCGGAAGAAGTTGACTTGGTTATAGGTGCCTTTTCATATCTTATAATGGTTCAGCCGTGGTTGACTTTTTTATATGCTGCTAAATAATCAATAAAAATGGTTATGTGCATCATGGTGATGCAAAGGCCAGGCGTTTCAGCCTCCTTTAAAAAAGATACATACTTTTATATTATATATGTTTGGTATTGTAGATATAAATAATTTATTCTCTAAATTTAGTCCAAAATTGTGAAGTTTGACTTATGAATAAAAAAGCTATGTGCACCCATTAGAGAACAGAGGGAGTAGATGAAAACCTAAGATCATTGAGCATATTGTGCTAAACATGCATCCTTTGCTAGGCAGATTGCCTAATTGTTCATTCATCAACATGTCATGTCAGAAGACTATGTGCACAAAATAATAGAGAACCACTTACCAAAACCAAAATTAACCCAATTTTAACATCGCCATTACCAGTACTAAGACTAGTTGACGTGTCGGATAACCATCCACTATATCAAAAACACAGAACACCACAGACTCACTGTTGTTGACTACTTTTGCACGATAGGAGGAGTCACGAGACACTTATTTCTATGTGCGTCACCGGCTCACCGCCTTCATTCCTTCAAAAGCAATTTTGCTCTCCTAAAAACTACTCTCTCTATCTCTCCAATCCAAAATATGTGTCGTGGTTTAAACTAAAACCACGACACTTATTTTGGATCGAAGGGAGTAAAAATTACTAGGGCTTCTCACAATAATTCTCAAGTACTCCAATACCTGAAGCGAGATCCAAGATGCAAATCATATCACAGAACCTGGTCCAAAACACTTGGAGTATAACCTAGTTTTCTCTCCAGCAACCTTCAACAAAGTTCATCGTCATATGCGCACCTTGCTTCCATCCCCTATGCGCCACACTAAGACCTTTTTAAGCAGTGTCAAACCATAGACTATAGCTTGCCAAGTGGACGATGCATTACCAGTAAAGACAGTGTCCTGGAGGCGCCCATTGGCATAGAACTTCGCTTTGAGAACTTGTGTACACAGACTTCCAGGCTTGGAGAGGAGATGCCATGCTTGCCTTGCCAAGAATGCTTGATTGAACAAGCGAAAGACTTTGAACCCACGACCACCCATTTGCTTCGGCAGGATAAGCGTCTCCCATGCCTTCCAATGTGTTTTATGTTTTCCTTTTGATGACCCCCAAATATAGTTCCATACCATCTGATTTAGATCATTACACACTGACATAGATAATTTAAATATCCCCATCACATAAGTCGGAAGTGCTTGAGCAATTGCTTTGACTAAGACCTCCCTTCCTGCTTGAGCTAGAATTCCATCTCCCCATTCGATCATCCGCTTCTGGAGCCTTTCCTGCAGATTTTGGAACCTTCGAATCCCTTGTGCATTCTCCCTTCGGGAGTGGGCAGACCCAAATATTTTTGCTTCAAAGGTGACCGCACTAACTTGCAGCACTTGTCAAATATCATTATGTGCTTGAGGTGTACAATTAGGTCCAAATAGAAGAGCATTTTTCTAGATTAATCAACTGGCTCGTTGCATTTGCATAATCACTAATGATTTCTTTCACATTCTCTGCCTGTTGTGTCTCGGCTTTGAAGAACAAAAGTGTATCATCAGCAAAAAGGAGATGTGAAATACTGGGTGCTCGAGGGCATACTTTTACCGGTGTTATTCTGTTCATAACAACACCCTGCCGAAGAAGAGCCGAGAGGCCATCAGCCACCAAAAGAAATAGAAAGGAGGATAGTGGATCACCTTGCCATAGCATTGTCCGTGATCATCCTAACTTGTGCGAATGATTCCAAGAGGGCTCCATTTATTTTTACCGAGTACCTCATAGTGGTGACACAAGTCATTATCCAATGCACCCACTTTTTCATCACTCGCTCCAAGAATCTCCAATCCACCCTGTCATATGCTTTTGACAAATCCAATTTGTAGGCGCAGAAACTTTTCTCCGGATCTTTCTCATGTGGAATATAATGAAAGCACTCAAAGGCTAACAAAGCACTCTCCGTGATCATCCTACCCGGAAAAAACGCACTTTGGAACGGGGATATTTTGTCATCCAGAATAGGTCGGAGACGGTTAACTAGACATTTAGACACAATCTTGTAGATTATATTACACAAACTTATGGGGCGGAAGTCAGTGACTTGTACCGGATCTTTTACCTTAGGAATCATTACGATGAATGTATCATTTACACTAGGTGGCATAACTCCGGTCTGAAGAAACACCCTTACTACTACAGTGATCTCCTCCTTCAGAACACCCCAGTTCCTCTGAAAAACCTAGCCGGAAAACCACCTCTTCCAGGAGCTTTAAGTGGCCCTATCTGGAATAATGCGTCTGATATTTCTTTATCAGTAAAATTTGCACATAAATTGTCATTCATATCAGGGGTAACTTTCTCTTCAAATAGATCCACCACAGAGTTTGGGTTAAGTGTCACGTCCTGCTCAAAGATTTTCTGGAAATATTTACTCACAATATGTCCGATCACATGTGCATGCTGTGGCTGTCCATTTTCATCCAGAAGTGATCTCACTTTATTTTTCCGAGCACGTCATACTGCTTTACTGTGAAAAAACTTAGTGTCACGGTCACCTGCTTTAAGCCAATCAATACGACTCCTTTGCATCCACAACACTTCTTCTTTATACAAAAGTTCATCCAAATGATCTGATGCCTTCTGTATTTCACTGCGATCTGCATTCATTCTCATTAGTTCCTATAGCTGCGAGCGTGACTTCTCTACCTCCTGTATAATATTTCTGAACTTTTTCCTACTCCATGCATGAAGCTAAATAATTAGTTTGGACAGACCACTACTTATATCTCCCAAGTTGAATTTCTGACCTGCTTGTTCCCATATTGTTGCCACTCTCTCTGGCAAGCTTCCATCCAGTTCCCACATTGCCTCATAGCGCCTACATCCCGGTTGTGTTCTGCGCCCTTCCTCTTTCAAACATTTTAGGACAATGGGGCAATGGTCGGAGTAGGCAGACACCTTACGGGCCACCCTTGACTCTGCAAAAATATTGCGCCGTCTATTGTCAGCTACAACCCTGTCCAACCTGACTTGCATGTTGCGTCTTCCCTGTCTCTTGTTATCCTAAGTGAATGGTAGACCTGTGAAGCCCAGGTCCACCAGTTCACATACTTCTAGTACATCCTGGAAAGCAAGCATCTGATTTTCATTGCGAGGGGTCACGGAAAAATGCTCAAAAGACCACATTACTTCATTGAAGTCTCCCATCATACACCAAGGAAGATCTGACTACACTTTCAAATTTTGCATCAATGTCCACATGTGGTGTCAGTTTTCTGTTCGGGGTTCACCATAGACACATGTCAAAAGCTAAAGAGGATCATTATTAGTCACCCTCACATAAGCATCGATATATCTTTCATTCAAAGATTTTATTTCTACTTGAAGATCATCACTACAAAAGTGGGCCAGCCCCCCACTAAGACCATCACTACTAACATCAGAGAAACCTCTCAACCCTAATCTACCACGAAGACGACGAGCTTTCTTTGAACTTTGCCTAGTCTCACATAAGAACACCACTTTAGCCTGCGTCACCCTTACAAGAGTAATGAGGTCCCGAACTGTCGAGTTGTTGCCAACACCTTGACAGTTCCAACTGAGGCAATTCATTGCCCATGACGGGGCGCCACATATGGCCCCGTCAGTTTACCGGCGCCCCCTGAGCTGGTTGCCTCCATATCCACCTCACACTCCACATCGTTAGCCTCCTCATACATCAGCCTTGCATCAGCATAGTCCAGCTGCTCCTCAGTAGTGTGCTTCCTAAGGACTGAATATGAATATGTCGTTGTCACTTCTGCATCTATTCCCCCTATAGGATAGTGCGTACTTCTTAGTTCTTGCTGGTTTGATGTTACTTCCATACCTCTTCTGAAAGATGGCTTTCCTCTGTTGCTCACGGCTACAATCTGGCTTTTGTTCTGCTAGGTGAAGTTTGTGTACTTGAGTTTGGTCAGATATAGCTTGATCAATCACCTCAACTCCTCTACTTTCCACAACCTGAAAACCATCTTGAGAAACAATGTACATCAGAGTATCCTGCAATGCCTGTTTTTCCTTGTCTAGTTTCTGTTTCTTTAGTGTCCCCTCCGGCGGCTGCGACTCATCATTAATCTTCCCAACAAAAGGCCTAATTGATGTCATGTGGTTAATCATCAAACCTTTCGGCGGCACCCCGCACGGCCTGTCCACAGTGATGACGATAACAAGTGCCACCAGAGTAACTGCAAGTTCCATAGGTTCACCATCGGCCAGCTTCGGGTGGGCGGCGTTCACAAAGGGAGCCCCTTGATAGCCCCAACTGGCCTCCGGGTTCTCCATAGAAGCTACCAGTGCAATCACTTTAGATAGCCCAGTTGTACCAATCGCCACCGTCCTGGTCATCTTCATAGTACGACGCTCTGTTGTTTTAGACCGATCTGGAGGATTGCATGCCTTGAGGTATCTAACAGCACGCAGCATGGCTTTCGTATCAAAGACGGACTCCATCCTATGACCGTTTGCAATCTACTCCTTTGACTTCTTTCCGATCTGAACTCCTACGGGGCCTCCAGGAGCACACGGCTCGAGCAACAGACCAGCGGGCGGAGCCACAACTGACTCAGAAAAGGCATCGTCGATCTATTCATCTTCAATCATGGCAGTACAATGAACACCAGAAATAATAAAAAATTACATCCAGATTCGTAGGCCACCTAACAACGACTACAAGCACTGAAGCAAGCCGAAGGCGCGCTGCCGTCATCGCCCCTCCCTCGCCGGAGCCGGGCACAACTTGTTAGTTAGCTAGATCACCTTTTTTAAAACAAGGCAAAATATTGGTCACTTCATTGATTAAGAAAGGAGGTTTTGAACAAGAGCGGCAAAACAACAAAATAAAACGACATTACATACTCAAATGCTGTGTACCCGCCAAAGCCCAAAGAGAAACCTCCTCTTTAATCATGTTGATAATAACCGTGGAAGGGACATCCGTCTTTAGGAAGACTCTCGCATTACGCTCCGACCAAATCTCCCAACAAATGAACATCATCAAAGGGGCAAGCACCTAGGGAGACCCTACACGAATCTGAAGGTTGCCGTCATTGAAGCCCTCGTCGGCCATGTTGTCGTAGTGATGTGATGCATGCCAAGCCACGGTAGAATGTGATTCCAAAGGCGAGTAGTGAAGCGGCATTGGAAAAGGAGATGAGCCACCATCTCTTGACCTTGCTTGCAAAGTGGATAGAGGCCGCAGTTGGGCTAAGCACAGCGGATTAAATGGTCAAACGTCCAAATCCTATTTTGAAGGACAAGCCCAACAAAGAACTTGCACCACGGGGGGGCCCAAACCCTCCACACCGAGTGGATGGGATCCGAAGAAGTGTGGCCCTCAAATTGAGCCTTGTAGGCTGAGGAAGCAGACTACACCCCATCCTTGGTGAACTTCCAAATAATGGAGTCTTCCACCTCATCAACAAGGGTTATCGTGCATATCTTCCCCCAAAGATCGGCAAAGTCCAAGAGCCTTAACAAATTTATACAAGTTGAGCACACCCAAACCGCCAATTTCTTAGGCCTGCAAACAAGGTCCCAATTTATCTTGCATTTTCCTCCAAAAACCTTAACGGTGCCTGCACAAAGATAAGCATGGCGAATACTATCAATTATCTTAATAGATTCCACTAGGATGTCAGGTGGCGTAACATGGTAAATGGCAATAGCTGTTAGGACCACCTTATCAAGTACGGCTTGGCCTGCAGAGGCCACATGCCTTCTTGCCAAGGAGGAAATTTGTTGGTGACCTTATCTACAAGGTGCTGAAAATGGATTCTTTTAAGGCGCTTGACATACAACGGAAGGACAAGGTATCTCATTGGCAACAAGGTACATATGCACCACCGGGAAGGCTTGTAGGATGTTGTCGAGATTTATATTGTCTATCGAATGGGAACAACAAGGCTTTAAGTGCAGCGTAATCAGACCAATCACTTCTCCAAATGAGGCTTGGGAAAAAGCAAGGAATTGGACCAAACTCCTTGACGGGCTTAACAAAGATGGTAGCACCATCAGCATACAGAGATGCTCAGTTTGTCGGAGCTCTCCCACTTTTAGTTTAAAAGTCTTCTATTGACTAAATTCATTTTTGGTTTGCAAACTATTTGATTTTAGAAATTAATTGGAAACTATATCCAATCAAAGAAACTTAAACAAACAAGAACAAAACTAGCCATTGATAAAACCAAAAATTACATCAAAGTTATTCAAAATTGTTGACTCTCTAGTTTGTCTCTAACATCTCCTTAGCCATTTGCATATTGGGTGAAAAAACTGGGAAAGACCAAACTCGTAAATTGAACCAACCTAAAAATATTTTGAAAACTTTTTTTAAAAAACCATCACTGATGGGGAAAAACTTCCCACATGAATATATTTCAAAAATGACTTTATTTTAAAAAAGCACAAGGAGCTTGAGGTTAATAAGTCATGCCACATATCGACATGCTTCTTGATTTGGCATTTTTTAGCCAGCAAGACCATATAGGGTGAGGAAAACAATTATATTGAGAATTGCGGTATTGAAATCAACATCAATTCCCCTGAACACTTTGGAGTTTTGAGCATCCCAGGGATGGGCATCATAATGACGGCTTGATTTATACCAGGAGTCCATCGAGAATCAATGATGACCATAATACTCTCTTTGTTCCATGATGTAGTGCATGTCAGGATTTCTTTAAGTCAAACTTTTGCAAAAGTGACCAAAATTATAGAGAAAAAGACCGAACTCGTAAAATGAACCAACCTAAAAAATATTTTGACAAGTTTTTGTAAATCGTCACCGATGGGGAAAGGCTCCCCAGCTGAATATATTTCAAAATCTTTTTCTTACAAAAGCATGAGGAGCTTGAGGTTAAGAAGTCATGCAGACTAACATGCTCCTTGGTTTCATTTTTTAGCTGGTGAGCACATAGGGTGAGAACAACGATTATATTGACACGATGTGGGAATTAACATCAATTTCCTTAAACACTTTGGAGCTCGGGCATCCCAAATCTTGCATAGGAAGAGCAACATAATGAATGGGCTGATTGATACTGGGAGTCCGTTGGGAATCGATGATGACCATAATACTCTGTGTAGTGCATGTAAGGATTTCTTTAAGACATACTTTTCAAAATTTGACCAAATTTATAGAGAAAAATATCTCATATTTGATATTTTTGCAGGCCTTCTACGATCGGACACGGCAACGATGGCGTGAGGACGTTTATCCCTTTGTGAAGGCGTTGTTGCGAAAGAAGTTGACTTAGTTATAGGTGTTTTTTCATATCTTATAATGGTTCAGCCGTGGTTGACTTTGTTATATGCTCTGCTAAATAATTAATAAAAATGATTATGTGCATCATGGTGATGCAAAAGCCAGGCGTTTCAGCCTCCTTTAAAAAAGATACATACTTTTATATTATATGTGTTTGGCATTGTAGATATAGATAATTTATTCTCTAAATTTAGTCCAAATTTGTGAAGTTTGACTTAAAAAAAAGCTATTGCACCCATTAGGGAACAGAGGGAGTAGATGAAAATCTAAGATCATTAAGCATGTTGTGCTAAACATGCATCCTTTGCTAGGCAGATTGCCTAATTGTCCATTCATCAACGTGTCATGTCAGAAGACTATGTGCACAAAATAACAAAGAACCACTTACCAAAACCAAAATTAACCCAATTTTATCATCGCCATTACCATTACTAAGACTAGTCGACGTGTCGGATAACCATCCACTATATCAAAAACACAAAATACCATAGACTCACTGTTGTTGACTACTTTTGCACGATAGGAGGAGTCACGAGACACTTATTTCTATGTGCGTCACCGGCTCACCGCCTTCGTTCCTTCAAAATCAATTTTGCTCTCCTAAAAACTACTCTCTCTCCTATCCAAAATATGTGCCGTGGTTTAAACTAAAACCACGACACTTATTTTGAATCGAAGGGAGTAAAAAATTACTAGGGCTTCTCACAATAATTCTCAAGTACTCCAATACCTCATGCGAGATCCAAGATGCAAATCATATCACAATACCTGGTCCAAAACACTTGGAGTATAACCTAGTTTTCTCTCCAACAACCTTCAACAAAGTTCATCCTTACAACGTGATATATGTGGTAAGCAATCCAAATAATTCAAAAGAAAATGCATCGTTGGAGGCCACCCAACACCTACTAGGTGGGCCATAGAATTGACTAATTGTAATCATTCAAACAGATCGTACATATGCATATACTCCGATTCTATAAATTACAAAGAAAGCAGAAAAACAGCACCACCACCATATGGCAATTAAATGCTCCTAGCCAGTAGCTCAATAATTGGTTAATCGTAATGCTGTGTTAGCCTCTCTCCGCCACACGGCCGGCCGCTGGCGTAAGTGAGCATGTGGTGCGCAATGGCGATGGGAGAGAGGCCGATGGTGAGCTCGCGCAATGCCTTTTTTTTTTTTTTATGAGGAAAGCCTATTGGCACTTTATTCCAAGACTGAGATAGTTGCATCTTTGAGTACATGCGGTAAAAGAAAATCGGGGGTTCATCATCCCACGAAATGAACAACTGCAAATCATATGCATGTCTCGCTAAGTGATGTGCCAAACTGTTGGCTTCCCTAGGGCAATTCGCGCGAGAGGGAAAACAGCCAGCGAGTAGCGGATATATTGCCTGGCGCGCGGCCGGTCTCGCTTCATCGTATGACTGCATGGTGGGGTCATCGGTAGATCCGACGGTTCGCTCGCGCGTGGAAAAGACGCCACGCGGGTAGGCCGCCACCTCCAATGTTTCAGATTTATGCATGGCTCTGCTTGTCTTCATCCATATTCCACTTAAATTCCCGCAGAAAAGATCGTTTTCGCTGCTGATCTCGTATTATTACTTGACATTATTCCACCAAACAAATGGCTCTGTCCGTGTAAATAGACCCCCCACGTTGCACAAATTTCCCCTTATTATTACTCGATAGACGCGTATCTAACTGTGATGTGGATGGAGAGGAGTGTATTCCTATCTACTTCTTTCGGTCCATAATGTAAAACGTTTTTTTGCAGTGTGCCAAAAAAAAGTTCTACATTACACGACGGAGGAAGTAACTGTGACAAAGTGATGACCAAATGACCAAGTAGCTAGATCGACGCGACAATTATTTTCTGACGAGACGGAGCGTTTTATTCCGCGGGGAGAATAGACATGAGTGCGATGGATACCGGGGATATATACATATAGGCTTGCCGGGCGCCGGGACAAAACATGAGTACATGACGAGCCCGGCCAATCCCGGCCTTGGACTTGCTTACCACAACGACCAAATTAACACGCACGGCCGTACATTACCAGTACGTACGGTATGAGGTGGATGTCGATCGCGACGTCGGCTTCGGCGTGGCGGCGTACGATGCCGTGAAGCATTTTTCTCCCAGCAAGCTGAAGCCGCGCAATGCGACGGGCCGACGTCAATGACAGAATGACCGATGATTGTAACTGTTTCTTTTTATTCTCCCAGATGTAAATCGAGGTAATTATCTTCTCTCTTCTTTTTTGAGAAAAAAAATCGAGTTATTATCTGTGCGGAGCCTTCTGGAGTTCTGGTGAAAAAAGAAAGTAAGCTTGCATCTCTGTCTCAGGCGGCACATCAAGGCATGTGAAATCTCCAAGTTAAGGCCGAACTGCAAAAACGTTATATATTTCCTTTGCGAAAACAATTTCTATATTAAGGGACACAGATACTACTCCCTCCGTCCCACTTATTTTGAGACGAAGGAAGTATATGTACAAACAAGTCGACCCCGGACATGCAAATGGTTTGTGCCTGCACCCAAATACAAGGCCATGTGACAGAAAATTGTTTCTTATTACTTTCGTTAAAACAATGAATGGATCATGGATGCATGGACGCATGTATGCGAGAAGCTTGACCATGCTGAAAATAACAAATCCGATATTGCTTCTAGTAGCATTCGTCTCCTCTCTATAAAATGCAGGTAGGATCTCTTATTAAACCAAACGAATCCAAGTGTCACTATCTTTGCAACTACTAGATTACCTTGCCACCTAAACTAATTTAGTGCCACGATATGATTGTTTCAAATTGGCTAACCAAAGTACATCAGGTCAAAGAAAACCTGAACAACAATGACAATTGATAAGATTAAAAGTTACGTCAAGGTCATAGGCCCTCGCTCCATGCTCTGCATCTCGACATTTGCATGTACTTCAGGTGGAGAAACTGCGAAAGAGTAATCCTTCATAAGCTGGACTAATCCCTCCGCCACAATAGATGAGAACCTATGATTGTTGAACGCATTGCATCGAGGACGCAATACTCTTGCCGGGCAAAATGGCAAACTGTTACTTCATCGGTGTATTGTCAGGTAAGAAGACCGAAAGAGAAGAACAATTAACAAAAACAAACTTTATACCATTGTCGTCTTCTCCGCCATTTAGACATACCAAATTGTCTGACAACCATCTGCTAAATCAAGGGCAAATAATCCATGTGACCAAAAAACCACAGACTACGTGGTATCGGTTATGATGTCAGGATGAGGTGAAGTGGGACACTTATTTCGTTCGGTGTAATCTCCAAATTCAATCTGTGTGACATAAAGTGTATGTTTTCAAACATGATTTACATAATCTGGTCGCACTAGAGTTATTTAGATCAGCCAACACACTAGAATTATTTATCCGGTTCTCTAAAACCTGATGAGAAATGGAAAACATGTCACAAAACCTGGTACATGAAGCACTCTATGTACTCATCCTATAACTTTGTCTTTCTTTCGAAACACAATACAAAAGCAGACTCTCTCTCTCTCTCTCTCTCTCTCTCTCTCTCTCTCTCTCTCTCTCTCAGACATACTCCTACGCACATCGTACTCCTATGAGCACCTTTGAGTGATTGAGCCGGTCGATTTTGAGATTCATAAAGTCTTCACTGGCGCTTCACCGTCGACGGGCACATGGCTTACCACTAGAAAAGAAATAAAGACATTGAATCCTAGAATAAATTCAGAATAGTGAGAACACACATACCAAGTCTAAGACTTGAACCGAGATGGATAGGTCCCAACATAAGGTTTGAGCTACACTTAGGTTGCTATAATTTGTCTTCTCTGTTGTGGCCATCAACATAATTTCATCACTGGACCGGTCGCTCAACACCTACCAGATGGGGCCCTCTAATTGACTAATATCAATCATTTGAGATTGCATATATGTACATTCCGATTCCGCAAAAAAAAAATTATTGAAAAATAGCACAACCACGCACCGTATGGCAATTGAATGCCCCTGGCTACCCGCGTCAGCATCACTACATTCATACTAGCTCAATAATTGGTTAATCGTAAATGTTGGAATGGCAATTGCAAATTGGCAATCGGAGAGCCGGACAGATAGGCCGATCGCTCTTGCATTCCAAGCTCCGAGCGGTGCCCACGTACGTAGCTACTCCTTTATAGCATGAAAAACGTTCTTATATTATGGAATAATGTGAGTAGCTTGGATGCATGATTCGAGCGGCGAAAAAACATCTGACGTGTAGCCGACAGATCGGTTGGCGCCCGGGCTTGCTCCATGATCCCGTGGCCGTGCTGGAGCACTCTCCGCCGGGAGGTAGATCATATCCGACGGTGGGAAACTCCCCTGACGAGAGCAGGAGAGGAGTGTGTAATTATCTAACCGAGATCAAGTAATCATGGAATGATCGAGGCGACAATCTCTGACGAGACGGAGCATATTTATTGACGGAGATCCAGAATGGACACGACGGAGTGTGATGGTTATCGCTAGGGTGGCCACTGGCCGGGAGGGCGCCGGGACCAACCTTGTTCAGTCTTAGCCTGCACACCTCGCATGCACGCTGTCTCGCCTTCCGTCGTCGACTCCGCGTTCATTCATTTCTTCGACAGCGCCACCGATCGATCGACGAAAACACAATCACGCAAGTCCCGGCCGGATCGAATCATTGTAGTACGTTGGCGCAACCATTTTATTCCACACACTTCCGGTTCGACATCACAAATAACAGTTTGTCTAATTCACATCTACTCCCTCCGTTCGGAATTAGTTGTCGCGAAAATGGATGTATCTAGATGTATTTTAGTTCTAGATACATCCATTTCCGAGACAAATAATTTCGAACAAATGGAGTAGATATTTTTAAAAATGTCACATCTAATAAGCTTTCACAAATATATAATGCAGCAACAAAAAACAAAAGAACTAGGACAAAAAAAATAGACCGCAAACAAAATGAACATCACCTTAGATGTGACATAACTGTGTCACATCTAGATGTGTCCTAGACAGACCCCACAAATAAACCCTTCAGGTTTCGAAAGGCTCATATAGTCTGTATTACACAATGCATGTCACAGTCAATTTTTTTTCAGGAATTATCACATATTACAAATTGTTTTTAGATGCATATTACAACATTTGATGTGCACTGATCTCACAATCATTAGTTCCACATAATTAAAACGGGCTGTTCAGATTAAGCTCATACTACTAATCATTAGCTCATACTTATATACGACCCACGCGATCGTGTTGACGCCGCTACCATTTTCTAATGCGTAACTGATCAGTAGGCTATTAAGTACGTAGATAATCCTACTTGGACCGGGGAGGTTAGCGTGGTCATTTTAGTTCGGCACAGTAGTGTGGTTGCACGCACCAGTAGCGTGGTCATATATCTACGTACAGAATACCGATCAATGCGCGAGCTACCCAGCTAGCTGTGCCCTGTATGTAAGCTGAACAATCCACCTCACGCGATCCCGCGAGCCGATGCGCTCTGCCGCGCATTCCATCCACGGCCTCGCCGGCGCCGAAGTATCTACCTAGCTGCGCAGCGCCGCCATGTCGGGCGAGCTCTGCACGCGCTCGTCGCCCTCGTTCGCCGCCTCGGCCTCGCCGTCCGGCGCCGACGACGCGCGGTCAGCAGGAGAGTCGACGCCGCTGCGGGTCGAGGCCGAGGGGAGCAGGTCCGGCGGCAGTGGCAGCACCGGCGTGAAGCTCCGGCGGCGGTGGCAGCGGCGGCGGCAGCAGCTGGGGCTGGGGCAGTGGCGCGTCGGGGACACGTGGGCGCTGGACCCGCGCGCGAGGTGGGTGCGGGAGTGGAACCGCGCCTACCTGCTGGCCTGCGCGGCGGGGCTCATGGTGGACCCGCTCTTCCTGTACGCGGTGTCGGTGAGCGGCCCGCTGATGTGCGTCTTCCTCGACGGCTGGCTCGCCGCCGCGGTCACCGCGCTCCGCTGCATGGTGGACGCCCTGCACGCGTGGAACTTCCTCACGCAGCTCCGCGTCGCGCGCGCCGCGGCCACGGCGGTTGAGCGGAGCCGGCGCGGGATCGCGGACGAGGAGCAGGCCGCGGTGGACCGGGCCGAGGACGACGCCGCGGCCGCGCGAAGCCTGCCGGCGTACGCCAGGTCCAGGAAAGGGATGGCGCTCGACTTCTTCGTCATCCTCCCCGTGATGCAGGTGCGTGCCCCTTCCGTTTCCTCCGTGAGCTTGATCGCTACGATGAACTTCAGCTGGATTTCTTGAAAACCTGCTGCATGAAACGATCAAAGATACAAATATTGACGCAATGGAATTTATATTACACGGCTGCACCTCCCATTTTTCTGTCCTCGTTTGATTTCTGCAAGGACCACACTTCACTTTGTTTTAATTATATACTAATGCTGCTTACATTGACTCTAGTTTTATTGTGTGCAAAAACATGTGATGCATAATGAAACACGCAGCTGGAAATCCAGTTAAATCCAGTTAGCCACAGTCGAGTATACACTATTTATATCAGTAAAAAAACGTGGACAACATTTTCCTTCAAGAAAACAAATGGTCTTCCCTAAAAAAGAAAAATGATCTGCAAACTACTGTACCGTGCATTGACACGCCACCTTATCTCACACCTCAGCATGCACAGAAGGGGAATATTCGCACATAAACTGGAAAGTTTTTCAACAGGCGATCAAGTGCGGTCCCTGTCAGCTGATCGGCTCGTAACGCGAGTACGTCCAAGCGGTCTGCACAGGGCCACGGCCCACGGCTTGGAGCTTCCGTGGCCGCATCGTCGCCTTGTTCGCCGACCGCACGTACGTGTGTGCACGTAGCATCGCATTATATCTGCCAGAATAAGAACATGCATGGCATGGCATGCGCTGGGTCCTGTACCAGCTCCTGTCCTGTGTTCCAGATTCCAACCGATCGCCATCCCCATGCCCATGCTCAGCGTTAGCACAGTACGAACGTATAAGGCATTAGGGCTACGTATAACAGACCAAACAGAGGCACGCACGTACATAGGGCATAGGTGCCGTCTGTTTTCGCCTGTCCAAATTCCAAGCCATGCCACGAGAGGCCAGCCTTGCGGTGCCGTCCTCCGGTGGCTCCACTCCGCCGATGGCCGAGAGATGCTGAGCGGGGTCACCGGACCCCGCGCGTGCAAGTCAGGTCGTTTTAGATTTTAGGACCCTGGTAGGCTAGGTTTTGGATCGTTTGATGTTTTGACTTCGGTGGCGATGACGGCTGCACTGAATAAAGAAGCTCCAAATCCTTCACCGACGAGACGGCCAGCTATATGATCGGCGATGGATTTGAGAACTAGCCTGTTGAAGCAAGATGTCGTGGTGGCGGTGGCGGTGGCGGCGTCCCTGTGCCAGACTTGTGTCCTCGCACTTCGCCGTTGCAATGCCATCTGCTGTAATGTTCACATGGAGCTTGGGAGGTGGTCAATGAGCGGCTGTAGATAGTGGTCCGCAACTCCGCATCGACGGCATCTGCAAGACGGGCCGTGTTTTGGGTCCGTAATTGGTGGCTGGCAGGTATGAATTCCTACTTCAGCGTTTTAGTCATGCAGAGATGACAGATCTTGAGTTGGATGGTGTGTCCAGAATGCTGCCTCGGTCAAATTCTTTTAATGGCAATGGCTTCATCTTTCGTGTAAGCTAGTTTGGAGGTTCTCAAAGTTACATGCCAGTGATGGAGCCACATCGAATTAGGGTGAAGACGTGATTCGTGTTTCAAGCCAAGCGCGCGCAATATTCCCTTATAATCAGTTTGGAAGTCGTAGATGTGGGTTGCGTTGCGTGCATGCTATCTGAACAATGTGCAGCCGTAGGTTATTAACCAGGGCCGGGCCCACAATGGTAAAAAAAGTGCGGCCCGCACAGGGCCCAAAATTATGGGGGGGCCCAAAGTTTTACACAGGCCTAGTATTAAGAAAACAAAAACGTATCTGCTAGTGGGCTGCTGGGCGCTGGAGTGGGCTGGACTGCAGGGTTGGAGTCGAAGCGACGAGGGAATCCAGCCATCAAGCGACCAGACCTCCCTCTAAAAAAAAAAATCAAGGGACGAGACCAGCGCTGAAACGGGATCCGTGACCGATCTCCTCGACTCTCCCCTACTCGATGTCTTTTTTTACGGGATTCCTACTCAATGGTTCAATCGCTACAGGGACGGGGAATTCAGGATCGTGATTCGTGAAAACTCTAGATCGTCAGTTCGTCACTTCGCCTGGTCTCGATCGAAAGGAACGCCGGTCTCGTTGGATCGATCGGATCGGATCAGAGGGGACCGGCCGCTGCCGCCATTGCCTTCCTCGCCTCCTCTGTCCTCTCTCAAATTTGGATTTATTGGTGACCAACTCTAGCCTCCTGCCAGATGCTTAGTGAGTCCTTTTCAATTAACTTTGGTTCCTACTTCTAATTCCTAATTTACTAATTAACTAATAACTATTGGCAGGGACTTCGCTTGATCACTTTGTTAGAGATTGGTTCTTACCTCCTCGGTTAAATATCACATGACCCAAAATTAGGTGAGTTGGACGGTTCGTCTAATTGGCAAGCTTTGATGCATGATCTCCAATTGATATATATATAGTGTACCTTTAATTTTATTTTATTCATCTTCTTTATCCTGCGTTTCAATAATACAAATTTGAGTCATCATTAGGAAACATGAGTCTGGTGCCTCTACGCGCAAGAGAAAATCACAAGAACAAAATTTAATTAATAAATATAAAGACTCAATGATTTGGCCACAATAGCACTTGAGAGTGAAGTGTTGGAGAAGATTGATTACGAGGATATCATTGAAGATTTCATTTCAAAGAATGCTAAAAAAATGAAAATGTTCAAATAAATAGCAATCAGGAGTTGGATAGGTATGACTTTTTTATATGTCCAATTGTTATGTAAGACGTTATATTATATACATTACAATTTTTTCTGTGAGATATATATACTATAATTTCTCGTTAGTTCATTTTTTGTGGGATAGGGCCCATTTTTCAGTTTCGCACAGGGCCCCGGATTTTACCGGCCCGGCCCTGTTATTAACCCCATTGGTTCGAGTATATCGATCCCCATACCAATCCTAGAAACATAATAATGCTCGCACGCGTGGTGTATTTTGTATTACAGACGCCCAATTACAGTCGTTTGCACATGCTAATCTTGTTTTTATTTTTTGCGAATAAATTTGTTTGTTGTCACGTATTGTCGCGAAAAGAAAATAAAATCGGATCGCGTCCTGTCGTCTCGACTAGTTTGCTGTAGGGAGACGGACGATGCTTATTCGAAAAAAAAAAAAGAGGAGGCATGATCAATGCTTCGCGCGCGTAACTGTGTTTCATTTGCAGGTGGTGGTCTGGGTTGCGGCGCCGGCGATGATCCGCGCGGGGTCGACGACGGCGGTGATGACGGTGCTGCTGGTGGCCTTCCTCCTGGAGTACCTGCCCAAGATCTACCACTCCGTCTCCTTCCTCCGGCGGACGCAGGACAAGTCCGGCCACATCTTCGGCACCATCTGGTGGGGCATCGTGCTCAACCTCATGGCCTACTTCGTCGCCGCCCACGTCAGTCCTCCCTCGCCATGTCCATCCGCATGGACGGATGATGATCAAGTTGCTAATGTGCACTGCGTTTACGTGCAGGCGGTGGGCGCGTGCTGGTACCTGCTTGGGGTGCAGAGGGCCACCAAGTGCCTCAAGGAGCAGTGCTCCATCTCCGGGCCGCCAGGGTGCGCGTCGGGGCCGCTGGCGTGCCCCAGTCCTCTCTACTACGGCGGCGCCGGCGCCGCGGCGTCCGTCGCCGGCGACAGGCTCGCGTGGGCCACAGACGCCACGGCCAGGAGCGTGTGCCTCGTGAGCGGCGACAAGTACCAGTTCGGGGCGTACAAGTGGACGGTGATGCTGGTGGCCAACACGAGCCGGCTGGAGAAGATGCTGCTCCCGATCTTCTGGGGCCTCATGACGCTGAGCACGTTCGGGAACCTGGAGAGCACGACGGAGTGGCTGGAGATCGTGTTCAACATCGTGACCATCACGGGCGGGCTCATCCTGGTCACCATGCTCATCGGCAACATCAAGGTGTTCCTGAACGCGACCACGTCCAAGAAGCAGGCGATGCACACGCGGCTGCGGAGCCTGGAGTGGTGGATGAAGCGCAAGGAGCTGCCGCAGAGCTACCGGCACCGGGTGCGGCAGTTCGAGCGGCAGCGGTGGGCGGCCACCCGCGGCGTGGACGAGTGCCAGATCGTGCGCGACCTCCCCGAGGCCCTCCGCCGCGACATCAAGTACCACCTCTGCCTCGACCTCGTCCGCCAGGTGCCCCTCTTCCAGCACATGGACGACCTCGTCCTCGAGAACATGTGCGACCGCGTCCGCTCCCTCATCTACCCCAAGGGCGAGACCGTAAGTGGTTCATCAGAGCTCCGGCAAATGGATCAATGGCGGTGATGTGATGGTGTTGGTGTTGATTTTTGGTGTTGGATCGTCCATGCATGCAGATCGTGCGGGAAGGTGACCCGGTGCAGCGGATGGTGTTCATCGTGCGGGGGCACCTGGAGTGCAGGCAGGAGCTGCGGAACGGGGCGACGAGCTGCTGCATGCTGGGGCCGGGCAACTTCACGGGGGACGAGCTGCTGTCGTGGTGCCTGCGGCGGCCGTTCGTGGGGCGGCTGCCGGCGTCGTCGGCGACGCTGGTGACGCTGGAGAGCACGGAGGTGTTCGGGCTGGAGGCGGCGGACGTCAAGTACGTGACGCAGCACTTCCGATACACCTTCACCAACGAGCAGGTGCGGCGGAGCGCGCGCTACTACTCGCCAGGGTGGCGCACCTGGGCCGCCGTCGCCGTGCAGCTGGCGTGGCGCCGCTACAAGCACCGCAAGAGACGCTGTCACGCTGGAGTCGCTCTCCTTCATCCGCCCGCTGTCCCGCTGCTCGTCGCTCGGCGAGGAGAAGCTCCGGCTCTACACCGCCATCCTCGCCTCGCCCAAGCCCAACCAGGACGACGACTTCTCCTTCTAGCTCTACCATGCATGCATGCCCGCCGACCGCCGTCATGAGTCAGAGCAGAGGTTGGCTCTAGCAGAGAAGAGGAGAAGTGAGCTCAGCTACGAGTCAGGAATGGACGAAAAGCGGTTGATATTGTGTGTGTTTGCAGAATATGGCGATATGAACTGTGAAACTTACCGTACATACTTATGAAGCAAATAGCCTTGGTTGGTAACAATAAGATTGCAGTGAAGATTGGAACATCAAAGTCGTTGTAGTATAGTGTTAAGTATTCCCGCCAGTCACGCGGGTGACCTGGGTTCAATCCCCGGCAACGGCGTCTTTTTCTTTTCCCATTTCGTGCAATTTTAGAATTCCCCCTTTCTTTCTTTCTTTTTTGAAAGCAAAATAGGCGCTTTTTAATTCTTTCCAATTTCGTGCAGTTTTAAATCTCCCCTAATTGTTTCTTTCTTTTTTAAAAGCAAAATAGGCGCGTTTTAACTCTTTCCAATGTCGTGCAATTTTAGATTTCCCCCCATTACTTCTTTCTTTCTTTTAAAGCAAAAATAGGCGTTTCTTTCCAATTGCTTTTCAACAATCGTTTCTTTCCTTTTTTTTTGAGAATGCTTTTCTTTCCTATTTTGAAACGAACGCGAACACATAACATTTCGATTCTACTGCTTGGAGCCGGTTTCGGATTGGACGGAGCCGATAAAAGGCGGGGCAACATGGCCGGGTTTGAAGCCAACACGTTCTATTCTCATCTTGCTCCGGCGAGAACAAACTCCACCTCCACCTCCACCTCCACCTAGAAGCTCCATCACGCCGCTGTCAATCGGCCGATCGATAAAACCGGCCATGGTCAACGATGGCGCTTGTCGATCGATGGACGAGGTGGCTTCTTCATTGAAGATGAAGCAGTCCGACGACTCCACCGGCACGCTTGTCCGGCCTCAAGGGTGCGTTCTCGCGCTCCCGTCGCCCTCGGCTTTGGCGGGAGACAGGGAAAAAGAAGAGCCGATTCTTGAGGGCGGAGATCAGGCCAACGACGGCGAGGAGGACGAGGTGTCATACGACAGCGATGACAGCTATGACGAGGAGGAGAGCGACGACGAGGTCGAGGTGCCGATCAAGATCGACTCGCGCGTAGCGGCCGCGGCGAGCGACGTCGGGGGCGGGCCGCCGCTACTGCGGGGGCAGTACATGCCCGAAGGCCGGTTCCTTGAGCCTGTAGTGCGGTTTGCCTCCTCGGGGAACACAACCGGCTTCTTGGAAGTCAACGTCGTGGTGCCGCCATTGGCTGATCGCCCGACCGCCAGCCAAGAACAAGGAGGAGGCAAGGACAAGGAGATCTTGGTGCTCTACCGCTACACCGAGTTTGAGGCGGCGCCGGACGGCGTGGAGGTGTCCAAGAAAACGATGCTGCACTATCTCCGTTTCATCGTCCCACCGGCCGATGACGTGGCAGGCTCGCTCCAGTGGGCTGGGTCATCTCTGGCGCCGCTGATATACCCCGCCCGCCACAACAGCAAGCTCCAGGAACTCTGGTCCGAGCTGATCATGAACGTGGCCGTGGGCATCCCGCCGGGGACCACACGTCTCAATGTGATCGCCGACGTCGGCATCCTCCGGCTTGAGGACTACACGTATTGGCGCATGGATGCGGTGATGAACGCGCTGCTGAGCATTATGACGGAGCCATGGCCCGGGTACCACGTCGGCATGGAGTTGCGCCTGCCAGAGCGAGTGCACGTGCAGTGCGCGGACGAAGATGAAGCCACCGACGGTGACTGCGGCGGCCATCGAAGCGGAGGAAGATCGTCACGGAGGAGGGCGCCGCGCAGAAGTGCCCGTCTGCTTCGACCCGCTGAAGAGCGACGCCGCCGCGTGGCCGGGGTGCTCCTTGCCCCACGTCTTCCATGGCGCGTGCCTTGCGGAGACGCTCAAGGAGAGCGAGAAGTGCCCCATCTGCAGGCGTAGGTTGTCGGCTCAGGATGAAGAAGTCAGGGCTGAAGCCTAGAGCATTCTTGGAAAAAAAATTATATGAGACCAGGTCTCACGGTTAGCAGGTGAGACCCGCCCTGATGGATGACACATGGCATTCACAAATCACAAAGCATCTAATCTCTCCCCGATTTCGGTGGGGGTGGGAATAGATGCTTTGTGATTATAAATCTGCGTGTCGATCATCCATCAGGATGGGTCTCACCCGCTAACCGTGAAACCTGGTCTCATATAATTATTTTCCAGCATTCTTCGTGGTGATGATGCGTGAAAGCGTTGCAGTACACACAAGTAAAGGAAGTAGTTCTCGACGAATATAATATATCCTACTCCCTCCATCACATAATATAAGACGTCTTTTGACATTACATTTAGTTTCGTAATGAAGCATCGTGTTTAAAGACTGTCACTATCACCCGACTTTACAACATACTACTTCAATTTCAAAATAATTGAAGTTTCGAAGTCAAACTTGTTTATGATTGACCAAATCTGTAGAAAAACATGTTAACAGCACCCAATTAGTCTCATGAGATTATTTGCAAACAAAATTGGCCATCATTCATTGCTAGCTATGTTGAAATCAAAATAAAGTTATGTTGGGGGAGATTGGATCTTTTGCCCCACTTTACTTGGGCATTAGAATTGAATGCACTAAAAGTAGAGCTTCTTCCTCTTTGGGGTCAATTTTTTCTTGCATTCCGTAGAGCGTGAAGGGAAGTGAGAAGTAGGTGATGCTGTAGAATTAACAGTACTTGTCCCAGATGGTTGTGATGCATCGTCTCCTGCTATGGCCATAGCAAGCCTCCTGCATGTTTACACACCAATGTTATAAAAGTAGGATTTTCTTTTGCATGAATCAAATGTGCATATGACAAATATAATAGGTACCTCCTTGTAATAGGCCCAGGGCTATTATGAAGGCTGGGAGGCAGTGTGATTGTTGTTGTGCGTGTAGGTGTCGCAACAACAACTGGAGCGAGCTCGTGAGCAGACACATCACTAGAAAGTTCAATCACACCGGATGTTAGAAATGGTATAATAGTACTAATTTGATACTAATATAAAGGAGATACTAGTGCATGGGTTACCTCTCTTTAGCTTTATTTTTTTTTGCAAGTTGCTTTCCTGTGCCCCAATATCCCACATTCTTTGCACCTATTTCTGCTGCCAAATCTCTTCTTTTCCTTTTCCTTCTCCTTGTCACCTCCTTCTTGGTCATTTGTTTTGCCATTATCATCTTTTTTCTTCCGTTTGCTGCCACCACCGTCTTCAAGGCAACTTTTGATTCTCTGCTTCCTCCGTCTCCCAGCGGAGCTCTTTAAATCCGGTGGCACCATCTCAAAATCTAGATTAACATGAGGCCATTGAGACTTGTCCGTGATTGGTTCAATCTCTCCAGCATAGGCAGCCCGAAACCTACTCACGGAGTAGTACTCATGTACATATGGTTGAAAGTTCACATCTGCCGTCTCTACAAGGAATGCAAGTGCATGCTCACATGGCTTTCCAGTGTGTTGCCATTCTAGGCAGGTGCACTCACTGCTGCCTATCTTCACAACATGCCTAAGATTATTCTTCCTAGTGTCCTTGACCTCACAACTTTCTCCGGTTGATCTTCCCACAACCAAATGGTCAAGTTGCCTAGTTCTATTATTTATTTGTTGAATGATGGCAGGCAATATCTCTCCCTGGAGCATTTCCCCAATCCTTCTCCTTCTATAAACAAGTATCATAATCTTCTCTCTTATTGCATCGGCTAGCTCATCCATGGGCAGCTCCTTTGTTCCTTTGATCCAGCTATTGAAGCACTCAGCTAGATTATTGTGAATGTAATCACATTTTATTTCTGTGTTGAAGTCACATCTCATCCACTTTAAGTTATGATAGGTACACAAGTAGGTACTCACTGCAGGTTCAGCTTCAAATATCTTGCCCATATGATAATTAAATGTTTCCAGACGATAAGCCTTGGCTGCTGGCCACATGCGACCAAAAACATCTCCGTGAAACTTCTTTTTGAAGTTTGCCATTAGATGCCTAAAGCACTCCCTTTGCTCAGCTTGAGGAAACACAATTTTAACTGCATTCTCTAACCCTTTGCATGCATCAGTACAAATAGCTAGAGTTTGAAGATGTCCTATTGCCCTATGCAGTTGTTGCATAAACCAAATCCAGTTACCCTCGGTCTCCGTACCAAAGAAACCAAATGCTAAAGGAAACATCCAATTTTGTCCATCTAGTCTTTGTACATGCTGCTAATTGACCATTCCACTTTCCGATCAAAAATGTGGAGTCTATCTTGACATATGGTCTACAACCAGCCAAGAAGCCATCAATGCACGGCTTAAGTGCCATAAAAATCTCTGAAATGCACTTCACCTCCTTCCCTCTTGACATCAACCTCGACAATGCTACCGGAGATCTTTTATCAATCTCACTTTGAAATTCAATAATGATAGCTTTTCCCCGGGTCCCATATAAGCTATTCTTGGCCCTTTCTTTTCCCTTGTCAGCAGTGTGATACCCAATAGTACATTTGTATTCGACTGTAGCTTTTTTGAGCTCATTGGCACCAATGTTTGGTTCGGTTTGAAGATACCCCATTGCCTTTTCGCCACCCATGCTTGGTCGCCATGCTTGTAATCACTGCAGCGGTTGATGAACACTTATGAGGCTTTACTATCTTCTTTACCTCTGAGAAAACACAATAACAACCATTAGTTGCAAGTAATTTAGAAAAGATAGTTTTAACATAAAAGATGATTCATGTTAGATAAGTTTGTACCACATTTGTTTTTCCATCTTCTATTGTCCTAGCAGTTATTCTCCAAGGACATGCATTTCCTTCTGATGACCCACAAATCTAGTAGTGTCACTATCCTTGGTCTTGATGTCAAACTTGCCTCTAATAGCAAATGTTCTCATGAGCATCCTAAACTCGTTCATTGAGCGAAACAAAGATCCTTCCTCTATCACAGGATGTTCCTTATCATACCAAAAGTGATCCTCTTGGGCATATGGTCGAGCACAGAAGAGCCGCATCGCAAGTAAATCCTCATCAATATCAGCGACACATGCATCAACATCTGCAATGGAGGCTTTCATAGCTGCTTGAGATACAATTTTTCGATGCTCGGGTTCGTCATTGATGCCAAGCACCGAGCACATGTTCTCTTCTGTTATAGGAACATCAATTTCTTCATCATTCATTGGTGCTATCTCAATCTTGGACCAATCAATACTTCCTTCCATGGTTGATACATATGTATCATTGCTAGCCACCGGCCAAGACCTACTTGGAGAACAAAAGATTTTTAGTTATGGAGGGGACATAAGGGCATCATCTAACTGTCATTTTGTTATGTTAGGAAACAAGTAACAAATTGTTTAATATTCATTTTCGGTAAAACTAAGTGTATGCCCATGTCATTGGATTCATGATCCTCCTAGAAGTATTCATCCACATGGTTTAAAGATTTGGATCATTTTAGAACTATATACTCTGATTCACGATAATTATGTGTCCATCATATTGTTGCGATTCTTGAGGTTACTACAAGTGAAGCGATGTTATGGGCTGCCTAGCGAGGAGATGCCAAGAGGTTCAAACCACGGATCCGTATGGCCTTTGTGTGTGTTTGGGGTGGGGTGGGAGGAAGGGAGATTATATCTTGACCAATCTGGAGCGGATCGTGGTGATCCATGGGCCTTGCGATCGCCTCCTGTCCGTGATCTGTGGGATCGTCTCGTGACCATCTGTGTGAAGCCTCATTGTGCGGGGTCGTCGGAGTTGATGGCTTGGGGGCGGCGGTGGATCCGCCTCTCCACTATCCATGAACACCACGACACAATGAGAATCAATCTTTGATTTGTTAGTAGTCGGTTCCGTTGGGTAAAGCCATGTAAAGAAAGTAATGTGATTTGTTCCTTGTTAATTAGTTGCTTCGCTTGGATATAACCTTGTAAACCGAAAAGATGTGTACAATACCAAATTGTAAATTAGCCACAGGGCAATTGTGTCTTTTCGCGTGGAGAAAGAAAGGATAGAAATTCGGCAATGATTATAGTAATTGAATAGGGAAAATCATCAAAAGAAAAATGAAAAGTGGGGCAAATGATATACTCCTATGTAAAATGGGGCAAATCATCTAATGCCCAAGTAAAGTGGGGCAAAAGATCCAATCTCCCTGTTATGTTGTCCGCGAGCTTACTTCACAAGAAAGACAGGAGGCTCATTCATGCAGCCAACTAAAAAAGCAGGCAAGAGCACCAGAGACCCAGAAACTTGCGTTGGATGTGATGGTTTAGTCCATAAACTTGCAAAAGGTGATCAACTCATCCACAAACTTGCAAACTATGTGATGGTTTAGTCCACAGCCAATCAGAGACAGACAATTGGCGCCCAGCTGGCTGCTGCGTGGGATACCTAGTCGGACCGGCTCTTTTGCGGAAAACCCCTCAACATTAATGGAAATCACGCCCGCTGTCTCTGTTCCCTCAGCCTTGGTTTCCGTTAACGGAAACGCTGCTACTATAAGTTTAATCTAGATGAAGACTTTTCATGGGGTGGACTTTTTCAAAACGCTGCTACTACATAAAACTGCTTGTTGACGTGGACAGCAATCAGCATACGTGTCATCGACTCAAAGCAATAGGCATACGTGTCATCAGTGCAGAGTCGAGCCCCATGAAACGGATCGGCCGACTATAATTAGAAACACGTTCGGTTGGGCTTATCGGTATCTCTATCGGTTCGTTAACGTACGTGCGGTAATTCCGTCTCCACCTAATAATGGAAATGGATGTCGCCCACCCGCGCTGAGAGCGGCGCGCCCGCCACTTGCACGGCTGGCGTCGAGCTAAGCTCCCCCGCCGGGCGGCGACATATCGCCTCGTACCCGGGAGCGAGGTCCAAAGGGATGGAGATAAGGCGCACGAGATATTCCTCCTTCATCTTCGTCTTGCAGACCAGGTGGGTTAACGAGCGAACGGATTATTAAACAAAGAATGGCGAGGAGGAGTGTGATGTGCATATAAAGAAAGAGAGAAAGGATTGATGCGTACGTAAGGGAGGTGAGTATGGCGCCGGTAGGGGTGGGGGTGCTATCTTGCGGGGAGCAGGCTCGAGGACGATGCGAGCGCGCGTGATGATCCCCAACTGCCCCAGAGCCCGCCCAGCGCGCCGAAGAAGAGCTCCAGGTTCTTCGCCTCCAAGTAGGTCACCGCCTCACCCTTCCCTGCAAGCAAATCAGTGACCACGCATGAGATGAGAACTCCGGCGCGTGTGCTTGCCGGCGGAGGTCGGAAGGGGTGACTGATGGATCGGCTTATGTATGTATGTATGTATGTATGTATGTGTGTAGTACGTACCGGCTACGACGTCGAGCTCGTAGACATTACTGATCTTGGGCCCGTGGTCGCTTATGCCGGCGTTGGAGAGGGTGGCGCCAACGGACAGGTAGAGGTAGTCCGTCCACGACCGCGGCGTCAGCCAGCCGTGCGAGAGCGTCCAGTTGAGCACATCAATCCACAGCTCACCGCCCCACACGTCCGCGTAGTGCCCGCTCAGCTCCGGCGAGTACACCGGCAAGGTGCACGACGGCGCCTTGCCACCGCGGCTCATGTCCACGATCACGCCGCCGGGCACCTACGCCTGCCCGCTGATGGAATGGCCATGGACGCGCGCCGACACGCGGATGTCACGGGAAGACCCGTACGCCGCCCGGACCATAGTTGCCAAGTTCCCGGGACGGTGGGGTCAAGGTACGGGAACGAGGGTCGAGAATCGCCAGGTACGGATGTCACTGGCAGCAGATCGCTAATTACATGGCTTGATTGTAGGTAAGCCAGTTATCTAGGTTACCTATACTCGGCTGTTTTTTCCATGATCGATGATCGAGGAAAGTGTGGAACATCCAAATACAAGTGCGAGCCTCGTGAGAAAGCATGCGACATCCGCGGATGAACTTCGTGAAGCGCGCGCCATAGCCCAGCATGACATCGGCCGGCGTGTCCCAGAGGTTGCTCCGCTCCGTGAGCAGCTCGAGCTCTACGGCGACGCCGGCCCTCACCCTGCCCGAGCGCTCCGCCTCGCCGACTAGGCTCCCGATGCGCCGCAGCAGCTCGTTCAGCGGCGCGGTTAGGAAGCACCACAACGCCTGGACGCCATGGACTCCTAGTAAATCTCAGCGTCTCGATGAATCAATACCTCATGTTTCTGTTTGCGATGGCAAATTGGAATCGAGATGGTTTGATTTTTGGTGTCGTTGAAGTGGTCCGTATCCTAGCGTCCGGGGTCGCGTCCCCGACATCGACTCTCGTCGTTCCCCTTGTCGACCCCGACCCTCGATTCGGGAAGACGAACCCGGTTCGAGGGTAGCTGCCTCGTTCCCCGATCCCGGCGACGTCGCCCGCCCCGCTCGGGTGGTACACCGCCAAGGGCTCGCCACGGGTGAACCCGCCGAAGTCGCGGGACGCCACCAGGACGTCGGCCGGGTCGATGCTGAGGCGGCCGCCGCCCACATCACCGCCGAGCTGCAGCAGCTCCGCGGGCTCCAGCGGCAGGCCCACTGTCGAGATGAGGCAGTATATCTGGAACACCATGAAAACCAAGCACCGCGCCATTGCCACTATGTATATATCCTCTGTCTATCTCTCGCTCTAGCGTGGATGCGATCCTTGCGATCGAGTAGACGCTGCTATATGTTCTTGCAGGGGGGTGGAGACGGCAGGAGGAAGAAGGAAGGAGAGAGCGAGAGGTGCGTGATTTCCATTAATGTTGAGGGGTTTTCCGCAAAAGAGCCGGTCCGACTAGGTGTCCCACGCAGCAGCCAGCTGGGCGCCAATTGTCCATCTCTGATTGGGTGTGGACTAAACCATCACATAGTTTGCAAGTTTGTGGATGAGTTGATCACCTTTTGCAAGTTTATGGGTAAATCCATCTGATCTGAGTTTACGGGTGCCAGGTCTTCTTGCCTCTAAAAAAGGCTTATTACAACACCCCACCTGAATTTTTGTGTAAAAGAAAAAGGAAATTTCTTCAGAAGACACTCCATCTGCGCTGCACGTGCGTCAGTCTGGCGAGCGATTCCTTTTCCGGCGACCCCAGCAGGCGTGGCCTCCGGACGCAAGTCGGCACGCACCCCGCCACCATCATCCTTCCAGATTCGCACTCACGCACGCATCCCACCGCGCCCATCCACCACCACCACCTCTGACTACAGTCCACACCCATACCCAATCCGCCCTCCGCCCCCGGAACACTCGCTTTCCTCCACCAGTTTTCCACGCCCGCCCGCCCGCCCGCAGCCAAAACCCCACCAACACGAACGCCCAGTCCAACTCCAAATTCGCCGCCGGCCGCCCGCCCGCTGCGACCGCGACCCTCCCTCCCCGCCGGCCTCCCCTCCCGCCCTCTCCGGTACGTCCCTCCTCCCTCCTCCCCGCCCCTCCTCCACGCCCCGCAGATCCGCGCGGATCTCCCAAGCACGACGAGCTTCCCGTCCCACTTGCCGTGCGCTGCTAGATAGTCGAGGCTCGGTGGCAGCATTTCGCACCGAATTGGCGTCCACGGCGTTGGTGCCGGACTGCCGGGACGTTGGAAGCGCACTCGGGGAAGGATTGGATCCCGGGAGCCACGGTGCGGCCGGCCATCATTGCTGGGTTGCTGCTGGCCTTTACGTGCAGATGCGGTTTTTTTAGTGGGTGCGGGCGTGGCTTTGTTGCCACTATTGGGAATTCGGGATCTGGCCACGGGGACCCAGCACACATTTATCGCTCCTGGAGTTCGGTTTGCTGCCCCTGCCCCGAGCATTTATCAGCGCCAGGCCGTCCTTGTGCCAGGGGAAGGGCGACAAGTGAGGAAATCTCGGGCGGTGTTCAGCCTGTCTCTGATGCTGCTCCATGCCCCGTCGATTTTCGTGGGGATTTTCTCTGCTCTGTTGGTTCTTGCTACTATGATTGCTCCAGTTTATGCTTAGAGTGTGCGCTGGCCTGTGATACTTCTGCTTTGCAGTTTGGTTAGGGATTCGGTCGTTGCCATGAATGCCCTGCTCAAGATTTGACCCCTGACATGTCTGAATACCGCCTGTATCAACCTGTCAGTTCATTCTGTGTGTAAGATTTGTGTACTAACATAGCTTATCATTTGCCATCACAAACAGCTGCATGCAAACATGCGTTTGGTTTCCTTGCAACTTCTAGACCTGTAGAGACAGGCGGGCAGATGTTTGCCGTGACAGCTCTGTTGTGCAGTTTGGTTAGGGGTTCCATCGTTGCCATGAATGCCCTGTTCAAGGTTTCATGGCTCACATGCTGAAAACCATCTGTGTCAAACCTATTGGTTAGGTCTGCCTGTAAGATTTATGGTTGTATTTGGATCTTTCAGGATGTATTTGCCCACATAGTTTAAGGACTTCTTCTCATTTGCCATCACCTACAGGGGCATACAAACATGCATTCTGGTTTCCCTGTAGCTTCTGGACTTGTGGATATTGACATTTGTTTAGGGTTGCCAGGTTGTGGTATCACTGTAAACTCCAATTTGGATATGCTAATTTATCTACTTAGAGTTACTGCTAGTTGGGACCATCTTTTTGTGTTAAAGTTCTCTTGAATTAAGGCTTTATAGACTGACATATTTTCCAGCCTTACTGCATAAGGCATGTGTCAGGCCTTTAGTAGTCCCTTATTTTGTCTATCTTTGCTTAGTTTTTATTATACGTTTCCATAGAGTGGCAAAATTATAGGTGCACTTTTTGCATAAATTGTGCAAACCGCTAATTTGTATTAGCAATTTAGCATGCTTATGTCTCGGTCTCAATTAACACTGTGCAGATCTCATTTCTCCCATCGCAGGTGAAAGTCTAGATGGCTCCTTTGGTGCTGGGAATGTGAATTGCAGAAAAGAACAACTGTTGACATTTTGGTACTGCATGATGAACGGTTCAACCGGTTCCCTTGGGGATCATGTGAACGGAAAGCAAGTGCAAAGTGTTGACCCTCCTGGTCTTTCAAGTTTTAACAATGGACCAAGACACCGTCCGTTGAATGCATTGAGACGGTGCCGTGGTGTACTATGCTTGGTGATTATGCCGGTGACTGCATGCATGATGATGGTTTACCTAGCCCCTGTGACAACCTTCGTTGTACGGTTGTTCAGTGTGCATTACAGCAGAAAGTGGACGTGCTTTCTGTTCGGGATGTGGTTAGCTATGTTTCCCTTTTTGTTTGAGAAGATCAACAGGACAAGGTTTGTTTTCTCTGGTGAAAAGGTGCCCCCAAAAGAGTGTGTCTTGCTGTTTGCTAACCACAGAACTGAGGTAGACTGGATGTACCTGTGGGATCTTGCATTGAGGAAAGGCCGTTTGCAGTCTATCAAGTACATCCTCAAGAAAAGTTTGATGAAGTTGCCTATTTTCAACTGGGCATTTCACATTATTGAGTTTATTCCAGTAGAGCGGAATTGGGAGGTTGACGAACCACTAATCCGAAGAAGGCTTTCTGAACTGAAGAACCCCAAGGATCCCCTTTGGCTCGCAGTTTTTCCAGAAGGCACTGATTATACGTAAGATCTGTTCCCATACTTTTTATTACTAAATGTTTCTATTTACCAGCTGCTTTATTTGGGCACACATTCCAGTCTGCTGAAACTATTGTTCAATGTTCACCTTTCAGCATTCCATTGATCCAATTTTTTGGTTGGACAAATGATCCAGGATCCAGATTTCACATTCTCTAAAATGAATTCAGATATTGGATGCAATTATTAATTGTTCTTTTACTCGCACAATAGCATTCTGCATCTAGATTTTCTATTTTCCTGTACTCGTTCCTTTTTTCTCAATGTGGATACTGATTCGTGCTAACGTCTCAGTGAGAAGAAATGCATCAAAAGTCAAGAGTATGCGGCAGAGCACGGTTTGCCTATTCTGAAAAATGTCCTCCTTCCCAAGATAAAGGGCTTCAATTGCTGCCTGCAAGAGCTGAGGAGTAACTTGGATGCTGGTAACCATCTGTCTCCGCCCTTCATAACTCTCCTTTGGAGTTTATCACCTCAATTCTTTGTTGTAGCATTTGTAAGGAATTTTTTGAATGTTAGGATCCTGGCAGCCATTTTCTGAGTGTTAGGATTTGTGCATTTATCAGACATTAGCACTTCTATGCTGGACTGCTTTGTTCTGTTCAAATTATTACTACCTCCGTCCCACAATTTTGTATTAGAGCTAGTACAATCTTGAGACACTTATTTTGAGACGGAGGGAGTATTAGTTAGACCATCCTGTCTTATTAGTTCTGAAACAACATCCCAAGTACATTTAATGCTCCAGGTATCCCAGAAAGTTGACTGTTGTTGATATTGCTAAAATCTCAGTGCAGTTGACTTGTACTGGCAGAGCTCAAACAAAAGCCTGATGAATTCTGGGCAGTGTGACTTGCTTGAAATACCTACATAATGTAGTTGACTCTGAACAGCTTTCCAACATTTACTTTCAGTGTTCCTTCTTACAGTCCCACTAACATACAGCTTTCTAATCAATGCAGTTTATGACATCACGATCGCGTACAAGCATCGGCTCCCGACGTTCATGGACAACGTGTACGGCGTCGACCCCTCCGAGGTCCACGTCCACACCAAGATCATCCAGGTCTCTGACATGCCAACAGCAGAGGACGAAGTATCCAGCTGGCTCACGGAGAGGTTCAGGCTGAAGGACGAGCTCCTGTCTGATTTTTTGACACAAGGCCACTTCCCCAATGAAGGAACGGAAGAAGATCTGTCCACGCTCAAGTGCGTCGCGAATTTCGTTGCGGTGATCGGCATGACGGCCTTCTTCATCTACCTGACCCTGTTCTCGTCCGTGTGGTTCAGGGTCTTCGCGGCGTGCAGCGCCTCTTTCCTCACGTATGCGACCCTGTACTCTGTACACGCGCCCCAGATCGTGTGTTTGCCGGAGGCCGGCGCCCACGCCAAGAAAGCTTGAGCTTGGCGTTGTAAGCTGGAGCTGGGAGCTGTGTATGTGTGTCAGCATGCAGTAGAAAGATCTTTACTGCATATACGCAGCCTGTGGTGTCATTCTTTTGTATGTGTGTGTGTATGATGAGTGGCATCTACAGTTGGGGGGTAGAACTTTTAACTCCACTCTTGACTCTTTTTTGGAGCAAAATACAAAGACTGCATTACAAAAGTGGACGGAGCCAAAATCGGTCGCCACGTATCTTCGTCTATACTTGAAAGCAGCCATATACTCCCTCCGTTCCGATTTACTTGTCGTGATTTTAGTTCATTTAAATGAACTAAAATCACGACGAGTAAATCGGAACAGAGGGAGTACGTATTTGCTAACGAATGTGCCACTCTATTTCAGTTTATACTGTCGAAACTAAAACCACATTGAACAAAGCTATGCTTGAGGAATTCTTCCAGTTTCGCCGTTGCTAAACAGACAGCCGAAGCGGTTGACATCAATCAGTGTTTCCTACCCCTTGTGTTTGAAGGAGCGAATCAGTTTTGAAAACAAATGGAAATTATCTCCTTTGAAACTGCTAGCTGACTGCCCCTAACAGCAGGTATGATTTCAGCATGTAGAGAGGGCTACTGACGTTCTCCTCTATGAAAGCCCTCCGGTTTTTGTTTCAGCCAAAAAACGCTCCATCAGTGTTGATGTTCAGCTCGTTCAAAGCTTGGAGGGTGCCATGCACTCTGTGCTGCTTGTCCTGGTTCTTTTTCCTTGAAGAAAGCTTGGTAATGATCGTCGGGTTGTTTCAAAACGGTGTGATGTAAGACATCAGTGCCTCTGGACTTACCTTCCTCTCTGATGCTACTTCTTTCAGTCTCCTAACTGTTGACGAGGCAGCTAGCGGATCGTGCGTCGGGCCGCATTCGGAGCTGAAGTGTGCTCGCGAGATTGCTTGTTCCTCGTTACAGGTCGCACCAGAATCACCGCACGAAGGACCCCGCAAAAAAAAAAAAAAAAAGAATCACCGCACGAAGGGGGAAGAGAGCAATCTGGTCTGGTGGCAGAAGCACAAGAACAGCAAACACGTTGGCTGAATGTCTTGTGGGAAGGAGATAACATCTAGGATGTAAGACGAATCATCTCAACAACAAGGTCGTTGTAGTATAGTGATAAGTATTCCCGCCTGTCACGCGGGTGACCCGGGTTCGATCCCCGGCAACGGCGCTCCTTTTTTTTTGTTTCCCATTTCGTGCAATTTTCCCCTTTCTTTCTTTCTTTTTTTTGACAGCAAAATAGGCGCTTTTTAATTCTTTCCAATTTCGTGCAATTTTAGATTTCCCCCCATTATTTCTTTCTTTTTTTTAAAGCAAAAATAGGCGTTTCTTTCCAATTTTTTAAAGCAAAAATTGTAACTTGTAACCGGATGTTGTGTCATGTGTGTGCATGACTCTGATCTATACGCATGTAACGAATAGATGTTATAACTGGAAGGTTGAGCTTGGTGTTGTAACTTGTAACTGCATGTAGTAGGAAGATGCTTACTGCCTATAAGAGCCAACACCGGTTAGAAGCTTAGAAAATCTTTTTACCCATCGTGATTCTCATGGCAAGTTGCACCCAACACTGTTGATTAGAATTACCACACAGGAGACCACCACTGCACCAGGAAGAGAGAGACAGTGGCTGGATGTGCGGGACTAGCATTTTAAAATGACTGAGAATAAAATCGCAAGCAAGTCGTTGTAGTATAGTGGTAAGTATTCTCGCTTGTCACGCGGGTGACCCGGGGATCGATCCCGGCAACGGAGCATGATCTCGAGGAAGCTAATTAAGAGCGAGCGGATGTGTCCGGGCGCTCACTGGAGGTCCAGGATTTGGATGGTCGACTGCATGAGATCTATGAGGCTGGTTGTAATGGCAAGTATCATATACTAGTATCATGCATATGATATTAGTGTATGATATTACATCCATAGTGCATAGTATCATATGTTAGTACCATAAATGACTTCATTTATTAGCATGCATGACACATAGTACCCCAACATTTAATATGATATGGTATCATGATATGATACTCAACCCTCTCTTTCTTCATTTAATTCTATGCCACCTCATCAAATTTGCCTAGTTGGCATGCATGATACTACCTATGATACTCCCATCACGACCAGCTTGAGAGATAAGAGGCGACGTATCGTCAGCGCTCGAGGGTCGATTGGCTAAAGTGAGGAGACCAAAATACGCGGTATTTCCAGAACATGGCTTCTCATTGGAAGGGTAAGAATATGGTACGTGCACTGCTTAAACCGGACGAGTCTCGGTTCACCGTGGATAAAACGAAAGGAGAGGTATTGTTGCCGATTTCTACGCACACGTGTTCACGTTGAAAGGATCGGCTGACACTATTAGGGAAAAGCCTATACACAGAATCTTATCAGCAACACGCTTTAAAATAAGGCGCTGCTGCTAATTAGCAGTAGCGAGCTCAAGCTTAACTCGCTGCTGAAATAAATATAACAGTAGCGCGGCCGCTCAAAGACGCGCTACTGCTATAATTTCCACGAGGCCGCCGCGAGGCTAGTTATAGCAGCAACGCGTTATAACGACGAGCGCTACTGCTACGTAGCATAGTAGCAACGCATTTTGCCAATAAGCGCTACTGCTAAGTTTACTACAAAAATTTAGTCCCACCTCGCTCCGTGAAGAGAGTTTCTACCACCTTAAATATGTTACTTCTCAAACTTTGACAAGCACTTGGTCTTCATTGAACTCTATGTGTAGAATTTGTGACTGCAGTATGAGACTTCACCGGTTCCTAAACCGGTGAGGACTCATATTGACAAATCAGATTGTACACAAAAAGATCATTGAGTGTCAATCCCATCTATAGCCCTTTTTCTAATAGTGTCAATGTATTTTTGATACATTGAACTAAGTCTATTTTACATGTCGACACATAGCAGTAGCGCTTCTTTGTGAAAGGCACTGCTGCTAGGTAGTTTAGCAGTAGCGTCTTTCTCTATAGGCGCGCTACTGGTAAGCCATTCCATCTCCCACCCTCCCTCTCCTCTATCCGATCCACTCATAGTCACACAATCACTGGATCCCCTCTCAATCCCCCGCGCCGGTCCTCCCCCGTCGCCCCTCCTCCCTCTGCGCCACCGTCACCTCCTCCTCCTTGCTGGACTCGGTACCGGCCTCCTCCTCCGTCCTCCCTCCAATGGCCGCCGGCCGGCCCCTCCTCGCTCCGCCTTCCTCCTCAGTCCTACTCTCTTCTCCCTCCTCGAGTCGCCCCTCCTTCTCCCTCCTTCCTGCTACATTTTGATTTAGTAGGCTAGTTCATATGCAACATTTTGATTTAGTTGAAATGATTTAGTTGATTTAGTAGACTAGTTGATTTAGAACATTTTGATTTAGTTGATATGATTTAGTTGATTTAGTAGGCTAGTTGATTTAGAACATTTTGATTTAGTTGATTTAGTAGGCTAGTTGATTTAGTTGATTTAGTATGCACCATTTTATTGTTATTTTTTCTGTACATGGATAGGGTAGATGCTTTTTTTTTGCAATAAGTTACTTTTTGGCAAAATGTAGGTGGTACCTTGTCATCTAATATGTTACTAGATCTTAGGATTATAATTGTCCATCAAATTGCTTCTCGCGGAAGAACCAAAAATATCACATGCTACTGTTTTTCTTTCCTGTGAAGTGGATCGTTAATCCTTTGCTCATATTGCTTTAGGAAAAATGGCGCCACCACCACCACCACTATGTTGACTGTGCAAGTCAAGGTGCGCCAGCAGCCTTGCAACTGGCAAGCTGTTCGGCATCTACTTCCAGCTGAGTTTTCGTCATGCGGCGGTAAGAAATTAGATGAACTGTAATAACTATTTTATTTTTAGTGTTGGCATTACTGCATTGTGTCATTTTGCTTATTTTACACAGATCGTCCCATGCAATGTGAGGTTGAAATTCAACAAGCTGACAGGAGATACTGTGACATTTGAGGCTCCTGGGGGGCCATACACTATGGAGGTCGAGAAAGGACGCAATATGTCGCAGATTGGAGGAGATGGATGGGCCCGTTTCATCACTTGCATGCATCTTACTGGTGGTGAGTTGATCAGCTTCTCCTTCAGAGCAGAAAGACCCAAGCTGGCTGTCATTTATCTCAACCTGGTGGAAGATGATGAAGATGACGAAGATGATGAAGATAATGAGGACCCACTTGATGAAGATGATGACGACCCACTTCATGAAGCCATCGTAGCTTAAAGAACAAGGCTGAGCGAGGAGGAGGTGTCCAACCTGTGGGACATAATTCCGCCACGTGCTGACTTTGTCGGGGTGCCATTCGTGACCCGCCTGACAAATACCATGGTTGATCGACATGATATGGTATGTTATACTTACAAATGCAAATTATTTGATGAAATACTTAGTGTGCAGTCCAATGATATGGTATGTTGTGTGGAATCTAGTCGATGATATGTTTTAGTGTAGAGTTCGATCACATGCTTATTAGTGTAGAATCTAAGGAAACTATTAATAGTGTAGATAATCCATATGTACTTATTTGCGAGGCTATTTATTAATTGATATGTTTTTCTTATTTAAAAATTGGCAAAGAGCATATTTGTGAGTTATGGTATCGAGCCTGATGAAGAAGGCTCAGCTGGACTACGCCTTAATGCAAGGGGCTCCGTCACAACCTGTACTTACCGCGTGGACACGGACGGTTGCACACACTTAAACTCGGTTTGGTGGAAGAAATTCCTCGATGGCAAGAATCTTCGTGTTGGTCAGGCCATCCTAATTACTATCAGGAACACCAACCGCCCAGCCTTGAGGATGATGATTGTCTTCGATATCATCTAGAACTACATATGTGTGTGTGTCTATATCATCTAGAACTACATATGTGTGTGTGTGGCTATATCATCTAGAACTACATATGATGATCGTCGTCGATATCATCTAGAACTACATATGATGATCGTCGTCAATATCATCTAGAACTACATATGATGATCGCCGTTGATATGACCTTGTACTGCTTGAGGATGCATGCTGACTATGCATGAAATTGTTATCTAGTACTTCCTTCGTTCCAAATTACTCGTCGTGGTTTGAACTAAAACCACGACGAGTAACTTGGAACGAAGTGAGTACTACCCAGTAATGGTTTATGAATTTGATTTCTAGTAGCAGTACCTAGTATCTAGTATCTGAACTGAAAGGGAAAGGGGTACGTGGGAAAAATGATGAAAGATATAGCAGTAGCGAGGGACTGTGAAATTGCTACAGCTAAGTAATAGTAGCGCGTTTGGCAAAAGCGCTGCTGATATCGTCAACAGTAGTAGCGCGGGTACGGACCGCGCTACTACTATAAGTTAACTATAGCGCCTTATTAGTAGCACGGCCACCCGCGCTGCTGCTAGCCTCAAAACCCACACTACCACTAGGGTTTTCCCTAGTAGTGTGAAGCTGAGCGCATACTGCGTAAGTGATGAGATGGAGAGAAAATTCATGGCGGCTGTGATTGATGAAGAGATTAAGGAAGCATTGTTTCATACTAGCAAAAATGCCCGTGTGTTGCAACGGGTATGAAATAAATCTGAGAGTGTGGCATTCGCATAAGGATCCACTTTATTAAGATCCCATTGTATTCCAAAAGCTCGTAATTTCTTCCCTACTAACTAAACCTACTACTTCAACTCGCTCTAAAGAACTTGAATTATGTGTAATAAGATGTTGATATTCAATAATCATGTCTAAAAATATTACAGAAATCTAAACATTTATCAATCAGTGGCTACTCCTTCGGTGCGAAAGTAATTGTACATCATCCGCATACTTGTAGAAGCTTCAAAGAGATCATAGTATATTAATTTCTATATCTCGCAATCTCAGCTGTTGCGAGGGGTGAAACAGGACGCAAGGAAGGTGCATCATTGTTGCACTTTCTCTATTATTCATCCCTCCCTATCTTACCAACGACATCAATGACATTGAAAATTGAGGATATCTTGATGGTCAGCAAGTACCGGTGTGCCTCAAATATCTTGTTTAACAAATAGTTTTTTCAACATTTCATCCACTCTTAGTTACTCCGTTCCTAAATATAATTAAGTCTTTGTAAAATTCTACTATGGACTATATACAAAGAAAAATAAAGGAATATACACTTTAAAATACATCTATATATATTCGTACGTGGTCCATAGTAACTTTACAAAGACTTATTTTTAGGAACAGAGGCATCTAATAATGCAAAAACAACAGCAAGTAACAACAAACAAACAACAGTCCTACAACAGTAAGTAATTATAATTGGTGTTCATCCAAATTTCTTTAATCAGTGCACGCATAGCCATCCACCAACTCCCAGCTCGGTGGAATTTCGTTTCATAGTGTTTTTTGAACCGACTGATTTTTGTTTTGGATTAAGTGCACCGCGAAGCATCCCGCTGGATCATGATGGCTCTCGACTCGCGCACGCGTCAACTGGGTGTTACGTGCTTCATGGGACCCACCAACCGCCCCAGGCACATTCGCTTTTTCTTCTCGATCGAGTCCACCGCCCCCACTGCCAACAGCAAGCCCACTGTTTCTTAGAGCATCTCCAACCATTGGCCCCTCAGGGGGCGCCTAAAATCGCCGCCTGGGGGTGACCCGGCGCAAAAAAAGGGTCTGGGGCGAGTTGGTCCCCAGCCGCCGCCCCCAGGCGCGAAAAAAAATTGTATAGCAAATTTAGGCAAAGTTCGGCTAAAACACACCAAATTTCGGCAAACTTGGCCTTATATTCGCAGATTTAAGTCGAGTAGTCGCCATTACATATATAAACTAATAAAAAAACTTGTTGAAGGCCGAGAAGTCGCCGTCGTCGCCGCCATTGTCGGCCTTCTCCTCCTTGACTCGGGCGCCCCTGCTGGACCCCTCCCCGGCTGGTGGCGGCGGTGGCACGTCATCGTCGTCATCGTTGCTATCGTTGATGATGACGACTCCTCCTTCGTCGCGGCCTCGGCGGCGCTGCGCGAAGCGCTGCAGGGCGTGATACGTCTCCAACATATCTACTTTTCCAAACACTTTTGCCCTTATTTTGGACTCTAACTTGCATGATTTGAATGAAACTAACCCGGACTGACGCTGTTTTCAGCAGAACTACCATGATGTTGTTTTATGTGTAGAAAAGAAAAGTTCTTGGAATGACCCGAAAATCCACGGAGGCACTTTTTGGAATTAATAAGAATTTCTGGGCGAAAGAAATAAACCAGGGGGCCCAGGGCCTGTCCACGAGATAGCCCCCCCTGTAGGGTGCGCCACCTATCTCGTGGGGCCCCTGGATCTCCACCGACCTCAACTCCAACTCCATATATTCACGTTCGGGGAGAAAAAAAATTAGAGAGAAAGTTTCATCGCGTTTTACGACATGGAGCCTCCGCCAAGCCCTAATCTCTCTCGGGAGGGCTGATTGGAGTCCGTTCGAGGCTCCGGAGAGGGGGATTCGTCGCCGTCGTCATCATCAACCATCCTCCATCACCAATTTCATGATGCTCACCGCCATGCGTGAGTAATTCCATCGTAGGCTTGCTGGACGGTGATGGGTTGGATGAGATTTACCATGTAATCAAGTTAGTTTTGTTAGGGTTTGATCCCTAGTATCCACTATGTTCTGAGATTGATGTTGCTATGACTTTGCTATGCTTAATGCTTGTCACTAGGGCCCGAGTGCCATTGAAAGCACATGCGGTGCCCCCATGTGTGGTTTTGGTAATTGATGACATTCTCTATGGACTAATGGTTGCATCGAGTTATATTTGAAGGATGTTTCCATAGGCATTTCTTGAAGTCCATGTGTTGGTTTCAAGGAGTTTATGGGTTGACCAAGGTGCTATTAAGGAATTATCCAAAGATTGGTCATGTGAGTGTTGAGCTTATTGCAAGCATGTCTTGAAGAAGAAGATTGTGTGATCATTCATATTTACCTTCAATACATCATCCAAATGAAGAGAGTTGGAAAGATTCAAGGTTGATCAAGACTAAGTAAAGAGTGAATCAAGTTGATCAACTCACAAAGCATAGAAGATGTACCGAGTGGGACCAAGTGTTCCCATGGTATGGTAAGCATTGTCCATTACGCTTTGTGTACTAACCCATGGTCTATGTGAGAGTTATTTGTGGGGTTAGGTATGTTTCCATGGTCTTGCGTCAAGAGGAAGATCCCATACAACCCATGGAGGATGACATCAAGTGGTGATCGTCATCAAGTTTGCAGTGTGCAAGTTCAAGTGGAGCAACACAAAGAGTGGCTCACCCATAATGGAGTATGGGGGAGCAATCAAGTTTGAATCTTGCCATCCATTATGGTGTCAATGGTCTTGTGAAGATGTGCCGAAGAGTCGCTCACCCATAGTGACTATGGGGGAGCAATCATCTAGTCTTCATCGAGCCAATGCAATCAAGAAAGGTGGTCCAACTTGAGGGAGTCAAGATCGTCATCATCTAGCTCAAGTGGACCATGTGCAAGGCAAGGTTTGCCCTTGATAGGTTTTCTATTTTACCGGTCTCATGGTGGTAGTTGGGAGACCGGGTTATAGGATCGATAGCCGTACTATCAAGGGGGCTCTCAAGTGAGTAGCTTGATCGTATCGTTAAATCGAGAGCTCAAACCATTGCATCCTTGCATCATGTTTCTTGGTCCTTGTTTGATTCTCTTTGTGAGTCTTAGAGCTTATGGTCATCTTTATGACAAGCTTGAGTTCATCAGCGGAGTTTGCATCGTCTTCTATGATGTTTTCGGTGTTGGAGGTTTTACCGGTCTTCTCCGAGGAAGGGTTCTCACCATTTTCTTTTGGGCCTTTTCTCATTTGCTTATTATTGGTATTTCTTTCAAGATTGTGTTAGCCCTTGTCGCTAGCTTTCCAACAAACTTGGTTTCATCGAATTCGAGTCCGTTTGCAAAAGTTGTGGCTGTTTTGGTGAAGGCTGCAGCGGTACTACCGCGACTAGAGCGGATGTAATTTTTACTACCGCTCTAGAGCGGTACTACCGCAACTCCTGAGCAGTACTACCGCTCCAGAGCAGTACTACCGTGGCTCCTAAGCGGTAGTACCGCCCCGGACCAAAACTCATGTTTTCTCTCTCGTTTGGGCTGTTTTGAGCGTGCTAAGCGGTAGTACCGCTCCTCCAAGCGGTAGTACCGCTCCTCCAAGCAGTAGTACCGCTTGTGCACGACCTGAGCACATAACGGTTGGATTCGGAGGTCCTATAAAGGGATCTTCTTCCCATTGAACCTTATCCTTTGAGCTCGTGTTCTTCCCCATTGTTGACCTTCTTGAGCTTGCTAACTCTCAATCCCTCCATGGATTCTTGCTAGTTTTGAGGGAAAAGAGAGAGAGATCTAGATCCACATTTCCACCAATCACTTTCTCCTCTATGTGAGGGAACCCTTGGATCTTGATCTTGGAGTTCTTGGTGTTCTCCTTCTTGTTCTTCCTCTCATTTTCCTCCCTAGCATTAGTTGCTTGGTGGGATTTGAGAGAGAAGGACTTGGGCACTCCGTGTGCCCTTGCCATTGCATTTGGTGCATCGGTTTGAGTTCTCCACGGTGATACGTGGAAGTGAAGTTTGAAGCTTATTACTCTTGGGTGCTTGGTGCCTTTGAGCTTGTTCCTCTTGGGTGCTTGGGCGCCCTAGGCGGTTAGTGGTGTTCGAGCTCAATCATTGTGGTGTAAAGCTCCGGCAGCGTCGGGTCTCCAATTAGGTTGTGGAGATCGCCTGAGCATCTTGACGGGTTCCGTGACCGCCCCAAGGGTTGCCAAAGTGTCTGGGTTTGGTGACCGCCCCAAGGGTTGCCATTTATGCAGGTTCGGTGACCGCCTCAAGGGTCCTTAGTAGAATCACGGCATCTTGCATTGTGCGGGGCGTGAGGAGATTCTGATGGCCCTAGTGGCTTCTTGGGGAGCATTGTGCCTCCACACCGCTCCAAATGGAGATTAGCATCCGCAAGGGTGTGAACTTGGATACATCGTCGTCTCCGCGTGCCTCGGTTATCTCTTACCCGAGCCCTTTACTTATGCACTTTACTTTGTGATAGCCATATTATTCTTTGTCATATATCTTGCTATCACATAGTTGCTTATCTTGCTTAGCATAAGTTGTTGGTGCACATAGGTGAGCCTAGTTGTTTTAGGTTTTGTGCTTGACAAATTAACCGTTAGGTTTATTCCGCATTTGTTCAAGCCTAAACCGTAATTATTTTAAAGCGCCTATTCACCCCCCCTCTAGGCGACATCCTCGATCTTTCAATTGGTATCAGAGCATCGTCTCTCTTTGTTGGGCTTAACCGCCTAGAGAGTAAAGATGTCGACTAGAGGATTAGGATTCTCTGACACTCTTAGTTTCGATGGCACAAATTTTGATGTTTGGGTAATTCGCATGCTTAATCTCTTTAGGGTCATGGACCCAAATTTAGAGCGAATTGTAGATATGGGTTTTTCTCCTCCAAAGGATCCCCAAAGATTATCTTTAGAGGATGAGAAAAACTCTTATCTCAATGCTCAAGCCTCTAATGTGCTTTTCGATGCTTTGAGCAATGTAGTTATATTTCAACTCATGCCGTTTCGGGATGCTCATGAGTTATGGACAAAGCTTCAAGATAAATATGGTGTGTCCAAGTTTTGTGGGGATGGTTGTTCTCCCTCCACCTCCGGTCATATAGTCTTCTCAACTTCTTCTACTTCACCTACATGTGGTTTTCCACAAGGTAATGATATGGTGAGTAGTGTTGGTCATTGCAATGATGATAGTATGCTTATTGTAGATGATCCTTCATCACTATATTATTGCAATGCTCCCTCTTTGGGCTTTAACACTTCGAGCACTCCAAATGTTTCACATGCTTGTGTTGATAGTCCTTGCATATCATGTAGAAATTGCGTGACTAGACCTCATGATGACATGCTTGCTATGTCTTGTTGCCATGATAAAAATGCATCTATTTCCTCGAATTGTTGTGCTAACAATGTAGAGGAAACCGAACACTCCATGGAACAAGATGTGGTGTTTAATGGTGCCTCAAGGAATCCTACATCATCATCTATTGCTTTTTGCCTTATGGCTAAGGCGTCAAAGGTAACTCCTACGTTGTACCCCAATTTGTCTCTTGATGATGAAGTTGATGCTAATGATGATGAGGATAATGATGAAGAGAATGATAGTGTTGCCTCCTTAAAAACTAAGGGGGAAATGATTTTTAAAGCTCTTCATAAAAATAAAATTGCTCGTTCCAACTTCATGGAAATTATGTCCATTGCCATTGATGGCAAGAAATACATTGAGGAGTTGGAATCTCATCTCGAGGAGCATGAGGTCACCATTGAGAAAATGGAAGCTCATGGGCGTGATTACGCAAATGAGATCGGAGCTATCTCAAGCTCTTGAACATGAACAAACCACCTCCGAATCTCTTGAGGAGACTTTTGCTCTAGAATTATCTAGAGTGAGGGAATCTCATGATAGAGCTCTTGAGGTGGCCAATGATTTCAAAACTAAAATGCTAAGCTTGAAGTTTCTCATGCTAGACTCCTTGAGGATTTTGAGCACCTCGAAAATGGCTCAAGGGTCATCAAGGTGAGCTCATCAAACTCACGAGTCTCATGTCCAACTTGAAGCTTCTTATTTACAAGAGCTTGCCAAGTTGTCCTCTCCTATTGTTGTAAATGATGATGCTTGTGCTACTAACTCTATTACTTGTGAAGCATCCATTTTGAAGGAGAATGTTGAGCTACGGGCTCAACTTGAGGTGCTATCTTGCAATTATGGGAAATTGGAAGAAAGTCATGAAAAGCTCTCAAGCTGTCATGATGATCTTCTAGTATCCCATAGTGTGCTAAAGATAGCTCATGAGGCCATGATTGCTAAGGTAACATCTAGTGAGCCTCATGTGGATACTAGCACTACTTCTAGTCAAAATAGTATATTGCCATGTGCTAGTCCTTGTAATTCATCTACTCACAATGTTGGTACATCTTGTGATGAATTGCTTTCCTTGCCTTGTTGCTCTAATGATGAAGCTTATACTTCCTCTAGTACTTGTGTTGAGACTAACCATGTAGAGGAAATCAAAGAGCTCAAGGCCCAAGTCACTTCCTTGAAGAAAGACTTGGAAAAGAGTCATCAAGGGAAATCCACACTCAACAATATCTTGAGTGTGCAAAAATCCCCCAATGACAAAGGTGGACTTGGATTCAACTCCAACAAGAAGAATAAGTCCAAGATCAACAAGAAGAAGGGCCAAAAACAAGTCAAGGTTTCGGCCAAGATTATTTGCTTCAAGTGCAAAATTGAAGGGCATCATGTTAGATCTTGCCCATTGAAGAAGAAGGCTATTAGTGACAAGCAACAAGGGAAGCGGCTACAAGTGCATTCTCATGCTCAACCTCAAGTTGAAGAAAGGCCTCTTCCCAAGAAGACTCAAGCTAATGCTTCTCAAGTTGAGAAATCAAATGAGAAGAAAGTGAAGAGTAGACGTTGCTACTTATGTCGCGAGAAAGGTCACGTCGCTTCTTCATGCACTAGTGGTAACTTATCCAACCCAATTATTATTGATGATATCTATTCTCTTGGGAAGGATAAGGTTGGCAATGTGTTTGCCAAGTTTGTTGGTACTCAAAGTGGTGTCAAGAAAAGAACCATTTGGGTAGCCAAACCTATTGTGACTAACCTCTTAGGACCCAACTTGGTTGGGGACCAACAAGCTCAAACTTGATCAATAGGTGTTGTTGGAGGGCATTGGAGACTTGGCTAAATTATGAAGAATTAAGGGGACTTCATCATTCTCTTTGCCTCAAGCCAAGTCAATTGGATTATCAAGTTTCTATCTTATATCCAATGTGCCTCCTTGCGGTAACTTGTACTTAAATTGTTTACCTTGAAAGTTACTTGCCCCCTTGCATGTTTTGGTTTTGTTCCTTGCATGTGTTTGTATATGTTGTGATTCCAACGTGCTTACCTTGAGCAATCAAGTATGTGTGTGTTGGTTTGCACATCATGTACGTGTGTGTCGTGCGTTGAGCCTTTATGCTTCTTGTTTATATCCTAGTTGGCTCGTGTGAGAGATTAATGGAACATCCCATTTTGGGGGAGTGATGTGCTTTGTGCACCTCACAATCCTATAAATGTGTGTACATGAGGAATACCATCTAGTATTGATATTACAATATTATCTAGTCGCTAGGTGGTATATCTCTCATGAGAAATTCAAATTCTAAATAGTCCATTAATTATCTCTTGTTTGTTCCTATTATTGCCTCTTGTTAAGTTTTCTTCATTGGTATCACATTATGGGGGAGTAATATGCTATGTATATTACTAGCCTAGAAAATGTGTACATTTGAGATGTTGTCACCTAGTGTTGATATTGTAGATTATCTTCTTCCTAGGTGGCATGTTAGCTCTACAAGTTGCAATTTGCTTGTGTGTGGTGTGAAGATGATGTTGGATATCCTTGCTATCTACCACCGGGAATTATTTCCATCTACTTCTTGTCTTTTGACAATTGGTAGTCATTTATGTGTGGTAGAATTTATTGATCATCTTTACATTGGCTTTTGTTTTACTTGCCTTTTCTCTTGCCAAGGATTGTGTCAACTCCCATTGTCTTCCATACCACTTGTGAATCTTGTTTATTTCTTGTTCTTGTCTAGTGTTTTCTAGATATAGTGAAAGCGGTGATCCCACCTTGTGCATTTTGTATTCAAATACAAATCCTATATAATGCACAACTTGTGGGGGAGCTATTCTATTTTCTCCAGAACACTCTTCTTGTGATCCTTATCAAGTGTGTTTTGGTGGAAGGCAAGCCATTTCTTTTTGGTACTTTGTGCCATCATGAAACTTTGCTGAGAGCTTGGTTTGTTTGGAACCATCCTCTCTTTGGGAGTTTGACATCTTTAGTTTAGTGTGTATCAATGGATATCTCATTCCTTGATGTATCTTTAATGATATCTTCAAGTGATGATTTCTCCATTTGGTATCCTTTTCACTTGGCATTTCTTTGTCTTTTGGTTTCGGGTTTTGTAAGTCTTGAGCATGCATGTTTACTTCATGTATTTCATTTGGCATGCTTTCTTTCTTTGACTCAATATATAGGGAAAACTCCACCTAGTCTCAATTTGGATGAGATGTGCATGAAATTCATATTCATATCTATATGCACATATTTTTGTGGAGTTTGTCCTATGTATTGGTGTTTCTAACTATTTGGTCCCGATGAGTTTGGGTGCCGTTTAGTTTGTGTTGTTCTTCTAGGAACATTTGGAGATGCATTGGATGCTTGGCTCACTCACAAGGAAGGTGTTGTCACCATGTGCATATTGGAGTCAAGCTAGGATGATCAATGAACTACTATCTACCTTCAATTGGTATCTACTACATCCTTCCGATGATATCTCGGTAACAAGTATCTATTCATGCTTTCCCTTCTTGTATTCAACCTTGTGTAGGTTGTATCTTGGCATGATATTCATTTCTTTCTTGTGATACTTGTTTCCTTCCTCAAAGCATCTCAACGATGATCTCATGTTGCTAGTTGTGATGTCTTTGATGTTCGTGCCGTAGGAATTCATTTATATACCATAAGACCATATCTAGCCAAGCGCTATGCTTTCAAGCAAATATCTTATTGGTATATTTATGACTTCCTTGTGGATATCTTGTTCCTTCATGTTGTAACTATTTCGGGTGTACATCCTTCTTTGTAGATATATATATCATCATGATTTAGTCTACCTAGAACCTTATACACTTGAGAGAAATGACATCTCTGGTTGATATCCTTTCTTTCACGTCCACCTTGTCTTCCTTTGTTATTTCTTTGGTGGCTCCGTGAAAGCTTTTGCCTTGAGTGCGTGTCCTCTATCGTTGCATCTTTATGCACTCTTGTGTGGTGAAGATTATTTTCTTCATGCTTATCTTTACAAGGCTTTTGCCATCTTAATTGGCATCCCTCGTCTTGATGAGGCTTTCATCTTCTATCTTCACCACGGGTTGTCACAAGCATAAGTTCTTTATATGCTTATTAGTAAGCTTGTGAACCCATTTGCTAGTTGTGTGTGTGGGAATGATAGGCCTTGCACCGTGTGCCTCATTATTTCAAGACTATGTTGATGCTTAATGCTCGTCCTATTTTTAGTCCTCTCAAGTGCTTCGCCATGACTCACACACATCATTTTGGTTGAGCCTATTCTTAAGTTGCCTCTTTTACATGTTGCTCAACCATGTGCTTGTTGCAAGCGCTAGGCTTTGTTTCCTATATGCTCACTTGCACTGGATGTGAGTTTCTATTGATTTTGGGGGAGCTATGATCCTATTTTGTGCACTTTGTATTCAAATACAAAAATTCTTATGTGTGCACAAATCATGGGGAGCTTCTCTAGTTTCTTTAGAACACTCCTTTGCGTTTATCATAATATCTTTTTTCTTGTGGCATGTAGGATCATTGGTCTAGTTGGTTCAATTGATATCCGTTGATTGCTTGCTTCAATTGGTATCTTCTGATTGCTTGTGTCTCTCTTTGTTATGTCTTTGTGACATATATTTTTGCTGCAATCTTTGGGCCTCAATATAGTTTGTCTTCCTCCAAGTATTGGTAGTTGGACATGTGTATTGCATTCCACTCTCTTGTTGAGAAAAATACACAATTTATGGAGGAACACCTTTTATTTTGGCCTTCTCAGCTTTCACCCATTTTGGCAATCGATGCCAATGGGGGAGGAGTTTCAGAGAGTTTTGTGGAGAAGTCTTCTGAGTTTTCTCCTTGCTTTTGTTTTGGTCCTAAGCATTTGCATCTCATTCTCCTGCATCATTGGTTGTTGCATTGCATTGTGATGCATAATTCCTTATATAAACTCTCTTGAAAGTGATTGTCATCAATTACCAAAATGGGAGATTGAAAGCACATGCGGTGCCCCCATGTGTGGTTTTGGTAATTGATGACATTCTCTATGGACTAATGGTTGCATCGAGTTATATTTGAAGGATGTTTCCATAGGCATTTCTTGAAGTCCATGTGTTGGTTTCAAGGAGTTTATGGGTTGACCAAGGTGCTATTAAGGAATTATCCAAAGATTGGTCATGTGAGTGTTGAGCTTATTGCAAGCATGTCTTGAAGAAGAAGATTGTGTGATCATTCATATTTACCTTCAATACATCATCCAAATGAAGAGAGTTGGAAAGATTCAAGGTTGATCAAGACTAAGTAAAGAGTGAATCAAGTTGATCAACTCACAAAGCATAGAAGATGTACCGAGTGGGACCAAGTGTTCCCATGGTATGGTAAGCATTGTCCATTACGCTTTGTGTACTAACCCATGGTCTATGTGAGAGTTCTTTGTGGGGTTAGGTATGTTTCCATGGTCTTGCGTCAAGAGGAAGATCCCATACAACCCATGGAGGATGACATCAAGTGGTGATCGTCATCAAGTTTGCAGTGTGCAAGTTCAAGTGGAGCAACACAAAGAGTGGCTCACCCATAATGGAGTATGGGGGAGCAATCAAGTTTGAATCTTGCCATCCATTGTGGTGTCAATGGTCTTGTGAAGATGTGCCGAAGAGTCGCTCACCCATAGTGACTATGGGGGAGCAATCATCTAGTCTTCATCGAGCCAATGCAATCAAGAAAGGTGGTCCAACTTGAGGGAGTCAAGATCGTCATCATCTAGCTCAAGTGGACCATGTGCAAGGCAAAGGTTTGCCCTTGATAGGTTTTCTATTTTACCGGTCTCATGGTGGTAGTTGGGAGACCGGGTTATAGGATCGATAGCCGTACTATCAAGGGGGGCTCTCAAGTGAGTAGCTTGATCGTATCGTTCGTCGAGAGCTCAAACCATTGCATCCTTGCATCATGTTTCTTGGTCCTTGTTTGATTCTCTTTGTGAGTCTTAGAGCTTATGGTCATCTTTATGACAAGCTTGAGTTCATCAGCGGAGTTTGCATCGTCTTCTATGATGTTTTCGGTGTTGGAGGTTTTACGGTCTTCTCCGAGGAAGGGTTCTCACCATTTTCTTTTGGGCCTTTTCTCATTTGCTTATTATTGGTATTTCTTTCAAGATTGTGTTAGCCCTTGTCGCTAGCTTTCCAACAAACTTGGTTTCATCGAATTCGGAGTCCGTTTGCAAAAGTTGTGGCTGTTTTGGTGAAGGCTGCAGCGGTACTACCGCGACTAGAGCGGATGTAATTTTTTACTACCGCTCTAGAGCGGTACTACCGCGGCTCCTGAGTGGTACTACCGCGGCTCCTGAGTGGTACTACCGCTCCAGAGCAGTACTACCGTGGCTCCTAAGCGGTAGTACCGCCCCGGACCAAAAACTCATGTTTTCTCTCTCGTTTGGGCTGTTTTGAGCGTGCTAAGCAGTAGTACCGCTCCTCCAAGCGGTAGTACCGCTCCTCCAAGCGGTAGTACCGCTTGTGCACGACCTGAGCACATAACGGTTGGATTCGGGAGGTCCTATAAAAGGGGATCTTCTTCCCCATTGAACCTTATCCTTTGAGCTCGTGTTCTTCCCCCATTGTTGACCTTCTTCGAGCTTGCTAACTCTCAATCCCTCCATGGATTCTTGCTAGTTTTTGAGGGACAAGAGAGAGGAGATCTAGATCCACATTTCCACCAATCACTTTCTCCTCTATGTGAGGGGAACCCCTTGGATCTTGATCTTGGAGTTCTTGGTGTTCTCCTTCTTGTTCTTCCTCTCATTTTCCTCCCTAGCATTAGTTGCTTCGGTGGGATTTGAGAGAGAAGGACTTGGGCACTCAGTGTGCCCTTGCCATTGCATTTGGTGCATCGGTTTGAGTTCTCCACGGTGATACGTGGAAGTGAAGTTTGAGAAGCTTATTACTCTTGGGTGCTTGGTGCCTTTGAGCTTGTTCCTCTTGGGTGCTTGGGCGCCCTAGACGGTTGGTGGTGTTTGGAGCTCAATCATTGTGGTGTAAAGCTCCGGGCAAGCGTCGGGGTCTCCAATTAGGTTGTGGAGATCGCCCCGAGCATCTTGACGGGTTCCGGTGAACGCCCCCAAGGGTTGCCAAAGTGTACGGGTTTGGTGACCGCCCCAAGGGTTGCCATTTGTACGGGTTCGGTGACCGCCCTCAAGGGTCCCTTAGTAGAATCACGGCATCTTGCATTGTGCGAGGCGTGAGGAGATTCTGTGGCCCTAGTGGCTTCTTGGGAGCATTGTGCCTCCACACCGCTCCAAACGGAGATTAGCATCCGCAAGGGTGTGAACTTCGGGATACATCGTCGTCTCCGCGTGCCTCGGTTATCTCTTACCCGAGCCCTTTACTTATGCACTTTACTTTGTGATAGCCATATTATTCTTTGTCATATATATTGCTATCACATAGTTGCTTATCTTGCTTAGCATAAGTTGTTGGTGCACATAGGTGAGCCCAGTTGTTTTAGGTTTTGTGCTTGACAAATTAACCGTTAGGTTTATTCCGCATTTGTTCAAGCCTAAACCGTAATTATTTTAAAGCGCCTATTCACCCCCCCTCTAGGCGACATCCTCGATCTTTCAGCCATGATTTTAGATCTGAACCTGCTATGTTTTCATGAATATATGTGTGTTCTTGATCCTATCTTGCAAGTCTATAGTCACCTATTATGTGTTATGATCCGACAACCCCGAAGTGACAATAATCGGGATACTTCTCGGTGATGATCATAGTTTGAGGAGTTCATGTATTCACTATGTGCTAATGCTTTGTTCCGGTTTTCTATTAAAATGAGGCCTTAATATACCTTAGTTTCCGCTAGGACCCCGCTTCCACAGGAGGGTAGGACAAAAGATGTCATGCAAGTTCTTTTCCATAAGCACGTATGACTACGGAATACATGCCTACATTACATTGATGAATTGGAGCTAGTTCTGTGTCACCCTATGTTATAGCTATTACATGAGGAATCACATCCGGCATAATTATCCATCACTGATCCGTTGCCTACAAGCTTTTCATATATTGTTCTTCGCTTATTTACTTTTCCGTTGCTACTGTTACAACTACTACAAAAACTCAAAAACAATTATCTTTATTTTTGCTACCGTTACCTTTATTATCATACCACTTTTGCTACTAAATACTTTGCTGCAGATACTAAGTTATCCAGGTGTGGTTGAATTGACAACTCAACTGCTAATACTCAAGAATATTCTTTGGCTCCCCTTGTGTCGAATCAATAAATTTGGGTTGAATATTACCCTCGAAAGCTGTTGCGATCCCCTACGCTTGTGGGTTATCAAGACTAATTTCTGGCGCCGTTGCCGGGGAGCATAGCTCTATTCTCTGAGTCACTTGGGATTTATATCTGTTGATCACTATGAAGAACTTGAAAGACGCTAAAACCAAGATTTTGCCCTCAACTACGAGGGGAGGTAAGGAACTGCCATCTAGCTCTGCACTAGATTCTCCTTCCGTTATTAGTAAGCTTGCGACACCTAAACCTGCTACTGCTATGAATTCTGATATGTCGCATGTTATTGATGATGCCACTTCTGCTATGCATGATGAAACTACTTCTGTGCGTGATACTACTTTGCCATTAGGTGAATTTCTTGATGAACAACTTGCTAGAGTTAGGGGGAATGAAATTACTGAAGAACCTATTATTGATGATAGTGATGATGAAGGTTCTCCCAATGATTATGTATTACCTGTTGTTCCTAAGGGTTATGTTATGAATGAAGAAGCTTCTAGGGAAATCTTTGCTTGCAATGATAGATATGATCTTAAGAAATTATTAGCTAAATGGAAGCAGCAGTCTCTTAATTCTAGAATGAAACCTGACCCTGCTTTTGCTACTTCACCTATTTGTGTTACTGATAAGTATTATGAATTCTCTGTTGATCCTGAAATTATTACTTTAGTCAAATCTGATCCTTTTTATGGCCTTGAAGTGAAACTGTTGTGGCACATCTTACCAAGTTGAATGATATAGCCACCCTATTTACTAATGATGATAAGTCTCGCTATTTTTATATCCTTAAGATTTTTCTGTTCTCATTAAAGGGTGATGCTAAGACTTGGTATAATTCTCTTGCTCCTGGTTGTGTGCGTAGTCCCCGGGATATGATTTATTACTTCTCTGCTAAATATGTCCCTGCTCATAAGAAACAAGCTGCCTTGCGGGAAATATATAATTTTGTGCAAATCAAAGAAGAGAGTCTCCCACAAGCTTGGGGGAGGCTTCTCCGGTTACTTAATGCTTTGCCTGATCATCCTCTTAAGAAAAATGAAATACTTGATATCTTTTATAATGGACTAACCGATGCTTCCAAGGACTACTTGGATAGTTGTGCTGGTTGTGTTTTCAGGGAAAGAACAGTCGACAAAGCTGAAATACTATTGAATAATATGTTGACTAATGAAAATAATTGGACTCTTCCCGAGCCAATTCCTGAAGTAATTCCTGAACCAATTGAGCCAACTCCTGAGCCTATTCCTAAACCCACTCCGAAGAAGAGAGGTGTTTTATTTCTCAGTCCTGAAGATATGCAAGAGGCAAAGAAATCAATGAAAGAAAAAGGTATTAAAGCTGAAGATATTAAGAATTTACCTCCTATTGAAGAAATACATGGTCTTAATATACCGCCTATTGAAGAACCATATTATCTTGATAACCCGATGATACGTCTCCAACGTATCTATAATTTTTGATTGCTCCATGCTACTTTATCTACTGTTTTGGACTATATTGGGCTTTATTTTCCACTTTTATATTATTTTTGGGACTAACCTATTAACCGGAGGCCCAGCTCAGAATTGCTGTTTTTTTTGCCTTTTTTAGTGTTTCGAAGAAACAGAATATCAAACGGAGTCCAAACGGAATGAAACCTTCGGTTACGTGATTTTCTCATCGGATAAGACCCAGGAGACTTGGACCCTCCGTCAAGAAAGCCACGAGGCGGTCACGAGGGTGGAGGGCGCGCCCCACTACCTCGTGGGCCCCTCGAAGCTCCACCGACGTACTCCTTCCTCCTATATATACCTACGTATCCCCAAACGATCAGAACAGGAGCCAAAAACCTAATTCCACCACCGCAACCTTCTGTATCCACGAGGTCCCATCTTGGGGCCTGTTCCGGAGCTCCACCGGAGGGGGCATCCACCACGGAGGGCTTCTACATCAACACCATAGCCCCTCCGATGAAGTGTGAGTAGTTTACTTCAGACCTTCGGGTCCATAGCTAGTAGCTAGATGGCTTCTTCTCTCTTTTTGGATCTCAATACAATGTTCTCCCCCTCTCTCGTGGAGATCTATTTGATGTAATCTTATTTTTACGGTGTGTTTGTTGAGATCGATGAATTGTGGGTTTATGATCCAGCATTATCTATGGCAAATATTTGATTCTTCTCTGAATTCTTTTATGTATGATTGAGTTATCTTTGCAAGTCTCTTCGAATTATCCTTTTTGGTTTGGCCAACTAGATTGGTAGTTCTTGCAATGGGAGAAGTGCTTAGCTTTGGGTTCAATCTTGTGGTGTCCTTACCCAGTGACAGAAAGGGTTGCAAGGCACATATTGTATTGTTGCCATCGAGGATAACAAGATGTTTTTTTATCATATTGCATGAATTTATCCCTCTACATCATGTCATCTTGCTTAAAGCGTTACTTTGTTTTTACTTAATACTCTAGATGCTTGCTGGATAGCGGTCGATGAGTGGAGTAATAGTAGTAGATGCAGAATCGTTTCGATCTACTTGTCTTGGACGTGATGCCTATATACATGATCATTGCCTACACATGACGAGGAGTCTCGAAATGGTCGAGACGTAAAGATCGATATATTGGACGACTATATTCGGACTTCGAAAAGGTTCCGAGTGATTCGGGTATTTTTTGGAGTACCGGAGAGTTACGGGAATTCGCCGGGAGAAGTATTGGGCCTTATTGGGCCATACGGGAAAGAGAGAGGGGCTACCTAGGGCAGGCCGTGCGCCCCCCAAGGCCTAATCCGAATTGGACTAGGGGGAGGGGCTGCACCCCTTCCTTCCTTCCCTTCTCTCTTCCCCTTCCTTCTCTCCTACTCCTACTAGGAAAGGAGGAGTCCTACTCCAGGTGGGAGTAGGACTCCCCCCTTGGGCGCGCCTCCTCCTCCTTGGCCGGCCCTCCTCCCCTTGCTCCTTTATATACGCGGGCAGGGGGGCACCCCATAGACACACAAGTTGATCTTCGTGATCGTTCCTTAGCCGTGTGCGGTGCCCCCCTCCACCATATTCCACCCCGGTCATATCGTAGCGGTTCTTAGGCGAAGCCCTGCGTCGGTAGAACATCATCATCGTCACCACGCCGTCGTGCTGACGGAACTCATCCCTGACACCCTGCTGGATCGGAGTCCGGGGATCGTCATCGAGCTGAACGTGTGCTGAACTCGGAGGTGCCGTACGTTCGGTACTTGGATCGGTTGGATCATGAAGACATACGACTAAATCAACCGCGTTGTCATAACGCTTCCGCTTTCGGTCTACGAGGGTACATGGACAACACTCTCCCCTCTCGTTGCTATGCATCACCATGATCTTGCGTGTGCGTAGGAATTTTTTTGAAATTACTACGTTCCCCAACATTTCTCACCTTGAGAGCTGGCGCAAACTTCGCCGGTGCATCCAAACCCCGTGATACGATACGCTCTATCACACATAAACCTCCTTATATCTTCCTCAAAACAGCCACCATACCTACCTATTATGGCATTTCTATAGCCATTCCGAGATATATTGCCATGCAACTTCCACCATCATCATCATGACATACATTACTTTTGTCATATTGCCATTGCATGATCATGTAGTTGACATCGTATTTGTGGCAAGGCCACCATGCATTATTTTCCATACATGTCACTCTTGATTCATTGCACCATCCCGGTACACCGCCGGAGGCATTCCTATAGAGTCATATCTTGTTCTAAGTTTCGAGTTGTAATCCTTATGTTGTAATCAATAGAAGTGTGATGATCATCACTATTAGAGCATTGCCCAAATTAAAAAGAAAAGAAAAGAGAAAGGCCAAAAAAAAGAAAGGCCCCAAAAAAAGAGAAAAGAAAAGGGCAATGCTACTATCTCTTTTTCCACACTTGTGCTTCAAAGTAGCACCTTGTTCTTCATGTAGTGAGTCTCATATATTATGCTTCAAAGTAGCACCTTGTTCTTTATGTAGTGATTCTCATAAGTTGTCTTTTTATACTAGTGGGAATTTTTCATTATAGAACTTGACTTGTATATTCCTACGATGGGCTTCCTCAAATGCCCTAGGTCTTCATGAGCAAGCAAGTTGGATGCACACCCACTAGTTTTCTTTTGTTGAGACTTCATAGCTCTAGTGCATCCGTTGCATGGCAATCCCTACTCCTCATGTTGACATCAATTGATGGGCATCTCCATAGCACATTGATTAGCCTCGTCAATGTGAGACTTTCTCCTTTTTTGTCTTCTCCACACAATCCCCATCATCATATTCTATTCCACCCATAGTGCTATATCCATGGCTCACGCTCATGTATTGCATGAAGGTTGAAAAAGTTTGAGATTATTTAAGTATGAAACAATTGCTTGGCTTGTCATCGGGGGTATAGAAGTTGGGAACATCTTTGTATGACGAAAATGAAGCATATCCTAACTATATGATTTTGTAGGGATGAACTTTCTTTTGCCATGTTATTTTGAGAAGACATGATTGCTTTGATTAGTATGCTTGAAATATTATTATTTTTGTGTCAATATGAACTTTTGTCTTGAATCTTTCGGATCTGAATATTCATATCACAATTAAGAAGATTTACATTGAAATTATGCCAAAGTATCACTCCACATCAAAAATTCTTTTTTATCATTTACCTACTCGAGGACGAGCAGGAATTAAGCTTGGGGATGCCTGATACGTCTCCAACTTATCTATAATTTTTGATTGCTCCATGCTACTTTATCTACTGTTTTGGACTATATTGGGCTTTATTTTCCACTTTTATATTATTTTTGGGACTAACCTATTAACCGGAGGCCCAACCTGAATTGCTGTTTTTTTGCCTTTTTCAAGATTTGAAGAAATGAATATCAAACGGAGTCCATACGCAATGAAACCTTCGGGAACATGATTTTCTCATCGGATAAGACCCAGGAGACTTGGACCCTCCGTCAAGAAAGCCACGAGGCGGTCACGAGGGTGGAGGGCGCGCCCCATGGGCACGCCCCCTACCTCGTGGGCCTCAAGCTCCACCGACGTACTCCTTCCTCCTATATATACCTCGTATCCCCAAACAATCGAACAGGAGCCAAAACCTAATTCCACCGCCGCAACCTTCAGATCCATGAGATCCCATCTTGGGGCCTGTTAGGAGCTCACGGGGGGCATCCACCACGGAGGGTTCTACATCAACACCATAGCCCCTCCGATGAAGTGTGAGTAGTTTACTTCAGACCTTGGGTCCATAGCTAGTAGCTAGATGGCTTCTTCTCTCTTTTGGATCTCAATACAATGTTCTCCCCTCTCTCGTGGAGATCTATTCGATGTAATCATCTTTTTGCGGTGTGTTTGTTGAGACCAATGAATTGTGGGTTTATGATCCAGTATTATCTATGGAAAATATTTGATTCTTCTCTGAATTCTTTTATGTATGATTGAGTTATCTTTGCAAGTCTCTTCGAATTATCCTTTTTGGTTTGGCTAACTAGATTGGTAGTTCTTGCAATGGGAGAAGTGCTTAGCTTTGGGTTCAATCTTGCGGTGTCCTTACCCAGTGACAGAAAGGGTTTCAAGGCACGTATTGTATTGTTGCCATCGAGGATAACAAGATGGGGTTTTTATCATATTGCTTGAATTTATCCCTCTACATCATGCCATCTTGCTTAAAGCGTTACTCTGTTTTTACTTAATACTCTAGATGCATGCTGGATAGCGGTCGGTGAGTGGTGTAATAGTAGTAGATGCAGAATCGTTTCGATCTACTTGTCTTGGACGTGATGCCTATATACATGATCATTGCCTAGATAGACTCATAACTATGCTCAATTCTGTTAATTGCTCAACAGTAATTTGTTCACCCACCGTAGAATACTTATGCTCTTGAGAGAAGCCACTAGTGAAACCTGTGGCCCCCGAGTCTATTCTCATCATATCAATCTCTATCACTTTATTTACTTGCTTTGTTTTTACTTTGCCTTTTACCTTTTACTTTGCATCTATCTATCAAAAATACCAAAAATATTATTTATCATCTCTATCAGATCTCACTTTCGTAAGTGACCGTGAAGGGATTGACAACCCCTAATCGCTTTGGTTGCGAGTTGCTATCGTTTTGTGTAGGTACGAGGGACTTGTGCATGGTCTCCTACTGGATTGATACCTTGGTTCTCAAAAACTGAGGGAAATACTTACGCTACTTTGCTGCATCATCCTCTCCTCTTCGGGGAAATCCAACGCAGTGCTCAAGAGGTAGCACCCGACACAGGTAGTAAAGGTAAATTATCTCTATAGATATGATAAAGTTGAAATCCCCTCTACCAAATTTCATAGCCCTTGCTTAGATGAATTCGATGACTTTATGGCTAGATAAGAAAGTTTTAATGCTTATGTTGGTAGAGAGCTAAAGAGTATTGCTTTCGAGATAGGACGCGTAAGCGATAATCTGGCTAGAGTTAAAGATGAACTTCACCTCATTAGCAAATATGCTTCTATGGTTGCTACTCAAGCTGAGAAAGTACTCAAAGCTCAAAATGATTTGCTTGATGAATTAAATAATAAAAATGACTTTGTTGTTAGAGTGGCCACTAGAATTGGTAGAATGACTCAGGAACCTTTGTATCCTGAAGGCCACCCTAAGAGAATCGAGCAAGATTCTCAGAGAAATAATTTAGAGGCACCTAGTTCTTCTAAAAAGATGAAAAATAAAAATGATAGGACTTTGCATGCTTCTAGTGAACCTATTGTAGACACACCTGAGAATCCCAATGATATTTCTATTTCTGATGCTGAAACTCAATCAGGTGATGAACATGAACCTAGTGATAATGTTGATGATAATGTTCATGTTGATGCTCAACCTAGCAAAAACAATGATGTAGAGATTGAACCTGCGGTTGATCTTGATAACCCACAATCAAAGAATCAACATTATGATAAGAGAGATTTTGTTGCTAGGAAGCACGGTAAAGAAAGAGAACCATGGGTTCAGAAACCCATGCCCTTTCCTCCTAAACCATCCAAGTCAAAGGATGATGAGGATTTTGAGCGCTTTGCTGAAATGATTAGACCTATTTTCTTACGTATGTGCTTAACCGATATGCTGAAAGTGAATCCTTATGCTAAGTATATGAAGGATATCATTACAAACAAAAGAAAGATACCGGAAGCTGAAATTTCCACCATGCTTGCTAATTACACTTTTAAGGGTGGAATACCAAAGAAACTTGGAGATCCGGGTGTACCAACCACTACTAGGAAAAGGCATGCTAGTGGCGCACCAGTTTTGCCTTCTAATGGCGCATGGCCGGTGCGCCACTGGCATCACGCCATTAGAATTTCTTTCTAATGGCGCACCACCTGCGCCATTAGAATCTGATTCTAATGGCGCACCGGCATGCGCCATTAGTACTGCTCATAGTCGCCACTAGTATCTGCTATACTTACAGTATGACATCTTTGTAGTCGCCATTAGTAACAACTTTTTAATTCTTTTCTTCTTAATCTCATGTCACTATTTCACATATGAGATATTCAACACATATATATGTACAACAAGCATCCATATAGCAATCATATATGTACAACAAGCATCCATATAGCAATCATATCCAACACACAAGTTTCATCATATATACATACGTACATAGCCAACACATAGTTCCGTCGTTACAAAAGTTTCACATTGTTCATCCAACACCATTATCCATCAATTCACAAAAGTTTCACATTCATACAAAATAAAAACAGAAATGGAAAAGAAGCACCCCATCCACGCAAGCTTCCGTCAATTAAATCAAATCTGCAAAATGATAAACAAGAAGTTAGAAGAAGAAAAGAAGAAGACTAGAAGAAGAATAAGAAGAGTTTTGGAAAAGAAGAAGATTAAGAAAAAGACTATAAGCTTATTATGTAAACTTGATCATTTTGTGCTAACATAAGTTATTTTGGAGCTAACCTATAGGAAACTAAGCATATAAGGTCTAAGCTAGTATATTAGAGCCAACTTAGGTAAAATGAAGCTAACCTATGTCATTTTGGAAAAGAAGAAGATTAAGAAAAAGACTATAAGCTTATTATGTAAACTTGATCATTTTGTGCTAACATAAGTTATTTTGGAGCTAACCTATAGGAAACTAAGCATATAAGCTCTAAGTTAGTATATTAGAGCCAACTTAGGTAAAATGAAGCTAACCTATAGGAAACTAAGCATATTAGAGATAACATAGCTAACCTATAGGAGATCTGACATACCTGACAAAGTAGGCAGTTCTTCTCCTTCTTCTCCTTCATCTCCCTGATGCGCCTAGAGCGGCGAGGCTGTGGAGGCAGTGGAGGTAGTGGGATGTAGTCTTCTACCACAATTGGCGTGGTCATGTTGCCCAGCTGTGGGATCGCCGGCGCCACCACCGGTGCGTGGTCAATTTCAGGCACCACCACCATCGCGAGGCCACCTTCAGGCACGACCATCGCTAGGTCATCCTCAGCCACCTCCATCTCTTGCCCATGGTCAGCCACCACCATCTCTTGCCCTTGGTCAGCCACCACCAGCGCTAGGTCATCCTCAGCCTGATGCCCATCCTCACTCTGCTCCTCTTCTCCCGCACTCCAGTCCGGATCATCCTTCTTGTTGTCTATGCTGGTGCCAGAATCGCTGCTGCTGTCGCTACAGCCAGAATCGCTGCAGCTTTCGCTACAGCCATAGTCGCCTTGCTTTGGCTGTAGCCAGATGTCGCTGCTGCTCCTACCTGTCCAAAATGCAACAATGACCGTTAACAATCGATGTGAGACAAAGCCAAATGTAGAGGAATAAGAAGAGGCAGAACGTACCGGCATCATCATCGGCAGCGTATCGCATGCGACACATAGTCTTGTTGTACACCTTCACGATGAGCATGTTGGCGTCGTCGTCGTACCTGAAGACAAGGAAGTACCCCAGCTGCAGGTCGTAGGCACGGTAGAAGTTCTCCCACCCACGAGACAAGTACATGTGGCCCTTCTTGATCGCCAACTGCACATCCCACTGCCTGCGAAACCCGCTGCCGGCCTGTCGCAGCTTCACATTATTTGGCGGATCTTCACCCATCAGCATGTTCATAAACCTGTCAGGCAGCCTCTGCAGTTTGGGAAAATGAGTGATGTAGCAAACAACAGATATCATAATGAGATGGGTGAAGGGGAGATCTCTCTCATTTTATATACCAGCGTCATGGATCCAACTGAAGCCTCAAGTATGATAGTGAAGAACTCGGAATCATCCACCTCGTACTGCGGTGTCGCAGATCGGCGGTGGCTGCTTCCCGCCATCTCTGATAAGCAGCAGAAGAGACCAATTAGTACCCTTACAACAGATCATAAAACATGCATTAGTCGCAAGTACCCCATATGTCCTATTTTTAACAAAGTCATGCTAAAATTCACGGAAAATTTCAGCATGACCTTTGCTGAAAATAGGACATATGGAATGCCCGAATTGCGGAACGGAAGTTAATCGACATTCCGCAAACTCAAGGGCCTCTCGGTGGACAAGGCAAAAAAGGCCTCCATCATAGCATGGAAAATACATTGGCATGTTTTTGCTTATAAAAAGCTAACAAGTGTAATTCAAAACAATATACCACCAAGTGAACCACCACAACATCTAAAAGCTAACAAATTCCTTGTAAATTCCTTGTAATAGTATTATGCAAATTCCTTGTAAAGCTAACAATATGTCAACAGGGTGCACAATCTTCAACATGAGTCATCATTGAACTGTATTATGCAAATTCCTTGTAATAGTATTTTTACATTTACAGATAAAGATAATACTGTAACTTCTAATTTCCTTGTGATATTGTGCATTTTACTATGTTGGACTAGCACTCTGGCAGTACTAGAAGGCATCAAGGCAAGTGGTATGGTGTGGTGTGGGCCTTTGTGCCTCAAGCACTGTAAAGTGCCACCCTAAGCATAGCAAGTCCACTAACACCTTAACAAAATCATGATCAGCATTCACCTCTCAAAAATATTACTTACAAAATCATGATCAACATTCACCATGATTTCCCTAAGAAAGCATACACCATGATTGACGTAGGACCTATCATAACAATTATTCCAAGTTTGCAATATAGCAGGAGTAACACATCCAAAGAAAGGGTTCGGTCATATGATTGCTGAGAGATTATAAATGGTACTAGTCTGGCCACTAGAACACTTGGTTACAAAAGAAGTTAGAATGGTACTAGTCTAACAATTATTCCAAGTCTGACCTGCATACTTATTGTTCTAGCCGAGCATAGTTATAGTAGAAACATGGAAATAAGCACATGTGACACAGCAGCTTAAATCAGCATCTTCCTCTTGCTGTCCATCTACAGGAGAAAATTGAAACAAAAGAAGAAGAAAAAATAACTTCTAAGATGGCATGCACAAAACTGAACTAATGTTGTCCTCCGAACTGCAGCTAACCAATCAGAAGGAAGCATGCCATCGCACACACACAAATCACACACGAGCAGCACTTGAGATCAGCATGCACACAATCAGCGAATCTACTGTCCAAACAGATCGAACAGCTAGGGTTACAGTACCTGGGGAGGAATCACCAACGGAGAAGAGAGGGGTGCTGCTGGTCGCCGGCCTGCCGCTCGTCCCTGTCCTCCTTCGCGCTGTAGCTCGGGGAGGAAAAAACAGATCAGGGTGGAGAGAGGGGGAGGGGAACCAGAGCAGGGAGAGAGGGCATCCAACGCCACCGCCGTCAGCCACCCATGGGGACGCCCGAGAGAGACGGGGCAGAGCAGCCCTAAGGGGAAGGGGGCGAGGGAAAGGAGAGGGGCAGCACCTCGACGCGCGCCGGCGGCCGCCGCCGCTGCCGCTCTTCTGTTGGTGGCTCGTGGGAGAGAGAGGGAGCGCTGGAGAGGGTTCTGTCAGTGAGGGCCCACCTGTTAGTGAGAGGGGAGGCGGGGTGGGTGAGATAATAATAAAGCGAATAAAAAACCGATTCGGCGGTACAATACTAATGGCGCACCAACCACCGGTGCGCCATAAGTACATCCACACTAATGGCGCACCTCAACACGGTGCGCCATTAGATATTTCTGCTCGAGCCAACAGGTTATATACCACCTGAACTGATCCACATCAAGTCCCCTCTACTAGCTCGACTGGTCAGCAGCCAGTTCTCCCACCAGGAGGTCCTGGGTTCGACTCCCAGGATCCCCAATATTTTTTTATGCATTTTAAATGGTGTTTTTTATATTTATTTGTGTTTAAATATGTTCAAACTTGTTTAAATCATAACAGTAATATTTTTTATGCATTTTAAATACTGTTTTTTATATTTATTTGTGTTTATCAAACTTGTTTAAATTATAACAGTGTAATATTTTTATAAAAATAGTAAAAAAATTTAAAAACATGTTCAAAATGTGCGGGTTCTGCTGGGGCGGGCAGTGCTCGGCGGTGGAGCGGGAGGGTTGCGATGGGTAGAGCTAGCGGGGAGGTCTTGGTGCGATCGAGATGGAGGGGATCGAGATCGAGATGGGGGATTGAGATCGAGATGGAGGGGATCATAATATGCATTTTAAATATGTTCAAACTTGTGTTTAAATATGTTCAAACTTGTTTAAATCATAACAGTAATATTTTTTATGCATTTTAAATGCTGTTTTTTATATTTATTTGTGTTTATCAAACTTGTTTAAATTATAACAGTGTAATATTTTTATAAAAATAGTAAAAAAAATTAAAAACATGTTCAAAATGTGCGGGTTGCGCGCGGGGGGCCGGGCCGGTGCTCCGGCGGTGGAGCGGGGAGGGTTGCGATGGGTAGAGCTAGCGGGGGAGGGTGCGGGTGCGATCGAGATGGAGGGGGATCGAGATCGAGATGGAGGGGGATCGAGATCGAGATGGAGGGGGATCGAGATCGAGATGGAGGGGGATACAGTAATGGTGCACATCCTAGCCCGTGCGCCATTAGAAGTTATATATTGTAATGGCGCATTCGTTGATTCATGCGCCATTAGTTTGTATGGGAAAATGGAAAAAAAAAATTCATACTAATGGCGCACTCTGTCGGCCGTGCGCCATTAGAGTCTTCCACTCTAATGGCGTATGAGAAACAGGTGCGCCATTAGTATATAGTAGTGGCGCACTGCACCCACGGTGCGCCATTAGAGTCAATCCTATCTATAGGCCTTTTCCTAGTAGTGAACTATACCATGCTCCATTAAAAGAAATTATGTTAGAATTGCTTTATGTGATCTTGGAGCCGGTGTTAGTGTTATGCCTCTCTCTTTATATCGTAGACTTGAATTGAATAAGTTAACACCTACTGAAATATCTTTGCAAATGGCTAATAAATCAACTGCTATACCTGTCGGTATTTGTGAGGATGTGCCTGTTGTAGTTGCAAATGTCACTATCTTAACGGACTTTGTTATTCTTGATATCCCCAAGGACGATAGTATGTCTATTATCCTTGGTAGACCTTTTCTTAATACTGCAGGGGCTGTTATTGATTGCAACAAAGACAATGTCACTTTTCATGTTAATGGTAATGAGCATACGGTACACTTTCCGAGGAAACAATCTCAAGTTCATAGCATCAATTCTATTGGACAAGTTCCAACTATCATTTTTGGAGGTTTTGAATTTCCTCTTCCTACTGTCAAGAAAAAGTATGATATTCTTATTGTTGGGGATTTTCATATCCTCGTTGAGGTAACTTAGTGTTATTCGAAATTTCTCCGGTTCCGTGTTATTCGGAATGAGTTTGTTAACAAGACTTGATCAACCTTGTTAGTGGATTCATTTTGATGATCATGAGATGGATGAAACTAGAAGGCACAACCTTCTATACCCTCTTTGTACTTTCTGTTATTTAGAATAAATATAGCAAAAATAGTATTATCTGTCTGTTTTCTCAATTATCCGTGCAATAAAAAATAGTCCAAAAATAAAAGTGCTCCAAATGCCCTGCAAATTTAGTATGATTTTTTCTGGAATATTTAAGGATTTTAGGCACTGAAATCACTGCAAGAGGGGCAAGCACCAGGCCACGAGAGTGGAGGACGCGCCCCCCTATAGGGCGCGCCCCCTGTCTCGGGGGCCCCTGGTGGCCCCCCTCCACTTATGCCAGCACCCACACACTTCATCTTCTACCCAAAAAATCCCTATCCAGCTCAAGCACGAGTTCTAGCTCGTTTTGCTGCGATTTTCGATCTCCTTGCTCAAAGCTCCATTCACAAAACTGCTTTGGGAAATTGTTGCTTGGTATGTGACTCCTCCATTGGTCCAATTAGTTTTTTTCTAGTGCTTTATTCATTGCAAATTTTTGCTGCATAGGTGACCATGTTCTTGAGCTTGCATGTTAAATTTTTGAGGTCCCAAGCAATTCCAATGCATGATATAGGCTCTAGGCACTTGTAGGAGTAGTTGCTATCAATCTTGTTTAGTTTTATTCACTTTTATTTTGAAGTTACTAAAATTTCAGAAATTTTCAGAAAAAGAATTATGCTTAGAAGAATGTACCAAGGTGGTTCCTCAGCAAAGAAAGGGCCAAGGATTGCTATACGTGAGCAAGATGTTGAATTGCCGAGGGACGCAAATGTACGACCTTGTGAGTGGCCATCCGATGATTTTATGGTCGAAGCAGGCTTCAAGGAGGAATTTGACGCGTATGTGCATAATGCCGAGCTGGAGGACTTCTTAGAAGATAAGTGTCCCCAGTACTATCAATTGACTGATTCCTTTGTGAGGAGGTTCCAATATATCTGTGCGCGTAATTCTTCGAGTGTCATGTTTGATATTTATGATACATCTTATACCATGGATTTAGAGGATTTCACAACTGCTTGCAAACTCCCGCAGTGGGGTAATATTAATGATCCTCGCAAATCTGAATTTAGAGATTTTCCTGCTAGTATTACTGTGGGAGAATCTAGGGACATAGCACATGCTACCATAGGGAGCATTCATTTTCCTGCTATACATTATTTTGCTCTTTTATTGGTAGATGCATTAACGGTAAAGACGAAGCTTGTCACATGTGTGTCCCTGATCTTTGTGTCCTCAAGAGTGTTGTTTCAGGTTATAAAGGTTATAACTTGGGGGAAATAGTTGCACGTAGGTTGCAGAATAATAGTAGAAAGGGAGATTTATTTGGAGGAATTTATGCAACCCGTGTGGCTAATTATCTTAATATATCCCCACGAGAGGGGGATATGATTTTAGCTCTTGTTTATTTGGATAAAGAAGCTATGTTTAATAATCATTTTCTTGAGAGGAATGAACAATTCCTCCATTACCGGCTAATCTATGACAGACGCAACATCGTCCTTGTTACTCTTCCTTCTCCCTACTTTTTTGATTATTAGGCAAAAGGAAGATATGTTGTCACCAGGGAGGAAGCAGCTGAATACGAGAGGGGGGTGGAGGCAGCTCACCAACACGCTGCAGCTCAGGAGGCAGTTGCCGCTGCATCTCAGTACAACCCCGGTTTCACTTATGGATATCAGCCAGGCGATCCTTGGTACTAGACCAACTTAGGCCAAAAGCCTAAGCTTGGGGGAGTACGTATATCTCACCGACTTTAGATTCATGTTCACACACTAGTCGTCGGTGCTCATACGCTTTCATTGTATTATCCATGCTAGTTTAAATTTCTTTTTCTAGTTTTCTTCTTGTGTGTTTGATAAACCTTAAGAAAAACCAAAAAAATTAGTTAGTTTAATTTCCATGCTTGTAGTAGAAATTAAAATGAAAACCAAAAAAAATTTCTAGTTCTTCTTCTTACTTGTTGGGAGCTTTCCCGTGTAAATAGTTTTATTTTCTTTTCTTTCTTTTGGGGGTCGAGAAGACTATATTGAAAATTCTTAGTGTCTCTTATATGCATGATTGTTTATTTAGCTTAGAGCCCATATTACTTGTCTTCCCTCTTGAGTTGAATGCTTGCAGATTCCAGCTTAGTCCAATGCACGTGCACTATTATTATTATACACATCGTTCGGTCGTGCAAGTGAAAGGCAATAATGACGATATATGATGGACTTATTGGGATGAGAAAAGCTGGTATGAACTCGACCTCTCTTGTTTTTGTAAATATGATGAGTTCATCGTTTCTAAGTCAGCTATTATGGAGTAAACATATTTGCAAGGACATTTAGAGATTATAGTTGCTTGTGCCATGCTTGATTAGGTATGAGTTATAATGGTTTACCTTGCGTGCCAACATGCTATTAGAATGATTATGATGTGGTATGATGGGATGGTATCCTCCTTTGAATGAATTGAGTGACTCGACTTGGAACATGTTAACACATGTAGTTGAATCAAATCAACATAGCCTTCATGATATTTATGTTCATGGTAGATTATATCCAACTCATGCTTGTACTCGATGTGAATTAATTTTAATGCATGTTTACGACTGTTTTCGCTCTCTCAGTTGGTCGCTTCCCAGTCTTTTACTAGCCTTCACCTGTACTAAGCGGGAATACTGCTTGTGCGTCCAAACTCCTTAAACCCCAAAGTTGTTCCATATGAGTCCACTATACCTTCCTATATGCGGTATTTACCTGCCGTTCCAAGTAAATTTGTATGTGCCAAACTCCAAACCTTCAAATGAAATTCTGTTTTGTATGCTCGAGCAGCTCATGTTACAACCAGGGCTGCCTATATCTTCCATGCTAGGTGGGTTATTCTCATGAGGAGTGGACTCCGCTCCTCATTCACGAGAAAGGGCCGGTAACCGGGATGCCCAGTCCCATGATCCAAAAAGATCAAAGCAAATCAAAATAATTAAACGAAACTCCCCCAGGGCTGTTGTATGTTGGAGGCACTCGTTGTTTCGAGCAAGCCATGGATTGATGCTTGTTGGTGGTTGGGGGAGTATAAATCTTTACCATTCTGTTTGGGAACTACCTATAATGCATATAGTATGGAAGATATAACCATCCCATAGTTGTTGCGTTGACAGTGAAAGTATGCCGCTCAAAATGTTATTCAATCTCTATTTTCAAATCGAGCTCTGGCACCTCTACAAATCCCTGCTTCCCTCTGCGAAGGGCCTATCTATTTACTTTTATGTTGAGTCATCACCCTTCTTATTAAAAGCACCCGCTGGAGAGCACACTGTCATTTGCATTCATTATTATTGGTTTATATTGGGTATGACTTGACTGGATCTCTTTTACCATGAATTAAAATGTTTATTCAGTCCTTGATCTTTAAAGGTGCTCTGTATTTATGTTTTGCAGTCTCAGAAAGGGCTAGCGAGATACCATTTTGTTATATCATGTTATGATTGTTTTGAGAAAGTGTTGTCATCTGAGTTTTATTATTATGGCTCGCTAGCTGATTATGCTATTGATATGAGTAATTGTGAGACCTAGGTGTTATTGTTAGTACAGTTAGTTCATAATATTTGCTGAAACTTGAATGCTGGCTTTTCATGTTCACAACAACAAGAGCAAACAGAGTTTGTAAAAGTTTTTCTTTATCACTTTCAGTTTATCAACTGAATTGCTTGAGGACAAGCAAAGGTTTAAGCTTGGGGGAGTTGATACGTCTCCAACGTATCTACTTTTCCAAACACTTTTGCCCTTGTTTTGGACTCTAACTTGCATGATTTGAATGAAACAAACCCAGACTGACGTTGTTTTCAGCAGAACTGCCATGATGTTGTTTTATGTGTAGAAAAGAAATTTTCTCAGAATGACCCGAAAATCCACGAAGGCACTTTTTGGAATTAATAAGAATTTCTGGGCGAAAGAAATACACCAGGGGACCCAGGGCCTGTCCACGAGACAGGGGGCACGCCCCCCCTGTTGGGCGCATCCCTATCTCGTGGGCCCCCTGGACCTCCACCGACCTCAACTCCAACTCCATATATTCACGTTCGGGGAGAAAAAAACAGAGGGAAAGTTTCATTGTGTTTTACGACACGGAGCCGCAGCCAAGACCTAATCTCTCTCAGGAGGGCTGATCTGGAGTCCGTTCGGGGCTCCGGAGAGGGGGATTCGTCGCCGTCGTCAGCATAAACCATCCTCCATCACCAATTTCATGATGCTCACCGCCTTGCGTGAGTAATTCCATTGTAGGCTTGCTGGACGGTGATGGGTTGGATGAGATTTACCATGTAATCAAGTTAGTTTTGTTAGGGTTTGATCCCTAGTATCCACTATGTTCTGAGATTGATGTTGCTATGACTTTGCTATGCTTAATGCTTGTCACTAGGGCCCGAGTGCCATGATTTCAGATCTGAACCTATTATGTTTTCATGAATATATGTGTGTTCTTGATCCTATCTTGCAAGTCTATAGTCACCTATTATGTGTTATGATCCGACAACCCTGAAGTGACAATAATCGGGATACTTCTCGGTGATGACCGTAGTTTGAGGAGTTCATGTATTCACTATGTGCTAATGCTTTGTTCCGGTTCTCTATTAAAAGGAGGCCTTAATATCCCTTAGTTTCCGCTAGGACCCCGCTTCCATGGGAGGGTAGGATAAAAGATGTCATGCAAGTTCTTTTCCATAAGCACGTATGACTATTTACGGAATACATGCCTACATTACATTGATGAATTGGAGCTAGTTCTGTGTCACCCTATGTTATATCTATTACAGGAGGAATCGCATCCGGCATAATTATCCATCACTGATCCATTGCCTACAAGCTTTTCATATATTATTCTTCGCTTATTTAATTTTCCGTTGCTACTGTTACAACTACTACAAAAACCCAAAAACAATTATCTTTATTTTTGCTACCGTTACCTTTATTATCATACCACTTTTGCTATTAAATACTTTGCTGTAGATACTAAGTTATCCAGGTGTGGTTGAATTGACAACTCAACTGCTAATACTGAATAATATTCTTTGGCCCCCCTTGTGTCGAATCAATAAATTTGGGTTGAATACTTTACCCTCGAAAGCTGTTGTGATCCCCTACACTTGTGGGTTATTAGGGCGGCGCACTGGCGCTCCCTCTCCATCTTCAGGGAGTCCTGGCGTGCCCATTCAAGGGCCGCGTCATCGTCGAGCTCAACCTCGCCGTGCTCCGTCTTCACCGACGCTAGCCCCTACTCCGTCTTCACCGGCGCAACACCTGGCTCCGTCTTCGGCTTGACGAAGCGGGGGAGGAGCCGACGAGGAGGCGCGCCGGACGCCCTCGCTGATGACGATGCCGGCGCTGCAAGTGCACCGGCTGAGCGGCGTCTCTGCTGCGGGCTCGGCCTTGACGCCGAGCAGCGTCGGAGTGCCGGAGGATTGGGAGGAAGAGCGCGATGAGGAAGAAGAGGAGGAGGATCCGAACCTCCTTGGCGCCCATTGCCTGTCGCGTCGGCGGTGCGCCGGGGCGGCCGCCCTCGCCGGGGGGTACCCCTGTTCGCGGAGCGAACGGCGGCTGAAGCCGTTGGCCGCCGCCTCGTCTCCGGGGAAACACTCGGCCATCGGGAGATGGAGTAGCTGGGGGAGAAGAGCTCGGCGGCGGCGCTCGGGAGAGGGAGGGCTAGGGGAGAAGAGCTTAGCGGTGGCGCTCGGGAGAGGTAGCACTCGTCAGAGGCGAGCGAGGCCATATTTAGCCGTGTCGCGTCCGTGTGTACGCATCTGGGGGAGGGGAGGCATCGGCATGCCGCCCCGTGAGGAATCAATGGCAAAGCTGACCGGCGGCAGCCTTGCCATTGATTCTTCGCGGGAAACCGAGGCATCGGGAGAAGACGAGGCGGGCGGTGTTGCTGACGCGGCTGGCCCGCGGCTCTTTCGCGCCAAAAATGATTCGCACGGTGCCCCCGAGCGCCCCCCAGCGCGCCGTGTTCGGGTTGGGTCCGCCGGCGCCAATTTCGGCCCGAGCCGGCGAAAAATGTGCTCCTGTGGGCGCGACTGGGCCGTTTTTTGGCGCCGGCAGCCGAAAAGTCGCCTGGGGGCCTTGTTGGGGGCGCGGCTGGAGATGCTCTTATCCTCATCACCCAGCCGCTGGTTCTGCTCCTCTGTTCTCTATCCACCTCACATCACCCATGTCCTCCTCTTCCTATCTAATCCAGCGCACCCACAAACGACTGGCTGGCTGGCTTGGTGTCGCTCCACCACCACGGCGCCGATGACCCTTGAGAGCATGCGGCCGTGGTAGCCAGAGCCAGTGCAGCACCACTGAGGGAGTCCTGGACTAGGGGGTGTCCGGATAGCCGAACTATCATCATCGGCCGGACTCCAAGACTATGAAGATACAAGATTGAAGACTTCGTCCCATGTCCGGAGGGGACTTTCCTTGGCGTGGAAGGCAAGCTTGGCAATACGGATATGTAGATCTCCTACCATTGTAATTGACTCTGTGTAACCCTAGCCCTCTCCAGTGTCTATATAAACCGGAGGGTTTTAGTCCATAGGACGAACAACAATCATACCATAGGCTAGCTTCTAGGGTTTAGCCTCCTTGATCTCGTGGTAGATCCACTCTTGTACTACCCATATCATCAATATCAATCAAGTAGGAGTAGGGTTTTACCTCCATCGAGAGGGCCCGAACCTGGGTAAAGACATCGTGTCCCTTGTCTCCTGTTACCATCCACCTAGACGCACAGTTCGGGACCCCCTACCCGAGATCCGCCGGTTTTGACACCGACATTGGTGCTTTCATTGAGAGTTCCTCTGTGTCGTCACCGATAGGCTTGATGGCTCCTTCGATCATCAACAATGACGCAGTCCAGGGTGAGACTTTTTTCCCCGGACAGATCTTCGTATTCGGCGGCTTTGCACTACGTGCCAATTCGCTTGGCCATCTGGAGCAGATCGAAAGCTACGCCCCTGGCCATCAGGTCAGATTTGGAAGTCTAAACTTCACGGCCGACATCCGCGGAGACTTGATCTTCGATGGATTCGAGCCACAGCCGAGCGCGCCGCACTGTCTCGATGGGCATGATTTAGCTCTGCTGCCGGACAGTGCCCTGGAGGCCGCACATGAGTCCGCTCCGACCCCTAATTTGGAGCCGATTGCGCACATCGAGGATGGGTGGCTAGACACCGCCACGGGGACTGCTGCCCCTACAGCGATGGAGCCGAATACTGACCTTGTCCCTTATGACGCTCGTGACTCTAAGGTGCCGGACTCCTTGCCGGACTCCGAACCTTCTGCGCCCCCTCCAATCGAATCCGATTGGGCGCCGATCATGGAGTTCACCGCTGCGGACATCTTTCAACACTCACCTTTTGGCGATATCTTGAACTCGCTAAAGTACCTCTCGTTATCAGGAGAGCCCTGGCCAGACTGCGGTCAGGACGGGTGGGATGCGGACGACGAAGAAATTCAAAGCCCACCCACCACCCACTTTGTAGCCACTGTCGACGATCTAACTGACATGCTAGACTACGACTCCGAAGACATCGACGGTATGGACGACGATGCCGGAGACGACCAAGAACCAGCGCCTACGGGGTACTGGAAGACCACCTCGTCATATGACATATACATGGTGGACATCCCAAAGAATGGGAATGGCGAGGAAGCAGCGGAGGAAGACTCCTCCAAGAAACAACCCAAGCGCCATCAAATATCTCCCACTCAAGCTTAAAGGACCAGCTCGCATTGGCTTAACAGCTTGCCAGCAGAATCAATTGGGTGTTGGGAATACCTGGAAGCCGCATTCCTTGACAACTTCCAGGGCACATATGTGCGACCACCAGATGCCGATGACCTAAGCCACATAATTCAGCAGCCAAACGAATCAGCCAGATAGTTCTGGACACGGTTCTTAACAAAGAAAAATCAAATCATCGACTGTCCGGATGCAGAGGCCCTCGTAGCCTTCAAACATAACATCCGCGACGAGTGGCTTGCCCGGCACCTAGGACAGGAAAAGCCGAAATCCATGGCAGCCCTCACATCACTTATGACCCGCTTCTGCGCTGGAGAGGACAGCTGGCTAGCCCGCAGTAACAACCTCAGCAAAAATTCAGGCAGTCGGATACCAAGGACCGCAATGGCAGGCCGCGTCGCAACAAAAACAAATGCCGCGTCAACGGTGATAACACTGAGGATACGGCAGTCAACGTCGGATTCAGAGGCTCTAAACCCGGTCAGCGGAAAAAGCCATTCAAAAGAACTACTCCGGGTCAGTCCAATTTGGACCGAATACTCGACCGCTCTTGCCAGATACATGGCACCCCCGAAAAGCCAGCTAATCACACCAACAGGGATTGTTGGGTATTCAAGCAGGCAGGCAAGTTAATTGCCGAAAACAATGACAAGGGGCTGCATAGCGATGACGAGGAGGAGACCCGGCCGCCAAACAATAGAGGACAGAAGGGTTTCCCCCCACAAGTGCGGACGGTAAACATGATATACGCAACCCACTTACCCAAGAGGGAGCGGAAGCGTGCACTCAGAGACGTATATGCGATGGAGCCAGTCGCCCCGAAGTTCAACCCATGGTCCTCCTGCCCGATCACTTTTGATCGAAGGGACCACCCCACCAGTATCCGTCACGGCGCCGCATTGGTTTTAGACCCAATCGTCGATGGATTTCACCTCACCAGAGTCCTGATGGACGGCGGCAGCAGCCTAAACCTGCTTTATCAGGATACAGTGCGCAAGATGGGAATAGACCCCTCAAGGATTAAACCAACAAAGACGACCTTCAAGGGCGTCATACCAGGTGTAGAGGCCAATTGTACAGGCTCAGTTACACTGGAAGTGGTCTTCGGATCCCCGGATAACTTCCGAAGCGAGGAGTTAATCTTTGACATAGTTCCGTTCCGCAGCGGCTATCATGCTCTGCTCGGACGGACCGCGTTTGCAAAGTTCAACGTGGTGCTGCACTACGCATACCTCAAGTTCAAGATGCCAGGCCCTCGAGGAGTCATCACGGTCAACGGAAACACTGAACGCTCCCTCCGAACAGAGGAACACACAGCGGCTCTCGCGGCAGAAGTACAGAGCAGCCTCTTAAGGCAATTCTCGAGTCCGGCCGTTAAGCGACCGGACACGGCTAAACGCGCCCGGAGTAACCTACAACAAGACCACCTGGCACGTTCCGAGCACGCGTAGCAATGCGGCCCCAACCCCTGCCCTTGCAAAATTGCAAGACTGGTCCTTCGCATACATCATTACGCTCTGGAGATACCATGGGCATAGGGGGAGGGGCACGACCATGACAGGCCCAGAGTGCGGCTCAACCACACCAGGGGCTCCCAAGTGTGTCACTCCTTTTCTTTTTTCTTTCTTACCCACAGGACTCCGTTCACCAGAGGCCCTGTCCGGTAGTAGACCTGCCGAACTCACGATGCAACAACCAGGGGAGGAGAAAGGCTACGATGAGTATCCAGGTGCTCTCCATTATGAGCATTAAATCTGTTTTATACACCATTCCGCAGCCTACCCCTAGAGGGGGACATGTTTAACAGTCCCTTGCTTACCGCACTATTTGTATCATTCGGCATTCATGGCAGTATTTCTTGAATAAACAATGCATCGCTTTTTGCTTATAATTGCATTTCTTTCTTATACATATGTTCATTTATGACATGTTGCATCCGTACACTTTGGTACGGCTAAATACACCAGGGGCTCAAGTTCCCCACATTATGGTGTGATAAGTCCAAACACTTTCACAAGTGCGGCACCCCGAACTTATAGCATTATATGCATCGGCTCCGAATCATGTCTTGGGTCAATAGTTGGGTTTGCCCGGCTCCCATGTTTTGGTACCTTACGTTCCGTTGTATCGGCTAAGGTAGCACTGGGAGAACCACTGCGATTGCGCCCCGGTTGAGCTGGGAGAGCACCTCAGTGGAGAAAGCTAAAATTGACCGTCATGATAAGGCGAGAGCTGGTCGCTGTTCGAGAGGTCTTTTCGAGTCCCTAAAGACTTATGCCGCTTAGAGCGAGGAACCGGCTTTGTCCGGCCCAGGCGTGGATAGCGCCCCGAACTCGGTCTTCCGAACACTAGGGGCTTCGCCGAAATTTAAAATTATAGAATTCTATGGCTAAGTGAGAGTGTTCAAGCATTATAAGTCTGGTTGCCTTGTTAGTTGTGTTGGCGCCTCCTAGATGGACCCAAAATGGGAACAAGAGCGCTCAAGTTTATCCCAACACTCCAAAGACTGTGGCATGGGGGCTGAAGCCGACGACTTGCCATCTCTCAGATTTGATAAACGGCCGCACAGAAGGTAATATTTTAAATTAACAAGTGTTGCTTAGCGCATATGAACAAAGTCTTCAGCGCACAGGATAACAAAATGCGAGTCTACTAAAATATTACATCTTTGGAGCACTCACTCGCAATCATGCGGGCACCCTTCAGGACACTCTTATAATACATTTCGGGCGTGCGATACTCCTTGCCTGCCAGCGGCGCATCCGTCAGAAGCTTCTCAGTGTCCATCCTGCCCCAGTGCACCTTTGCACGGGCAAGGGCCTGACGGGCACCTTCAATGCAGGCGGAGTGCTTGAGGACTTCAACCCAGGGACACGCATCCACCAGCCGCCGCACCAGGCCAAAGTAGCTCCCAGGCATGGCCTCCTTGGGCCACAGCCGAACTATGAATCCCTTCATGGCCTGTTCGGCCACCTTGTGGAGCTCGACCAGCTGCTTCAGCTGGTTGCTAAGGGGCAGCGGATGTCCGGCCTCAGCATACTGAGACCAGAAGACCTTCTCCGTCGAGCTCCCCTCCTCGGCCTAGTAGAAAGCGGCAGCATCGAACATGCTGCGGGGCAGATCTGCGAACGCTCCTGGAGAGCTCCGAATTCGGGTAAGTAACAGGTAATTCACATTCACATGCTTGCTTTGAAGGAAATATGCCCTAGAGGCAATAATTATTTATTTCCTTATTTCATGATAAATGTTTATTATTCATGCTAGAATTGTATTAACCGGAAACATAATACATGTGTGAATACATAGACAAACATAGTGTCACTAGTATGCTCTACTTGACTAGCTCGTTGAATCAAAGATGGTTAAGTTTCCTAGCCATAGACATGAGTTGTCATTTGATTAAGAGGATCACATCATTCGGAGAATGATGTGATTGACTTGACCCATTCCGTTAGCCTAGCACTTGATCGTTTAGTATGTTGCTATTGCTTTCTTCATGACTTATACAAAGTTCCTACAACTATGAGATTATGCAACTCCCGTTTACCGGAGGAACACTTTGGGTGCTACCAAACGTCACAACGTAACTGGGTGATTATAAAAGAGTACTACAGGTGTCTCCAAAGGTACATGTTGGGTTGGCGTATTTCGAGATTAGGTTTTGTCACTCCGATTGTCGGAGAGGTATCTCTGGGCCCTCTCGGTAATGCACATCACTATAAGCCTTGCAAGCAATGTGACCAATGAGTTGGTTACGGGATGATGCATTACGTAACGAGTAAAGAGACTTGCCGGTAACGAGATTGAACTAGGTATTGGATACTGACGATCGAATCTCGGGCAAGTAACATACCGATGACAAAGGGAACAACGTATGTCGTTATGCGGTTTGACCGATAAAGATCTTTGTAGAATATGTAGGAGCCAATATGGGCATCCAGGTCCCGCTATTGGTTGACCGAGAATAGTTCTAGGTCATGTCTACATAGTTCTCGAACCCGTAGGGTCCGCACGCTTAAGGTTTCGATGACAGTTATATTACGAGTTTATGAGTTTTGATGTATCGAAGGAGTTCGGAGTCCCGGATGAGATCGAGGACATGAAGATGTGTCTCGAAATGGTCGAGACGTAAAGATCGATATATTGGACGACTATATTCTGAGTTCGGAAAGGTTCCGAGTGATTCGGGTATTTTTCGGAGTACCGGAGAGTTACGGGAATTCACCGGGGAGTATATGGGCCTTATTGGGCCATACGGGATTAGAGGAGAGAGGCCGAAAGGAAGGAGGCGTGCAGCCCCCCTCTAGTCCGAATTGGACAAGGGGTGCGGCCCCCTTTTCCTTCCTCCTCTCCCTCTCTTTCCCCCTTCTCCTACTCCAACAAGGAAGGAGGGAGTCCTACTCCCGGTGGGAGTAGGACTCCCCATGGCGCGCCCCCTCCTAGGCCGGCCGCCCCCTCCCCCTTGCTCCTTTATATACGGGGGCAGGGGGGCACCCCAGGACACAGAAGTTGATCTACGGATTGTTCCTTAGCCGTGTGCGGTGCCCCCTTCCACCATATTCCACCTCGGTCATATTGTCGCGGAGTTTAGGCGAAGCCCTGCGCTGGTAGAACATCATCATCGTCACCACGCCGTCGTGCTGACGGAACTCTTCCCCGACACTTTGCTGGATCGGAGTCCGGGGATCGTCATCGAGCTGAACGTGTGCTGAACTCGGAGGTGCCGTACGTTCGGTACTTGGATCGGTCGGATCGTGAAGACGTACGACTACATCAACCGCGTTGTCATAACGCTTCCGCTTTTGGTCTACGAGGGTACGTGGATGAACACTCTCCCCTCTCGTTGCTATACCATCACCATGATCTTGCGTGTGCGTAGGAAATATTTTTGAAATTACTACGTTCCCCAACAGTGACATCCGAGCCTAGGTTTTATGTGTTGATGTTATATGCACGAGTAGAACACAAGTGAGTTGTGGGCGATACAAGTCATACTGCTTACCAGCATGTCATACTTTGGTTCAGCGGTATTGTGAGATGAAGCGGCCCGGACCGACATTACGCATACGCTTACGCGAGACTGGTTTCACCGTTACGAGCACTCGTGCTTAAAGGTGGCTGGCGGGTGTCTGTCTCTCTCACTTTAGCTGAATCGAGTGTGGCTACGCCCGGTCCTTGCAAAGGTTAAAACATCACCAACTTGATGAACTATCATTGTGGTTTTTGATGCGTAGGTAAGAACGGTTCTTGCTAAGCCCGTAGCAGCCACGTAAAATTTGCAACAACAAAGTAGAGGACGTCTAACTTGTTTTTGCAGGGCATGTTGTGATTGTTGGGGAACGTAGTAATTTCAAAAAATTTCCTACGCACACGCAAGATCATGGTGATGCATAGCAACGAGAGGGGAGAGTGTTGTCTACGTACCCTCGTAGACCGGAGCGGAAGCGTCGACGCAACGTAGAGGAAGTAGTCGTACGTCCTCCCGGTTCGACCGATCCAAGCACCGTTACTCCGCCACCTCCGAGTTCTTGACACGCGTACAGCTCGATGACGCACCCCAATCTCCGATCCAGCAGAGGCGCGGGGAGGAGTTCCGTCAGCACGACGGCGTGGTGACGATCTTGATGTTCTCCTGTCGCAGGGCTTCGCCTAAGCACCGCTACAATATGACCGAGGTGTAATATCGTGGAGGGGGCACCGCACACGGCTAAGGAACGATCTCAATGATCAACTTGTGTGTCCATGGGGTGCCCCCTACCCCCGTATATAAAGGAGTGGAGGAGGAGGGCGGCCCTCTACTATGGCGCGCCCTAGGGGAGTCCTACTCCCACCGGGAGTAGGATTCCCCCTTTCCTAGTCCAACTAGGAGTCCTTCCATGTATTAGGAGTAGGAGACAAGGAAGGGGAAGAGAGAAGGGAAGGAAGGAGGGGGTGCGGCCCCTCCCCCTAGTCCAATTCGGACTAGGCCAAGGGGGGGCGCGCGGCCTGCCCTAGGCAGCCCCTCTCTCTTTCCCGCAGGGCCCAATAAGGCCCAATACTTCTCTCCGGCGAATTCCCGTAACTCTCCGGTACTCCGAAAAATACCCGAATCACTTGGAACCTTTCCGAACTCCGAATATAGTCGTCCAATATATCGATCTTTACGTCTCGACCATTTCGAGACTCCTCGTCATGTCCCCGATCTCATCCGGGACTCCGAACTCCTTCGGTACATCAAAACTCATAAACTCATAATATAACTGTCATCGAAACCTTAAGCGTGCGGACCCTACGGGTTCGAGAACTATGTAGACATGACCTAGAACTATTTTCGGTCAATAACCAATAACGGAACCTGGATGCCCATATTGGCTCCTACATATTCTACCAAGATCTTTATCGGTCAAACCGCATAACAACATACGTTGTTCCCTTTGTCATCGGTATGTTACTTGCCCGAGATTCGATCGCCGGTATCCAATACCTAGTTCAATCTCGTCACCGGCAAGTCTCTTTACTCGTTCTGTAATGCATCATCCCGTAACCAACTCATTGGTCACATTGCTTGCAAGGCTTATAATGATGTGCATTATCGAGAGGGCCCAGAGATACCTCTCCGACAATCGGAGTGACAAAACCTAATCTCGAAATACGCCAACTCAACATGTACCTTCGGAGACACCTGTAGTACTCCTTTATAATCACCCAGTTACGCTGTGACGTTTGGTAGTACCCAAAGTGTTCCTCCGTAAACGGAGTTGCATAATCTCATAGTTACAGAACATGTATAAGTCATGAAGAAAGCAATAGCAACATACTAAACGATCAAGTGCTAAGCTAACGGAATGGGTCAAGTCAATCACATCATTCTCCTAATGATGTGATCCCGTTAATCAAATGACAACTCTTTTGTCCATGGCTAGGAAACATAACCATCCCTGATAAACGAGCTAGTCAAGTAGAGGCATACTAGTGACACTATGTTTGTCTATGTATTCACACATGTATTATGTTTCCGGTTAATACAATTGTAGCATGAATAATAAACATTTATCATGAAATAAGGAAATAAATAATAACTTTATTATTGCCTCTAGGGCATATTTCCTTCAGTGATGTGATATGGTCAAGACGTGATGCTATATTTTATTGTATGAGATGATCATGTTTTGTAACCGAAGTTATCAGCAACTGTCAGGAGCCATATGGTTGTCGCTTTATTGTATGAAATGCAAACGCCCTGTAATTGCTTTACTTTATCACTAAGCGGTAGCGATAGTCGTAGAAGTAATAGATGGCGTAACGACAACGATGCTACGATGGAGATCAAGGTGTCGCGCCGGTGACGATGGTGATCATGACGGTGCTTCGAAGATGGAGATCACAAGCACAAGATGATGATGGCCATATCATATCACTTATATTGATTGCATGTGATGTTTATCCTTGATGCATCTTATCTTGCTTTGATTGATGGTAGCATTTTAAGATGATCTCTCGCTAATTATCAAGAAGTGTTCTCCCTGAGTATGCACCGTTGCGAAAGTTCTTCGTGCTGAGACACCACGTGATGATCGGGTGTGATAGGCTCTACGTTCAAATACAACAGGTGCAAAACAGTTGCACACGCGGAATACTCAGGTCATACTTGACGAGCCTAGCATATATAGATATGGCCTCGGAACACGGAGACCGAAAGGTCGAGCGTGAATCATATAGTAGATATGATCAACATAGTGATGTTCACCATTGAAACTACTCCATCTCACGTGATGATCGGACATGGTTTAGTTGATTTGGATCACGTGATCACTTTGATGACTAGAGAGATGTCTGTCTAAGTGGGAGTTCTTAAGTAATATGATTAATTGAACTTAAATTTATCATGAACTTAGTCCTGGTAGTATTTTGCAAATTATGTTGTAGATCAATAGCTTGCGTTGTTGCTTTCTTATGTTTATTTGGATATGTTCCTAGAGAAAATTGTGTTGAAAAGTGTTAGTAGCAATGCTGCGGATTGGATCCGTGATCTGAGGTTTATCCTCATTGCTGCACAGAAGAATTATGTCCTTAATGCACCGCTAGGTGACAGACTTATTGCAGGAGCAGATGCAGATGTTATGAACGTCTGGCTAGCTCAATATGATGACTACTTGATAGTTTAGTGCACCATGCTTAACGGCTTAGGATCGGGACTTCAAAGACGTTTTGAACGTCATGGACCATATGAGATGTTCCAGGAGTTGAAGTTAATATTTCCAGCAAATACCCGAGTTGAGAGATATGAAGTCTCCAACAAGTTCTATAGCTAAAAGATGGAGGAGAATCGCTCAACTAGTGAGCATGTGCTCAGATTGTCTGGGTACTTCAATCGCTTGATTCAACTGGGAGTTAATCTTCCTGATCATAGTGTCATTGACAGAATTCTCCAATCACTGCCACCAAGCTACAAGAGCTTTGTGATGAACTATAATATGCAAGGGATGAACATGACTATTCCCGAGCTCTTCGCGATGCTGAAAGCCGCGGAGGTAGAAATCAAGAAGGAGCATCAAGTGTTGATGGTTAACAAGACCACTAGTTTCAAGAAAAAGGGCAAAGGGAAGAAGGGGAACTTTAAAAAGAACGGCAAGCAAGTTGCTGCTCAAGAGAAGAAACCCAAGTCTGGACCTAAGCCTGAAACTGAGTGCTTCTACTGCAAGCAGACTGGACACTTGAAGCGGAACTGCCCCAAGTATTTGGCGGATAAGAAGGATGCTAAAGTGAACAAAGATATATGTGATATACATGTTATTGATGTGTACCTTACTAATGCTCGCAGTAGCACCGGGTATTTGATATCGGTTCATTGCTAATATTTGCAACTCAAAGCAGGGACTACGGATTAGCGAATATTAGCTAAGGACGAGGTGACGATGCACGTGGAAATGGTTCCAAAGTCGATATGATCGCGGTCGGCACGCTACCTCTACATCTACCATCGGGATTAGTTTTAGACCTAAATAATTGTTATTTGGTGCCAGCGTTGAGCATGAACATTATATCTGGATCTTGTTTGATGCGAGACGGTTATTCATTTAAATCAGAGAATAATGGTTGTTCTATTTATATGAGTAATATCTTTTATGGTCATGCACCCTTGAAGAGTGGTCTATTTTTATTGAATCTCGATAGTAGTGATACACATATTCATAGTGTGGAAACCAAAAGATGCAGAGTTGATAATGATAGTGCAACTTATTTGTGGCACTGCCGTTTAGGTCATATCGGTGTAAAGCGCATGAAGAAACTCCATACTGATGGGATTTTGGAATCACTTGATTATGAATCACTTGGTACTTGCGAACCGTGCCTTATGGGCAAGATGACCAAAACACCGTTCTTCGGTACTATGGAGAGAGCAACAGATTTGTTGGAAATCATACATACAGATGTATGTGGTCCAATGAATGTTGAGGCTCGTGGCGGATATCGTTATTTTCTCACCTTCACAGATGATCTAAGCAGATATGGGTATATCTACTTAATGAAACACAAGTCTGAAACATTTGAAAAGTTCAAAGAATTTCAGAGTGAAGTGAAAAATCATCGTAACAAGAAAATAAAGTTTCTACGATCTGATCGTGGAGGAGAATATTTGAGTTACGAGTTTGGTCTACACTTGAAACAATGCGGGATAGTCTCGCAACTCATGCTACCTGGAACACCACAACGAAATGGTGTGTCCGAACGTTGTGATCGTACTTTACTTGATATGGTACGATCTATTATGTCTCTTACTGATTTACCGCTATCGTTTTGGGGTTATGCTTTAGAGACGGCCGCATTCACGTTAAATAGGGCACCATCAAAATTCGTTGAGACGACGCCTTATGAACTGTGGTTTGGCAAGAAACCAAAGTTGTCGTTTCTTAAAGTTTGGGGTGGGATGCTTATGCGAAGAAACTTCAACCAGATAAGCTCGAACCCAAATCGGAGAAATGTGTCTTCATAGGATACCCAAAGGAGACTATTAGGTACACCTTCTATCACAGATCTAAAGGCAAGATTTTCGTTGCTAAATTCGGATCCTTTCTAGAGAAGGAGTTTATCTCGAAAGAAGTGAGTGGGAGGAAAGTAGAACTTGATGAGATAACAGTATCTACTCCCTTATTGGAAAGTAGTTCATCACAAGAACTGGTTCCTGTGACAACTACACCAATCAATGAGGAAGCTAATGATATTGATCATGAAACTTCAGATCAAGTTTCTACAGAACCCCGTAGGTCTTCCAGAGTACGGTCCGCACTAGAGTGGTACGGTAATCCTGTTCTGGAAGTCATGTTACTAGACCATGATGAACCTACGAACTATGAGGAAGCGATGATGAGCCCAGATTCCGCGAAATGGCTTGAGGCCATAAAATCTGAGATATGATTCATGTTTGAGAACAAAGTATGGACTTTGATTGACTTGCTCGATGATCAGCAAGCCATGTTAAATAAATGGATCTTCAAGAGGAAGACGGACACTGATAGTAGTGTTACTATCTACAAAGCTCGACTTGTTGTGAAAGGTTTTTCAACAAGTTCAAGGGGTTGAATATGATGAGATTTTCTCACTCGTATCGATGCTTAAGTCTGTCCGAATCATGTTAGCAATTGCCACATTTTATGAAATCTGGCAAATGGATGTCAAAACTGCATTCCTTAATTGATTTATTAAAGAAGAGTTGTATATGATGCAACCAGAAGGTTTTGTCAATCCTAAAGATACTAACAAAGTGTGCAAGCTCCAGCAATCCATTTATGGACTGGTGCAAGCATCTCGGAGTTGGAATAAACGTTTTGATAGTGTGATCAAAGCATATGGTTTTATACAGACTTTTTGAGAAGCCTGTATTTATAAGAAAGTGAGTGGGAGCTCTGTAGCATTTCTAATATTATATGTGGGTGACATATTGTTGATTGGAAATGATATAGAAATTCTGGATAGCATGAAGGGATACTTGAAAAAGAGTTTTTTAAAGCAAGACCTCGGTGAAGCTGCTTAGACATTGAGCATCAAGATCTATATAGATAGATCAAGACGCTTGATAAGATTTTTTAATGAGTACATACCTTGATAAATTTTTGAATAGTTTAAAATGGAACAGTCAAAGAAGGAGTTCTTGCCTGTGATGCAAAAGGTGTGAAGTTGAGTAAGACTCAAGACCCGACCATGGCAGAAAATAAAAAGAGAATGAAAAGTCATTCCCTATGCCTCAGTCATAGGTTCTATAAAGTATGCTATGCTGTGAACCAAACCTATTATATACCTTGCTCTGAGTTTGACAAAGGAATACAATTTTGATCTAAGAGTAGATCACTGGACAACAGTCAAGAATATCCTTAGTGAGAACTAAGGAGATGTTTCTCGATTATGGAGGTGATAAAAGAGCCCGTCGTAAAAAGTTACAACGATGCAAGTTTTTACACCAATCCAGATGACTCTAAGTCTCAATCTGGATACATATTGAAAGTGGGAGCAATTAGCTAGAGTAGCTCCGTACAGAGCATTGTAGACATAAAATATTTGCAAAATACATACGGCTCTGAATGTGACAGACCCGTTGACTAAGCTTCTCTCACAAGCAAAACATGATCACACCTTAGTACTCTTTGAGTGTTAATCACATAAGCGATGTGAACTAGATTATTGACCCTAGTAAACCCTTTGGGTGTTGGTCACATGACGATGTGAACTATGGGTGTTAATCATATACAGATATGAATATTGGTGTTAAATCACATGGTGATGTGAACTAGATTATTGACTCTAGTGCAAGTGGGAGACTGAAGGAAATATGCCCTAGAGGCAATAATTATTTATTTCCTTATTTCATGATAAATGTTTATTATTCATGCTAGAATTATATTAACCGGAAACATAATACATGTGTGAATACATAGACAAACATAGTGTCACTAGTATGCCTCTACTTGACTAGCTCGTTGAATCAAAGATGGTTAAGTTTCCTAGCCATAGACATGAGTTGTCATTTGATTAACAGGATCACATCATTAGGAGAATGATGTGATTGACTTGACCCATTCCGTTAGCCTAGCACTTGATCGTTTAGTATATTGCTATTGCTTTCTTCATGACTTATACAAAGTTCCTACAACTATGAGATTATGCAACTCCCGTTTACCAGAGGAACACTTTGGGTGCTACCAAACGTCACAACGTAACTGGGTGATTATAAAGGAGTACTACAGGTGTCTCCAAAGGTACATGTTGGGTTGGCGTATTTCGAGATTAGGTTTTGTCACTCCGATTGTCGGAGAGGTATCTCTGGGCCCTCTCGGTAATGCACATCACTATAAGCCTTGCAAGCAATGTAGCTAATGAGTTAGTTACGGAATGATGCATTACGGAACGAGTAAAGAGACTTGCCGGTAACGAGATTGAACTAGGTATTGGATACCGACGATCGAATCTCGGGCAAGTAACATATCGATGACAAAGGGAACAACGAATGTCGTTATGCGGTTTGACCGATAAAGATCTTCGTAGAATATGTAGGAGCCAATATGGGCATCCAGGTCCCACTATTGGTTATTGACCGAGAATAGTTCTAGGTCATGTCTACATAGTTCTCGAACCCGTAGGGTCCGCACGCTTAAGGTTTCGATGACAGTTATATTGTGAGTTTATGAGTTTTGATGTACCGAAGGAGTTCAGAGTCGCGGATGAGATCGAGGACATGACGAGGAGTCTCGAAATGGTCGAGACATAAAGATCGATATATTGGACGACTATATTCGGAGTTCGGAAAGGTTCCGAGTGATTCGGGTATTTTTCGGAGTACCGGAGAGTTACGGGAATTCGCCGGGGAGTATATGGGCCTTATTGGGCCATACGGGATTAGAGGAGAGAGGCCGAAAGGAAGGAGTCACGCAGCCCCCCTCTGGTCCGAATTGGACAAGGGGTGCGGCCCCCTTTTCCTTCCTCCTCTCCCCCTCTTTCCCCCTTCTCCTAAGTAGGACTCCCCATGGCGCGCCCCCTCCTAGGCCGGCCGCCCCCTCCCCCTTGCTCCTTTATATACGGGGGCAGGGGGCACCCCAGGACACAGAAGTTGATCTACGGATCATTCCTTAGCCGTGTGCGGTGCCCCCTTCCACCATATTCCACCTCGGTCATATCGTCGCGGAGTTTAGGCGAAGCCCTGCGCCGGTAGAACATCATCATCGTCACCACGCCGTCGTGCTGACGGAACTCTTCCCCAACACTTTGCTGGATCAGAGTCCGGGGATCGTCATCGAGCTGAATGTGTGCTGAACTCGGAGGTGCCGTACGTTTGGTACTTGGATCGGTCGGATCGTGAAGACGTACGACTACATGAACCCCGTTGCCATAACGCTTCCGCTTTTGGTCTACGAGGGTACGTGGACGAACACTCTCCCCTCTCGTTGCTATACCATCACCATGATCTTGCGTGTGCGTAGGAAATATTTTTGAAATTACTACGTTCCCCAACATGCTTTGTGTCGGTGTCAAAACTGGCGGATCTCGGGTAGGGGGTCCCGAACTGTGCGTCTAGGCGGATGGTAACAGGAGACTAGGGACACAATGTTTTTACCCAGGTTCAGGCCCTCTCGATGGAGGTAATACCCTACGTCCTGCTTGATTAATATTGATGATATGGGTAGTACAAGAGTAGATCTACCACGAGATCAATGAGGCTAAACCCTAAAAGCTAGCCTATGGTATGATTGTTGAGATGTAATGTTGTGTCCTACGGACTACAGCCCTCCGGTTTATATAGACACCGAAGAGGCTAGGCTTACACAGAGTCGGTTACAATGGTAGGAGATCTACATATCCGTATTGCCAAGCTTGCCTTCCATGCCAAGTAAAGTACCTTCCGGACACGAGCCGGAGTCTTCAATCTTCTATCTTCGTGGTCTGGGAGTCCGGCGGATATTGATAGTCCGGCTATCCGGACACCCCTAGTCCAGACTCCTCTCAGAGCCCTGAACCAGTCTTCAATGACGATAAGTCCGGCGTGCATAATGTTCGGCATTGCAAGGCGGGTTCCTCCCTTGAATAATCCAGAGAAGATAATGAACACCAGGATAGTGTCCGGCTCTGCAAAATAATTTCCACATTCCAACGTAGAGAGAATAAAATACACACTTAATTCAATCTGCTAACGTATTACGCAGCATGATGTCACACCGTGGCCAAGCCCTCGTTTGAATCGTTTTTATCGTTCCGCCTTAGCACGTTTAGCGAAGCGGCTTCCTTGGCACGTCCTGTCGAAGCAGAGATCGTGTTCCCTTTTATTCCGGGATCCTCATCAATACGTGCGTGGGTAACCCAACCGTTCCCGTCGCCACGCCTCCTCTATCGAAGGAATCTCGAGCAGTCACGAGACGGCCCTTGGTATTACTTCCCTTTATAAGAGGACCAAGGCCTGTCCTTGTCTTTTAACCTCGCATCGAATCTTTCCTCTGCTCCCGGTTCCAACACCAAGAGCTTGAGACTCGGCGCCTGGATCTGTAGCAATGTCCGCTCCGACCTCCGGGGCGGTGGATGCCCTCCTCCGTCCACGGAGGAGGACATATTGAAGTTGCGTGAGGCCAAGTGCACCGCTTATGAAGTTTCGCACAGGTTGCCTGCCCGGGGCAGGCCGTGCCAGCCTCCTCGAGCCCGGCGAATCGTCGTTTTCGCATCTCACCTCCGCCGGGGATTAGGCTTCCCGACGGATCCTTTCGTGAGGGGGCTACTGTTCTACTACGGGCTGGAATTCCACGACTTGGCTCCGGAGTCTATCCTCCATATTTCCGCATTCATTATCGTTTGCGAAGCCTTCCTCCGCGTCACCCCCCACTTCGGCCTGTGGCTGAAAACATTCAAGGTGGAGCCGAAGATGATCGGGGGGCGTCAAGCGGAGTCTTGTGGGGCGACCATAAGCAAGAAGGTCGATGCCCGTGGCTCAAGGTTCCTTCAAGAGGAACTGGGATTGTGGCAGCAGGAGTGGTTCTACAACACCGCTCCAAGGGGCGCAAGCGAAGCCGCCGCCCTCCTTCCGCCGGGACCTCCACAGCAATCGATGTCGTGGGTCAACCAAGGGCTCAACTGGGGCCGCCCAGGGCGTGCCCGCACTGCAGGCAGGATTCGGGACCTCCAAACAAGGGAGATCGATCTGGTCAAGGTGATGCAGGTCATGCTAGCTAGGCACCTCCTACCCTGCAAACGTCGTCCTCTCTGTTTATGGGAGTTCATTCCGGAGGGACCTCGTATCCTCCAGCATTTCATGGGTGCGACACCCTTGGAGATGTACGAGCTGTTCTTCGGACCGCAAGTGGCGTGTCCGGATTCGGCCGAGGATGCGGGCTTAAGCCGCGATCGCCCGGATACTCAGGTAAATGGCTCCGAGCTCGGACATTCTACTTGTATGCCTTTCAAAAGATCATCTCCTGACCCTGTTTATTCTTTACAGGAATGGGTGGCGCGATCAAGGCTGATAAGGTGTCCGCCCCCCCCGAGACCACACCGGAGCCCGTGCTGGTCGAAATGTTGGAGGTTGCGCCACGAGGGGGGCGACGGGGGATAAAGGAGCTAATACTTCCGTCAATGGGGCGATCAAGAGGAGGGAACCAAGGATCCCTCCTTCAGGGGAAAAGAGGACCGCCTCAGGATCCGGAGGCCCCAGCCCTAAGCGTGGGAAGAAATCCCCACTGGTCCGCGTCCGAAAGAATCCGGACGCGCAATCATCGCCAAGGACCAGCCCTCAACGAGCCGTGAGTATGAAAGAGGAAGTTTAATAAAAAGTACCTTCGTTTATGCTTCTGTAGGTAACCGAAATATTTATATCGCAGTTCGGATCTGCAGCCGTCTCAGATGAGTTCGTCCTCGGGGGATCTTCTTCCGGAGATGATGGAGAGCGATACGCCTCCGTCCGACGCGCCGCCAGATGAGGCAGGCGAGCCCGAAGTGTCATCACGGAGGGCGTCCCCGAGTCCGGAGGGGTCGAAGAGTTCAACACCCACCAGAGCCCGGCCGGGAGAACTGAAGAGTTTGCTTGAGAGGGCGTCCATTTCAGAAGATCACCGCGCGTTAATGCGTACGGTGGTTGGAAGGATTTCGTCCGCTGAAAGCGGATTGCGTGATGCTGCCATGAGCTTGCTGGCGGGATTTGAGGTATGCGAAAATAGCGTACCCCTTTGCTTTTTAACAGTTGTGCATATAAAAGATGCGCCCTGTATAGATAGTAGCCCCTGAGACTCGGTAGGTTGTCGAAGACGACAGCGTGCCGAGGATCGAAAATCTAAATATCTCAGGTAATAAATATCGCCGTTCTGATACAGGTGGCGGATAGTCCGGGACCAGCGGTCGATCGGTTTGCGGCCGAGTCGGCAACTGGACATGGCAGATGCTGACATAGCACTTGTCAATCAGCGACTTGACGAGTCGCAAGGTAAATAAATTCTCCATAGCCGCTTTATTGAGTGGGTTAAAGCCCTCCTCTGATAAGTTATATGCTGTTTATACAGACAGTGCTGCTGCTGTGGAGAGACTTCGGGCCGAGCTTGCACAAGCTAAGGAACAAGCCCGAAGGAGTGATGCGGCTGCCGCGAGGGCGGCCGAGGAGTTGAAGGCCGAAAAGGCTGCGCACTGCCTAAGCAGGGCGGAGGTGGCCGGATTGGCCAAGAAATTAAAGGATGCTACCGACCGTAGCGAGGCTCTTGAAAAGGAGCGCCTATTGGAGCGGGAAGACCTGAAGAAGGCCACCGCCGAGACCAAGGATGCCCGCTCTGCAATGCGGGCTATGAAGGAGGAGCTGCGCCAACCCGGAGAGATCACGGCTGGCAGGCCATTTCTTATGCGTCGCCGGTTTATGGATGCCAGGTATGCCCAATTTGAAAAGCAGTGGAGTTCGGAGGATCCTTACATGGACTTGGCTGCGAGTGCGGCGGACGCCTTTAAGCACTTCCGGAGCCAGGGGGATCACAAGGTGGAAGAGTTATATTGGACTCAATTCCACAGTCCGGATCACCCTCTTCCGCTGTCGGACAGGTTGGCCGAATGGGTAGAACTGAATAGACTATCCGGGCTGGCTATGACTGACATCGTGGCCCATGTGTGGCCAGAGAGGTCCAAGGCGACGAGCTATTTTGGCCTACTGCAGCAGTTCCTTGGGGCGGTGCCGCATATCAAGGAGATGAAGTGGTCGGCCTGCATAGAGGGCGCGCGGATGGCTCTGGCCCGTGTAAAGGTGCAGTGTCCGGAGATGGATGCCACCGCTGTTGCTGCCCAAGGTTCGGATGGGAACCAGCTTCCTGCCGAACATTATTTCGGGGAAGTTATGCGCGGCGCTCGTATAATAGAGTCACAGTTCTCGAAGAATGTAACGTTCAATTGAACGCATTAACTTGTTTATGAATGATTATAGTATGAATGCTTTTTATACTTGTGCTTCCAAGTAGTAATACTTCTCCTTGCGGCCGTTTACGTATACTTGTGTATAACCTGAAAGATGCAGTCTTTGGCTTCAGCCCCCTTGCACAAGGTGCTGGGGTGTTCGCAAAATAGCGCTTTTTCACACTTTAATCCGATGTCTCGGTCCTGTTATAAGGAGGTGGTAGCGTAGCGAACGAGGCAATCCGGACTATAATGCTTTATCTCTTTCACTTAGCCAATGGAGCTCGAGGGTGGGGCTACGACATAGCCCCTAATGGCACCGCACATCTCCGAATTTGGGGTGCGTATGTGCCTGACCGGGAAGCGGCCCTTCGTCAAAGCGGGGAATTCTAAACATTCCGTAGTCGATCAAGTGGCTGACCAGACTCTCGCTATATCATGACAGTCAGTTTTCGGCTTTCTCTACTGAGGTGCTCACCCAGCCGAACTGGGGCACAATCGCAGTAGTTCTCCTGGAGCCGCGTTAGCCGGGTGATACGGAACGTAAGGCAGCAAAACACAGGAGCCGGGCAAACCCAACATTTGACCAAAGACATGATTCGGAGCTGATGCATATAGTGCCCAACTTGAGACGCCGAACACTCCCTGAGGTGTTCGGACTTTATGATAACGGGTAGAATTATACCCTAAGCCCCTTGTGTCCAGGTACGGGCATTGTCTTCTGACGCGGCCAATGCCAAAGCGTCAGGCTCCGCCTCGGCTATAGGAAGAAGCCGAGGCCGATTTAGCAACAAGAGACAGTAATAAAAAGGTCTACGTAGGGTCTTAATCTGAAAAGAATCCTTGCGACGGGTCCCTACTGCACGTCTGCGCCTGTGTCTCCGTTGTGCCGTTATCCTGGACGGGTACGCACGTTGTTCATCTGTAGAAAAGAGAGGAACATTTCAAAAACAGTTCGTGCGAAAATAATGCAAAAGAATAAGCGTAAATAATTAAGGTTAGGTTTATATGAAACCAATGTTAGTCGTGCGCGCAGCCCCTTGTGAAAGGGTATGCGGCTAGGGAGCCCCTAGCCTGCTGAGTCCGGATTCGTCTATCCGAATTCGGGGTCTTTAAATGACCCTCGCACTGAAATGGTGCCATGTGGACCGGGCATCTTAAGTGTAAGAGACGCGTAATGCGGTATGGCGTTGAAGCGGACAAAAGCCTTTCGTCCTAATAGTGCTTGATGTTCACTTTGAAATGGGACGATATGGAAAATTAACTTTTCTCGTCAGAAATTGTTCGGTGATCCGAACACGACTTCGAGTAATATCGAGCCTGTGCACTTGGCGTAAGGGCCGGGCGTAACTCCTTTGAAGGAAGTGCGGCTGTGTCGAATTTTGGTAGGGTCTATCCCCATCCAACGGATTGTGCTTGAATATAGCAGGTTTAAGTCACTGCCTCCGTCCATTAGGACGTTTGTGAATTGTAGTCCGTCTATTATCGGATTCAATATTAGGGGAGTCCGTCCCGCGGTTCGAACACTTTTGGAATAATCCCGGTGGTCGAAAGTAATTGGTTTTGATATCCAATCTCTATGGTTTGCGGGGCCGGACCGTGCGAAGCTCTTTTTAGAAAGTGCCGAACTGTTTTTCCGTGTCCTCACATGAAGTGAGTTTCCTGCTTTTACCCCTTGTGGGAAAGTCTTTTGTTTTCTGGTGTCCTGCTGGCGGGGTTTATCTTCTTCGCTTGACGCGTCGAGCCCCTTGCGTTCGACGTTTAGTCGGCCGGACTGTTTGAAAACCCAACAATCCCTGTGGGTGTGATTTGCAGGCCTTCCGGGGGTACTGTGGATTTGACAGATCCGACCCAGGATTTTGTGTAGATTAGACAGTTCGTTGCTGTCGTCCTTGATGGGTTGAGCTTTATTATTCGGCTGTGAGCCTTTAAATTCGGCGTTGACTGCCGTGCTCTTTGGGCTTTTCTCTTTATTCCGGCGCTGTTCTTTTCTGCGCCGTGATTTTCCGTTTCCATCTCTTGTCTCGGATGTATTTGGGTCGCTGGTGCTGCTTCTTGCCAACCAGCTGTCGTCTCCCGCGCAAAAGCGGGTCATGAGGCTTGTTAATGCGGTCATTGTCCTCGGTTTCTCTTGACCGAGGTGTCTGGCGAGCCATTCGTCTCGGACATTGTGCTTAAAAGCTGCTAAGGCTTCGGCGTCTGGACGATCGACTATTTGGTTCTTTTGGTAAGGAACCTGTTCCAAATTTCCGCTGACTCTCCGGGCTGTTGAGTTATGTGACTTAGGTCGCTGCATCCGGAGGCGGACATAAGTCCCTTGAAAATTTGCTCTAAACGCTTCTCGAGCTCTTCCCAACTTCCAACAGTGTTTTCGGGAGGCTTTTGAGCCAATGACGGGCTGGCCCTTTGAGCTTGAGGGTAGATATTTTATGGCGTGGAGATCGTCTCCTCGCCATATGTATATGCAATATATAGTCTTCTATCCGACTCGAGGTCTGTTGTTCCATCGTATGCTTCTATGTTTATGGGTTTAAACCCTGCTGGGAATTCATGTTCCAAAGACCTCGTCTGTGAAGCATAGTGGGTGTCTGGCGCCCAGATTTGTATGCGTGCCGCTATCGTCGGACACTTGACGTGTTCCTTTGCTCGTTAGGGCTTTCCTTTTGGGTCCGTAGATGGACCTGGCTGGGCCATTTGACGGTGGAGGCTTTATGGCCTCTTCGTCGAATGGGAGTAGCTTGCGCCGGGTAGCTCTTGGTTGGTGGTTGTTGCCTTGTTTGTCTCTGCGGTTTTGAGCACTTTGCTCCATCTTATCCGGAGCGCGTCTTCCGCTGTGTTGAGCTTCCGCTTTTCCTCCTTCAGGCTTCTTGCTGTAGCGATGAGCCTGCGTTTGCAAAGATCTTGTTCGACGGGCTCTTCGAGTTCGTCGTCATCGGAGCTTGATTCGTCCTTGGAGGGAGGTACATAGTTGTGATCCTCAACCTTTTCTTCTGCCGCCCTTTCGTGTGAGTCTTGCTGGAGGGGTTTGTCTTCGGCACTCTCCGGAGTGTTATTATCCCCCGTGCCGGATTCTCCATTCTTGTTGTGGAGGGATTTAGAGCGGCGCCGTCGGCGTTTGTGTTGCTTCTTTAGAGAATCTTCCTCCGCTGCTTTCTCGCCATCCCCTTCTTTCGGGGTATCCACCATGTAGACGTCGTATGACGAGGTGGCCTTCCAGTGTCCTGTGGGCACTGGGTCCTGATCGTCTCCGGCATCATCATCCATAGCGTCGATGTCCTCGGAGTCGTAGTCTAGCATGTCGGTTAGATCCTCGACAGTGGCTACAAAGTGTGTGGTGGGTGGGCTCCGAATTTCTTCGTCGTCCGAACTCCAGCCGTCCTGGCCATAGTCCGGCCAGGATTCTCTTGATAGCGAGAGATGCTTCAGAGAATTCAAGATATCGCCAAAAGGTGAGTGTTGAAAGATGTCCGCGGTGGTGAATTCCATAACCGGCGCCCAATCTGGCTTAATTGGCGGGGGCGCGTGAGGCTCGGAGTCCGGCGCCTCGGGATCATGAGTTTCGCAAGGGACAAAATTGGTATTCGGCTCCATTGCCGTAGATGTTGAAGCCCCCGGGGCGGCGTCTATCCACCGACCCTCATCATGGGCAATCGGCTCCGGGTAAGTAGCCGGGGCGGATTCAAGTGCGGCCACCAAAGCACTGTCCGGCGGCAGAGCTAGATCATGCCCATCGTCGCAGTGCGGCGCGCTTGGCTGTGGCCCGAGTCCGTCGAAGATCAAGTCTCCGCGATCATCGGCCGTGAAGTTTAGGCTTCCGAATCTGACCTGACGGCCAGGGGCGTAGCTTACGATCTGTTCCAGATGGCCAAGAGAATTGGCCCGCAGTACAAGGCCGCCGAATACGAAGATCTGTCCGGGGAGAAAAATCTCGCCCTGGACAGCGTTGGAGGTTGAAGATGCCATCGAGCCTATTGGTGACGACACAGAGGAACTCTCAATGAAAGCACCAATGTCGGTGTCAAAACCGGCGGATCTCGGGTAGGGGGTCCCGAACTGTGCGTCTAGGCGGATGGTAACAGGAGACGAGGGACACAATGTTTTACCTGTGTTCGAGCCCTCTCGATGGAGGTAATACCCTACGTCCTGCTTGATTAATATTGATGATATGGGTAGTACAAGAGTAGATCTACCATGAGATCAATGAGGCTAAACCCTAAAAGCTAGCCTATGGTATGATTGTTGAGATGTAATGTTGTGTCCTACGGACTACAGCCCTCCGGTTTATATAGACACCGGAGAGGCTAGGGTTACACAGAGTCGGTTACAATGGTAGGAGATCTACATATCTGTATTGCCAAGCTTGCCTTCCACGCCAAGTAAAGTACCTTCCGGACACGAGCCGGAGTCTTCAATCTTCTATCTTCGTGGTCTGGGAGTCCGGCGGATATTGATAGTCCGGCTATCCGGACACCCCCTAGTCCAGGACTCTCTCACTTTGCATGAAAAATGCCTTACCCGCAGCTATCTTCTTCAACGCCTCGATTTCCTGAAGGGCCTTGAGGGCTTCGGCCTTAGCGGCTTTGGCACTCTCAAGAGCCGATGCAAGCTCGGACTCTCGAGTCTTTGAGTTGCGCTCCAAACTCTCATGTTTTTCCATGAGAGCCTGGAGCTCTTGCTGCACCTCCGCCACCCGCGCCTCCTGCTTCTCTCGCTCGGCTCGCTCCGCGGCCGCATTGCGCTCGGCCACGGACACTGCCTCCTTCAGGGTTGCCGCCTCGTTCGTGGCCCCTGGAGTACCCACGTTATCCTTGTTATTTCTCTTGCAACCAAATCCTTTTCTGTAAGGTACAAATTTAATACGGTGTTACTCACCTTCCTTGTCCTTGAGCTGCTTCTTGGCACGGCCGAGCTCGCTCTCGGACTACTCGAGGCTCTGCTTCAAAGCATTGACCTCCGCAGTCAGTGCGGCAGAGGTCAGCAGCGTAGCCTGCAATCCCATATTGACATATTTTTTAGAACTCCTGCGTATATCTTTTTAGATCCTCAGTCCGGCTTTTCTTTCCGAACACCGAACCGAGCATCAGGGGCTACTGTCTATGCGGTATTATATTACATATCTTAAAATTCTTACCTCAAAGCCTGTTAGAAGGCTGCTGCAGGCTTCGGTCAGCCCACTCTTGGCGAGCTGAACCTTCTGAATCACCGCACTCATGGCAGTGCGGTGTTCTTCTTTGATGGAAGTGCCATTGAGCTTCTCCAGCAAGTTATCCGGCGCCTCCGGTTGGACAGAGGCCGCCGGTGTCACAGTCTTGCCCTTCTTACGAAGGGGCCGCTCGCTGGACTCTGGAACCACTGCAGGTTCCGGTGCGGAGTCCGGTGCAGAGTCCGGGAGGTTGCCTTGCGGCACCTCCGGGGCCTCCTCCTCCTGGCGGGTCCCTTCCAGGGATCCCACCTCGGCGTCGTCAGCGTCACGGGGGGTTGAGGCAGTCGGAAGAGAATCCATATCCGACGTACCCAAGGACCCGCTCGACGAAGCGGGAAGATCGTCCTTGGCCGGACTACAGGTTGTATGCGGTATTAGAAAGACACCGTGTGGCGAAAAGAAAAATTATAAATTATCTAGGAGTCCGGATACTTATGATCTCGCCAGGGGCTTGGCCCTTGAGGGCCACTCCTCGTCGCCGTCGCCGACGTTGGCGGAGCAGTCCGGGGGAAGGGTCCTTCCCTTCTTGGACCCTTCGGCCTCCCTCGTTGGGGAGGCCTTCCTCTTCTTCTCTTCCCCCGCTGGGGGAGAGGCCTCTTTCTTCTCCTCCTCGTCCTCAGGGGAGGAGTCCACCTCGGAGTCATCGGACGATGAGTCCGATACCACCTGACGCCGGGAACTCCTTCAGGTTCCCGTGGCCTTCTTCTTGGCCTTCTTCTCCGGCACCACATAAAGTGCCGGGACCAGCAGCCCCGTCAAACGGGTGTCCACTGGGTCTTCTGGAAGGGGAGCCGGACAGTTAACCTGTCCGGACATCTTCTACCAGTCCTGTTAAAGGCATTGGGAGTTTATATCCCGCCTAGAGTCAAACTATGAAAAGCAAATGTCCCATAAAGGATAACATAGCTTACCTCGCCAGCCGGGCGTTGCGTGCTGAATCCGCGATCTTCGGTTGCGGATGCGGGAGCTTCGGCACCCTTGAACAGCACCCTCCAGGCAGCTTCGTACGTCGTGTCGAAGAGCCCGCTCAAGGTCCGGTGCTGTGCCGGATCAAACTCCCACAAATTGAAGGCCCGTTGCTGGCAGGGGAGAATCCGGCGGACGAGCATGACCTGGATCACGTTGACAAGCTTAAGCTTCTTGTTCACCAGTGCAGAGACAGATCGAGTCGGTCGGCTCTTCGAACTACCCCATAGCAAGCCCTTCTCTTTCCAGGAGGTGAGCTGCATGGGGATGCCAGATCTGAATTCGGGGGCCGCTGCCCATTTAGGGTCACGCGGCTCAATGATGTAGAACCACCCCGATTGCCACCCTTTGATGGATTCCACGAAGGCACCTCGAGCCAAGTGACGTTGGGCATTTTGCCCACCATGGCGCCTCCGCACTCCGCTTGGCTGCCCTTCACAACCTTCGGCTTGACATTGAAGGTCTTTAGCCACAAGCAGAAGTGGGGCTGGATGCAGAGGAAGGCCTCGCACACGACGATAAACACCGAGATATTGAGGATGAAATTTGGGGCCAGATCGTGGAAGTCTAGGCCGTAATAGTACATGAGCCCCCGGACAAAGGGGTGAAGTGGGAAGCCCAGTCCGCGGAGGAAATGGGGAAGGAATACCACCCTCTCATGGGGCCTGGGGTGGGGATGAGCTGCCCCTCATCGGGCAGCCGGTGCGCAATGTCGCTGGACAAGTATCCGGCGCTGCGCAGCTTCTCGATGTGCCCCTCCGTGACGGAGGAGGCCATCCACTTGCCTCCCGCTCTGGACATGGCTGGAGAAGGTCAAGGTGAGATGTGCGGACTTGGGCGCTGGAGCTCGAGTGCGCGGAGATGGATAAGCAAAGGAGGAAGAAGGCGTAGGTAAAAGAGGTGGATCCTTATCCCCTTATATATGGGCGGACAAAACTATATGTCCGCACCGGCCTGGTAAAACTCGCTTATCTCCCAAGCGCCACAATCAATGGCGCGGTTGGGTTACCCACGTCCGTATTGATGGGAATCCTGGAATAAGGGGAACATGATCTCTGCTTCGACAAGACGTGCCAAGGAAACCGCTTCGCTAAACGCACTGAGGTGGTATAATAAAAACGATTCAAGTAAAGGCTTGGTAGTGGTGTGCCGTCACGCCACAAAATACGTCAGCAGATTGAACTTGTGTGAATATTATTTTCTCTACGGTGGTACGTGGAATTTATTTTGCAGAGCCGGACACTATCCTGGTGTTCGCAATCTTCTATGAATTATTCGGAGGAGGAACCCGCCTTGCAATGCCGAAGACAACATGCGCGCCGGACTCGTCGTCATTGAAGCCTGGTTCAGGGGCTACTGAGGGAGTCCTGGACTAGGGGGTGTTCGGATAGCCGAACTATCATCATCGGCCGGACTCCAAGACTATGAAGATACAAGATTGAAGACTTCGCCCCGTGTCCGGAGGGGACTTTCCTTGGCGTGGAAGGCAAGCTTGGCAATACGGATATGTAGATCTCCTACCATTGTAACCGACTCTGTGTAACCCTAGCCCTCTCCAGTGTCTATATAAACCGGTGGGTTTTAGTCCATACGATGAACAACAATCATACCATAGGCTAGCTTCTAGGGTTTAGCCTCCTTGATCTCGTGGTAGATCCACTCTTGTACTACCCATATCATCAATATCAATCAAGCAGGAGTAGGGTTTTACCTCCATCGAGAGGGCCCGAACCTGGGTAAAGACATCGTGTCCCTTGTCTCCTATTACCATCCGCCTAGACGCACAGTTCGGGACCCCCTACCCGAGATCCGCCGGTTTTGACACCGACAACCACCCTGTCGTTAAGGAACCAGACCAGAGGACGCCATGGGCACCTTGGAGGTTCCCCTGTTCGATCTGGTCGCTTGATCCCGCTCTGCTTGCAGCTCGCGTTGACCGCTAGGAGGCCACCGTCTCGTCCAGCCTCGGCCCACCTACCGCGGGTGGGTCAGGCCAACTGACTTACCGCAGCCTACACCGCCACAACCACCTCTCTCCAGGGCGGTCACCACCTAGATCGAGAGGATCCCTCTCCCCTCTCTTCTCTGTGTGTGTTTCCCATCATGTTGGGTTAAATTCGTTTTTGTCTCTGGTGAGAATTTTCTGTAAATTATTGTAATTGATGAGAGTCAGTTTAGGGGAGCGATGTGGGACAAAAAAGTCGCAAGTAATCGACCCTTGACCAGACATCACCTATGCCCAAATCCAATCCAATCCAATCCAGCCCCTTTTCTGCTGCTTTTATGCCCAAATCACTTCACATGCGGCACATGCAGCGCCAGGCTGCCGTGAACAACTCTAGTGAGCCATGTCTTCCTTCTTCAAGCAAGGCAAGTCTCCTCGTTCTGGTTCTGCTCGATCAGTTATCACTACAGACCAGTAGCTTCGTGCATGCAAATCTCTTTGGCACAACACAAGAGGAATAACGTTTCTTCGTCAGGCACCGTATGTACCTTGGTGCTCGAAACGGACACCCCGTGGTGTGCACACTCGGACTCTGCTCCCGCCGAGACCCTTTGCAGCCTCCGGGCTGCTTGCCTGATGGAGACAGTGTCGAGCTGCATCTGCTCATGCCGGCACCCCTTGATGCACAAGGGTGTGTCACCTCTGTACATGAAGACGTCACCGTCACGTGCCAGCCGCTTGGCGTAGAGCGCGCACGTGTCCAGCACCGGCATGCCGGGCTCGCCCACCGGCTCGTGGCGCGTAGATCAGCGACGATGACCTCGTTGCTCTTGGAGACCCCAAGCCATGCCTGGCTCTACTGCCGGAGCCACTCCTCCGGTTCGCTGTTTTAGTAGCGCCCGAACTCCAGGACGAAACCGATCCGCCGCAGTGCCTCGGTCCACCGCGCCCTACAATCATGCCATGAAGCCTCGCCCCGTTCCTTAGCTCAGGCAGGGCGGACGCCCGCCGCGACGCATCCCCCTGCCTTGGTTTGTGTGAGTTGACGCCGGCGGCAAACGACGGGGCGCGGGGTGTGACCGGCGGTAAAGTGGAGGCGAGCAATGGATAAGGGGTGGAGGAACGAAACGTTATCCCTTTAAGATAGGGTTGTGGGTTATTTTCTCATAAACGGGAGGACTTTTTTGCAAAAAGACCAGCGACATATGCTACGTCTTGAGCTTGCATTGGTTTTCCTCGAAGAGGAGAGGGTGATGCAGCAAGTGTAGCGTAAGTATTTCCCTAAGTTTTTGAGAACCAAGGTATCAATCTAGTAGGAGGCTCCTCAAAAGTCCCACGCACCTACACAAACAAACTGAGAACTCGCAACCAACGCAATAAAGGGGTTGTCAATCCCTTCACCGCCACTTGCGAAAGTGAGATCTAATAAAGATAGTATGATAAGATAAATATATTTTTGGGATTTTATAATATAGATGCAAAAAGTAAAGATGCAAATAAAAGTAGATTTGAAGCAAATATGACAAGAGATAGACCCGGGGGCCATAGGTTTCACTAGAGGCTTCTCTCAAGATAGCATAAGTATTACGGCGGGTGAACAAATTACTGTCGAGCAATTGATAGAAAAGCGCATAGTTATGAGATTATCTAGGCATGATCATGTATATAGGCATCACATCCATAACAAGTAGACCGACTCCTGCCTGCATCTACTACTATTACTCCACACATCGACTGACTCCTGCCTGCATCTAGAGTATTAAGTTCGTAAGAACAGAGTAACACATTAAGAAAGATGACATGATGTAGAGGGATAAACTCAAGCAATATGATATAAACCCCATCTTGTTATCCTCGATGGCACCAATACAATACGTGCCTTGCAACCCTTTCTGTCATTGGGTAAGGACACCGCAAGATTGAACCCAAAGCTAAGCACTTCTCCCATGGCAAGAAAGACCAATCTAGTAGGCCAAACCAAACTTATAATTCGAAGAGACTTGCAAAGATAACTCAATCATACATAAAAGAATTCAGAGAAGATTCAAATATTATTCATAGGTAAACTTGAGCATAAACCCACAATTCATCCGATCTCGACAAACACACTGCAAAAAGAGTTTACATCGAATAGATCTCCACAAGAGAGGGGGAGAACATTGTATTGAGATCCAAAAAGAGAGAAGAAGCCATCTAGCTAATAACTATGGACCCGTAGGTCTGTGGTAAACTACTCACAACTCATCGGAGGGGAAAGGATGTTGATGTAGAGGCCCTCCATGGTTGATTCCCCCGCCGGCAGAGTGCCGGCGAAGGCTCCAAGATGGGATCTCGCGGATACAGAAGGTTACGACGGTGGAAATTGTGTTTTGTGGTGCCCCTGGATGTTTTCGGGGTACGTAGGTATATATAGGAGAAAGAAGTATGTCGGTGGCTGCCCGAGGGGCCCATGAGACAGGGGGGCATGCCCTCAGGGGGGGGGGGCGGCTTCCTATCTCGTGGAGCCCTCGGCTGCTTCTTGGCTTGCACTCCAAGCTCTCCGGATCACATTCGTTCCAAAAATCACTCTCCTGAAGGTTTCATTCCGTTTGGACTCCGTTTGATATTCCTTTTCTTCGAAATACTAAAATAGGCAAAAAACATCAATATGGGCTGGGCCTCCGGTTAGTAGGTTAGTCCCAAAAATGATATAAATGTATAAAATAAAGCCCATAAACATCCAAAAGGGGTAATATAATAGCATGGAACAATAAAAAATTATAGATACGTTGGAGACGTATCAAGCATCCCCAAGCTTAATTCCTGGTCGTCCTCGAGTAGGTAAATGATAAAAAGAGAATTTTTGATGTGGAATGCTACCTAGCATAATTCATAATGTAATTTTCTTTATTGTGGCATGAATGTTCAGATCCAAATGAATACAAAATAAAAGTTCATATTGACATAAGAAATAGTAATACTTCAAGCATAGTAATCAAAATAATCATGTCTTCTCAAAATAACATGGCTAAAGAAAGTTATCCCTGCAAAATCATATAGTTTGGCTGTTGCTCTATCTTCATCACACAAAGTATTTAATCATGCACAACCCCGATGACAAGCCAAGCAATTGTTTCATACTTTAATAATCTCAAACTTTTTCAACTTTCACGCAATACATGAGCGTGAGCCATGGACATAGTACTATATGTGGAATAGAATGGTGGTTGTGGAGAAGACAAAAAAGGATAAGATAGTCTCACATCAACTAGGCGTATCAACGGGCTATGGAGATGCCTATTAATAGATATCAATGTGAGTGAGTAGGGATTGCCATGCAACGGATGCACTAGAGCTATAAATATATGAAAGCTCAACAAAAGAAACTAAGTGGGTGTGCATCCAACTCGCTTGCTCACGAAGACCTAGGGCACTTTGAGGAAGCCCATCATTGGAATATACAAGCCAAGTTCTATAATGAAAAATTCCCACTAGTATATGAAAGTGACAACATATGAGACTCTCTATCATGAAGATCATGGTGCTACTTTGAAGCACAAGTGTGGAAAAGGAGATAGTAGCATTGTCCCTTCTCTCTTTTTCTCTCATTTTATATTTTTCTTTTCTTTTCTTTTTCTTTTCCTTTTTTTCCTTTTTTTCCTTTTTTTTTCTTTGGCCTTCTTCTTTTCTTTTTGGCCTTTCTTTTTTTTCTTTTTTTTCTTTTTGCAAAGTCCGAAGTCTCATCCCGACTTGTGGGGGAATCATAGTCTTCATCATCCTTTCCTCACTAGGACAATGCTCTAATAATGAAAATCATCACACTTTTATGGATTTACAACTCAAAGCTAGAACAAGATATGACTCTATATGAATGCCTCCGTGATGTATCGGATATGCAATGAATCAAGAGTGACATGTATGAAAATTATGAAGGTGGCCTTGCCACAAATACAATGTCAACTACATGATCATGCAAAGAGCAATATGACAAAAGTAATGCGTGTCATATGAACGGAATGGTGGAAAGTTGCATGGCAATATATCTCAGAATGGCTATGGAAATGCCATAATAGGTAGGTATGGTGGCTGTTTTGAGGAAGGAGTATGGTGGGTGTATGGTACCGACGAAAGTTGCACGGTACAAGAGAGGCTAGCAATGGTGGAAGGGTGGAAGGGTGCGTATAATCCATGGACTCAACATTAATCAAAAGAACTCATGTGCTTATTGCAAAAATTTAGAAGTCATCAAAAACCAAAGCACTACGCGCATGCTCCTAGGGGGATAGATTGGTAGGAAAGGACCATCGCTCGTCCCCGACTGCCACTCATAAGGAAGACAATCAATAAATAAAATTGTGCTCCAACTTCATCACAAAGCGGTTCACCATACGTGCATGCTACGGGAATCACAAACTTCAACACAAGTATTCTTTAAATTCATAATCATCCAACTAGCATAACTGTAATATTGCTACCTCCATATCTTAAAGCAATTATCAAGCATCAAATTGATCATAGCATCCAATTCACTTTCTATGATAGTTTTTATTATACCCAACTTGGATGCTCATCATTCTAGGACCAACTTTATGATCATAGCAAAAACCATGCTGTTCTAAAAGACTCTCAAAATAATATAAGTGAATCATGAGAGACTAGCAATTTCTTCAAAATTAAGACACCACCGTGCTCTAAAAGATATAAGTGAAGCACTAGACCAAAAACTATCAAGCTCAAAAGATATAAGTGAAGCACATAGAGTATTCTAGCAAATTCTAATCAAATAGGCTTCTCCAAAGGTGTGTACAGAAAGGATGATTGTGGTAAACTAAAGCAAAGACTAATATAATACACGACGCTCCAAGCAAAACACATATCATGTGCGAATAAAAATATAGCTCCAAGTAAAGTTACCAATGAACGAAGACGAAAGAGGGGATGCCTTCCCGGGGCATCCCCAAGCTTAGGCTTTTGGCTAGCCTTGAATACTTGGGGTGCCTTGGGCATCCCCAATCTTAGGCTCTTGCCACTCCTTATTCCATAGTCCATAAAAGCTTTACCCAAAACTTGAAAACTTCACAACACAAAACTCAAAAGGAAATCTTATAAGCTCCGTTAGTGAAAGAAAACAAAACCACCACATAAGGTACTACAATGAACTCATTCTTTATTTATTTTGGTGTTAAACCTACTGTATTCCAACTTCCTTATGGTTTATGAAATAATTTACTAGCCATAGATGCATTGAAATAAGCAAACAACACACGAAAAACAGAATCTGTCAAAAACAGAACAGTCTGTAGCAATCTGTAACTAACGCAAACTTCTGGAACTCTAAAAATCCTACCAAAATAGGAAGTCCTGGAAGATTTGTTTATTGAACATCAGCAAAAAGAATCAACGCAAAAGCACGTTCCTGTGATTACGAAATTATATTCGTGCGTGCAAAGTTTCTGTTTTTCAGCAGAATCAAATCAACTATCATCATAGGTTATCCTATAGGTTCTACTTGGCACAAACACTAATTAAAAGATAAAAACACATCTAAACAGAAGGTAGATGCAAGATTTATTACTAAACAGGAGCAAAAACAAAAAACATAAAGAAAATTGGGTTGCCTCCCAACTAGCGCTATCGTTTAACGCCCCTAGCTAGGCATAAAAAGCAAAGAGAGATCTAACTAGTGCCATAATAATAAGATAGATCTTGAAAGCTCATCTCATATTCTCTACGTTCGGCAGCAAGTTTTCTTTGAGGCAAGCAAAAGTAATCAAAAGGGCTAAATTTAGTGGGACAAAGGTCCCCAAGATCAATCATAGGAGGAACGGGTTCCTCCTTTGGCCCTTCATAGTGCACAACTATTTCATCACTAAAAGCATTCTTTTGGCAAAATCTTCTGAGCCTATACTCAAGAGAGTATCCTAGCTCATTGTTTCGAAGGGAAAAATCATTATTAAGCTCGTTAATGCAATCAACCAAGACATTGGTAGGAACCTTTTTTATAAGGTTTTCATTAAAAGCGACATAGTCCGAAGATTGAAAACGTCTAAATTCCTCTTGATCATAGAGGATCGCCTCTATGGGAGGACGACCGGCGTCCACCCTATAGTGCACAAAAATTTCTTTTGACTCTCTTATGATAAATCTAAACTCATGAGCCAAAAAGATAGTAACAACGCGTTTAACATAAGAATGCTCAATATTAGAGAATTCTAGGAAAATTCTTTGTATGCAAGGATGCATATGCATAAATTGTCTTTCAAGCTCAACTACAAGCATAGCGATAGCATCCGCAAGACTACTAGTTCTATGAAGAATAGAACAACCCATGGAAGGTAAAGCACCGACACAAGTAAAGAAATCTTGAATAACACCTTTGCCAATTATGTTACCACTACCGATTCGAAACTTTTTAGTATGCAAGATAGGGGGTCCATCGGCCGGAGCCTCGGGATTTTCCATGTTATCATTATTGTCCATATCGATGATAATCTCCCCAATTTCAGACATAGCGGCAAGCAAAAGCAAGGCGGAAGAAAGCGAGCGAAAAAGAGAGGAGGAGATTGGGAAAGAGAGGGCGAATAAAACGGCAAGGGTGAAGTGGGGGAGAGAAAAACGAGAGGCAAATGGCAAATAATGTAAATGCGAGGGAGATGGGTTTGTGATGGGTACTTGGTATGTCTTGACTTGAGCAAAGACCTCCCCGGCAACGGCGCCAGAAATCCTTCTTGCTACGTCTTGATCTTGCGTTGGTTTTCCTCGAATAGGAGAGGGTGATGCAGCAAGTGTAGTGTAAGTATTTCCCTTAGTTTTTGAGAACCAAGGTATCAATCCAGTAGAAGGCTCCTCAAGTCCCACGCACCCACACAAACAAACTGAGAACTCGCAACCAACGCAATAAAGGGGCTGCCAATCCCTTCACGGCCACTTGTGAAAGTGAGATCTAATAAAGAGAGTATGATAAGATAAATATATTTTTGGTATTTTATAATATAGATGCAAAAAGTAAAGATGCAAATAAAAGTAGATTGGAAGCAAATATGATAAGAGATAGACTCGGGGGCCATAGGTTTCACTAGAGGCTTCTCTCAAGATAGCATAAGTATTACGGTGGGTGAACAAATTACTGTCGAGGAATTGATAGAAAAGCGCATAGTTATGAGATTATCTAGGCATGATCATGTATATAGGCATCACGTCCATAACAAGTAGACCGACTCCTGCCTGCATCTACTACTATTACTCCACACATCGAACGACTCCTGCCTGCATCTAGAGTATTAAGTTCATAAGAACAGAGTAACACATTAAGCAAGATGAAATGATGTAGAGGGATAAACTCAAGCAATATGATATAAACCCCATCTTGTTATCCTCGATGGCAACAATACAATATGTGCCTTGCAACCCTTTCTGTCACTGGGTAAGGACACCGCAAGATTGAACCCAAAGCTAAGCACTTCTCCCATGGCAAGAAAGAACAATCTAGTAGGCCAAACCAAACTGATAATTCAAAGAGACTTGCAAAGATAACTCAATCATACATAAAAGAACTCAGAGAAGATTCAAATATTATTCATAGATAAACTTGATCATAAACCCACAATTCATCGGATCTCGACAAACACACCGCAAAAAGAGTTTACATCGAATAGATCTCCACAAGAGAGGGGGAGAACATTGTATTGAGATCCAAAAAGAGAGAAGAAGCCATCTAGCTAATAACTATGGACCCGTAGGTCTGTGGTAAACTACTCACAACTCATCGGAGGGGCAAGGATGTTGATGTAGAGGCCCTCCGTGGTTGATTCCCCCTCCGACAGAGTGCCGGCAAAGGCTCCAAGAGGGTCTCATGGATCTGAAGTTCTGGCGGTGGAAATTGTGTTTCGTGGTGCCCTGGATGTTTTCGAGTGCGTGAGGTATATATAGGAGGAAGAA